>CM053029.1:572915566-573616250 GCA_028564925.1 Lithobates sylvaticus
CGTTGTTGAAGATTTTAAAGTACAATTCAGCTCCAGGTTGTAAATGCTGAACACAGACCCGAATAGCAGTGCTGATTGCCACTTGAAGCGAGCTGCTGGGGCTTTCAATAAGCTTCAAAAAGTGCTGAAGCCTGCTAGCAGCTTGTTTAAGGTGGCAATCAACACTCCCATTAGAATCCGTGTTAAACTTGGCCAAACGGGAGCCAAATGGTACTTTTAAAGCTTCAATAAAGCTTGCTGAAGGCTCTGCAAATACTTGATCAAAGCTTGTTGTTCACACTGCTATCATTCAAGTGGATGCCTGTGTAAAACTCACCTAAGCCCTTGTTCACTTTTTTGTTCACCAATTTGCAACAGTGGTTCCTGCATTACTTTTGGTGAGGTCGGGTGCGACTTCAATTGACAAATGTGCATTTAGCTGCACAGATGTCTTTTCAAGTCGCACTGAAATGTGGCTTTAAAATTGTGCGATTTCAGATGAAGTTGCACAACAATTTCAAAGCCGCATTCAACGTGAACGAGGGCTTAGGGAGCTTCTTTATTGAAGCTTTTAAAGAACCATTCAGCTCCAGTAAAATGTTGAACACAGATCTTAATGATCGTCACATTAACCTCCCTGGCGGTATGATTCTGTCTGGAATTTTGTACCAAAAGCGGTACAATTATTTTGCATGGAAATTTGGCGTTTTTATATTGTAGGGCTGCAATTCTTATGAATAACTCACTTAAATCTGTCCGAATCAGAGTCTAATAGACACCCTGGGTATGATAACACAAAATCATAAATAAAAATATATATAAAAATTATTCAATAATGTAATCAAATCAAAAACACTGAAATTTGTTCAGTTGCAGAATAGTCGCTGTCATTAAATTTATTGTTTGATGATGAACTGTGATTCTAATTTATTATCGTTGTTTTCTAGCTGGTCTAAAATCACCTTTGACATAAAGGGACACTTTTTGGTTGCTATGGACAATCTCCAGTTTCCAGGCAGAAAAAAATCTATTTGTTATATAAAATGACATGCAGGGCACTGGGCAGACCACTAGGGACAAAAGTGATGTGTATTTTTATACAGTACTGTAATCTGTACTGTATGTGTACTGTGTTTTTTTAACTTTTGGCGCCGATCTCCGCTCCCGTGCGTCGTAGCGTCGCAGGGAACGGAGATCAGCGGCACTCGGGCACTGTGTAACTTCCCCCCCCCCTGTATACTGCAATGCAAGCCCGAGTCTGGCTCGGGGTTACCGCTTTTGGTACTGAGGATCCCGCCCGAGCCAGACTCGGGATTACCGCCAGGGGGGTTAAGCAAGCTACTAGCAGGCTTTTTACATTTTTCAAAAAAAATTTGGAAGCCTGCTTGCAGCTTGCTTAAAGTGACGATCAACACTTCCATTAGGATCTGTGGTCAACATTTACAAACTGGAGCTTTAAAAGCTTCAATAATGGTTGCTGAAAGCCCTGCAAAATGCTTTGTCAAAGCTTGCTGCTCTTATACAAACTCAAGCCGTGTGAAACGGACCTAAAAAGCAACGGTATAGTGTGAGTGTTCCCAAATAAGAACAAATACAGGCTTTATAATCTATACATAGAATTAAAGCTGAAAATAATTGACGTTTTAGGTGTTTATTAGTTTACTTCACATGCTTGGCCATTCGATTCATGGAGGAAAAAAATTCTCAGTTTAACTACAGCAGAATAAATGTAACAAAAATGATGTTTGTTTTCTAGATAAAGCAATACTCTACTTCCTGACCACAAGTTCCGCATTAAGACTACTACTGAACATATCTCGGTGGTAAAAGGGCACAACCCAACAGAAATGTAAGTGTTGCAAACAAAGAGTTTACATCAGATGGATCAACTAAAAAGAAGGGAGGCGATATGTAAAAAAAAAAAAATGTGCTCCGTTTGCAACGTTAAGGAAAATCCCATCGTGTGTGCGGACAATGAAAGCACAAGGTCTCTGCTAGTGTTGGTTGGTCGATGAAGCTTTACTGAGCTCAGTGTACATCATATTTTGGTCTGATCTATATAGTTGTATATAAAATGCACTATTTATCTTTCAAAAAGTGCTAAAACTTTCATCCAAATTTCTAAATTGCTGCATTTGTAAATTTCAAAAGCCAATATAAAAGGAAAAGTAGCGGTAGAAAAAAAAACAAAACAAAAAAAAAGCACTTGTGGGTTTTAACAAATCATTTTTGGTACAATTCTCCTTTAAGGGGGTGTGGCCGGGGGTGTGACCTACGCCTACATTTTTTTTTGCTAATAGGTGTCCCTCGTTCCCATCTCAAAAAGTTGGGAGGTATGTAAAGTATATATATATAATATACTACACACAAACTCATTTGTGAATTACATCTAGACACATCAAATGATTGGAAAGCCAGAAACATTGCCTTAAAGTGGAGTTCCGCCAAAAAAAAAAAAAAATGTAAAAAAGTCAGCAGCTACAAATACTGCAGCTGCTGACTTTTAATATTAGGACACTTCCCTGTCCAGGGCGCCGCGATGTCCTCACCCGAAGCCGCCCCGCCCCTCGGCTCCCAGGTGGAGGCGTCGGCATCTTTGGTAAGGGAATCAGGAAGTGAAGTTCACAGCCTGGTTCCCTACTGCGCACACGTGAGTCGCACTGCGCGCCCTCACTGGTCCCTGCTGTCTTCTGGGACCTGTGTGTCTCTCAGAAGACAGCGGCGGGGATGAGGAGGGGCTGGACATGACGTAGATCACAGCGGATACTGTAGCGATCTATCACCAGAAGTGGGAGCAAATACAGGTATCGGTCCCCCCCCCCTCCCCCCTGAAAGGTGCCAAATGTGACACCGGAGGGGTGGGGGGGGGGGGACTCCGCTTTAAAGCGATAGTAAAGACTGCTGTGCGCTTTTTACCTACAGGTAAGCCTATAATAAAGCTGACCTGTAGGTAAAAATGAATATCTCCTAAACCGGGAACCATTCAGAAGATATTCACCCTGAATGCAGCTGGTGACGGCACCCGCGCATGCGCTCTGAAGGTCCGGCATACCGTGCATGTGCGGGAGTGACGTCATCCAGCCACTCACAGCAAGAGTCCGTGAACCCAGAAGGAAGACTGAGGGGGAAATGGAAGCCCTATCAGCAGTGAGGGCTTCATTTTTAAAGTAGTATTTCATAATGTGCTAGCATGCGATGCATACTAGCACATTATGCTATTATTTTGCAGGGGAAATGTTTTTTTTTTTTATTGCTGCGGGTTACTACCGCTTTAAAGTCGAACTGAAAGCAAATCCCCCCCCCCCCCCCCCCCACCCACACACTTTGGATAGTGTAAAGAAGGGTTTTTGACATTGCTGTCCCTTTGGGGAAATTTCCCTTCACTTCCTGTCCCATAGCCACAACAGGAAGTGAGAGGATATCCTGAGTTGTCCAACGCAATGACTCTTGCACTTTCACTCTTGGTGATAATGGTAAACAGGACAAATAGAGAGATGGTAAATTTCCCTAACAGGGGCACAGGCAGAAATAAAAACCTGACAGGTGTTCTAATCCCTCTCCACTCTAGCCAAAAAAATAAATAAAAAATGCTGTCAGTTAGGCATAATTCAGGTGTGCGGCTGGGAGGCAGTAAAACCAGGCGGTTGGGCTGCTGTTTTACTGCTCTTGATTACCCACCTGAACAATGATGTGTTGTACACACAATTCAGCAACAATTAAACAGCATGTCTCTTCTGCCGGGCATTGCTGCTGTGACTAAGGCCTGATTCACACCTACGCAATGTTGGTGCTTTTTGCATTTTGCAGACTGGCACAACAGTCCATTTACCATGGTTTCCTATGGAACACGTTTTGTAGTGCAAATCTGCAAAATGCAAAAAGCACTAAAAAATGCCATAGGTGTGAATCAGGCCTAATGCAGGTCTGTGGGGCCACACCACAACTGTGTACAATGCACACAATTGCAGTGCGCTAGTGCCCCATTTAGAGGGTTAAATCAGACGTGATGCTGCAACATAACACCTCCTCACAGCCCTATGAAAAACGATCCACTGCAGACTGCTCTTTAGAAGGCACTGCTTGTGTGAAGAACTTACTGTATACCTTGACGTGATTGTAAAGTCTTGTTTTTATTTATTTTTTTATTAAAAATAACAAACCTGTTGTTATAACTAAAGGCCCGTACACACGATCAGACTTTTTGACAACCAACATGCAAATTAGCTGTTTTGGACCAACATCCGACCGTGTGTACGCTCCATCGGACCAACTTTTTCCAGGTTTCATCGGACTTTTGTTGGCTGTGCGAACGGACCAACTTTCTGCCAACAAAAGTCTGATGGACCAAAGTCCGTCCGTGTGTACAGAAAACCATCGGACTTTTGTACAAAGTACAAACACGCATGCTCAGAACCAATGCAAAAGATCAGACAACAATATAGAAGTTGACCAAAGGTGGCGCTGGAGTATTCCAACGTCCTCTTTTGAAGTGTCGTCAGTACGTTGAAACGTCACTGCGTTCATGTTTGTTGCCTAAAAAGTCCAATCGTGTGTATGCAATACCAACTTGGGGCCAACGCCCTTTGTACAAAAATCCATGGGAAAGTTGGTCCATGGTCCAATCGTGTGTATGAGGCTTTCCCTGCTCTGTGTATTGGATTTGCACACCCTCTTCTCGGGTCCCTCTTTGGCTCTCCTGGCCCCCTCCCTCCTGTTGGGTGCCCCCCACAGCAAGCAGCAATGCAATGGGGGCACCCGAGTCATATCTCCCTGTGTCCATTCAGACATGGAGCTGCCACCCGGGCCCGCCCTCTTTCTATTCTCATTGGCTGACTGACTGATTGACAAAGACAGTCCCGGACAGCTGAGACATTCCTACAACATAGGAACTAGCTGGAGCTAGAGGGACCTCAGGTAAGTATTAGGGGGGGGGGGGGGGGGGGGGCTGAGGCTGCGCACAGAAGGCTTTTCATATAAATAAATAGAATGCATTAAGATAAAAAAAAAAAAAACCTTCTGCCTTTACAACCCCTTTAAGTAAAATAGACTTTACAAATGTCCCAATTGGTGAGAACAGATTCTTAGACCTTGAAAGAGACAAACCTAACATAATGGGTGTTCAATTTTAAGTGTCATTTGTCATTAAAGTAGAACTTCACTCTCCCAAACATTGATTATTTTTAATCCTCATACTGCTAGTAAATAGATAAGAACATCTATCATATTTACTTGTTTTAAACTTTTTTTTTTTTTACGTTTCTTCAGTTACTTCCTGGTTTCTTGCCTAGGCAAATGATGGCACAGGTCCCAGAAGTCTTCAGGAGGGGAAGAGAGGAGGAGGGGTTTTCTCAGCTAAGCACCCTCTCCTGCATGCACGCTGGAGCTCAGGGGAGATGGATTCCAGGAAGTAAATGCTACATGAATCACTTGCCCTTACTCAAGATGGCCACGGCCAGAAAAGCTAGGGGGAATGCTTTTCAAAGTGATTTCTCAAAAAATAAAAATAAAGCATGGAGAAAAAACTTGGGATGGTTTAATGGCTCTCTCACTCTACTCAAGCAAGAACGCAGAAGAGCTGAAAGAGCCTGGAGAAGAAACCCTACCAAGGAAAACCACACAAACTACAAAGGACTCACAGAGAACTATCATAAAGCAATCTTCAAAGCAAAAAAAGATTATTTCTCAATTACCATCTCATCGGCCTTAAACCGCCCTCGGGAACTTTTTAAAATAGTCGCTCAATCAATGAACCCGGTATGCTTGGAGCCCCCAGCAAACGAAACCCAAGATTTCTGCAATAAATTATCCAACTTTTTCATCAACAAAATCGACAACATCCGGAAAACAATCCATCAGAAAAAACAACCAACCTCAGTCAACCAAAGCAAAAAGATGATATCGACACAAACATCCCACAATCACCGAAGTTCTCTCTGACCCCAATCACAATGGACACCACCAAAAACATCAAAAACCTTCGAGACAGCTCATCACCAATTGACATCATCCCTACAAGACTCCTGAAAGAATGTTCCGACATCTTGGCTCCCGCCATAACTCACCTTATAAATCAGTCGTTTAAAGAAGGGATTGTTCCGGACACCCTCAAACATGGGATCATCAAACCCCTACTAAAGAAACCCAACCTCGACCTTTAGGACCCTAACCACTGCAGACCGATAACAAGCCTTAACACCATCTCCAAGATTATGGAAAAAGCTGTAGTACAACAGATTCAAAGCCACCTGGACACATACAAACTCCTGGACCCTCTACACTCAGGCTTCCGCCCGGGCCATGGAACAGAAACAGCAATCCTAAAGATATGGGACGACGCCCTCGAAGCAGCAGATGACGGAGAATCATGTCTCCTGGTACTGTTGGACCTCAGTGCAGCATTTGATACTGTGGACCACAATACTCTACTCATCCGACTCACAGAAGTAGCAGGAGTCACAGACTCAGAGCTACAATGGTTCGCATCCTTCTTAGGAAATCGTTCTCAGACAGTGAAACTAGGAGGTTTCACCTCAGAAACCCGGGCAATCGCTTGTGGAGTCCCTCAAGGATCACCTTTGTCGCCAGTGCTCTTCAACATATACATCCGCCCACTCCTAAAAATAATCAGAAGATCAGACCTCTGCTTCCACTCATACGCTGACGACACGCAATTATATTTTCGTATCACCGGACAAAAAGACCATCATCAGCAATTAGAAAAATGCCTCACCCTGATAGACGAGTGGATGACCACTAGCTCCCTGAAACTCAACAAATCAAAAACAGAGCTCCTTATCCTGCACGCAAATTAAAATTCCCGGACCAAGATCCCTTGGTCACTACCCACCATCTTTGGACAGACCATCCCCCCAAGCACCAAGGCCAAGAGTCTCGGAGTCATTTTTGACTCAGAAATGTCAATGGATGCACAAATAGGAGCAGTAGTCAGTGGTTCTCACCATCTGCTCCGCCTGCTACGTAGACTCATCCCCTTCATTCCAAAGGAGGACAAAGCAGTGGTGGTTGGAACAGTCATTAATTCTCGACTGGACTACGCAAACTCCCTCTACATAGGATTACCCCAATATCAACTTGCGCGCTTACAACTTATCCAAAATACTGCAGCAAGACTGATAACAGGAAAAAAACCCTGGGAATCCATCTCCCCTTCATTGAGGAGCCTACATTGGCTAACCGTAAAGAATCGGATCACATTCAAGACCCTCTGCCTCACCCACAAATGTACCTATGGAGACGCTCCTCAATACCTAATTGAAAAAATAAAACACTACACACCCAATCGCAGTCTTCGATCGGCTAACCAAAACCTCCTCATCATTCCCAAATCCCGCTACAAATCAAAGGGGGAGCGGAGATTCGCTGTTCAAGGACCACGGCTATGGAATGCTCTTCCTACCAACATCCGCATGGAAGAAAACCATAAGGCCTTCAGGAAAAAACTCAAGACCTACCTCTTCTAGAAGCTCGACAACAAAACGCCAATACAGCGCCTTGAGGCGATTCAGTTCGCATTGTTAGCGCTATACAAATTATTCATTCATTCATTCAATGGATGGGGGAGTTAGCTTTAAATAGTAGGAATGAATTAAATAGCATTTTTGTTTTGTGGTGCTCAGATGCTGTGAAGATCCGATTTAAGGCTCACCACACATGTCACATTCTCACTGTACCAATCTCTGTACAATCAATTTTCGATCTACCAGACCTTTGTAATATACGGACCTACTTTAACTATCCAACCAATTTCTATACAGTCAGACAGGATCTTTGTAATATATACTTGTTGCTGGATCTAGCAGAGATCACATTGCAATGCGTGCGCTGAGCATTTACAAACAGTATATGTTTAATGTATGTATTTAAATTAGGAAAGAACCCTTTTTGCAAAAAAATGTAATGTCTTGATAAATCTACCTATGGACTGCGATAAAAACTGTCTCAGTGAATTCTCCTTCACTACTGTAAAACAAAAACCCAGCCATACACTAGGTGGCGCTCCGGACAGCCTTTTTGGCATCAAACCTCTAAAGAACCTTGAAGTGACTACACTAAAAACTTTTACTTTTGTGTACAATAAATTTACGTGATAAGTCACCAAATATTTTTATTTGCCTCCAAGGGTTTAATAAATTTTAACAGACACAGTTATCGTGCTTCTTTCCTCCAGCTATATTAAAGTAAAGAGCGCATCTATCACACAATATCAGGTGATGGAAGGCACAGACCTTTTTTTTAATAATGAAGTCACCAGGCAGAAAGTGAGGGAAAGTTTGTAAAGTTTTGACTGGATAGGAACTTTATTCTGGAAAATGGTAACCTCAGCTAGTTAAAGTGAACCTTTATTTTTCTCTTGGAGGGCAAAGCAATAGGTTCACTTTAATGGCGGAACTGTCAAGTCACCCAGAAAACTTGGAAGGCTTCAGTGTGGTCTCCAAGAAGCGTGAGATCTGCGTCTGCATCTGTACTGTCTGCCCTCATTGTAAAGCACTGCACAAATTGTTGGCGCTATATAAATCATGTATAATAATCAGATCTCTTGCAGTCTTCCAATACCCTGTTGAGCATCCAAGCCTTTATTCCTGCTTAGAGTGTTCCTTAAACTTATCAGTGTACCAAAGCCTGCATGTCTCTAGAGGTTTCCATTTCCCAGCGCAATACGTTCAGCAAACCTATCCGCTACGGATGAAGAGAAGTGCAAGAGTATGAGCAAGGGATACAGAGGTATAAGAGGGGGTTCAGAGGTAGAAAAGAGGGCACAGAGGTGAGTGGGGGGGGGGTACAGAGTTGAGCAGTGGAAGAAGAGGGGGCACATAGGCAAGCAGTGGTAGAAAAAGGGGCACAGAGGCAAGAGGTGGTTGAAGGTAAGCCAAAGAATAAAGCACTGCTTAAAGAGGGGGCACAGAGGCGAGAGGTGGCGGAAGGGTGGACACAGAGGCGAGAGGTGGCGGAAGGGTGGACACAGAGGCGAGAGGTGGCGGAAGGGTAGACACAGAGGCGAGAGGTGGCGGAAGGGTAGACACAGAGGCGAGAGGTGGCGGAAGGGTAGACACAGAGGCGAGAGGTGGCGGAAGGGTAGACACAGAGGCGAGAGGTGGCGGAAGGGTAGACACAGAGGCGAGAGGTGGCGGAAGGGTAGACACAGAGGCGAGAGGTGGCGGAAGGGTAGACACAGAGGCGAGAGGTGGCGGAAGGGTAGACACAGAGGCGAGAGGTGGTTGCGGAAGGGTAGACACAGAGGCGAGAGGTGGTTGCGGAAGGGTAGACACAGAGGCGAGCGGTGGTTGCGGAAGGGTAGACACAGAGGCGAGCGGTGGTTGCGGAAGGGTAGACACAGAGGCGAGCGGTGGTTCAAGAGGGGGCACAGAGGCGAGCGGTGGTTCAAGAGGGGGCACAGAGGCGAACGGTGGTTCAAGAGGGGGCACAGAGGCGAGCGGTGGTTCAAGAGGGGGCACAGAGGCGAGCGGTGGTTCAAGAGGGGGCACAGAGGCGAGCGGTGGTTCAAGAGGGGAGCGGTGGTTCAAGAGGGGAGCGGTGGTTCAAGAGGGGAGCGGTGGTTCAAGAGGGGAGCGGTGGTTCAAGAGGGGAGCGGTGGTTCAAGAGGGGAGCGGTGGTTCAAGAGGGGAGCGGTGGTTCAAGAGGGGAGCGGTGGTTCAAGAGGGGAGCAGTGGTTCAAGAGGGGAGCGGTGGTTCAAGAGGGGGCACAGAGGGGAGCGGTGGTTCAAGAGGGGGCACAGAGGGGAGCGGTGGTTCAAGAGGGGGCACAGAGGGGAGCGGTGGTTCAAGAGGGGGCACAGAGGGGAGCGGTGGTTCAAGAGGGGGCACAGAGGGGAGCGGTGGTTCAAGAGGGGGCACAGAGGGGAGCGGTGGTTCAAGAGGGGGCACAGAGGGGAGCGGTGGTTCAAGAGGGGGCACAGAGGGGAGCAGTGGTTCAAGAGGGGGCACAGAGGGGAGCGGAGGCAGTAGAGAGGAAGCAAAGTGAGCAGTGTTAGGAGAGAGGAAGCTAAGTGGTGGCAGGAGAGGGGGCACAGACATGAGCAGCAGAAGAAAACTGATTGCAGAGGTGAGCAGTGGTAGAAGAGGGGCACAATGTTCTTGGACTATAGTTTGTGTGCAGCAAAGCATATTTGTGTGGGTACAAGTATTGTGGCATTTAAAATTAGCCGCTACTTGATCCCCCCCAATTGTCTTCCTGGATTGATTTCTCTGTAACCCTACCAGACGTACATACTTACCTTTCTTTCTCTTCCTCAGCGGGAGACCTAGTTCCAGGTTATATCTTTAAGCTTACACAGGGCTGAGGGCACACTCCCCACACCCAGGTGACATTACCAAGTGACTGTGCTCTCTAATGCCAAGCAAAAGTGCTACCGCATTGGGGGGGAGTAGAGGACAAAAAGTTGCAGCTTTCCAAGGGCTATCCAAACAGCAATCATTTTATGTCAGAGATGTCACTATTCGGTATATTACCAACAGTTGAAAAGCAGAAGTCATCAGTCCCAGAGCCACTGCAAGTCATGTCAGTAGATTAGCAGATTTCTGGTCTCGGAAACTGCTACTAAAGTCAGCCAACGTGAAGAAATGCATTGGCCAAAGCTTAGAAATCATTTCTATAGCTCCACACAATTTCATCATTCTTGGCTCCCTAAGAAACTTACCTGAGAGCTAGAATGACCCTCAATATGTCTACACAGGTCTTTTATGAGGGTTTCCATTCTGATGTGTGTCTGAGAGTCCGCTTCCCTGGTCAGAATGTAAACATTTAATTCCAAATGGTGCTCCAGCCAGCAGTCTCTGAAACGTTCAACATGGGAAAGGTCACTCAGGCAAGGTGTTCCTTTGGAGGCGTTTCTGCAAAACAAAAGAAGGCAAGCGACATTTAACACATTTCTGAGAGATACCGATCACAAGATTTTATGGTAATAAATTTGCTCTTTGCTGTCCCACTAGAAAATATATGAAAACCCCCTTTTGGTGGGTGGGACTTTTAAAGTGACCAAAAACAATGCTTTTATCATCCAAAACTGAAGTTTATTACAAAATAGTATATTCAATAAAAAAAAAAAAGTACAACAACATTTGTATGGATTGCGATACATATACAGACACATGTAGGCTAATGGATGAACCCGACGTTTCCGGCTTGATGCCCTTCTTCAGGGGTTTTTAACATACAGAGCCAGGTGTCTATTAGAGAAGCAAAGAGGTCATTAAATATGCATTAGTATAAGCAATATATTTATATTTCAAAGGTAGATTAAAATAAAATGACTTCACTTATTTCACGAGAAAATGTATCGGCACAAAAAAAATAAAATAAAAAAAGAATTCCATGTGATATCGCTACGAACTGACTATTTATTCCTAGTTGCCAACCAATCAGGTCTGAACAACTCTTTTGGCCACACGTCTCCTGTGACCCAGATTCAGCTGACAGCAGGCTGAAGTCCGCTGTTGGCTGACGTCACAGAGCTGGTCCAGGCTCTGCAAGGATCCTGACAATAATGTCTGAATCCATCCAGAAGCCTGACCGGCAGCTAGCTCAACCTATCAGCACACTACTGAGAGCATAAGCCAGCCTCTCCCGCCCCCTCCACAGCCCGGCGCTCCAGTGAGTTCTGGAGGGGCAGAGCAGAGAGACGGAGATGGACAGAAAAAAAAGGGCGTAAAAATGCAGCTTTACGCATATAATGTGAACGCGCCCTAAGCCACCTTTCACACTTATGCGACTTTAAAGTCACGTGATTTTTGCCACGATTTCAAGGAATGCCTGTGTAAATGGCCTCAAAATCGGACCAAAGTAGTGCAGGGACTACTTTGAAGTCGGAACGACTTGAAGTTGTACTAATATGAATGGCTGTCATTGGAAATCACGGGGAACGACTTGTCATGCTACTTTGCAGTCCCAAACTGTGGGACAAGTGTGAAAGGGGCCTTAGGGAGATACAGATTATGAAAAACAAAGAAGACTAGCATTAAAGTAGAATGAATGATGGCCATACGTGGCCCAGTAAATGATCAATTTATTTTCTGATCTATTCTGATAGGAACGATCAACTATAGTCAACAATCCATTCGATAATTATGCCACACACACATGGAATTGATTAACATACGATTGTAAGTTATTGGTCACATCTCCACCAAGTAATTTTACAACCTGATTGATTAAAATATCATTAAATTCAAAGTATTTAAGTTCTGCTGATGCAAAACAATCAATACATTTCAATCCTGATCAAATCATTCGTAGATGGATCAAATCTCAGCCAGTTCAGCCGGGACCGGCCGAGATTTGATCCATCTATGGGCAGGCCGATTGTACCAAAGTCAATCTATCGAACCCAATAGCACTATGGGAGGCATTGCCCCATCAACACTGACTGTGTTCATAGGGGAAACAAACATTTTTCTTTCCTTCCAGCTGTAGGTGGAAGGAAAGGAAATGGATTAATCTATGGCTTGCCTAAATTGTGAAGAAAGGGAGGTTATGGCTCTTCGATTGTTTTGCAGATTTGTTTTGATCGATTGAATCACACATTGATCAGATTACAAAAAAAAAAACATTTTGAAGCCTGTATGGCCAATGGCAAAACTTATTTAGATTTGAGTGGTGATTGGTTAGGCCTTGGAAATTTTTATAGATGGGCATTCTATCCTAATATTGATTAGTGGTTCCAAACGAATAAAAACGACTGCAGAAGGAAGCAGACACAAAAAGATACACCTCAGCATCTTTCCGAGTAACAGTTTGACTGGGGGCTGCTCATCCGCACCAGATTAGCTGCACATTGGGACCAGCGGTTGTGTCCATGCAGTTGCTTTGTCCTCAGAGTTGACTGGGCTACCTGAACAAAGCACCTGGTGGAAAAAAAAGCCACATAAATACGTGGCCCATTCACAGACTACGGATCTCAGCGCCCATGTGAATGAGGCCTAATGGGAAAACATCTTTCAATCAAAACTATTTAAGGAGTGATTTCCCCCATATTTGAAAGATATACTCTAACTTCCTGTTGAGGCTACATAACAGGAAGTGAAGAGAAAGCTCCCTAATGAGACCCAATAGCAAATTGGTGATTTCAAACAACTCCTAATCTACCCAAAAAAAAAGCTTTAATTATACTTTGATTACACCAATAAAAAATAAAAAGTATAAAATGTCAAAATTAAAAACAGTTCTCTGCATTACTAGGACATGGTCTGTTACAGAGATGCAGAAGCGTTAGAGTTATGTGTAGGTTGGGGACAATCACAGAGGAACATGTTAAAAAGGAACTAGAATATAATCAGTATTTTGAAAAGTCAACAGAGGTGACTCCCACAACAACTCCTTAGATTCCATGCCACTAATCTGAGCCAAACTCTGCCGCTATGGAAACAGGTAATAATATGATGGTGTGCCACTTATTAACCAATTCTCTACCCCTCAAAATATTCTAGCAAGGAATTAATTAGCAAGGTTATCCAAGGGCCAGATGAGATATAACAGTTTACAAAATGTACCCACAGGAGACAGAAATTAGAAACCACATTTATGAGTCACAACGCCGATATGTCTTACCTTTTTGTGTGTCGTGAGATGTGTTTTTGCGTGTAAAAAATTTAATAAAAAGCAGCGACATAATACATTTAAATCCATAAACAACGTTGAAGACACTCTTTAGAACTCCATCACGCCTCCACAATGCAACTATTCATACTAACAATGGATTCATGTATCTGTCGGGAACTAATACATGGGTTTGTCACAGGAGGTGGTCAGGACTTCAGGAGGCTGAGCATTACTGAGCTCCGCTTGGCCCTGGTCGGCCACACAGACTGATGTGTCAATCAAGGCGGTTTTGTTGTGGGGTGGGCATAGCCTGTTGGGGAAACCTTGAGAGACGTGCTCCCAATCAGACCCTCTTTCTAGCGATTGACAGTGGAAGGCAGTGGGTGTATTCCATAGCCACTATTGGGTTAACAGCTATGGAATCCACCCACTGCCATTCGCTGTCAATCACAAGGGAGGTGGACCTGTTACGGAAAAACAGGTAAAAATACAATGGTGTGCCACTTTATTAACCAACTCTATACCCCTCGAAAAGAATCTAGCAGGGAATCAGCAAGGTTATCCCAGGGCCAGTTGACATCAAAGGGTTTAAAAATGTACCTGCTGCAGACAGAAATTAGAAACCATGTTTATGGGTCACAATGCCTATATGTCTTGCTTTTTTGTGTGTGGTGAGATACGTTTGTGTTTTGGTGTGTAAAGAAAGTGGTTGGATTCCATAGCCACTATTGGGCTGACCGCTATGGAATCCACCCACCGCCATTGACTTTCAATCACAAGGGAGGTGGACCCACTGGGGAACTAGTCTCTCAGCATTCTTATCAGGCTCTACCCTGTGTCGATGTTCAGCCAATATCAAGGGTTGGTGGGATGCTGGCGACCTGAAGTCCTTGAAACCAAAAAAGCAAATACAAAACACAAACTCACAACTCCCCTCTCCTCCTCGTTTCCCCAAATCATCATCCTAATTACACTGGCCTATCTTTGTACACCAACTGTGTAGAGTTGGTCTAAATTACGTTTGGTTTCTACCCATTAGTGGTATTTTTCACTTTAAAATGTCACAGCTACCTCAACACTATGGAAAAGTGGTGTAAATCAGAACTACCTAAATCTGTCGTACGTGTCGGAACTGTAGATGAACCAACGCTTTCATAAAATTTGTTGCAGAACCTTCAACTGGGCCAATACCACCAGAAAAGTTTTGCAAACGCTTTACTGCATTGCCCTATTCTGTGGGTACCTGCACTGGCAAACGCAGTGTAGGTACCCACAGGATGTGGATTACCGTTACATGTCACAAGGCTTTAATTAGGCGCAGGATTTTTCCATGGGCCCACACCACCAGAAAAGTTTTGCAAACGCTTAACTGAATTGCCCCCATGGTTTGGAAAATACAGTACAGGTGCCTGCAGACATTAAATTACTATTGTGATATTGATAGGGCTATGAGACTTGGCAAGAATAGAGAAGCTCAGGAGACATTCTCCTAGGGAAAGAGCAAGATGGACATATTGGAAATATTCATCACATCAGCCACTGTGTTCTACTACATCAGAACGGAGATGACATGTAATGAAAGCCATTCAAGTGCACGGTAACATGCAAGTATTTGGAAACCCAATTTCCAGTAAATACAGCCATAAGCTCTGCAAGACTTCATAAAACACAAGCCAGAAGAACACCATAACTATCCATTTCTGACAAACTACTAGCTTTCCAGTCACAAAAAACAAATTGAGCCACGTGGTAGAATGCAGTGAATGCTCGGTAAAGCATGTACGTCATGTTACTGTAGCGCCTACCCCTATTTTCCGGGAGCCTGATGATGACTACCGGGGGAAGAGATGGCTGCATAAACTTGAACACTAGGATAGGCCTTGGATAGGACTAGCAGCCGGCAGACACCTGCTTAGGCCTCAGGCCTAGCAGGCAGGAACTGTACACACATCCACCCAGGCCGAAGCCCTGGGTGGGAGGACTCCTTTCAAAAAACACAGTAAAGATGCATATGCGTTTTTGAAGCATTTTTTGATGCTTTTTCTTGTTGCCTGACTCCAATCATGCACATGTGAAACATGGACATGACCCAAAAAGCACACCAAAAATGCAACCAGGGTGCATTTATGATGTATTTGCTATTCATTTCAAGGTGGAGGTGCGTGTTTGGTGCACTTTTTAAACATGCATCAAAAATGCAGCATGCAGGCCTTTAAAAAATACACTGCATTAACAGTATTAAAAAAAAAAAGGGATGGATTTTTCGTGCATTTTTGTTCTGCTTTAAGCATCAAAAACTGATCAGTGTGAAAAGGCCCAAAGTCACAGCCGATTCCACAGCCAAGACAGCAGGCCGGGGGATCCAAAGACCAGTAACGAACCGGCCCCAGGTGAAGACAGCACCGGACTCTTGGGCTGATGAGTGTGTTTCCTAAAAATGAGCAGCTACAAGACTTTTGTTTTTTTTTAACTAGAGTTACTCTTTAAAAAAGGTCCAGAACACCGCATCCAACTACGTTTGACACAACAGCCATGTTAAGCTTATACTTTCCCCATGTCTGAGCACCTACAGACATGGTACGGGTATGCATCTTCAACTAACACTTGTTCATCCAGATTGTAGTTTCCTACAGACATGAACAAAGTCACAATGCTCAATCCAATAACAACCTATAACAAAAATACCCTCACGTGTCCAAGCAATTCTGTGTCAGGAGCGAAGTTCTAACGTTGCCACAAGCCGGGACTCGAGCGATCTTCTGCACCTGTTGAGCTTCTTCTGCAAGAATGTTCCATGATGGCAGAAAGGTGGCAAGCATACCAATAACACAGGCGTATTGTGCGATGTGTAACACAACACCTGGCAGCTTTATAAAACACCTTACGTTCCAACTAAATCCCCAGTACACATAAAATGATTAACCCTCACTACAGGAGAAAACAAAAAAATAAAAAAATCGGTGAAGTCTTTTTCATCTTTGTTCTTTTACGAATTTTAAAAGAACATCTAATGCCCCGTACACACGATCGGTCTTTCCGACAACAAAACCGTGGAATTGTTGGCTCCAACTTGTCTTGCATACACTCGGTCACACAAATGTTGGCCAACAATTATGAACGTAGTGACGTACAAGACATACGTTGAGCCGATAAAAAGGAAGTTCAATAGTCATGCGCCAGCTTGACTTGTGTACACACGATCGGAAAGTCTGACAACAAAAATTTGTTGGTGGAAAATTTGAGAACCTGCTAGCCAACATTTGTAGGCGGAAAGTCCAACAATAAATGTTCGATGGAGCGTACACACGGTCGGACTTTCCTCCAACAGGCTCATAGCCAACATTTGTTGTCAGAAAATCCGATCGTGTGTACGTGGCATAAGACACATAAGCAAGGAAGACAGGGTGGGCCAAAAGCAGGTATACAAAACTGTACATTACACATTATAAACGGGCCCCTTATCCGTTTGCTTTGTCGGTGGAGTTACTTTGACCACACAGTCACATAGAAAAAGGTGAGCGGGGGATCAGCAGAACTAGGGGTTTCTACTAAGCAGGGTTCAGCAGAGATGGGGGTTACTACTAAGTGGGGGGATCATCAGAGCTGGGGGTTACCAAGCGGGAATCCGCAAAGCTTGGGGAACTACTGAGTGGGGAATCAGCAGAGCTGGGGGTACTACTGTGCAGGGGATCTGCCGATTGAGGGTACTAATAAGCTGGAAATCTGTTGAATGGGGATACTAATGAACTGTGTTTCTACAAATAGAAAATCAACACACACAGGGCATTTGCCAAGCTGCATTAACCCTTTGACGCCAACAGTAGGCAAATGTGTTGCCTTGGATTGAAGGGGTTGTACTGGGGTGATGCACGCAGCTGCACACATAACCCCGGTAATGTTTTTTTTTTTTTTAGAGAAACCGGTCAGCCGCTCGGCTGTTATCCCAAGGATCGGAGGAGGACAGCCCTCCTCCCGCGGCTCGCCCAGGCTCTCCTGTCCCACCACGAGGTCCAAGCGACCAGCCGGCACGTCCACTGGCTGGCCTGAGGCCCAAAAAAACCCGGAATTTGCTTTCATCGGGTCTTGGATCTAGTAACCAGGAAGTGATGTCATGACATTTACTGAAGGCGCCAAATTTTTAAAAATTACAGCATTCAAAATTGTCAAACTTGGTGTTTTGAATGCTGCAAAGGAGGGATTTGGGGTCTTACAGACCCCAAATCCCTCCATAAAGAGTACCCGTCACTGACTATTACTGTCGCAAGGGAAGTTTACAGAAGCAAAACGCAAGTCGCGCCCGCAAATGGAAACGGTGTTCAAACCACACATGTGAGGTATGGCCACAATATTTCTAGCACAAGACCTCCTCTGTACCTCTAAACTGGTAACCTGTAAAAAAATTTGAAGCGTCGCCTATAGAGATATTTAAGTACTGCAGTTTGTCGCCATCCCACGAGTGCGTGCAATTTCAACGCATGACATGTTAGGTATCCATTTACTTGACGTAACATCTTTCCCATTATGCAAAAAATTGGGCTAACTTTTCTGTTTTTTTTTTTTTAATTATTATTCACGAAATTGTCTTTTTTCCAAAAAAAATGCGTTTGAAAGACCGCTGCATAAATACTGTTTGACATTAAATATATCTATATCTATATATAGTTTCAGGGGTCTAAGTAATTTTTTTTGCAAAAAATACAGATTTTAAGCAACAAATGTCAGAAAAAGGCTTAGGCTTAGGCATGAAAGCTTCAAAAAAGCATCACAAAAACATCCAAAACACATACAAAACAAAAATGTTGAAGTGGTAGGCGTTTTATTATGTGTTACAGTAAAAGCAAGTGTGAAAGAGCCCTAAGAGACTAAACAGGGTTAGGGACTGGTTCTAGGGATTTTGTGCCTAAATAAACATGACCTGATTAGTACTGTATACCCACTTTTGGCCAGATCATTTTCAGAACCTGTTAAGAAATAATAAAAACAAAAACATTAAAATCAAATGCCATGATCCGATCAGTAACGCATACCTACCTTCGGCCCAAGCTGTATAATTAAGGAACAGCTTTTCTCTACTCTACATTACAAGTTGATGAAAATCGTTAATTTTACCTCAAACGGAACCACAAAAGAGGTCTCCTCCCATCTACAAAGTCACAAGATAACATCTTATGGGTGAGCAAAACAGATTTCCTGCTTCACCCACAAGGGAGGGAAAGGAATAGAGATGACTTGCAATAATAACAGTAAAACGATGTGAGCTCACTCTTGGCATACACACCTTTACAACCAGTTTATTAGGTTACATTACACTGCTGAAGTGCGACAGACAAAGGACACTGGAGCTAGGCATCACCAATTCCAATAGTTACAACCAAACCCAAGAAAATCTCCAACAAGATAAAATATATAGTACAACTTTTAGCAGCCTGTGTCCCAACCACAAAGGAAAACAAGTCGTATTCGTTCAGATTAAAAAGTTACATAAGCTGTCGTGGACATGCTGCTTGTAAGCAATTATCCACAATTACACAACTGCAATGATTTAAGGGTTTGGGTTCCTTTCCTTTGGTTATACAGGGTAGTCATGGACGTCACGTTTCAGAGTCAATCTACAGGCTTACTGAATGAGGCAAGTAGTAAATAGCAGGACTTGTATAGCTTTACTTTACAGGGATGCCAATGCAAAAATATATTATATATATATATATATAGCACTGACCCCCGAAGGCGCTGCTGGTTTTTGTTAGGCTTACCGTTTGTCTCAGGGGTTCTGTAAAAAGGGTTGGTCAAAGAATTTTGCTCCGACACTTAGTCCTTTTTCTATATGTTTATTCAACAAAAAAACACAGTTTTGCAATAGAGGGGTTGAGGATAATATTATATATACACACACACACACACACACACAGTATCTCACAAAAGTGAGTACACCCCTCACATTTTTGTAAATATTTTATTATATCTTTTCATGTGACAACACTGAAGAAATGACACTTGTCTACAATGTAAAGTAGTGAGTGTACAGCTTGTATAACAGTGTAAATTTTCTGTCCCCTCAAAATAACTCAACACACAGCTATTAATGCCTAAACCACTGGCAACAAAAGTACACCCATAAGTGAAAACTTGCAAATTGGGCCCAAAGTGTCAATATTTTGTGTGGCTATCATTTTCCAGCACTGCCTTAACCCTCTTGGGCATGGAGTGCACCAGAGCTTCACAGGTTACCACTGGAGTCCTCTTCCACTCCTCCATGACGACATCACAGAGCTGGTGGATGTTGGAGACCTTGCTCTCCTCCACCTTCCGTTTGAGGATGTCCCGCAGATGCTCATTAGGGTTTAGGTCTGGAGACATGCTTGGCCAGTCCATCACCTTTACCCTCAGCTTCTTTAGCAAGGCAGTGGTCATCTTGGAGGTGTGTTTGGGACCGTTATTTCGGAATACGGGCCTGCAGCCCAGTCTCCAAAAGGAGGGGGGATCATGCTCTGCTTCAGTATATCACAGTAAACATTGGCATTCATGGTTCCCTCAATGAACTGTAGCCCCACAGTGCCGGCAGCACTCATGCAGCCCCAGACCATGACACTCCCACCACCATGCTTGACTGTAGGCAAGACACTTGTCTTTGTACTCCTCACTTGGTTCTTGCCACACACGCTTGACATAATCGGAACCAAAGAAGATTATCTTGGTCTCATCAGACCTCAGGACATGTCCTTAGTCTGCTTGTATCATTTTTAGAAGAGGCTTCTTTCTGGGATGACAGCCAAGCAGACCAATTTGATGCAGTGTGTGGCGTATGGTCTGAGCACTGACAGGCTGACCCCCCACCCTTTCAACCTCTGCAGCAATGCTGGCAGCACTCATACGTCTATTTCCCAAAGACAACCTCTGGATAAGATGCTGAGCACGTGCACTCAACTTCTTTGGTCGACCATGGTGAGGCCTGTTCTTAGTGGAACCTGTTCTGCTAAACTGCTGTATGGTCTTGGCCACTGTGCTGCAGCTCAGTTTCAGGGTCTTGGCAATCTTGTTATAGCCTAGGCCAGTGATGTCGAATCTTGGCACCCCAGATGTTTTGGAA
Source organism: Lithobates sylvaticus (assembly GCA_028564925.1). Taxonomy (NCBI): domain Eukaryota; kingdom Metazoa; phylum Chordata; class Amphibia; order Anura; family Ranidae; genus Lithobates; species Lithobates sylvaticus. The sequence continues at coordinate 572,936,206 of CM053029.1, forward strand.
CTACATTTCCCATGATGCTCAACTACATTGCAGAGTGCATGAGCATCATGGGAAATGTAATTCCAAAACATCTGGGGTGCCAAGGTTTGCCATCACTGGCCTAGGCCATCTTTGTGTAGAGCAACAATATTTTTTTATTTTGGGCTTAATTTGAACATTTTTACTTAGCGGTGTACTCCCTTTTGTTGCCAGCGGTTTATACATTAATGGCTGTGTGTTGCGTTAATTTTCGGGGGCAGCAAATTTACACTGTTGTACAAGCTGTACACTCACTACTTTACTCAATATGTTGTAGTAAAGTGCGATTTATTCAGAGATAAAAAATATTTACAAAAATGTTAGTGGTGTACTCGCTTTTGTGAGATACGGTGTTAAAAAATAAATAAATTATAATGTATATATATATATATATATATATATATATATATATATATATATATATATATATATATATATATATATATATATGATAGTCAGGATCCAAGGGGTTAACAGGCAGCTACGGGACAGTTTAGGTAACTTAAAAGGCTTTATTCAGCAAAAAGCAACAGGAAAATGACAGGCTTTGTCTTCATAGGCAGTTCAAACACAAAAAACTCTTCTTGGCAGTACAAGACGGTCCTTTTAAATAATGCTCAGCATCCCAGCCACAGCACATCACATAGCAAAGTCCCAGCTCCGGTCAGCTCACCCAGCAGGTTTGAGTCAGAGGCAACAGGTGTCCGTCCAGCATCAATCTCTCTTTAGATCTGACAGCAACACAGCCATTCCTCTCTGACCAGCTGCCTAATAAAGTAGGCCTGAAAGGGAAGTACTTGCCCTGTTTTATTAACCCTCTCCTGGCTGACTCTCTACCCATCTCCTCCCCCCAATTCCAGGGCTGGACATTATCCGCTTCCCGACTGGCTCACGACGATGTATGTCGGCAGAATGGCACGGACATACAGGTACGTCCCTTTAAATTTGCAGCCGTGCAATCGTATGCGTGCCACCGATCGTCTCACGGGGAGGAAGAACGGGGAGATGCTAACGTAAACAAGCATCTCCCCATTCTGCCTAGAAACAGTGACACTTATTGCTGCGCCCTGTGATTGGAGCAAAGATCAGTGCTGTATAAAACACAGCCACGCCCCCAACAGTTAGCAACACGCCCCTAGGACACACTTAACCCCTACACTGCCGCCTCCTTGTTAACCCCTTCACTGCCAGTGTCATTTACACAGGAATCAGTGCATTTGTATAGCACTGATTGCTGTATAAATGAAAATGGTCCCAAGAATGTGTCAGAAATATCCAATGTGCACGCCATGTCGCAGTCACAATTAACCACTTGCCGACCGCCCCATGTATATACACGTCGGCAGAATGGCACGTACAGGCAGAACCACGTACCTGTACGTGCCATTCTTCCGGCGGGTGGGGTGTCCGATCGGAACCCCCTCCGCCGGTGGGGACGGTCGGCATCGCTTCAGGAGCGATCCGGGACAAGGGGACGGCCAGTGGTTTCTGGCCACCCCCTCGCGATCGCTCCTGGCGAATGAAAAGCTTCCCCTTCCTGTCTATTGTATAGACAGGAAGGCGGAAGTGATGTCACGCTCGGTGCGCCGGTCTATGTGACCGGAACGCAGAGGAGTGAAGATGAACAGGTTAGTGCACAAACAGTACACTGACACCAGTACAGATAGGCACACAATCCACCCCCCTGTCACCCCCTGATCACCCCCCAGATCACCCCCTGCCCCCCCAGTCACAGTGTCACTAATTGCAGTGATCATTTATTTACTGATCACTGCATTTAGTGTCAGTGTGACTGTAATAACTGTCAGGGCAGTTAGTTTTAGGTCCTAGGTAGCCACCTACCCCCCCTAATAAAGGTTTACCCCCTGATTGCCCCTAGTTAACCCCTTCACCCCCTTTTGCCAGTGTCACTAAGCGATCGTTTTTCTGATCGCTGCATTAGTGTCGCTAGGTAACCATTTTTTTTTTTTATTTTAACCGCCATGTTTATATAGGTTCATAAATAGGTTTATAGGTCAGGTACCCCCATATTACAACCTAAATAAAGGTTTTAACCCCCTGATTGCCCCTAGAGTTAACCCTTTCACCAGTGATCACCGTATAACTGTCACTGGTGACGCTGGTTAGCCAGTTAGTTATTTCGTTATTTAGGTTCCCCGTCAGGTTTTTATATAGCGTCAGGTACCCCCATATATTACCTAATAAAGGTTTAACCCCCTGATTGCCCCTAGTTAACCCTTTCACCCCCTTTTGCCAGTGTCACTAAGCGATCGTTTTTCTGATCGCTGCATTAGTGTCGCTAGGTAACCATTTTTTTTTTTTTTTAGGTTAACCGCCATGTTTATATAGGTTCATAAATAGGTTTATAGGTCAGGTACCCCCATATTACAACCTAAATAAAGGTTTTAACCCCCTGATTGCCCCTAGAGTTAACCCTTTCACCAGTGATCACCGTATAAATGTCACTGGTGACGCTGGTTAGCCAGTTAGTTATTTCGTTATTTAGGTTCCCCGTCAGGTTTTTATATATAGCGTCAGGTACCCCCATATATTACCTAATAAAGGTTTAACCCCCTGATTGCCCCTAGTTAACCCTTTCACCCCCTTTTGCCAGTGTCACTAAGCGATTGTTTTTCTGATCGCTGCATTAGTGTCACTGGTGCCGCTAGGTAGCCAGTTTTTTTTTTGTATTACTGTTACGGGTGACGCTGGTTAGTTAGCTTGTTTTTTATACTGTCAGGGCACCCGCCATTTATTACCCAATAACGGTTTAACCCCCTGATCGCCCGGCGGGTGATATCAATTAGGTTTTAGGGTCAAATAAGGTCTGCGTCGCCCCAGGTTAGTGCCAGTACCGCAAACACCCACGCGCAAAGCATACACCTCCCTTAGTGGTATAGTATCTGAACAGATCAATATCTAAACTGATCAGATCTATACTAGCGTCCCAGCAGTTTAGGGATCCAAAAAAACGCATTGTTAGCGGGATCAGCCCAGATACCTGCTAGCACCTGCGTTTTCCCCCTCCGCCCAGCCCACCCAAGTGCAGTATCGATCGATCACTGTCACTTACAAAACACTAAGCACACATAACTGCAGCGTTCGCAGAGTCAGGCCTGATCCCTGCGATCGCTAACATTTTTTTTGTGGTAGCGTTTTGATTCAGTCGCTTCAGTCAGGAGCTTTTTTACCTGTGAATCTCAAAAAAAAAAAAAAAACAAAAATAGTTGTCGTTTTATTGTTTCTCTCTCTCTCTATTCTCGCTCTTTTTTTACTCCATTCTATTCTGCAATGTTTTATTATGTTTTATCATGCTTGCTTTTCAGGTATGTAATTTTGTTTACTGTGTTTTAGTGTTAAGCATTTTTTTTTGTTTTCAGGTGCGCCATTCAGTTGCAGCGTGGATTTATTTATCTTGACAGCAACAGCGTTTGATCCCACGATACATAAAGCCGCGACTCCAATGCTGTAGGAGGTGATTTCACCACCACAGTTAAAAAAAAGAGCATACGTGCCGAAGCATGGGGGCAGCAGGGGGGGGGGGGGGAGGAGCAATTGGCTCCTAATGCCATGTACATACGGTCGAAATTCCGACCGTGTGTACACGGCATAACTTTTGCGGGAGGATGCCCCCATGCATCGGCATATATAAATGGTGCATGTATGCCCATCATTAGAAGTGGGTGGATGAAGGGAGGTATTCTAATGGTGGGCATACCCACCAATCAATCTCTTTTTTTCGTTCAGCCAAGAGGCTGCATGAAAAAAAAAAAGATTACAATATATGTCCAGTATGTTGCTGGACTTTGAATGGTTATACCAGAATGATGCCTGCAGGTTTAGGTATCATCTTGGTATCATTCTTTTCAGCCAGTGATCGGCTTTCATGTAAAAGCAATTCTAGCGGGTAATTAGCCTCTAGACTGCTTTTACAAGCAGTGGGAGGGAATGTCCCCCCTCCCGGATATAAACCGCGCCATTGGGAAATTGGGAAAGCATTTTATCACACCAATCTTGGTGTGGTCAGATGCTTTGAGGGCAGAGGAAAGATCTAGGGTCTAATAGACCCCAATTTTTTCAAAAAAAGAGTACCTGTCACTGCCTATTGCTATCATAGGGGATATTTACATTCCCTGAGATAACAATAAAAATCATAACAAAGAAAAAAAATGGAAGGAACAGTTTAAAAATAAAATAAAAAAGCTACATAAATAAAAAAAAAAAAATACAAAAAAAAAAAAAAAGCACCCCTGCCCCCCCTTCTCTTGCGCAAAGGCGTACACAAGCGTTGGTCTGGCGTCATATGTAAACAGCAATTGCACCATGCATGTGAGGTATCACCGCGAAGGTCAGATCGAGGGCAGTAATTTTAGCAGTAGACCTCCTCCGTGAATCTAATATGTGGTATCATGTAAAGGCTTTTAAATGCTTTTAAAAATGTATGTAGTTTGTCGCCACTGCGTGTTTGTGCGCAATTTTAAAGCATGTCGTGTTTGGTATCCATGTACTCAGCCTAAGATCATGTTTTTTATTTCATCAAAAATTTGAGCAATATAGTGCGTTTTAGTGCATTAAAAAAAAAAAAAGTATTTTTTCCACAAAAAATGCGTTTGAAAAATCGCTGCGCAAATACTGTGTGGGAAAAAAAATGCAACACCCACCATTTTAATCTGTAGGGCCTTTGCTTTAAAAATATATATAGTGTTTGGGGGTTCAACGTAATTTTCTTGCAAAAAAAAAAATGTTTTCATGTAAAAAAAAAAGTGTCAGAAAGGGCTTTGTCTTCAAGTGGTTAGAAGAGTGGGTGACGTGTGACATAGGCTTCTAAATGTTGTGCATAAAATGCCAGGACAGTTCAAACCCCCCCCCCCCCCAAATGACCCCATTTTGGAAAGTAGACACCCCAAGCTATTTGCTGAGAGCAATGTTGAGCCCATTAAATATATTTTTTTTTTGTCCCAAGAGATTGAATAATGAAAAAAAAAAAAAATATATATATATTTTTTTTACAAAAAGTTGTCACTAAATGATATATTGCTCAAACATGTCATGGGCATATGTGGAAATACACCCCAAAATACATTCTGTTGCTTCTCCTGAGTACGGGGATACCACATGTGTGGGACTTTTTGGGAGCCTAGCCGCGTACGGGACCCCAAAAACCAATCACCGCCTTCAGGCTTTCTAAGGGTGTAATTTTTTTATTTCACTTCTCACTGCCAATCACAGTTTCGGAGGCCATGGAATGCCCAGATGGTATAAACCCCCCCAAAATGACCCCATTTTGGAAAGTAGACACCCCAAGCTATTTGCTGAGAGGTATTGTGAGTATTTTGCAGATGTCGCTTTTTGTCACAAAGTTTTGAAAATTGAAAAAAAAAAAAAAATTTTTTTTTTCTTTACTTTCTTCATTTTCAAAAACAAATGAGAGCTGTAAAATACTCACCATGCCTCTCAACAAATAGCTTGGGGTGTCTACTTTCCAAAATGGGGTCATTTGGGGGGGTTTTGTGCTATTTTGGCATTTTATGGCCTTCGAAACTGTGATAGGTAGTGAGGAGTGAAATCAAAAATTTGCACCCTTAGAAATCCTGAAGGCGGTGCTTGGGTTTCGGGGCCCCGTACGCGGCTAGGCTCCCAAAAAGTCCCACACATGTGGTATCCCCATACTCAGGAAAAGCAGCAAAATGTATTTTGGGGTGCAATTCCACATATAACTATGGCATGTGTGAGCAATATATCATTTAGTGACAACTTTTTGAAGAAAAAAAAATTATTTTTTATTTTTGTCTTTATTCAATCACTTGGGACTAAAAAAAAAAATATTCAATGGGCTCAACATGCCTCTCAGCAAATAGCTTGGGGTGTCTACTTTCCAAAATGGGGTCATTTGGGGGGGTTTTCTCTGCCATTTTAGCACCTCAAGAAATGAAATAGGCAGTCATAAATTAAAAGCGGTGTAAATTCCAGAAAATGTACTCTAGTTTGTAGACGCTATAACTTTTGCGCAAACCAATAAATATACGCTTATTGGCATTTTTTTTACTAAAGACATGTGGCTGAATACATTTTGGCCCAAATGTTTGACTAAAATTGAGTTTATTAGATTTTTTTTATAACAAAAAGTAGAAAATCTCTTTTTTTTTTCAAAATTTTCGCTCTTTTTCCGTTTATATCGCAAAAAATAAAAATCACAGAGGCAATCAAATACCATCAAAAGAAAGCTCTATTTGTGGGAAGAAAAGGACACAAATTTTGTTTCGTTACAAAATTGCATGACCGCGCAATTACCAGTTAAAGTAGTGCAGTGCGAAATTGAAAAAAGACCTCTGGTCCTTAAGCTGACAATTGGTCCGGGGCTGAAGTGGTTAAAAAAAAAAAAAAAATAAAAAAAAAAATAAATAAAAAATAAAAAAAAAAAAAAAAAAAAAAAATCGCAGATCGTCGCCATTACTAGTAAACAAAAAATTAAAAAAATGCCATAAAACTATCCCCTATCGCTCGGCTCTCTGCTGTTGCCGGCGCCATTCTCGGTGAGGGAATCAGGAAGTGTCGCCTTTGCGGCTTCACTTCCCGGTTACCTACTGCGCGTGCGCGCGGCGCAATGAGAATGAGGCAGACAGCGCACCGGGGCAGGAAGTGACGTAAACTCCCGTCGGAGTTTATACCCGGAAGTGGGTGCAGATACCTGTCTTAGACCTGAAAGGTGCCAAATGTGACACCGGAGGGGGGAGGGTTCCGAAAAGCGGAAGTTCCACTTTAGGGTGGAATCCCGCTTTAAGTGGTTAAATATATGCATTTAGATTACTATGGATTTTATGCAAAGTTATGTCTTGGTAAAGATCGTAGTAAAATGATGGTAAAATATCTACTATAGGTTGCCATTTTCTATGAATAAGCTTCTTAGAAATTCAACAGGGTTTCACTATTTTCCATACAACCATGGAATCTGAAAACATGGTTAGTTTGTGGTGTACCATGGGAAGAGGAAAATCACCACAAACAGCAACACATGATATGTACACAGCATGAAGAAATTATAGCTTCTAGACCAGCTAAGATATGAGTGTACCATTCAATACTTTGCTGGGCAAACAAATCTCAGATATACGATAATTCTTTCCATTAATAAGTGGGAACAGAAAGCCAGGGTGTGAAGTGGGTAAAGCTGGCCATATATACAGAAGAGCAGCCAAATCTTACAAAACCCCCTCGCTTTTCTATGATGATCACCCACACATGGTGATGCCCAGCTCTACAATTATCGCTCTACCACAATAAGGTAGAATAGTGGACTGTTGAATGAAAGTTTCCAACCAATCTCATAACCACACCAGCCAAAGAGAAGCATCAATGCCATTATCCTATAAAAAACAAAAAAACAAGAGGTTGCACAAATCAACATTACAACTATTGAATAATGAACATCTGATGTCTTTGACTACGCATCAGTCCTCCTATGTGTTAGTAAAATATTATATACGGCTACTTCTTTTCCCATATTCCTCTGTGCAGCATATTCAGAGTTGAAGGTTACACTAAGACCCCTTTACACTGGAGGCGTTTTTCAGGCGCTTTAGCACTAAAATAAGTGCCTGTAAAGCGGCTGAAAAAAGCCTCAGCTGCAATCCAAGTGTGAAAGCCCAAGTGCGTTCACTTCTTTGCAGAGGTGAATACACCGGTACTCCACTGCTCCTGCCCATTGAAATCAATGGGCAGCGCCGCCGAACCGGCGGCAAAGCGGCGCTGCAGCGGTGTTTTGCGGGTGGATTTAACCCTTTTTTGGTGAAAACCACCCTGCTAGCGGCCGAATAGCGCCGCTAAAATGACGGTAAAGTGGCGCTAAAAATAGCACCACTTTACCACCGGAGCCCGGGGGGGGTTTCAGTGTGAAAGGGCTCTAAGCGACTTAACCAGGTAACAGCTAAATGTTGTCGGTCAAACAGATATTCTGGCCCTGGAATCAGCCATTCGAAATGTTTTGACCAAGAAGGGGGGCTTGAGAAGCAACTCAGAAATGGTGATAAACACAAGTACTGTATTTATTGGCGTATAACACGCACCTTCATTTTAAGAGGGAAGTTTCAGGAAAAAAAAGTTTTTTTAAATAAACAACTTTGAATTAAAATTAGGGTCAGTGTCCATCAATGCAGCCTGATCAGTGCCCATCTGCAGCCTTCCCAGCAATGCAGCCTGACCAATTCCCATCTGCAGCCTCCCCATCTCCCATCAATGCAGCCTGATCAATGCCCATCTGCAGCCTCAATGCAGCCTGATCAATACCCATCAATGCAGCCTGATCAATGCCCATCTGCAGCCTCAATGCAGCCTGATCAATACCCATCAATGCAGCCTGATAAATGCCCATTTTTTTAGCCTCGATGCTCATCTGCAGCCTCACCATCTCTCATCAATGCAGCCTGAACGGTGCAGAAAATCACTGAGCCATCATATCCTGTTTACTCGGCTCTCAGTCGGCAGTCACACACACAGTCCCGCCTCTGCCATCGGCATTGGACCAGCTCCTGTGATGGGCAGAACACTGGACCAATGCCGGTGGCGGAGGTGGGACTGTGTGCACCATGAGAGCCGAGTAAACAGGAGATGATGGCTCAGTGAATTCTGACGGCGCTCGTCCCCCTCCGAGGTACACTATCAGTGTATAACACGCACCCGTGATTTGCCCCCTATTTTGAGTGTTTGTTATATGCCGATAAATATGATAATTCTTTAACCTGACTAATGATGCTACTATACACTGAGCAACCATAACATTATGACCACCCACCAGAACCTGTTGAGGCATGGACTCCACTAGATCTCTGAAGGTGCTGTAAAATCGGGCACCAAGCCTTCAGGAGGAGCTTTTAAGTCCTGAAAGTTACAAGGCGAGGTCTCCATGAATCAGACTTGTTTTTCCAGTACGTCCCACAGATGCTTTATTGGACTGAGATCTGAGATATTTGGAGGCCAAATCAGTACCTCGAATACGTGTTTTACAAACCAATGGTGAACCATTTTGTAGTGTGGCAGGGCGCATTATCCTGCTGAAAGAGACCACTGCCATCAGGGAATATAGTTTCCATGAAGTGGTGTACTTGGTCATCAACAATGTTTAGATAGGTGGTCTGTGTCAAGTAACAGCCACAAAAAAGACAGGATCCAAGGTTTCCCAAGTCGACACCTTAAACTAGTTGTGCTCCAAAAAAACAAACAAGCATTCTTGAATTCATCAGACCAGGCCAACTTCTTCCAATGCTCCATGGTCCAGTTCTGATTCTCACATGCCCTTTGTAGGAACTTTTGGCTGTGGTCAGCATAGGCACCCAGTCTCCAGCCACGCATCTCTATAGGCAACAAAGTACGATGCCCTGTGGGTTCTGACACCTTTCTTTAGGAACCAGCATTCACTTTCTCAGTAATTTTAGCTACAGTAGCTCTTCTATTGGATCAAACTACATGGGTCAGCCTTCGCTTCCCACATGCCTCAATGAGCCTTGGATGCCCATGAGCCTGTGGCCGGTTTTCAAGCTTTCCTTCCTTTTTGTTTGGGTGTCCCTGGTCTCTAGGGGAGATGGCAGGACACAGAACCTACCACATGCACCCCCCAACCAGTTATAATCTAGCACTGGAATGGAACCCACAGCCAGAAGAGAACTGGAAGCAAGTTACGAGCAGTGCAAACACATTTTTCTTTACATTTTAAACTAGCTTGGTCCTACTTTCCTAACCTTGGATATCTTGGATATCATGTACACAAGCATTCAAGAGTGCTCAAGCCCCATCCATACACTTGTGTCTAGGACTTCAAATCATAAAAAACCTGCGCCACTTAAAGAAATTATATTTAATCCACGCTAAGTGAAATTAAATAAATAAAATAAGTAGTTGTTCCAAGCTGCAGCTATCTCAAACTTCAGTGCTATAAAATTATATATATATATATATATATATATACACACACATATACATATACATACATATACACACACATATACATATACACACACAATGGATATAAAAAGTCTACACACCTGTGATGTAAAACAATGAGGTACACATCAATTGAAAAGCAAACTGAAATCTTTTGGGGGGGGGGGGGGGTAAAAATAAAATAATGTGGTTGCATAACTGGGGATGTAGCTGTGTTGGTCATTGAGCAGCCAAATCTTCTCTTTTCTTTGTTTTTCTATTTTGTATGTGTTGTTGTTACTATACAATGATCCTAAGACCCCTGTCACACTGGAGGTGTTTTTCAGGCGCTACAGCACTAAAAATAGCACCTGCATAGCGCCTGAAAAAAGCGGCTCCATTCACTCCAGTGTGAAAGCCCAAGGGCTTTCACACTGGAGCGGTGTGCTGGCAGGGCGTCAGAAAAAAGTCCTGCCAGCAGCTTCTTTGCAGCGGTGAACTCAGCGCTCCTCCCCATTGAAATCAATGGGGCAGTGCTGATATAGCGCTGGCAAAACGCCAATGCGGCAGCGTTTTTGGCCGATTGCGGCCGAATAGCGCCGCTTTAACGAGGATTGCCCTAGGCGGCACAGTGTTAAAGGGCTCTAAATGATGTGTTGAGTTTGCTCCGAGTTCAACTGGTGTATCAGATTTTTTCTGGCAGTGGATCTGAACCGAACGCGTCACAAAAGATTTTTCCTTGTGGTACCAGTTGAGTACTTTTTTTTAATTGGTTAGTATACCTGTAACCCAATGATGACACATTAGAACAGTATATAGGCGATTGTGGTGACTAGTTCCAATAGGTAATGACTAAGCTCCAACATTACGTGAAGCGCGTCTACCTCCTTGTCCCCTGCTCCATCTGACAACCACCTGTCATATGAAGCTTCAATAAAAAGGATTATTTGGAAGTGCAGCCACCCAGAATCATTTCCTTATAATACATATTATATTCTTTAATATAGGGGAAAGTTAAAATGTTGGGTTTAATACCGCTTTAGTAAACAATGCTGTGCTCTGTGTGATAGCAGTGGACCTCTGCAGCAGTCTAAGCATTGCCGATCGGAGAGCGGTAGGTCTGACACAGTAGGAGGCATATCAGACTGCTAAAGAGAGTTCACTGCTCTAATACAAAGCGCATATGTCTGATTCTGCAGCATGCTGTGGGGAAGCAGATTTTTGCTAGGGCTGGACTGAAGCTTCAACTGGGCTTTAATCAATTGACCTACAAAAGATTTACCCCCCCCCCCCCCCCGACTAGGCCATTTTTTGTGATACGGTCCTTCTTTACTTTAACTGACAATTGCGCGGTCACGTAACACTGTATCCAAATAACATTTATGTAATTGTTTTTCCACAAAAAAAGCTTTCTATTGGTAGTATTTGATCACCACTGTGTGTTTTATTTTGCGCTATAAACCAAAAAATAAAAATAAAATATTTTTTTACTTTCTGAGATAATACATATCAAATAAAAGCATTACAAATAAAAAAATCGAATTTCTTTATCAAATTAGGCCAATATTTATTCTGCTACATATTTTTGGAAAAAAAAAAAAATTCCCAATAAGCGTATATTGATTGGTATGTGCAAAAGTTCTGGGATATATACCGAAATTAATTTTCTATTTTTTTAATTACTGGTAGTGTCGGCAATCAGAGACTTATTGCGATATTGCGGTGGGCAGTCAGACTCTAGCATACACTTTTGACACTTTGTGGGAACCAGTGACACCAATACAGTGATCAGTGCTAATAATATGCACTTGTACTAAAGGCACTGGCTGGGAAAGGGTTAAACAGCTAGGGCAATCAAAAGGAATTGAGCTCTGCCTTGTTTACATATGCAGAGCTTTGTTCTGTGTGTTTTCCCAACCATTGGTGGGTGCTGGCAGACATCCATTGCCCGGCACCCGCTGATCGGCTTCTCCTGGGATAAATCACAGCAGAAGAAGGGTGCGCGTCCCCTATCTGGAAGTGCAGAATTACTTATATATACTGGGCAGGGGGGCTGCCCTGTAGCAGAAAATCTGCTATAGGGTAGTCAGCAAGCGGTTAAAATAAAAAACAAAACAAAAGTCTGGCTGAACGAAAAAACCAATGCCGCAGGTGTCATCAGATTACTGTGAAATCATTTTTTACAATCAAAATATGGTGGAAAACTTCCAAAACCAAAATCAAAGTAACACATATATAGCCTGCATCATATACACCAGCCAGGGGCGTCGCTGGGGGGTGGCTATTTGGGCTAAAGCCCCGAGTCTGGGGACCATAGCCCAGAGTCTCTTGCCGCAGGGTCCCTGCCTAAACCAGCGGGTTGTGGCGGAGGGCGGGCTGGCTGCCTGAGACAGGCGGAGGAGAGAAGTGAGCGGGTGAACAAGCAGACATGACATCTCTCTCCGCCCGCTCCACATCAGCACTCTTCACAGCCGGGCCACTTAAATGTGGGCGCAAGGTGCGGCGGAGAGCAGAGAGATGACATCTCTCACTGCCCACCACACATCAGTGCTCTTCCGCCCTCACAGCGCGGTGGAGTGGAGGTCACGTGCTTCCTATCATCGGTGGAGCTCCACTTTGCAGCCAGACCCCCTTGTTTCAATTTCAGAGGTGCGGCAGGGAGAGCAAGATGGCATTATCTCTCACTGCCCGCCCCGCATCCCTGCTCTCCTGCCCTCACTATAGACCCGTGCTGCCAGCCTGCCACCAATGCAGCGTCAATGCACATTTGGTGGCACTGGCTGGCATGGCAAGTGACTAACCACATCTGGTGGCCGATGACGTGGCAAGTGACAATCTGCAAATGGTGGCAGGAGATGTGGCAAGTGACAATCCACATCTGCAGCCAGGTGACAGTGGCAAGCGACAATCCACATCTGGGGGCAGGTGACGGTGGCAAGTGACACGCTGCATCTGGTGGCAGGAGATAGGGCTCCCACCGATTCTGCATTATGGCGAGTTGAACCACTTCATTATATATTAGAATGGAACAATAGAAACAATGCGCTTCAATCACCCTGACACCATATCAATCATGGTGCCGGGATGATTGAAGCGCCAACACCAGCCATTGCTCGTGAAATATGGCTTACTACTTGCAAAAAGATTGGTGACCGCTACTATGGGCTCTAGCCCCAGATCTTTTGTAGACTTAGCAACTCCCCTGTACACAGCATTGTTTCCCACTTACCAACTGGCCTAGGCTTAACCATTTCTACACACCAACATATCAAACCCTTTAACCCCGGGCGGCACAGTGGTGTAGTGGTTAGCACTCTCACCTAGCAGTAAGAAGGGTCGCTGGTTCGAATCCCAACCACGACACTTCCTGCCTGGAGTTTGCATGTTCTCCCTGTGCCTGCGTGGGTTTCCTCCGGGTACTCCGGTTTCCTCCCACAATCCAAAGACATGCAGGTAGGTTAATTGGCTTCTGTCCAAAAATTGGCCCTAGTATATGAATGGGGAGCTTGGATTGTGGGCTCCTTGAGGGTAGGGACTGATGTGAGTGTGCAATGTACAGGGATAGGGACAATTGTAGACACACACTCAGGTTGAACTGGATGGACTGATGTCTTTATTCAACCTTACTAACTAGAACTATAACTATAACCCTGAAATACAAAATACCACGTGCAATTTGAGACTGATAATACCCTGTCAGTGCATACTCCTCCAATGATCCCTCTTGTCCCTTCTAACCCCCTGTCACTGTGCCCACCTGTCACCATAGGCATGCACACAGGGTCTGCCAGGTATGCCTGGACACACCCTAATCACCCCATGCACATTAGTATATATATATATACACATACATACATATATATATATATATATATATATATATATATATATATATATATATATATATATATATATATGTGTGTGTGTGTGTGTGTGTGTGTGTGTGTGTGTGTGCCGGCAGGAAGATGGGAAAAATCTCCTTCTTACTTGCTCTGCCAGGGTCATATATATGTAGACACACACGTGTGTTTGAGCTTTAGTGTGCACACCTGTCACCCTTGTAGGCACATGCCAATAAAAAATAAATAAAAAAAAATTAAAAATAAAATAGACTGAGCCTAGAGGTCCTGGGCCCTCTGCCTGCTCTATGTTTGTCTTCAACTTCCTCCTCCCTTTGGTGACATCACCTCCTCCCCGGTGCAGGCTGTAGATTCAGGTAATCTCCCAGAGAAAGACTTGCTTTAAACATCAGGAGATCCGGGAGAGGACCCTCAACACTGAGCGTGTACAGAATGTCCTGGGGAAATAATCCTATGCACGTGCCACTTATACCGTTATGGTCAGTCCGTCCTCCAGATCCTGTGGGTGCTATAAATATGGAGTGTGTGCTCCTTGGAAAAGGTAGAGAAGGTGCACACTTCCAGAAGCCAAACACTGCCATTTCATTATAAACCCACTCACAGCCTCCATTACTACAGAACCCTACCAATGCAACAGCCATCACACCCAGTTCTAGGTTTTCCTTTCCAATCATTTCTATTGGTTTGTGAAACAGTCATACCAAATACAAAGCATGTCATATATGATTATGCACCGTATTTTTCCAAACAGATATGGCACAAGGTTTCCAACATGTTTGTGTAACACATACTCGGGGTCATCACCATATAAGCCATCCATTGCTCATGTACCTGAGATAAGGTGGAATGGCAGATCTATTTTTTATTGCTTTTTAATATCAAGGTAAATGTTTTATTGAAAATAAAATGCCACCATTTATCACCCTCCTTCATAAACGATTGAACCCTCTATATTTTTATATAGATCTCTAGATCAGGCTGAAACTACGCGGTAAACAAACTCCATTTTGTTTCCTGTACTTTTAGGCAATAAGTATAGGGATGTGGTTAAAATGTATTTTCCGATGTATAAATATCATAAGAGCAGATACCTAAAGCCACTCTGAAGTCCTACAAGTAGCATAAGTCAGAAGAGCAGCAACACATACACGATGAACCAAAAATTTTTTATTTATTAGCTTGTGAGGCACGGTCAATGCTTTGGAATACCCCAAAAGATAGCACAACATTCCTTGAGTAAACTTACCGTAAAATAAAACATTTGTGCAATCCAGCATTATTGCTGCTGCTTATGACTTGCATAGTAAATAATATTAGAAATTTAAGGAAAAATACCTGGGATCAATTTTTAGCTACGTCAGTGTCAAGGTTTGTGTCTGGGTCAAGTAAGGGTTAAAAGTCAAGTTCGGTATATTTTGGGCAGGGTTTTTATTTATTTTTTAATTAGTATCAGTATAGGACACAAAAAAAAAAAGGGGGCAAAACAAGCATTATTGTTTCTGGTCTAACATACACATGTGGTCTCGCTGCAATCGTCAGGAGCAAGATAATTTATTTTGGGTAGTTCTTTAGTGGTAGGTTATGGTAGTAGCAAGAAATATACAGCTACATTTTAAATAAATAATCAGGTTTGATAGGAGTAGCTTCCCTAAAGCCGATGTAAAAATTTGAAGATTCCCAGTTTAAGCCTGACTAGGAGTGACACTGAAATAGAAAGAACACGCCGTCGGGGGTATACAAAATTTTGCCAACACACCATATGGCTGGTATCTATCAGAATCATAAGTAACTGCACTTTACAAAACTGATTTGGACACAATAAAATAATTCCCTGTGTTGAGTAAAATATAATTCTGGTTTACATTTACATTATTTTAACTGAAGTGAATATGTATGATCACAAAAAAAATTCAAAGCATATACGTACTCCGAGAACAGCTGAACCAGCTCCCTGAAGCCTCGTTCAATGGCCAGTCTTGCAGGTGTTGCGCCGTCGCTGTTGGAAATGGTCAAAGCCGTTCTCCCTCCTGGTTGATCCAGAAGAAATTTTGACAAATGGCAAAGGCCCAGCCTTGCAGCAAAGTGCATCAACGTTTCCTGCTTCTCGCCATCTAAAAGAGAATACAGGGGGGGTAAGTAAACATTTTAACTACAACTTGATACCCCATGGTTTGCTTCTTAGTCACAATTTATATGGGTAATGTAAATCCTTTTGATCCAATCATTTCAAGAGATACAAGGATTCATCAGACATCCATCAGGCTCCATCGGACATTTGCTGTCGGAATTTCCGACAACAAATGTTTGAGAGCTGGTTCTATTTTGTTTTGTTTTGTTGTCGGAAATTCCAATCGTGTGTACACAATTCCAACTCACAAAATCCCACGCATGCTCGGAATCAAGCAGAAGAGCCGCACTGGCTATTGAACTTCATTTTTCTCGGCTCGTCGTACGTGTTGTACGTCACCGCGTTCTTGACGTTCAGAATTTCCGACAACATTTGTGTGACTGTGTGTATGCAAGAAAAGTTTGAGCCGACATCCACCGGAAAAAAATCCACGGTTTTGTTGTCGGAATGTCCGATCATCTGTACACGGCATTAGCGTTATTGTATTAAGCTGCTATACATGTTAATTAGCAAGGAATATGCACAATTACACAACTACACTGAACAAATGGTCTAGGGCAGAATTTTCAGCTGCTGGGCTGCAGTTAAGGAGGGTGGGTTGCAGAGTTCTGTGACCTCTCTGCGCTTCACATCTGATGCTTTTTGGTGCCCTGGGTTCACAATATCAGGGGACACGCCAGAGTAAGGAGGCATGCAAAGGTTGGTTTCTTTATGGCGACTCTCAAATTTATCCTTATTAAGCTGCTGTATGTGATACTCAACTAGGGATATACACAGTTACAAAACTACACTGAATAAATGGCCTAGGGCAGGATTTTCAACTGCTCGGCTACAGCCAAGGAGGGTGGGTTGCAGAGACCTACATCCTGTTATGCCTCACATCTGATGCTCATGGGTGCCCTGGGTTTACGATAATCAGGGGGCACACTGAGAACCAATATAAGAGGTCACTTACTCCTGCCTACTGCACTATGCAAGCTTTGCAATTAAACAGTCCTGACCCCTGCACTCTGTTGCACTACACTAGGTATGTTGTACATTACATAGTCCTAAATACTGCACTGTATAATCTATATAATCCTAGCATCAATAAGTATACATTTTTTTTTTTTTTTTTTTTTTTATGTTAAGGTCATTTAACAAAGGTGGAGAACCACAGGTCTTGGGTAGTGGTATCCAAACTGCGGCCCTTAGCTGGCCTTTATTCGGCCCTTGGGGAACTGTTTCTCTCCCACTTATACAAGGCACTATTCCCCCCCACTGGCACCAATGATGAGGCACCATTCTCCCCCTTTGACACCACTGATGGGGCACTCCCACCGACACCACTGATGGGGCACTCCCACCGACACCACTGATGGGGCACTATTCCTCCTCCTACTGACCAAAGGCATTATGCAATTTTTTTACTCCCACTGACCACCAAGCCGGAGACATTTTTTACTCCCAATAGCCACAGTCTGGCCTCCCCCTAAAGTCTGAAGGAAAGTAACTGGCCCTTTGTTTAACAAGTTTGGCGACCCCTGGTCTAGGGCATCAACAGCAAGATTTTGAGATTAGCATCCAATATTCTGAACAACCAGGCTGCCGTAATTTTCAATGTGCTATACTCCCAGGAGGGTATTTTTTTACCCAACGTTCCAATGGCTGTGGTAAGAATGCAAGACCCTACTTATTATATCAACAACTAGCTCAGACCTCCCAAGACTTTTTGCCAAATATGAGTCCATCATCCAAGGAAAATGCCCTAAAGCCCTGCCCCAGCTAAACATATGATGGTACTGAGCACTCAAGCAGCATTAAGAACGCAGGAAGATTGTGGGGAACACACTTTCTCAATGAACTTTTCAAAGCCTGCAACGGACCATAAAAAATAAAAAGGAAGCGTTTTAGATGGAGACCAGCTTGCGTTTTAGCTTCCCTGAAAACTCATTCATGGAAGCCTATCCCACCTCACAACTGAACTTTTAATTCCTCCATCAGCTCATCCCTCACAATTATTACCTTTAGTACCACTTGCCCCTCCCTATTAGATTGTAAGCTCTTAGGAGCAGAGCCCTCTTGTATTGTATTGTAACTGTGCTGTCCCCCTTTTATATTTTAAAGTGCTTTGCAAACTTTTAGCACTATAAAAATCCAGTATTATAATAATAATAATAAAGTTGCCTATAAAGAGAAGACAGTATAGAGATTACATATTGTTTTACCAAATGGCATTTGCCCCCTAGTGCTGCTAACAAAATGTCTCTATACAAGCTCCACTTGTCTTAAAGTATAACTCAAGGCAAAACTTATTTTTTGGGGTTTTGGCTAGAGTGGAGAGGGATTAAAACCCCTGCCAGTATTAATTGCTGTCTGTGCCCCCATTAATCAGTTCCCAACCGGCCCATAGCCAAATGACGGCTACAGGGTGGTTGGATAACTCTGGGAGGGCGTACAGTGACATCCTCCCAGAATCCCGCTCTTGCGTGTACCTGAGAACATCCGTGACCGCCGGGTCCACATGACCCGGCTCATCACGAATCACGGTAAACGTGATCGCTCCATCAAATGACGAAAAGATCACTTGTAAACAAACCGGCGTCATGTCATGACGCCAGTTCCTCTCTCCCCTCGGTGTACCGATTGGTATAGTGGAGGGGAGAGATCGTGTGGCAGCAGTGATGTGGGCTGGATCTGTAGTGCCCACAGCGCTGCTCTGTGACAATTGCAGTCACATCCATGGATCCATACCCAGCCATACTCGGTGATGCTCGGCCATACCCAGCCATGCTCGGCCTCTGTATGTGACCAGGCTGTGGAAGTCTCACACATGTGCTATCACCATACTCAGGAGTAGGAGAATCTAATGGGATGTCATTTTTGGTATGTACATGCTATGTGTCAGAAATATTGTATACATGGACAACTTTGTGTTAAAAAAAAAAAAAAAAGCATTTTAACCACTTCCATATGACGTCCTTGACTTTGTGCGGGGATCTCTGAATGATGCCTGCAGCTGCAGGCATCATTCAGATATCAGCTTTTTTTTTAGCCGGCGATTCCCTACACCATAAGAATGATCATATTGGCTGTTCCGCTGCTTGATCGTTCTGACGGGAGGCGAGAGGGGACGACCCCCCCCCCCCCCCGGCACCCTCCGGTGCTTCTACCGACTCGCTAATACGTTCGAAGCCAGGATAGTTTGTTTTTTTATTTCAGGCTTCCCAGCCTAGAGGTGGGACGTGGGGTATTATTGACCCATTCCACGAGCGTGACATGTTAGATATCTATTTACTAAGCGTAACGTCATCTTTCACATTATGCAAAAACATTGGGTTATTTTTTTAAAGCACAAAACTGTTTTTTTCCCCAAAAAAATGCGTTCGAAAAATTGCTGCGCACATACCGTGGGAGATAAAAAGTTGCAACCACCGCCATTGTATTCTCTAGGGTCTTCGCTAAAAAACATATATAATGTTTTGGGTGTTCTATGTAATTTTCTAGCAAATTAATTATGATTTTTACATGTAGGAGAGAAACGTCAGAATTGTCCTGGGTGCTCCAGAACGCCTGCAAGTGCTTCCTGCATGTTAGGCCTCTGTATGTGGCCACGCTGTGTAAAAGTCTCACACATGTGGTATCGCCATACTCGGGAGTAATAGCAGAATGTGTTTTGAGGTGTAACTTGTGGTATGCATATGCTGTGTGTGAGGAATAACCTGCTAAAAAAAATAAAGCTTGATTTTGCAAAGAATTGTGGGAAAAAATTACAACTTCAAAAACCTCGCCATGCCTCTTTGTAAATACCTTGGAAGGTCTTCTTTCCAAAAAGAGGGTATTTGTACTTTTATGGCATGTTAGGGTCTCAAGAAATGATAGGCCACCAGTACATCAGATGTGATCAATTTTCAGATATTGGCACCATAGCTTGTGGACTCTATAACTTTCACAAAGACCAAATAATATACCCCAATTTTGTACTTATTTTTACCAAAGATATGTAGCAGTATAAATTTTGGCCAAAATATATGAAGAAAAATTACTAATTTGCAAAATTTTATAACAGAAACAAAAAAAAAAAAATGCATTTTTTTACAGAATTTAAGGTTAAGGTAAGGTATTTAAGGTAATTTAATCCAGCGGTGATTAAAAACCACTTGGCTCTATTTGTGTGGGAAAAAAAGGACAACAATTTCATATAGGTACAGTGTTACATAGTTAGCTAAGCCGAAAAAAGACACAAGTCCATTCAGTTCAACCATAAAAAAAAAAGAAATAAATAAAAATAAAAAATATCGTACAAACCAATATACCCCATTCTATACCCACAGTTGATCCAGAGGAAGGCAAAAAAAACCCCATGCTTGTTAATTGTTGCACGACTAAGTAATTGTCATTCAAAATGTGAGAGCACCGAACGCTGAAAATTGGTCTGGTTAGGAAGGGGGTTTAAGTGCCCAGTGGTCAAGTGGTTAAGGAGATTCACCCTCTCTATTTGCCCTGTTTACCCATATAGATGAAAGTAAAAGAAAATCACAAATTTTGAGTTGACCCCAGAAAAGCAATAGAGGGGTAATCTTCCCATGAGGACTAGTTCTGGTGACCTGGGGGGTCCCCAAGAAATTCCCTGAATTTGCAGAGATTTCTTCTCACTTCCTGTTTGGCTATGGGACAGGAAAATTAATGGCAATCTCCCCAATGGGACACAGATGGCGAAAAAATTTACTTTTATAAAAAGTTTTGCCTATAGTTCTACTTTAATAATACAGTCAACAGTCCTCAATGAATTATTTTGTGAAATGTTCAATTCTGAAAATCTCACATTTCCGCAGTTTTTTGGAAATATTCTTTCATAGCCAGAGGTGCATTTTAATGAGATTGGGTTAAATAATTCAGAAGACCTTTCATAAAATAGGAAACAGAGGAGATAGCCGTATAACCGGGAGCTTTGCGACAACAAAGAAAGAAATAAGTTTTAGGATTTTCCTGCCTTCAGATCACCTGTGTATGTTGAAAGAAAGCCAGTTCTGTAGCCGTTCTCCATTTAACAGCTGGCTGGATATAATGAGTCATAAGGCCACATTCCACATCCTCAGCATTACAATGAACTACAGAATGTGAGTGTACATTAAAAAGGATCAGTGAAGCTAAAACACAAGCTGGCTTCCATCTAAAAATTCAAATACATCACCAGGCTCTGCCAGAGTGTCTTGTGAACCCCCGCCATACTGAAGCATGCCACGTCCCCATTGGCAATCTGATTGGTATAGGCATCTACTGGTTAAAAATAAAAAAGATTGTCCAATCCAGCCGTTTATAGACCAATTGAACAAAGACCAAATGCCTGTAGGCCCTCTCCAACTTTTAGGCCCCTTTCAAACGGACGCAGTCAGTTTAGGCACGTCAAAAACGTATCAGTTCTTATCCGTTGTCTCATCCGCTTTCATCCGTTAATGTCCGTTTTCATCAGTTTTTTGTCCGCTTACATCCATAAATGCACACGTTTACGTCCGTTTTTTCATACGTTTTGTTCCGTTTATATGTGTGCCTGTGCCTTTAAGGAGGTTGAGTTCACAGATAAACACAAAACGGATCTTAACGGATCGGACGTTGACGGACAATGTCCGTCAACGTCAGTTAATATCCGTTTTGACGGATCTGGACGTAGCCTTGTACGTTTAAAAAAACGGATAAAAACGGAAGCGGAGGTTAACTGATAGTGACGGATGTTCATCCATCTGCCCATAGGAATGCATTGTCGTCCGTCGACGGATGGAAGAAAAACGGATAGACGGTCCGTCCGTGTGAAAGGGGCCTTACTGACTTTCCCCACACAAATGAGGGAAAGTCAATCAGATGGGTAGGGTAGGTGGGCACCAGGAATGACAGTGAAATTCTTCCTATGCCTCCTGCGTAGGCACAAACAAGTACATAGGCATAATGCAAAGGGGGAGGGGAGGGGGGCACAGATTGGCACGTTTGCCCTGGGCTCTGTATGACCTTGTCATGTCACATATTCATTTTCTTTTAGGGACATATTACAGGATTTCGTTTTTTTAATAGAGGCCAATACATATTTCTGTGACATTATTCGAGGGCTGACAAAGGGGGATTATATGACCCCCGAAACGCACTGAACACATCTTCCTATTATCAAATTATCATCTCCAGTAAAGTATCAGGGAATTGCAAACATTTGGCACTTGGTTTTCAGTTTTTATACTGAAGTCTCTAGGCAGATTTACAGACAAAGGTTCAGAAAACCCACAGGGAACATAACCGGCATTGCCAGTTTACTTACATTAATCTGCAGCTTACCAATATTTGGATGTGGTGGCTGCACTAGTTTTATTTTTTTTAAGCATTTTTCTTTATTTTCCCTGGTTGAACCAGCCAGTAATACACCTCCTGTATTAGGAGGTCCCCTCTCTGGATGGAGGAGTGACAGAGCCACACTTTTTAAGCAGTTACAGCAAACAGGGGTTTTTTTTTGGGGGGGGGGGGGTTAAAAGGTTTTACATAAATTAATAAAATAAACTATTTAGGAACGGATGGTACATTTTACTATGTGGTATGTGTGACTGCCCGGTCATATGCTCCTTCTGGTCTACAGCTGTTAATTTTATTGGTTAGGTGCTCTAACTATCTAACATACAGTATCTCACAAAAGTGAGTACACCCCTCACATTTTTGTAAATATTTTATTACATCTTTTCATGTGACAACACTGAAGAAATGACACTTTGCTACAATGTAAAGTAGTGAGTGTACAGCTTGTATAACAGTGGAAATTTGCTGTCCCCTCAAAATAACTCAACACACAGCCATTAATGTCTATATCACTGGCAACAAAAAGTGAGTACACCCCTAAGTGAAAATGTCCAAATTGGGCCCAAAGTGTCAATATTTTGTGTGGCCACCATTATTTTCCAGCACTGCCTTAACCCTCTTGGGCATGGAGTTCACCAGAGATTTACAAGTTGCCACTGGAGTCCTCTTCCCCTCCTCCATGATGACATCACAGAGCTGGTGGATGTTAGAGACCTTGCGCTCCTCCACCTCGCGTTTGAGGATGGCCCACAGATGCTCAATAGGGCTTAGGTCTGGAGCCATGATTTACCCTCAGCTTCTTTAGCAAGGCTAAGTGATCATCTTGGAGGTGTTTGGGGCCGTTATGTTGGAATACTGGCCTGCAGCCCAGTCTCCAAACGAAGGGGGGGATCATGCTCTGCTTCAGTATATCACAGTAAACATTGGCATTCATGGTTCCCGCAATGAACTGTAGCTCCCCAGTGCCGGTAGCACTCATGCAGCCCCAGACCATGACACTCATATAATGCTTGACTGTAGGCAAGATACACTTGTCTTTGTACTCCTCACCTGGTTGCCACCACACACGCTTAACACCATCTGAACCAAATAAGTTTATCTTGGTCTCATCAGACCACAGGACATGGTTCCAGTAATCCATGTCCTTAGTCTGCTTGTCTACAGCAAACTATTTGCAGGCTTTCTTGTGCATTATCTTTAGAAGAGGCTTCCTTCTGGGATGACAGCCATGCAGACCAATTTGATGCAGTGTGCGGCGTATGGTCTGAGCACTGACAGGCTGACCCCCCACCCCTTCAACCTCTGCAGCAATACTGGCAACACTCGTACGTCTATTTCCCAAAGACAACCTCTGGATATGACGCAGAGCACATGCACTCAACTTCTTTGGTCGACCATGGCGAGGCCTGTTCTGAGTGGAACCTGTCCTGTTAAACAGCTGTATGGTCTTACCAACCGTGCTGCAGCTCAGTTTCAGGGTCTTGGCAATCTTTATAGCCTAGGCAGTGATGGGTGAACCTTGGCACCCCAGATGTTTTGGAACTACATTTCCCATGATGCTCATGCACTCTGCAGTGTAGCTGAGCATCATGGGAAAGGTAGTTCCAAAACATCTAGGGTGCCAAGGTTTGCCATCACTGGCCTAGGCCATCTTTATGTAGAGGAACAATTATTTTTTCCAGATCCTCAGAGAGTTCTTTGCCATGAGGTGCCATGTTGAACTTCCAGTGACCAGTATGCGAGAGTGAGAGCGATAACACCAAATTTAACACACCTGCTCCCCATTCACACCTGAGACCTTGTAACACCAATGAGTCACATGACACCAGGGAGGAAAAACGGCGAATTGGGCCGAATTTGGACATTTTCACTTAGGGGTGTACTCACTTTTGTTGCCAGCAGTTCAGACATTAATGGCTGTGTGTTGCATTATTTTGAGGGGACAGTAAATTGACACTGTCATACAAGCTGTACACTCACTACTTTACATTGTAGCAAAGTGCCATTTCTTCAGCGTTGTCACATGAAAAGATAGAATAAAATATTTACAAAAATGTGAGGGGTGTACTCACTTTTGTGAGATGCTGTATGTATTCCTTCCTGGTGTCTATTGGGGTACCTAGATGATGATACCATGCCCAATTGCATAAAACCTCTTTGCAGTTTAATATTTTATTACGCTAAGAAAACTAGAATTACTCAGTGGAAATCACAAACTGCCCCCACTTTACCCCAATGGCTTAGCCTTATTCATCAAGTTCTAACATACGAAGCCCGAGGCTGTCCTAAGAAATTTGAAAAGGTCAGGTCCCCCTGGCTAAATACACAAGGATACAAGCTTGTATCTCATGATACGAAGCTATGAGCTATTATGCGTCATCTTGATTCTCCCATTGCAACTTCATGCACTGCATTATACAATATGTACTGATGATAATCAGTGAACATGCATCTGTGATCGGAATGATGGTAGTGTATCAAGTAGACTTATGGTCACTTTTTTCTCTGTTCCCTTTTCTGTGTTCACATTTAGTATGCTGTATATTTCTGTATTTGTGAAACAATTAAAAAAAATTAAAAATAAATGAAAATTTACCCTATAAAAAAAAAAAAAAAACTTGTAATTCCTGTCTGCTGCCTCGTTCCTCTACTATCAACACAAGTCACTTTTGACAGGTTTTCCTGACACCGAGAAATAAAAAGAAAAATGATGGGTCAGTGATCTGATTCACAGCTATGCATCGTTCCTGTGTACTGTGAGGGAGGAGGGGGGGTCCCTCCCTTTCAATCAGGTCTCCCCTCACTGAAAACCTGCACTCTCTGAAACTTCAGATCCCTACCCCGCTGCTTTTCAAAGTTTAAGGAGCCTGTAAAAATTCTGGACGGCTATAGAGACTAGAGGGCTGCAAACAGGTGCAACTTATGCATGGTTGCAGATAAACAAGTACAACTCATACAGAAGGATTGTTTCATTTTTGTGTATCATATGAGTTTAGTCACTTCACAGATTATATGTGGTTTTTTTTTTAACCACTTGATATTAAATCTTTTCTTAAGTTCTTTTGTTATAAGTGCTCAGATCTCCAATGATAAACAATAGACATACAAAACAAATTGCAGCCAGTGCTACATTATAATAATTGGGAGTCGGTGTGGGCACTGTTATGTCTGTACACGCCTCTGCTAATAATTATTATGGTAAACATATACGACTGTTCAAGGCATAGAAAACCCAAAAACAGTTTTCCTTCAAAGCTGTTCTTTTAAGATTACACTTCCCTTTGACTACTATGTCAAAGGGAATTTGACTCTATAGGTCGCTGCAAGAGAAAGGAGCCACCCTGAACTTAAAACCTGCAGCAGGGGCTGCTGGTGGTATATTTTGGGGATCGGCAAACAAACAATGCACCCACAAACACCCTCACCACCACCCCCCCTCCCCATGGGACAGTCGGGTCACCCGCGCCTCCCCATCACGGTGGCAGCGTCTCCTCCCTCCTCCTCCTAGGCCAATAGGATTGCTTCTCTATTCGGACAATAGGGAAATGGGTCTCAGGAGAATCAGTGTGACAATAGCGAATATTCATTCGCTATTGTCACACAACTGGGTGGGCTTGGGGCACAGTTCTCTGCGCCCCGAGCACACCCTTTTTTTGAAGTCTATTAGTGACTCTGGGTCTAATCACGTGCTTCAAACAAAAAAATAAAAACCATTGGGATCCATGTGTCCGGCGCCCCGCATGTTCATTAGGGGGTGGGCCCCATGCGCCCTGCATTACGGGCCGCCACTGGGCAGCGGTCACAGCACCAGCTTAAGCTGAAACATAGGCAAGGATCAAAAGATAAAAGAAGTTGCATGCTGAGAAAGTGATTAAATCAGCCGCTGAAAGTAATAAAAAAAAAAAAAAATTAAGCATTTAATCTCATGTTTACCATGAATAATCCTGTGTGTACTGTGCCAGAAGATTCGATTTGAACACCGTGTCCTAACACAGTGTTAAAGATCTCAAGGCTTGGGTGTCACATTGTAACTTGATGCCCTTTTCCTTCAGTCTGTCCCCAATTTGCCCCTCTAACTGCACTTTGTTCAGAACAGTTTGCATTCCCATGTATAATACAGCCTCTACCTGGTATCCTCCAAAGTGCTCCTCCACACCAAATACAAAGCCAAAAAAAAAAAAAACACAAAAAACCCCAGGCTTTAGGGAATAGCCCTCCCCCCTCGTAAGCCAGAGCCATGAAATGGACCTGAATGAACTCTCGGCAGAATCCCCAGCAGACTGCCCTGAGGGGCAAAATCCCTTTCACTGGGGACTCCTCAGGAAAAGCTACCCAGGATCTAAAAGCCCACTGATCCAGTCTATTTATGGACTGTCCAGCCCCCTTCTGGACACACATCTCCAGGGACTGGCTGGGTCCATATATATATATATATATATATATATATATATATATATATATATATATATATATATATATATATATATATATATATATATATATATATATATATATATATATATATTCAAGCTGCTTTCTTAGGGAGACGCAGACTCACAACAACACCAACCACTGGACCCTCTTCCATCCAGATTCTACCTGGCCAGAGTGCTTCTCTAGACCAAAAGAAACAAAGGAAACCCCAGACTTTAGGGAAAGGGCCCCTAAGCAAAAGCCATGGCTGGTACCTCGAACACTCAGCAGCGTCTAGCAGACTGCACTAAGGGGCAGAACTCCTTAAATGGGGGACTCCTCAGGCAAAGCTACCCAGCATGCAAAGGCCCCCTGCTCTGGTGCTTCCGACTATTTATGAACTGCCCTGCCCCCTTCGGGACACACCTCCCCAGGGATTGGCTGGGTCCCCATAAATATTCAAGTTGGTCTCTTTGTGAGGGAGACGTAGACCTCACGAGAACACCAACCACTGAACCCTCTTCCATCCAGTCTACCTGTCATCCTCCTGAGTGCTTCTCCAGACCAAAAAAAAAAAAAAAAACAACACAGGAAACCCCAGACTTTAGGGAAAGGGCCACCCAGCAAAAGCCATGGCTGGTGCCTCGAACTTTGAGCAGCATCTCAAGCAGACTGCACCAAGGGCCAGAACTCCTTAAAGCGGTGTTCCGGCCGAAATTATACTTTTTAAATAAAAATACCCCTATAATACACAAGTTTAATGTATTATAGTAAAGTTAGTCTATAAACTAAGGTCTGTTATGTTAGTTTATAGCAGTAGTTTGTTATTTTATAAACTTACAGCAGGCCGTGGCCATCTTAAGTGTGGGCATCTGAAGCCAGACTGTATTTCTTCCTGGATCCCATCCTTGCAGATCTCGCACATGCTCAGTGCAGCACAAGCAGTGTAATAGGTTTCAGGTCAGGTTTCCATAGCAACGGCAGTTTTAGAGGAAGTTGCCGCCCCTTCCCAGGAGGCATTGCAAACAGGACATGATGTGATGGGCCACGGCCAGGGAGGAGGAAGTGAAAAATGAATGCAGCACATATACAGTAGGTGCTGAGAATTTTTTTTAAAAAATATCCAATTCGTTTACAGTGCACAGTTTAGTGAGGAATGCTGAAGAGTTGTAAAAGTGGGTGGAACTACACTTTAAACAGGGGACTCCTTTAGGCAAGGCTACCCAGGATCCAAAAGCCCCCTGCTTTAGTGCTCCAAACTATTTATGGACCGCACAGCCCCCTTCTGGGCATAACTTTCTAAGGATTTGGCTGTGTCTCCCTAAATATTCAAGCTGCTTTCCCATTCTCCCTCCCACTGCACTCCCAGAACCTTCCAGGGGGGAAGCAATCAGACCAGCAACCCGTGTAACACTGAGCAGGCTAGATCAACCAACCCTTGCTCCACTGATTACAGATAAGCTAAAAACTAAATTTACCTAACAAGCTGCTCCGGCTAGGAGGGTGCTACACAAACAGTAGGGGGTTCCTCACATTTGGATACAAAGGCGGACTAATGCCGCATACACATGATCGGAATTTTTCCAACGGAATTCTGCTTAAGCTTGTGTTGCCTACACACTGTCACACGAAATTCTGACCGTCAAGAACGCGGTGAGGTACAACACTACGACGAGCCGTGAAAATTAAGTTCAAGCCTTCCGAGCATGTGTCGGAATTTTGCGCGTCGGATTTGCCACAGATGAGCGGAATTCCCGATAAAAACTTTTTCCGTTGGAAAAATATAGAACATGCTCTCAATCTTTTGCTGGCAGAAATTCCGCTAGAAAAAGTCCGATGGAGCCTACACATGGTCGCATTTTCAACCAAAAGCTCACATCGGTCTTTTGCTGGCGGAATTTCCGATCGTGTGTATGCGGCATTATACTTAAAGCGGAACTTCACCCTTCCACTTAACACTGACTATTGTTAATCCTTATGCTGCTTGCATTGGTAAATAGATAAGAAAGAATATCCTAATTATTTGGTTTTAAACTTTTGTTTACATTCTTCTCAGTTACTTCCTGGTTGCCATGCCTAGACAGACAATTGATGTCATACATACAAAGAGTCTTCAAGAAGGGTTTTCTTAGCCAAGCACCTCCTGCCTGCATGCTAGATCTTGGGCAGATGGATTCCAGGAAGTAAATGCTACATGAAACACCTGCCCTTACTCAAGATGGCCACTGCCAGAATTGCTAGGTGGTTGATTTTTAAGGATGAGCTCCGGCCTGTTCACACAGCCCACGTGCAGAGCCTGCCATGAAGTCGGCACGGCGCTGATCACAGGCAGTGAGACATTTCCCGAAGCGTGGCTGCAGAGATCGGGAAATGTCTCACTGCCTGTGATTAGCGTAGCGCCAACTTCCTGGCGGGCTCTGCACGTGGGCTGTGCGAACACGCCGGAGCTCATCCTTATTGATTTTCAACGTGATTTCCAAGTCTGCTTTGAATATCAAAAATGAATTAAATAGCGTTTTTTTTGGATTGTAGCGCTCAGATGCTGTGTAGTTCCACGTTACTAAAGTACAAACTATAAGAAGGTACAAACGGTACCTGGTGGAGCTTTAACTAATGTTAAAATTAACTTTGCTCTGCATGAAGAACTATAAAAAAAAAAAAAAATATACAATTCATCAAATAATAAACAGACTTGATGTTTTAAATGTCACTTTAACAAATCTGACATGACCTCCCCGGTAGCATGTGACCTGACGAGCTGCAGTGCCTGTGCAAACAAATCAAAAAAGGAGCTCCCGCAGAAAGGCGCAGTGTCTAGAACATACAGCAGAGAAGACGAATTCTACTCCTTGTACTGTTTTCTGAAAATAGTGTAAATACAGACTGCCGCACGTTTCTACATTGCTTGTTTTAAAAGTCCTCGTCTGTCTAAAAGCTGCATGATGTGCTGCAGCCCCACACATGTGAAGTTCAAGGAGATTATAAAGATGGAAGCCCAAGCTGTTTAGACAGCTGAGCTGCTGTAAACTGACGAAACGTGCGAGCAGCATCTGGTGACAGAACCACCCGCTGGACTTCAGTTTAGTGCAGGTCACTGAAACCATATGAAACTGAATGAATTATTTCACTCACTGGGTCGGCGAAGCAGATTTAAAAAAAAATAATAAAAAAAATAATTGTATTTGCAAACTTTTGTTTTTTTTCAAAAAATTGGTGATCTGTATATAAAATACCTCCCCCGTGACGATTAGACGTTTACAGTTAAAGTTCTGTAAACGGAAGTGATAAAAATCTTACTAGCACATGTTGTAGTAAGAACAGCAACACAAAATAATATACACCCATCAGCCATAACAATATGACCACCCACCTAGTATTAAGTAGGTTCCCTTTTTGCCACCAAAACAGCCCTGACCCATCGAGGGATGGAATCCACTAGACAAAGCATCACGCTGCCTCCCCCGGCTTGACTTCTTCCCATAGTGGTGTCATCTCCCCCCTAGGTCAGCGATGCACACGCACACCCGGTCATCTACATGATGTTAACCACTTACGGACCGCCCGCCGCAGTTTTACGTCAGCTGGTTGAAGGATGATATTGTTATGGCAGCAGCTAGCTGCCATAACCCCAGGTCCCCTACAAGATAAAAGTGGTCTCTGCGGCAGATTCGCCGCAAGATCACTTTTAGCGGCGGCGGGAGAGAGCCAGCCCCTCCTGCCGCCATCTGGTGCCCTCCGCCACTTACCGGAGGGCCGTCGGCAGCGGAGGAGGCGATCAGGTCCGGTCACTAGCTGGGTATGGAGACGAGTGAGAGGAAGATGGCCCCCACACGTCTCCATACAACTGCTGGGCGGAATCCACGTCAAAACGTCACTTCCGCCAACAGCGCTTAAAGGGGCCATTTTTTTTTTTTTTTTAATTATTGCATTTTAGTCTAAATATGAGTTCTGAGGTCTTTTTTGACCCCATATATCATATTTAAGAGGACCTGTCATGTTTTTTTCTATTACAAGGGATGTTTACATTCCTTGTAATAGGAACAAAAAAGGACAATTTTATTTTATTTTTAAAAACAGTGTAAAAATAAAAAATAAAATAAGAAAAAACTAATTTTTTTTAAACGCTCCCCATCCCAACGAGCTTGCGTGCAGTACGTGAGTAGCGCCCGCATATTAAAACGGTGTTCAAACCCCATGCGAGGTATGGCCGCGATCGGTAGAGCGAGAGCAATAATTCTAGCCCCTAGACCTCCTCTGTAACTTAAAACATGCAACCTGTAGAATTTTTTTTAACGTCACCTATGGAGATTTTTAAAGGGAAAAAGTTTGTCGCCATTCCACGAGCGGGCGCAATTTTGAAGCATGACATGTTGGGTATCAATTTACTCGGCGCAACATTATCTTTCACAATCTAAAAAAAGAATTGGGCTAACTTTACTGTTGTCTTATTTTTTTTAATTAAAAAAAGTGCATTTTTTTTCCAAAAAAAAGTGCGCTTGTAAGACCGCTGCGCAAATACAGTGTGACAGAAAGTATTGCAACGACCGCCATTTTATTCTCTAGGGTGTTAGAAAAAAAATGTATAATGTTTGGGGGGTTCTAAGTAATTTTCTAGCAAAAACATAAATGTTTTTAACTTGTAAACAACAAATCTCAGAAAGAGGCTCGGTCCTTAAGTGGTTAAAGAAAACTTTATTCATCAGACCAGGACACCTTCTTTCACTGCTCCGTGGTCCAGTTTTGATGCCCACATGGCCATTGTAGGCGCTTATGGCTGTGGACACGGGTCAGCATGGGCACCCTGACCAGTCTGCGGCTACACAGCTCAATACACAACAACCTGCCATGCACTGTGTGCTCTGACTCCTTTCTTTTGGAACCAGCACCAACATTTCAGCAATTTAATCTACAGTAACTTGTCTATTGGATTGGACTACATGGGCCAGCCTTTGTTCCCTACCTGCATCAATGAACCTTGGCCGCTGTGACCCTGTCACCAGTTGGCCTTTTTGTTCTCCTTGGACCACTACTGGTCAGTCCTGACCACTGCAGACCGGGGACATCCCACAAGAGGTGCAGTTTTGGAGTTGCTTTGTCCCTCGTCAAAGTTGCTCAAATCTTTATGCTTGCACATTTTTTTTTCTGATTTCAACACATCAACTTTAGGGACAGCATGTTCTCTTGCTGTCTAACACATCCCACTCACTTTAAGGTCACAAGATAAGGCGGCATCCAGTTCTCGAAACACAGTGAAACGCCAGAAACCAGAAGCGACGAGGATTTGGTCACTTTCGGTTTCGGTCTCATGAAACGAATCGTCACCAACTAGGAAAAGCAATAGCTTAAACTGATCTTGGTATGATCTGGTGCTTTGGAGGCCAGAGGAGACATCTGGGGATCCAATAGACCCCAGACCTCACTAAGAAGAGGACCTGTCATGGCTTATGCTACCAGAAGTGATGTCGTTCATAGTAAAAAAGTTAGTGCAATTTTTTTTTTTTAAATAAAACATTTAAAAAAAAAAAAAAAAAATACAACTTTTAAGCACCTCTGTCCTCCCCCGTGTGCTTACACGCAATTGCGAACGCACACCTCAGTCCTGCACACATATGTAAACTGTGATTGCACCACACATGTGAGGTATCACCACGAACATCAAAGCAAGAACAATCATTTTAGTGCTCAACCTCCCCTGTAATGCTAAACTGGTAAAGGCTTTTAAAGTCGTTCTAAAGGCTGAAGGTTTTTTTTACCTTCATGCATTTGAAAGATGTGTACACACAATACGAAAGTTCTTTGGACGTAAATGTTCGCCCGATTTTCTTATTGCGTGTACGAGCCATTAGCTGCGGCTTCCTTGAGTGAGCAAATTTCCCCAGCTGCGGAGCCTATTTAAGTTATCAGGGTAAATTATGCACCAGTGAAACCCGTCGGTGTGATCACTGGAGTTAACAACTGTTTAACCTGTCAGTTCGCTAAAACGCCCGCTTACATGCAGCATATTCGAGGCTCGCGGAGACTGCGAGAGATTCCTGAGATTGTGTCAAGCATTAGCAGCTAAAGGATTCATACCGCGTCCTTTTGAAGATAAATGGCAACAGAGAACAAATAAAGGCCCATTGACCTTAAAGCGTATCGAAATGTAAAAATCATATGTGCATTTCCACATTGTATCTTAATTATTTCTAGCCTACTCCTTCCACTCCGTACGATCTTAAAGTTTGTAAACGTATCTGAACTAGGGCGGTACTGAGGAGGAATTTCAATAGGTCAAGTCCGTTTAGAAATCACTGTTTGCAGCAAAAGGTTTTTTAAGGTAGTCCTTAGAAAACGGAAAGTAAACAGCAGAGAGGAAGCAGAAAAGCATGCAGAGATCCTGAGAAGTGGTGGAAAGAACGGGCCAGCAGACAGGCAGCACTCGCAGCATTTTCAGTAAGACGTATTGCTATTACAATGCTGAGGTTCTACAATGAAAGTGTACGTTGTAATCATACAACTCCTTTAACCTTTTTGTAGAGAGAGATATCACCGCTCCAGGTAGGTCAAGCAACAGTGGAAAACCTAAGTCATAGCTAATGACTAAGCACTGCATTGAAGTGTGAAACGCGTTAGCTCCTGTCCGTTTCTCCTGTATTTTTGTTCACAAGAATTTTTGAATAAAAAGGCATTAAAAATTTTTTGAGTGCGGCTGTCCAGATCTTCTTCCCGTTTTTAACCTTTTTGTGCTGGTGCCTCCCGGCCCTTTAAGAGGTTTCAGATGCTGGGAGGCGGAGGTTTATGATCATGTGACCGCCATGATTGGCTGAGAGCCGCCACTGATTTATACACCAATAGGAGAGCGGTTATCTTGACGTTACCAAAAAAAAAAAAAGCATGCAATTAACTTTTTGTAGACAAATGTTGCAAATTCGAGAAAAGCAAATAAACTGTTCATGTGGCTGCTGTGAATATCTGCTTCCTATAATACAGTATTAGTATCTTCTCTCTCCTTAATCCTGACATGTGACCTCCCCAACTGCAGCCGCCGTTTACCGCCAATCAACCAATAACGCATTTGTCACACCCAATACAGAAGTAAGCCATCAGTGCGGCCCCTTAAGCCTGTGCTCACACCTGGCATAATCCGTATCGGACACTGAAAACCTGCAGGATCCCTGACTCAGCAGTCACCACCGAGGAGTTCCCACAACACATCACAGCACAAGATTTATTCTATGACCCTGTGAACGCTGTAAGCAATGTGACTTGGAGTGATGGTATGTGGGAATTGACACGCTTGAGTAAACTCACATTGTAGCAAGTGGTAGGTATGTGGTGACAAAATTCCTGGCTTTATATAATCTATGAGCTATTTACCTTCACAGTTACAAAGAGGGACACAAAATAAAAATAAAAAACATTTTACTACTTTTTTAGTTTTTTTTTTTTTTTTTTAGCAATTATACCAGTGAGGTTTTTTTACCCATAATGTATACTTTAAATCAGATACAGTAAAACCTGTGAAAAAAATAATTAGATTGCAGTTTACTAATCCTTAAATCTGGTGGCTGCATTATAGTAAAACCTTGGATTGCAAGCAAATTTCCAGAAACATGCTTGTAATCCAAAGCCCTCGTATATCAAAGCAAATTTCCCCATAAGAAATAATGGAAACTCAGAAGATTCGTTCCACAGATATTTACTCATAAGTCCTTCAGTCTATAGTCCATATAAAAAGATTATAGCAATGTGACTGGTTGCGTTACCATAAAATGTCCATCCACAGATGGAAGCCTTCACAAGGGGATTAGAAACAAAATCCATTAGGAGCTCCAGAGTATAAAAGAGAAGAGAGGCACCTCTACTGCCCCGTACACACGGTCGGAAATTCCGACCACAAAATCCGTTGGATTTTTTCCGACGGATTTTGTCCGACACTGGTGTTGCATACACACGGTCGGACAAAGTTGTTGGAAAATCCGATCATCCTGAACGTGGTGACGTTCATTGCGTACGACGGGACTACGTAGAGGCTAGTAGCCAATAGCTTTGGTCTTGTAATGTGATTTGAGCATGCGTGGCACTTTGTCCGTCCGAATTCGCTACACACGATCGGAAAAAGTCCGATAGGACTTTGTCGGAAAATTTGAGAGCAGGATCTCAAACTTTTTCCGTCGGAAATTCCGACGGAAAAAGTCCGATGGAGCCCACACACGGTCGGAATTTCTGACAACATGGTCTGATTGGACATTTTCCGTCGGAAAATCCGACTGTGTGTACGGGGCATAAGTGTAGCAATATGGTTACATTTAATGAAGGTACAACATTTAGCAACTCACATGGTTAATCATTAAAACAGGCACATCTAAGTATGTAGGTATCCAGGGTAAAGCTGACAACATGGATAGGGTTGCCATCTGTCTGGGATTCACCCGGACAGTACTGGTTTTGAGTCATTTTGAATCGTGTGTCCGGGTCTCAGTCTGCCTGGAACCTGGACACATGATCCAGACTGGATTGTGGCTCTGGGCTCTATCTGCTCAGCTGGTGGCTGGGGGACATGACTAGTTATTGTTTATCAGGCACAAGTTCTTATCCTTATGCAGCAGTTCCAACAATTTAATCAGAGCCCCAATGTCCACTTCTATACCAATCAGCCGGGGAATGTAATTGCCGGGAATGTGCCACTAAAGTGTTCGGGTTTGGCTTGAAGAAAAAGGTGGCAACCCTAAACATAGACCATCCTCTGCACCGCCGGCTCTCACCGCTGGTAGCCTAAAGACTACCCTGCAGTAGAGTGATCTGAAAGCGCGGCTTGAAGCCTCTCGTGGAGCGCAGCGTGGAAGGGATGACACCAAGGGATGGTGGTGGGGAGGACGGTCTATGTGGACGGCTTTACCCTGGATTCCTGCATACTTAATTGTGCCTGTTTTAATCATCAACCATGTGAGTTTCTTAATTTGTACCTTCGTTAAATGTAACCATATTGCTACACTTAGAGGCTCCTCTCTTCTCTTTTATACTCAGTTGTGACATGACACGACTTGTATATGAAGACATCGCTCATTTATCAACTCAAAAATGTATTAAATCATTTTGCTGGTCTTGCAAAACGCCATCAGACCAAGTTACTCACAATTCAAGGTTTTACTGTATTGTAAACTCCACCCAACACTGTAATAAACCATTTGTAATATAATAATGTGCAGATGAAAAGCACCCATCTCCCATGCCCAGAGATGTGCACAACAGAATAATCAGTTTTGTTTCAGATTCATTGGTTTATGTAAATCATTTCAACATTTCGTTATATTACAATGATTCATTATCAGAATTTGTCTAGTATATTCAGATTTGTTTCTTATATTTGTTGTTCCAAATTAATTTGTATTTTCAGAAGTCATTTCGGAGGATTGGCTATATTCGATAACATGCCAATTCGTTATCCACTTCTGGAAGATTTTACCCCATTCATGTCCAGAGCATTTTTTCTTATTCAGCACTGCGCTACTTTAATTGGCAATTGTGCGGTCATGCAACGCTGTACGGAAAATTACATTTATATTAGTTTCTTCACACAAATAGAGCTTTCTTTTGGTGGTATTTGATCACCACTGCATTTATTTTTTTATAATATAATCAAATAAATAAAAAAAAAAGAAAGAAAAAAAAAATTTCTGCTATAAAACATATCCAATAAAAATGTAAAAACACAATTTCTTCATAAATTTAGGTCAAAATGTATTCTGCTACAGGTTGCTTCCTTTGTGTGAAGCCCCTGGTGATCCTGCCAGTCCCTCTGCTTTTCTATTTCAAACTAACCATGTTAGGCATAGAAGCAAATCAATCCCAGCCTGATCAGTTATCTGGCTGTGCTGGGAGAACAGCCTGCCTGTCCTCAACTGATCAGATCCCCGCCCCCCCCCGCCACACAGCTATTCACTGGGAAGATTAGTGTTCTGTTGTTTCTCCATTTGTTTTGTTCTATAAGCTCCTTATGGAGCTGAAAACAGAGATTATGTGATCACTATTAAAAAAAAAAAAAACCTTAGTTAGACTTACCGGTGACGGTATTTCTACGAGCCTTTCAGGACAGCACCTTGGAGAGAGCGCAGCTCCGCCTTTACCCAGGAAACACTGCGTGACAACGCCCCTTTTTAAGATCAGCTGCTTCCACCATGCCTTCAGTTGTTATCGAGAAATCCTCCGACATGCTGGAAAATATAAGCAGACAGTTACCATGCCCTATAATTATACATTATACATCATAACCTAGGGAGGGAAGTAGGCTGCTGTCCTGAAAGGCTCGTAGAAATACCGTCACCGGTAAGTCTAACTAAGGTTTTCTCTCTTCGCCTTTCAGGACAGCACCTTGGAGAGGATAATCAAGAAACTTACTTCAGGGTGGGACCACTGCCTGCAAAACCTTTCTCCCGAAGGATTGGTCTGAGGCTGAGAGCAGATCCATGCGGCAATGCTTTATAAAAGTTTGAGAAACTGGACCATATGGCAGCCTTACAAATTTGCTCAGGCGATGCTCCGGCCTTTTCTGTCCATGATGCCGCTACTGCTCTGGTCGAATGGGGCAAGATTCCTTCTGGAGGCTCCAAACCTAGAGAGGCGTATGCTCCTTTAATAACTTGCTTTAGCCATCCTCCAAGGATGTTTTTGGAAGCTTTACATCCCTTGTGAGCGCCCTCCATTAGAACAAAGGGTGAGGATGATTTTCTAAAGTCCCTTGTTATCTCCAGATACTTAGGAAGATCTCTCCTGACATCCAGGGTATGGAAGGCTTCTTCTCCTGGCCCCGACGGTGAGGGGCAAAATGTAGGGAGAATAAACTCCTGTGCCTGGTGAAAATGCAGGGCTCACCTTCAGTAGAAAGGCTGGATCTGTTTTTAGGACTACCCTATCTGGTAAGCATCTCATGAAGGGCTCCTTAATTGATAGAGCTTGTAACTCGCTGCCTCTACAGGCTGATGTTACTGCCACCAACAACACAGTTTTAAACGTTAAAAACTTAAGTGATGATCCTTCTATGGGTTCAAACGGAAGCTTTGTTAGCCCTTGAAGAACCAAAGATAAATCCCATTTGGAAAAAATAACCACAGATCTAGGCTTTACTTTAGCCATAGCTCTGAAAAAACGAATTATCAGGGGCTCCCTTACCAGGGTTCTTGCAAAAAACCTAATAAAGCCGCTACCTGCGTCTTGAGCGTACTAGCTACTAGGCCTTTCTCCAATCCTTCTTGAAGGAATTCTATAACTGAAATTGTACTAGACAAACTAAAGTCCTTTCTGGAACACCATGTATTATATACTTTCCAGACCTTAAAATAAATGTCTGTCACCTTCTTCCTACTTGCAAGAAGGATAGAGATGAGTTTTTCTTATAGGCCCTTTTGTCTTAGGATTTGTTCTTCAGAAACCAAGCTGCCGGGTTGAGAAACGTTGGATCTGGATGAAAAAACTTGCCCTGACTCAGTAGATCTGACCTGTTAGGTAACTTCCAAGGAGGTTTTACTGAGAGGTTCATTAGGGTTGCAAACCACGGTCTCTTTGGCCAATAAGGAGCTATCAGAATTAGTTCCGTGGATTCCAGTCTGAATTTGGCTAATACCCTTGGAATCAGTGAAAATGGGGGAAAAGCGTAGGACAGATAGAAATCCCATCTGTGGGCCAGAGCATCTATCCCCAGAGCTTGATCTGCTCTCTGGGGGGAGAAGAACACTGGTATTTTTGCATTTTCTTGTTTTGCCACCAGGTCCACCTGAGG
The DNA here is from genome assembly GCA_028564925.1 of Lithobates sylvaticus. NCBI lineage: Eukaryota > Metazoa > Chordata > Amphibia > Anura > Ranidae > Lithobates > Lithobates sylvaticus. The sequence goes on from CM053029.1 coordinate 572,974,604, forward strand.
ACAACCCCACCTCTTGGCTATTGTCTCGAATAGATCCTGATTCAGAGACCACTCTGCTGCTCTTAATTTTTCTCCTGCTGAGGAGACCTGCCAAGGCGTTTTCCGTCCCTTTTAAGTGGAACTGCCGATAGGGAGACCAAATTGTTCTCTGCCCATCTCAGTATTTGGCAGGTTAACTCCAACAAAGTTCTGCTTTTTGTGCCACCCTGTTTTGTTAGGTATAACACTGCAGTCATATTGTCCGACCAAATCTGGACATGCTGACTTCTTAGAAGTTCCTGGAAGGACAGAAGACTCAGATGAAATAGCCTTAAACTCTCTCCAGTTTAATGACCTACTCGCTTCTGGCTTGGACCAACCCCCCTGGAATAGTTTGTTCTTCCAGGTGGGCTCCCCCCCCCTGCGCTGGCATCTGTAGTCAGCCTTTGGGTTACTGGGAAGGACCAGTGGAGACCTTTTGAGATGTTTCTCTGGTTCCTCCATCACCAGAGTCATCTTTTTGCTCTTACCCCTATGACGAACTTTTCCTCCAGAGATTTCTGGAAAGACCAATTTGTCAACATGTCCGCCTGCAGCGGACGAGCATGCAGTCTGGCCCGCTGTACTGCGGGGATTGCTGCTGTCAGTAGACCCAGAGCCGACATGGCTTGCCATACTGAGAACCTTGAATTGGACTGAAGTGCCTTCAGAGCTGTTTCTATTCTTTCTTGGGGTAGACCCATCTTCTGATCCAGTGAGTCTATTTCGTACCCCAGAAACCTTACTCTTTGGGCAGGCTTTACGTTGGACTTCTGAATATTGAGAAGCCAACCCAAGCCTCTTATATGTGCTTGAGTCACTTGAAGATTGACTTCCACCTGACTTTTTGAGTCGGCGAAAAATACCAGATCGCCCAAGTAGAGCACTATTGGGATCCCTTTCAGTTTCAGGGGTTCCAATGCTTCTGCCATCACTTTCGTGAATACTCTGGGTGAGAAGGAGAGACGGAATGGCAGGGCTCTGAACTGTAGATGCCAGATCTCCCCCTTTCCCAGATTGACTGCGAGGCGCAGAAATTTCTGGGACTGGGGTGCTATTGGGATATGGAGCTATGCATCTCTCCAATCGATGGAGGCCATGTGACACCTGGGGGTCAGCAAGTTCTTCACCGAAAAAATCGTGTCCATCCTGAATTTTTTGTACTTTATGGACCGATTCAACAGCTTTAAGTTGAGGATCAGGCAGAATTTTCCCGATGGTTTCTTTACCCAGAATATATGGGACTAAAACCCTTTTCCTTCTTGCCCCTCTGGGACCTGAGAGATGACATTCTGTTGCATCAGCTCTTGAAGAAGGGACTTCATAACCAGAGCCTTCTCCTGATCCCTCGGCAAGTTTGTTATGTAGAACCGATTTGGGGGGTCTTCTAAAAACTCTAGATGGTAACCCTGCTGGATTATCCCTAGAACAAATGGACTTCTTGTTGTTTCTTCCCAACTAAACCAGAAGTCCTGAAGCCTCCCGCCTACTGGGAGCTGGTCATTTCCTCTCTGAGGATTCCAATTTTCTTTGTTTGGTCCTTTTTCTGAGGAAAAGCTTCCTTTTTGTCTGCTGTCCTATCAAGTACAGCCTTCTAATTCTGGACCAAACAACAAATCCCCTGAAAAGGGAATTTCACACAGTTTCGCTTTAGAGGCTGAATCCCCTGACCAGGTTTTAAGCCAGAGGGCTCTCCTTGCGGAATTGACCAGTGCTGATGACCTGGCAGACATTTTGATGGACTCTGCCTAGGCATCAGTCATAAATTTGACGGCTTTTAATAGAGTAGGGAAGGACTCTAATAATTCTTTCCTGGAGGTACCTGCCACCACCTGATTTTTGAGTTGGTTTGACCAGCATTCCAAATTTCTGGCCACCACTGTGGCTGCCATTGCAGGTTTCAGATTGGCTAAAGAAGAGTCCATGCTTTCTTCAGTAGCCCATCTGCTTTTTTGTCCATAGCGACTTTGAGAATTCCCCTATCCTCAAAGGCTAAGCCCGTCTTTCTGTACACTTGAGAGAAGGCAGTATCTATCCAAACACACTCCCCATTCTCCTCAAAAGGGAACCTCCTTTTAAGGGCTTTAGAGAAGAACTGTCCATTCTCTGTCCTTCCACTCCTTTAATGGAGTCTGTTAACACTTTGTGTACAGGAAAGACTATGCTTGACCTCCTCCAGCCCCTGGTACATTTTGTCATGTACTGACAGCTGAATTTTTTCTTCCTGGATCTCCAGTGTAGTATAAATTGCCTTGAGTAAATCATCAACTTCCTCAAGTGACAGTTTATATCTAGAAGCCTTGGCTTCTTCATCCTCTTCCTCAACATCAGAATCAAACGTTGAGGGAGGAATACTTTCCCTTTCTTCCTCAGACTCACTTTCAACTTGCACAGAAGTGGACGGAGGGAGACTGGATTGAGAACTCTGTTCTTGGCTGGAACTCTGACCACGTTTTTTCACAAGGGAGCGTACTGTCCCTAGGGCCTCTGCTATTTCTTTTCTCACTGAAGACAGGAGTTCCTTGCACCCCTGTGAGGACTCCTCCTTCACTAAACCCGCAATGCAAGATCTGCACAGGGGTTTAGGCCAAGAGTCCCTTAAAGGATTTTTACATGAGGGGCATTTTCTTGAAGTTCTCTCTGACTTAGCAGTAGCTTTCTGACACGACAGAAATAAAAGAACCCGCAGGTCCTCTTTAACTGCAGCCACTAAAGAGTACAACAAATAGACCCCAACGCCAAACACCCTAAGTGCCCAGAGTCTCAATCCCTGCTGAACTGCTAATGGACCTTTACACCAAAGCAGACAGCTGCAGGTTTAACTTAATACATGAACAAAAAACACCCAGTGATGTAAAGGAAAGAGGTCCCTCTGTACCTCTCCTACCTGGGACTGGCCGGGAGCCTGGGCGCCTGCATCCGCCATAGCTGCTGAAGATTCGTCCTCCATTTCGATCGTAGCAGCCGCCGTCCGCGCGCTTTGAATGGCTTTCCGACCGTGCCAAACAAACGGAAGTCCCGGCCAGAGGACCTGCCCCTTCCTCCTGCGTTCCAGCAGCTGGAACCAATTGCTGCTACGCCCTGCCGGAGGCCTCCACCCACCGGAACTGGCGTCCCCCGCCGTCCGGGATTCGGCGCCGCCATGCTGAGGCCTGGCATGGAACGCTCGTTTCTGAGCACAACCGCGGCCCCCCGAACGCACGGGCGATCAACCTCCGGCAGTCCATTACTCCTGTGAGCCGACGAAGGAAGGGAACACCGGAACACCTAACCCATCGTTCGGGAAGGTGCTGGGCTGGTCTTTGCGAACGTAAGCATGAGGCACTGCCAAAACCCTCGTTTTTTCTTTAAAGAGAGCGCAGCACCCCTGGTTCCCCAGCAGTGTTCCACCATGGCGGAGGAAACACTAAAACTGAAGGCATGGTGGAAGCAGCTGATCTTAAAAAGGGGCGTTGTCACGCAGTGTTTCCTGGGTAAAGGCGGAGCTGCGCTCTCTCCAAGGTGCTGTCCTGAAAGGCGAAGAGAGAAAAAAAAGTATTTATACTGAAAATGAGAAAATATAAATAAATATATATATATATATATATATATATATATATATATATATATATATATATATATATATACATATACACACACACACACACACAGCTAAAAAAGAAAAAAAACTCAAACGAACCATTTTTAATCAGACTCCTGGGATATTGATCTGGTCAGTTAAGTAGCGGAGGGGGTTGTTAATCGGTTTCAGCTGCTTTGGTGTTAATGACATTAACAGATGCACTAGATGGGCAACAATGCGACAACCTCGAAAACAAATTGTTTTACAAGTGGAGGCCACTGACGTTTATCCCCATTCATGTTTTCTGACTGTTTTTCACTAGCTTTGCATTTGGCTAGGGTCAGTGTCACTACTGGTAGCATGAGGCGATACCTGGACCCTATAGAGGTTTCACAGGCAGTCCAACTCCTCCAGGATGGCACATCAATACGTGCCATTGCCAGAAGGTTTGCTGTGTCTCCCAGCACAGTCTCAAGAGTATGGAGGAGATTCCAGGAGACAGGCAGTTACTCTAGGAGAGCTGGATGGGGCCATAGAAGGTTCTTAACCCATCAGCAGGACCGGTATCCGCTCCTTTGTGCAAGGAGGAACAGGATGAGCACTGCCAGAGCCCTACAAAATTACCTCCAGTAGGCCACTGGTGGGCCCTGTGCTCACTGTCCGGCACCGTGGAGCATAATTAGCATTCTGTGCTTTACACAGATAAGAGCAGGATCACTCGGAGCACATGTGACAGATGTTAAAGTGTCTGGAGAAGCCGTAGAGAATGTTATGCTGCCACCAACATCCTTCAGCATGACCGGTTTGGTGGTGGGTCAGTGATGTTCTGGGGTGGCATATCCATGGAGGGACACACAGACATCTACAGGCTAAACAATGGCACCCTGACTGCCATTAAGTATCGGGATGAAATCCTTGGACCCATTTGCAGACCCTACGTTGGTGCAGTGGGTCCTGGGTTCCTCCAGGTGCACGACAATGCCCGGCCTCATGTGGTGAGTATGCAGACAGTTTCTGGAGGACGAAGGAATTGAAACCATTGAATCGCCCCCACACTCGCCTGACCTAAATCCAATAGAACACCTCTGGGACAGTATGTTTCGGCCCATCTGACTATTTATCCCCCCGTGGACCAGAGACATTTTTACATTTCTGCTATGGACCCGTTTATTCTGCAATAATTTGTGTCATTACTAAAGATAATAAGGTAATACATATTTTGTTTGATGACAAACAAAGCTCTCTTTGTATGATATTGTCTTGCAACAATGATTTTCTTTCTGCAGATGAATGACTTAACAGAAAGATACAAAAATAACATGTTACACAGTATTTTTGTATAATTGTGGCCTGAAGCAGTTTTGTTTATAAACATTGACAGTTTTTTTGACAGCTAGAGCCCTCAACTTCTTTTTTGAGTATACTTTAAAGTGTTACTAAACCCAGGACCCTGCATTCACTATATCTGGTCTCCCACAGTACACAGAACATGCAAATGCAATTATTTTAGTAACTATAAACAGCTATATACCCTTTCTCATCAGCAGTACAGTATATAGCAGTCTTGTGACTTATCGGTGTCGGTTAAAGCTTGTAGGAGGAGTTTTCTGACAATCTGAAGAGATAGACCCCTGACCCTCTGTCTGGACAGTGCTGATTAGCCCTGTGCTAATCACATGCATCCTCCCAAGAAAAAAAAAAAAAAACTCTCTAGCAACAAACATCAAACTGAGCATGTGCAGCCTGACACCATAGACTCTGTGTTATCAGGAAATTATCAGGAGACAGTGGCATGAGGGGAGGATCAGAGAAGACAGGATCAAACAGCCTTTTTTACACAATGCAGATGATTAACCCCTTAGGTTCCCGAGTGAGTATAACAAGCATGCTTTACTGCATATACAGACTGATTTTACTGTTGTGGGTTTAGTAACACTTTAATGTTTGGGTGGCACAGTGGTGTAGTGGGTAGCACTCTCACCTAGCAGTAAGAAGGGTCGCTGGTTCGAATCCCAACCACGACACTACCTGCCTGGAGTTTGCATGTTCTCCCTGTGCCTGCGTGGGTTTCCTCTGGGTACTCCGGTTTCCTCCCACAATCCAAAGACATGCAGGTAGGTTAATTGGCTTCTGTCCAAAAATAGGCCCTAGTATATGAATGGGGACCTTGGATTGTGGGCTCCTTGAGGGTAGGGACCGATGTGAGTGTGCAATGTACAGGGATAGGGACAATTGTAGACACTCACTCAGGTTGAACTGGATGGACTGGTGTCTTTATTCAACCTTACTAACTATGAAACTATGAATGCCGACAATTACGGTATACTGAGAAGGGGGTCTCAGAAGCAGGGCAGAGAGACTGGACGTGCCACATACATCCTGTGTGCAATTACGTTTTAGAGCATGTGTACCACGCTCAAAGTCCAACTAGTCTACCAGTTAAATGAAATAGACATAGCATTGATCAAATATCATAAGTACTGCGCATTCAATCTTTTAGCATGCAAACAAAAATGCACTGCTATGAGGACAACATGCCTGTGTTTGCTCAATATTTTATTTTGTATTGAGAACCTTCACCTGTTAAAGGGGCTTCTCCAAGAACATTCCATCCACTGGGCAACTGAAGATGTTTAAAAGCCAACGTGATCTTCTTATCTAGAATGGCCACATCCTCCGGATGTGGCTGTGCGCTGATCAGGAACCGAGCGAAGTTCAGGGCCTGCTGGTTGGTGGCATTGGCCACTAGAAACTGAGCAGAATCGTATGCTTCATCATGGGTGAATTCAAAGCTCTCCTCTCCCAACACAACCACCGAGCCTTTCTTGGACGCACACAGCGAGACGGTAACAATTTCACAACAGCCGTGAGCTGAAAGAGAAAATAAATAAAAAGGTTCATAAAATAATAGTCCAACTCTCATTATTCCTGGCAGTCATTTACAATTTCAATTCAGTAAACAAATCAAGATGGTGCCCTTTAAAATATGTTGAAGAAGTTGACCTACAGTGCCTTAAAAAGTCTTCCTACCCCTTGAAATTTTCCACATTTTGTGATGTTACAACCAAAAATGTAAATGCATTTTATTGGGATTTTATGTGATTGACCAACACAAAGTGGCACATAATTGTTAAGTGGAAGGAAAATGTTTTACAAATAAATGTGAAAAGTGTGGGGTACATTTGTATGGCGCCCCCCGGAGTCAATACTTTGTAGAACCGCCTTTCACTGCAATTACAGCTGCAAGTCTTTTTGGGGGATGTCTCTACCAGCTTTGCACATCTAGAGAGGGACATTTTTGCCTATTCTTCATTGCAAAATATCTCAAGCTCTGTCAGATTGGATGGAGAGCGTCTGTGAACAGCAATTTTGGAGTCTTGCCCAGGATTCTCAATTGGATTTAGGTCTGGACTTTGACTGGGCCATTCTAACACATGAATATGCTTTGATCTAAACCATTCCATTGTAGCTCTGGCTGTAGGTTTAGGGTCCTGCTGGAAGGTGAACCTCCGTCCCAGTCTCAAGTCTTTTGTAGACATTAACAGGTTTTCTTCTAAGATTGCCCTGTATTTGGCTCCATCCATCTTCCCATCAACTTTGACCAGCTTCCCTGTCCCAGCTGAAGAAAAGCATCCCCACAACATGATGCTGCCACCACCATGTTTCACGGTGGGGATGGTGTGTTCAGGGTAATGTGCAGTGTTAATTTTTCCTCCACACATAACGTTTTGCTTTTAGACCAAAAAGTAAAATTTTGGTCTCATCTGACCTTCTTCCACATGTTTACTGTGTCCCCCACATGGCTTCTCGCAAACTGCAAACAAGACTTCTTATGACTTTCTTTCAACAATGGCTTTCTTCTTGTCACTCTTCCATAAAGGGCAGATTTGTGGAGAGCACGACTAATAGTTGTCCTGTGGACAGATTCTCCCCCCTGAGCTGTGGATCTCTGCAGCTCCTCCAGAGTTGCCATGGGCCTCTTGGCTGCTTCTCTGATTAATGCTCTTCTTGCCCGGCCGGTCAGTTTAGGTGGACGGCCATGTCTTGGTAGGTTTGCAGTTGTGCCATACTCTTTCCATTTTTGGATGATGGATTTAACAGTGCTCAGTGAGATGTTCAACGCTTGGGATATTTTTTTTAATCTAACCCTACTTTATACTTCTCCACAACTTTATCCCTGACCTGTCCAGTGTGTTCCTTGGCCTTCATGATGTGGTTTGTTTACTAAGGTCCTCTAAAAAACCTTAGAGGGCTTCACAGAACAGCTGTATTTAAACTGAGATTAAATTACACACAGGGGGACTCTATTTACCAATTAGGTGACTTCTGAAGGCAATTGGTCCCACTAGATTTAGGGGTAACAGAGTAAAAGGGGTCTGAATACAAATGCACGCCACACTTTTCATATATTTGTAAAAAATTTTGAAAACCATTTATCATTTATTATATCCTTCCACTTCACAATTATGTGCCACTTTGTGCTGTTCTATTCCATAAAATCCCAATAAATAACGCTTTTACTATTAAAATGACAAAATGTGGAAAATTTCAAGGGGTATGAATACATTCTCAAGGCCCTCACTGTACTGCACTCTACTAAACCATGAACATAACAAAGGGCAAATATTCTACTGAAAGCATTAGATACACCCCCCCCCCCCCATTGATGAATGGGAGGCGGTTCCTATAGTCGTCAGGCACTAGCACAGTTGTGTACCATAATGTATACGCTGCGGGTGTTCTGTCAAAATGGCAAACTCGTCCAATTCTTCAATTACTGATGCTAGAGACTAACCGGAAGAGACGTGGTTGGAGATTTCAATGAGTTGGCTGTTTTGACAGAACACCGGTTTCCCTTAGTTGCAATGCCGTCGCCTCCACCCGATCCAATGGACGAATCAGCTTCGGGGGGCCAACATCATGGGATTCCTGTACAAGTAAGTGTCCTTATATTGAAAGTCAGCAGTTACATTATTTGTAGGGGCTTACCTTTAAACTTTTTTTTTTTTTTTTAAACTGCTTACCGACCGCCGCCTGTACATTTACGTCAACAGAATGGCACGGCTACGCAAATGGGCATGCCTGTACGTCCTTTCAAATTTGCCGCCGTGCCATCGCGTGTGCGCCGCCGGGAGTTCCGTGAGTAGGATCGCGGGTCCCCCTGCGATCGTCTCACAGAGGAAGAACGGGGAGATGCTAAACAAGCATCTCCCCGTTCTGCCTAGTGACACTGTCACTGATCACAGCGCCCTGTGACCGGGAGCTATGATCAGTGACGTGTCACTCGTTGCCACGCCCCCTAGCAGTTAGAATCACTCCCCAGGACACACTTAACCCCTTCCTAGCCAGCTAGTGGTTAACCCCTTCACTGCCAGTGTAATTTTTACAGTAATCAGTGCAATTTTATAGCACTGATCGCTGTAAAAATGAACACATCGCTGATAGCCGCCATTACTATCCACCATTTTGTAGACGCGATAACTTTTGCGCAAACCAATCAAACGCTTATTGCAATTTTTTTTTACCAAAAATATGTAGAAGAATACGTATCAGAATAAACTGAGGAAAAAAATTTTTTTTTATATATTTTGGGGGATATTTATTGTAGCAAAAAGTAAAAAATATTGCTTTCTTTTTCAAAATTGTTGCTCTATTTTTGTTTATAGCGCAAAAAAAAAAAAAAAATGCAGAGGTGATCAAATACCACCAAAAGAAAACTATTTGTGGGAAAAAAAGAGCGTCAATTTTGTTTGGGAGCCACGTCGCAAAAAGTGCTCTGGTCTTTCCGGGGGCTGAAGTGGTTAAGAGGCTGGAACTCGGCTTTAAGCCTATAAACGCACCTCTATGTTGGCCTATGTGCCCATGAACACATTGGTGTTTACAGGCGTATATGAAGAGGAGTGTTGGTAAGCAGGAAAATAAAAGGAAAGCACCAAAGGTGTGTTCTGAGAGGAGCTTATGAACATACATTATGAAACTTGCACTTTAATATATTCCAGTGACCAGAATAAACCAATATTTTTATCCGTAGAACGCATTTAAACTCAACGCCATACGTGCACAAAGCGCATGTACTTGGAGGCATTTTTCTGTCAAGTTCTAGCAGAAAAAAATCCAGCATATTTTGAGCACACATTTTTCACGCTCGTGTGTATGGGGCCTAAAAAGGGACAGATAACTTTGTGATAAGCAATTATACGCTCACAATGTATCCTTTTTATTGCGTGACGGGGCGTCGTGTTCGTGCAGCTTCTGCTTTATTATTGACAACTTGCAATGTGTAATGTTGCCGGCTGTAGAGTTCTGCTGATGACACTCTAATTGGATTAAAGATTTAGTTGTGTTTAGACATAATGACATTGCATAGTGTCATCCATCTGTGAAATAATCGGAGGAACTCTACGGCTCGCTCTGCACACGGCAATGTCAGGAGATTAGTGGAGCTTTTACAAAACTGAAAAATGTTTTGTGTGTTCCTGCCCCCTTCACAATCACCTACACTTCATGTTTTTCAACGTATGATGGTGTACATAGGGAACCTGCATAACTTTGAAATGGATGAAATACAGCAATGATAACATGACAGCAAACAAAAACCACAGAGCTACCTGGCTGTATAGCAGGAAACTGCTGCGGACTTAAACCCTCTCACTGCCGGGACCATTATTGCATTTTTTTGCAAAAAAAAAAAAAAAATTAGGCTTGAAGATTTAAGCACTTCAATACTGCCCACTTTTACCCCATTCCTGCCCAGGCCAGTTTTTAGCTGTTGCCCTTTGAATGACAATTGCTCGGTCGTGCAACACTGTACCCGGATTAATTTTACATAATTTTTTCACACAACCAGAGCTTTCTTTTGGGAGGTATTTAATCACCACTGGGTATTTTAGTTTTTGCTAAAAAAAAAATAAAAAAAAAGAAGAAGACGTAACATTTTGAAAAAACAAAAACTAAAAAAATAAATAAAAATGTCTGCTTAAAGTGGAGCTCCACCCTAAAGTGTAACTTCCTCTCATTGGAACCCCCTCCGGTTAAACAATGGGCACCTTTCAGGGGGAAGGGGGTGCAGATACCTGTATAATACAGGTATCTGCACCCACTTCCGGGCATAGATAGCCGCAGATTCTGCGGCTATTACGCCACTTCCTGTCCCCCCGTCCCCCCCCCCACTGTCTGCTGGGAAACACATGGGTCCCAGAGACAGCAGGGACTATCCATATTGCGCATCGCGACTCACGCATGCCCAGCAGGGAACCGGGAAGTGAAGCCGCAAGGCATCACTTCCTGATTCCCATACCGAAGATGGCGGTGGCAGCACCCGAGAGCCGAGCAACAGTTGCGCTTCGGGTGCCGACATCGCGGGCGCGCTGGACAGGTAAGTGTCCATATTTTAAAAAAGTCAGTATTTGTAGCTGCTGACTTTAAAAAAAATAAAAATTTCTGCGGAACTCCCGCTTTAATTTCTGGTTATATCATTTTGCAAATAAATAAAATTTCTATATAAAATTTAGGTAAAAATGTATTCTGCTACATTTCTGTGGTGAAAGTAACCCAAATCAGTGTAAATTAGTCTTTAGGAAAGTTATACAATCCACAAATTATGGAATATATAACTGAAAAATGATCAGCTCTGATGGACTATCTAGTTTCTCGAGGCCCTAAGATGCCAGGACAGTACAAATACCCCTCAAATACCCCATTTACTTTCCAAAAAGGGGTAATTTTAGTAAGAGGCATGGCGTTTTTTTTTTTTATGAAGTTGTATTTTTTTTGTCACAATTATTTGGAAAACAAAGAAATTAAAAAAATTTAATTCACAATTCTTTAGTTATTTTTATTTTTTTTTTTTTTTTACATACTGTCGCCAGTGCAATACAGCGTTATATAACAGTTTTTTGCTGGGACAGTATGTAACAAAACAAAAAATATATATTACTTTTTTTCATAGATTTTTTATTTATTTTTTCCCCAACACACTGTGATCAGAGCAATATAGTGTTACCATAGTAACTATGTTACTACTAGTTTTCTTTTCCCCCCAATTTTCACTTGGTGATCCAGCCAGTAATCTACTTCCTGTCTTAGGGTGTCTCCACTCTGGATGGAGGAGCAATGGAGACTCCCTTGGACAGCAGCATTGTCAGTTTGGGGAGGAGGTGGTGTTAAGCCATGAGAAAAATCGGGCTTATAATCGGCTGGTTTTCCTCGATGTTTTACAGCATGTCGGAACCGAGGATAGAAATAACGTACATATTTTACAATTTTTTTTGTGCAAAGGCTTTTTTTTTTGTTATTTGTTGTTTCTGATCATGCGCAGTCTTTCGCATCTGATAGTTATTGTATGAAAATCATACGAACGCGGTACACATTAAAATGAGAATCATTCGTTCTGTTCACGTCCGAGAAGTTTTTTGTTTTGTCCCTTTGGAAATTTTTGCTCAGAATCGACTGTTAGTTATGTACATCCAGAAAATCATACGATTGTTCCTCAGACAAAAATGGTCGCCCGATTTTCTTATAGTGTGTACGAGCCATTAGATGCACTAGCAGATTTATATGGACAAGACTAACACATTAAAGCAGAGATGCACACAGAAATGTAACTTTCGCTGTTCGGATCCCCCCCCCCCCCTCCGGTGTCACATTTGGCACCTTTCAGGGGGGGGGAGCAGATACCAGTTCAAATCCAGGTATTTGCTCCCACTTCCGGGGAAAATTGCCACACATTGTGATCTATGCAATGCACGGCGATCTATGAAATGTCTGGCAAGTCCTCCCCTGAAAGTCTTCACTGCCTGGTTCCTTTACCAGGAATGGCGGCAGCACCAAGGAGACAATCCGAAGATCAGCTTCAGGTGCCGACATTGCGGGAACCCAGGACAGGTAAGTGTCCTTATATTAAAAAAGTCAGCAGCTACAGTATTTGTAGCTGCTGACTTAATTTTTTTTCCCGCCAGCGGAACTCCTCTTTAAAATTGAAGTAAACCCTTCTATCATTTTCAGCCAAGGAAGCTGCCATCTTGGCCTCTGTTTGATCTTCAACTGCTATGGTGCTGAACATGTGATCAGTTATGACTCCAGCCATTGGATGGTTTGACAGTTTGGTTAAGAGCACAACCAATGCAAGTTACATTCTCAACACAAATGTCGGAATAGAAGTGTTTTTTGAAACGGGTTAAAAAAAAAATAAAAAAAAAAAGTAGGGGGGCCCAATGATAGCACGGAATTAACGTATCTCGCCGCTGCGACATAGGACGGAAGTCCACCTGAAAAACGTCAGAAAAGGTACACAAGAAAAAATGGTATCCAAAAACGAGGGGGGGGGGGGGGGGGCTGCTCTATTGTTTAAAACTTATTTGTATTTCAGCCTGGAACTCCGCTTTAAATTCATGGATTTTCCGTTCCATTTTAAAGCCAAACGCCAGGTAACAATTTTTTAAACAAACAGTTACAGCTACAGTTTTATTTTTCCTTACACCAACATTATACCACATTACTACACAAAGCTGCTAGACTTGTCACTCTTTGCAAAGCTTATCTGAAGACAACAGACACAATAAATGCTATCAGAGGTCACATGAGGTCCGTGTCCTTCCTGTTTTACACCTGAACTCCGTTCATTTATATCCAATATTGAAGTTTATTGTTCCCACTAAACTGACAAATACAATTTGAGCAAATGCATGGAGCATTAAACTCCATATTAATCATAAGATTGCTAAATCCAGCCTCAATTTCTACATCCTCAAGCAGACATACGTTTCATCCACAATGATTGGTGGCAAGCATCTGCCTGTCCTCAAATGACTTGCATGCTGCCAGGATGTGCCACCATTTTTTTCCCGATTTGGTTAATGGATGAACGTGGCGCACACAGCGTAACCCTGTATTCCTTTTTTCCAGTACAGAACAATCCACTGTTATTTGCAAAGAGATTTTCCAGCATGTCGGATAATGTAATGACAATTGGTTCCCATGATCAAAGTATCCAATATAAGGGCAGTTCATTACCAAACTGTTCTAAGTCAGACCTGACTCTGGGACACCAAATTTAGCTTTAACCCCTTCATGCCTAAGCATTTTTCTGACACTTGTTGCTTACAAGTTAAAATCTGTAAACCATGCTAGAAAATGAATTAGAAATATAAAATATATATATATATATATATATATATATATATACTATATATATATATATATATATATATATATATATATATATATATATTATATATATATATATATATATATAGCGCCTAAAATTGCGATCGTTGCACTATTTTATGTCACACTGTGTGGCGGTCTTTCAAATGCCATTTTGTTTAGGAATTAATGCACTTTCATGAATAAAGAAAACAAAAAACAAAAACTGTAAACTTGGCCTCATATCCAGAGGTTGTCTTTGGGAAATAGATGTATGAGTGCTGCCAGCATTGCTGCAGAGATTGAAGGGGTGGGGGGTCAGCCTGTCAGTGCTCAGACCATACGCCGCACACTGCATCAAATTGGTCTGCGTGGCTGTTATCCAGAAGGAAGCCTCTTCTAAAGATGATGCACAAGAAAGCCTGCAAAACAGTTTACTGAAGACAAGCAGACTAAGGACATGGATTACTGGAAGATAAACTTATTTGGTTCAGATGGTTTCAAGCACGTGTGGCGGCAACCAGGTGAGGAGTACAAAGACAAGTGTGTCTTGTCTACAGTTAAGCATGGTGGTGGGACTGTCATGGTCTGGGGCTGCATGAGTGCTGCCGGTGTACTGTAATTTTTGGTCCCCCATCAGAAAGTGTCCGCTGTGTACTGCGCATGCGCAGTACACAGGACAACCAGATTCCGAAAATTGCCGAAGATGAACGGCGCCTGCGCCGTGAGTCCACTTTCAAGCCCCACCATCCAAGTGGACATAGAGTTAGAATAAAAAAGAGCCGAGCGCAGCGAGGCCATGCCCGAAGCGTGGCAAGCAAAGAAAAATAATGTGTAGTGCACAGTGAATTTGCCTTTTAGTAAATAACCCCCAATATCTGGTCTCCCACAGTACACAGAACATGGAAATGCAATTATGTTAGTAAATATAAACAGCTAAATACCTATTCTCATTAGCAGTATTGTTAGGTACCTGGTAGTGCTGAGCTTGACTTGATGGTTGGAGACCTCTCTTACAACTCTGGTTCAGGGCCTGCTGGATTGGGGACAGCGTAGCCGTGAACTCAGCGGGTAGGAGTGTCCGTGTGGATGCAGCAGGCTGATGCAGGGTAGATGCAGGGCTTGCTCAGAGGGTAGGTCTGCAGATGAAGGTTCGGCAGGAAACCAGGAGGCAGGAGGTAAACCGACAACAGGAGCAGCAGCAGACGGCTGAAGTAGCTGACAGCAACGGCAGGAGATCAGCAGATGACGGCAGCAGCGAAGACCTGTGCAGGGACACTGGAGCAGGGATGGTCAGGCAAGCCGGGTCACAACAGGTAAGGCAGACAGGTATGGACGGCAGGCAGGAGGATGGTCAGGAGGCAAGCCGGGGGTTCAGCAACAGTAACACAGTCCAGAGCAGGGTCAAACAAGCCGGGGTCAAGGAACGGAGAGAGTAGCGGAGTCAAACAAGCCGGGTCACAGGTAGGGAGCTTCAGACAGGTTCAGGTTGGGGTCACAGGTGGGAGCTGAGACGGACAGCGCCGCATGCAGGCAGCTGTCCCCTTTAAATAAGGCCACTGGCGCCAAAGCGGCGCCGATCGCGCACGTGCACGCGCACGGGGGCGCGCGCGCCCGCTATTTGCGCACGGGAGCGCGCGCACGAGTCCCGCGGGCGCGTGCACGCGCCCGCGGCGCGCGCCGACGCGCGCGCCGGCATTCAGAGGGACCAGGGCTGCCCAGGTGCCCGCGCACCCTCCGGCTGGGGTGCCCAGGGCGGCTAGAGCCCTGACATTGCCCCCTCACAAGGGGCAACCTCCGGGTGCCCATTAGGCGTTGTCTTTCTGGATGGGAAGAAAGAAAGGTGCGGATTAGTCTCTTGGCATGAAGGTTGCATTCTGGCTCCCATGAATTACTCTCGGCCCCATACCCCTTCCACTTGATCAGGAACTGCCTCTCCCCCCTACGTCTCCTGCAATCAAGGATGGCCTCTACCTCGTACTCCTCATTACCTTGGACCAGGACAGGTCCGGGTGGGTTTGTACCCCTATCAGGGAAGGGATCGGGCACAGCGGGTTTCAGGAGAGAAACGTGGAAGACTGGGTGGACTCTCATAGAGTCGGGCAGGGACAGCTCATAGGAAACTTCATTGATCCTCCTCTTCACAGGGAAAGGTCCTAAGAACTTGGGAGCAAGCTTCTTAGAGGGACAAGCAAGTCTAAGGTTAGTTGTAGCTAGCCATACCTGGTCGCCCACCTGCAAGTTCAGCTCACCCCTCCTCTTCCGATCGAAGAATCTTTTGCTGTCCTCCTGTGCCTTGGTGATTGCCTCCTGAAGAATCCTGTTGTTGCGGCTGAGGAACGAAGCTGTATCCTGGACTGCCGGGACTGAAGATTCTGGGAGAAAGTCAGGGAGAAAAGACAAGTGAAAACCGTAGTTGGCAAAAAATGGGGATTGACCTGTGGCTGAATGACTGGCATTATTATAAGAGAATTCAGCTAGGGGTAATAGGGACACCCAATCGTCCTGTACAAAGGACGTGAAGCACCTTATGTATTGCTCTAAAGTCTGGTTGGTGCGTTCCGTCTGCCCATTAGTTTGGGGGTGGTATGCAGAAGAAAGGGCCAGCTCAATCTTAAGGATCTCACAAAGGGCCCTCCAAAAACGGGACGTGAACTGGACCCCCCTATCTGATACTATATTGGCCGGAACCCCATGTAACCTGACTATCTCCTTAATAAAAAGATGGGCAGTCTCTGTGGCAGATGGTGTTCCCCTTAAAGGCAAAAAGTGGGCCATTTTGGACAGCCGGTCCACTACTACAAAAATAGCAGAGCACCCCTCTGAGCACGGAAGCTCGACTATAAAGTCCATGGACAACATTCGCCAAGGTCGATCAGGTGCAGGAAGAGGCTTCAAAAGTCCCCAAGCTCGGTTCCTAGACGTCTTGCTGCGGTTACAAACAGGGCAGGAGTCAACATAAGACTTGCAGAATTCCTTTAGTTTGGGCCACCAAAAGGTGCGTTGCACCAACTCCACAGTTTTACGGCTCCCGAAGTGTCCTGCCAGTGGATGGTCGTGTAGAAGGGTCAGGACCTTCACCCTTACAGATTCGGGGACGAAGACTTGACTTCCCCTCCAGAGGAGTCCATCGCTGGAAGTTAGGGTGACCCCATGGGGTCCCTGGGAACTGGCGGATGCCTCCCGGATTTGAGATAGCAGATCTGGCTGTAAAAGTAGAAAGTTTCCGGAAGATAGGATGGTGTCTGGGGTGGTGGAGTCCTTGGGACTGTCAAACATCCGGGAAAGGGCGTCAGGCTTCACATTCTTGGAACCGGGACGATACGTAATATGAAAGCAGAACCTTGAGAAAAACAGAGCCCAGCGGGCTTGTCGGGGTTTGAGTCGCTTGGCAGTTCGTAAGTACTCAAGGTTCTTGTGGTCAGTGTAGATGAGTACTGGATGATTAGCTCCCTCCAAGAGGTACCTCCATTCTTCTAGTGCCGATTTGATAGCCAAGAGCTCCCGGTCCCCGACATCATAATTCCTCTCGGCTGGAGAAAGTTTCCGAGAGAAAAATCCCACTGGGTGCATGGCGTCTTTATTGCCCTGTCGTTGTGACACGACCGCCCCAACTGCCACTTCAGATGCATCGACCTCCAAGATGTAAGGGAGGGCAGGGTCGGGGTGACTGAGGATAGGGGCGGAGGTAAACAGTCTCTTAAGCTGATCAAAGGCCCCTTGAGCTTCCGGGCCCCAGTGGAAGCGTGTGCCCTGCTTGGTCAGCTGGGTGATGGGGGTGATGATAGCAGAGAACCCCTTAATAAACTTCCTGTAGAAGTTTGCAAATCCTACGAACCGTTGGATTCCTTTTTTATCTACAGGTGCTGGCCAGTCAAGAACGGCGGACACCTTCTGAGGGTCCATTCTAATGCCTGCCGGGGAGATTTCAAGTCCCAAAAACTGGATTTCCTGCTGCTCAAATTCGCACTTCTCGGCCTTTGCATACAGGCCGTGCCGTCGGAGTCGAAGGAGTACCTTGCCCACATGCCCACGATGTTGTTCAAGGGTTTGGGAGAAAATCAAGATGTCGTCCAGATAGACGATCACGAAAATGTCCAAATAGTCTCTGAGTACATCATTGATGAAATGCTGGAACGTGGCCGGGGCATTACAGAGCCCGAAGGGCATGACCAAGTACTCATAGTGGCCGAAACGAGTCCGGAAAGCCGTCTTCCACTCGTCCTCGGCCCGAATGCGGACCAAATTGTATGCACCCCTGAGGTCCAATTTGGTGAAAACCGTTGCCGATCTTAGCTTCTGAAAGAGCTCAGGGATTAAGGGCAGGGGGTACCGATTCTTGACCGTTATTTTATTGAGCTCCCGGTAGTCCACACAGGGCCTCAAGGACTGATCCTTCTTGGTGACGAAGAAGATGCCTGCGCCAGCAGGAGAGGTGGAATGGCGGATGAACCCCTTCTTTAAGTTTTCGGCAATGTAGGTCTTCAGGGCCTCTTGTTCTTTCTCGGAGAGAGGAAAAATGCGACCGAAGGGAATTTCAGCCCCAGGGAGGAGCTCGATGGGGCAATCATAGGGACGGTGGGGCGGAAGGGAGTCTGCCCCCCCGCTTGCTGAAAACGTCCAGAAAGTCATGATAAGGTTGGGGTACAGATTGGCGTAGGTCTTGATCCGCGTCTAGGCAAAGCAAGGTAGAGGATGGTCCGAGGGTTGCAGGTAGGCAGTGTTCCTGGCAGTACCGAGATTGAAATTCTACCTCCCCGGTGGACCAATGGATCAGCGGGTTATGGGCCTGGAGCCATGGCATACCCAGGATGACCGGGAACAGGGGAGAGGAGATCACGTCCATGGTCAGGAGCTCCTGATGTTGAGGGAAAATTGTAGCGGTTAAGGGCAAAGTCTCTTGAGTCACCTGGCCAGACTTAATGCGGGACCCATCCGCCAGAAACACAGTAAGTCCTTGGGTCTTCTTCTGGAGCGGCAGGGCGTGAGTGTTGGCGAAGGTGGCATCCACGAAACAGCTACACGCCCCGGAGTCAATGATGGCGCTGGTGAGGATTGTCCTTCCCTGGCACTGCAACGACAGAGGAAGGGTAAGGTGAATAGTACTGGCTGGGCAGGGTGCAGAGAGAGGAGATACGGATGATAAGCACTTACGCGTCTTGACAGGGCAACCATTCACGAAATGTCCAGAGCCCCCACAGTACAGACACAGATTCAACTGGCGACGTCGGGCCCGTTCCTCGGGCGTCAAGGGGGCACGTAGAAGACCAATCTGCATCGGTTCGGAAGCATCTGAAGCAGGTCCCACGGGAGGTGTAGAGGGAGCAGGTAGGTAGCGAGTGGCAGGAACAGGAGCCCTAGCGACCATCCAAGCTGGGCGACTGGGCAAAGCAGAGCGTTCAGCTCGGCGCTCCCGTAGGCGACGGTCCAATTGGATTGTCAGAGTGACAAGGTCCTCAAGATCCTCAGGAACTCCTACACGGGCCAGTTCGTCTTTCAACCCCTCTGAGAGGCCCATGCGGAACTGGTGTCTGAGGGCTGCATTGTTCCATTGAGTATCCGCGCTCCAGCGCCTAAAGTCCGTGATATAGTCCTCAGCCGTCCTGCGGCCTTGCTGGAGCGCGGATAGGGCAGATTCAGCTGTAGCCGTGCGTTGAGGGTCGTCATACAACTGTGCCATTGCCTGGAAGAAGGCGGCTAAGGACTGGGTCATGACACTGTTGGTTCCCAGAAGACGGTGGGCCCAGGACTGGGGTTCTCCTTGTAGAAGGGACACCACGAATCCCACCTTGGTGACTTCCAGGGAGAAGGTCCGGGGTTGCAGGGCAAAGTAAAGCTGGCAGGCATCTCGGAAAGCTTGAAACTTGGACCGGTCGCCCGAGAACCTTTCTGGGATAGGTACTCTAGGTTCAGGGGGAAGCATCACCACTGTTGGTTGGGAGGCAGGTTGCACTGGTGGTGGAGGTGCAGCAGCCATGGGGCTGGCAAGTTGTTGAACTTGGCCTTCCAGCTTGGTGTATCCCTCCTGCAGGGATTTCACGGCTTGTGTGAGGGCTGCCAGGTGGGAGCACATTTCCCGCATGGTTGAGGCTCCATCCGCAGGCTCAGTCATATTGGCTGTCCGTACTGTTAGGTACCTGGTAGTGCTGAGCTTGACTTGATGGTTGGAGACCTCTCTTACAACTCTGGTTCAGGGCCTGCTGGA
Organism: Lithobates sylvaticus; assembly: GCA_028564925.1. Taxonomy (NCBI): domain Eukaryota; kingdom Metazoa; phylum Chordata; class Amphibia; order Anura; family Ranidae; genus Lithobates; species Lithobates sylvaticus. Next base: position 572,994,532 of record CM053029.1, read on the forward strand.
TTGGGGACAGCGTAGCCGTGAACTCAGCGGGTAGGAGTGTCCGTGTGGATGCAGCAGGCTGATGCAGGGTAGATGCAGGGCTTGCTCAGAGGGTAGGTCTGCAGATGAAGGTTCGGCAGGAAACCAGGAGGCAGGAGGTAAACCGACAACAGGAGCAGCAGCAGACGGCTGAAGTAGCTGACAGCAACGGCAGGAGATCAGCAGATGACGGCAGCAGCGAAGACCTGTGCAGGGACACTGGAGCAGGGATGGTCAGGCAAGCCGGGTCACAACAGGTAAGGCAGACAGGTATGGACGGCAGGCAGGAGGATGGTCAGGAGGCAAGCCGGGGGTTCAGCAACAGTAACACAGTCCAGAGCAGGGTCAAACAAGCCGGGGTCAAGGAACGGAGAGAGTAGCGGAGTCAAACAAGCCGGGTCACAGGTAGGGAGCTTCAGACAGGTTCAGGTTGGGGTCACAGGTGGGAGCTGAGACGGACAGCGCCGCATGCAGGCAGCTGTCCCCTTTAAATAAGGCCACTGGCGCCAAAGCGGCGCCGATCGCGCACGTGCACGCGCACGGGGGCGCGCGCGCCCGCTATTTGCGCACGGGAGCGCGCGCACGAGTCCCGCGGGCGCGTGCACGCGCCCGCGGCGCGCGCCGACGCGCGCGCCGGCATTCAGAGGGACCAGGGCTGCCCAGGTGCCCGCGCACCCTCCGGCTGGGGTGCCCAGGGCGGCTAGAGCCCTGACAAGTATATAGCAGTCTTGTGACTTCTATCAGTGTATTTTTAAAGCTTGTAGGAGGAATTTTCTCTCTTTCTCCCCTGACTGTCCTATGAGACTGCATGACTCACAACCCTCTGTCTGGACAGTGGTGATTGGAGGGTGCATGTGATCAGAACAGAGCCAAAGAAAAAAACTGGAGCAATACACACCAAACTGAGCATGTGCAGCCCGACAGCAAGGCTCTGTACTATCAGATGGATTGGGGACAGTGGAAGAAGGGGAGGATCAGAGAAGACAGAATCAAACAGCCTGTTTACACAATGCAGAGGATTAACCCCTTAGGTTCCACAGTGAGTATAACAAGCATGCTTTACTGCATATACAGACTGATTTTACCATTGTGGGTTTAGCAACACCAAGTATTCCCTGTATCCATTGGATAGAATTGCTCATTTGTTATCAGGGGTTTATTTACAATTCTTACAGTCCTCCGAGACAGTACATCGCCAAACTACATCATTCCCACAAAACTCTTGAAAGAATGCTCCGACATTCTGGCCCCCGCTATTACACACCTAGTAAATCAGTCGTTCAAAGAAGGGTTGGTTCCTATTTCCCTCAAGCAAGGCATCGTCAAACCACTGCTAAAAAAAAACAACCTCGACCCCAAAGATCCTAACAATCGCAGACCGGTAACAAGCCTGAACATCATTTCCAAGATTATGGAGAAAGCAGTAGTAAAACAGCTTCAACTTCACCTGGACACACACAAGCTCTTGGACCCACTACAATCAGGCTTCCGCCCAGGCCATGGCACAGAAACGGCACTTCTGAAAATATGGGATGACGCCCTAGAAGCAGCAGACGATGGAGGATCATGTCTTCTGGTACTGCTGGATCTTAGCGCGGCGTTCGACACAGTGGACCACAACATTCTTCTCAGCCGCCTCAAGGAAGTGGCAGGAGTTACAGATGGAGATCTGCCATGGTTCGCTTCCTTCTTAGGAAACCGATCACAGACAGTGAAACTAGGAGCCTTCGTTTCGGAAACCCGGGCAATTTCTTATGGAGTCCCTCAAGGATCACCATTGTCACCAGTACTCTTCAACATTTACATCCGGCCACTCTTCAAAATTATTAGCAAATCGGATCTATGTTTCCACTCATACGCGGACGACACTCAACTGTACTTCCTTATCACCGGACAAAAAGACCAATACCAGGAACTAGGAAAATGTCTCACATTGATAGATGACTGGATGACTCTCAAACTTTATGGATCGAAAACAGAACTTCTGCTCCTCAACGCAAACCAAAGAAAAAAAAACGAAGACCCCATGGACACCACCCACCATCCTTGGACAGACCATCCTCCCAAGCACCAAAGCCAAAAGCCTCGGAGTCATCATTGATTCAGAGATGACCATGGAGGCACAAATAGGATCAGTAATCAGCGGATCCTATCATCTCCTCCGCATGCTTCGCAGACTCATCCGATTCATTCCGGAAAATGAGAAAGCAGTAGTAGTGGGAACCATCCTCAATTCGCGACTCGACTACGCAAACTCCCTCTACATAGGATTACCGGATTACCTGATTGCACGCCTTCAAGTCGTCCAAAACCCAGCAGCAAGATTAGTCACCAGAAAGAAACCCTGGGAATCCATCTCCCCATCCCTAAGGTCTCTTCATTGGCTCACGGTAAAAGGATCACATTCAAGACCCTCTCCATAATCCACAAATGTACACAAGGAAACGCTCCTCAATAACTTTGTGAGAAAATAGAAAAATACATACCGAATCGCAGACTTCGATCGACAAACTAAAACCGCCTTCTCATCCCCAAAGCTCGATACAAATCGAAGGGAGAACGAAGATTCGCAGTACAGGGACCTCGGCTATGGAATGCTCTACCAAACAACATCCGCTTGGAAGAAAACCATCAGGCCTTCAGGAAAAAACTCAAGACCCACCTCTTCTAATATTGCAGGAAAACAAGAGCAGACAAGCGCCTTGAGGCGATTCAGTTCGCATTTGCAGCGCTATACAAATCATTCATTCATTCATACAGTCGCCTATGGAAAGTGAACAGACACTGCATTCAGCTGTGTTGGCAGTTTTCACATTGCAGCCTTTCCCACTAGGCACAATAAATACAAAAGTGCATCAGGTAAAGTATTCGTAAATAGATAAATATATACAAAAACAATTCACGTTATAAAAACCTATGAATGGCAGTCGTATCAGGGGTCTCAAACTGGTGGCCCTCCTGCTGTTGCAGAACTACAAGTCCCATCATTCCTTTGCCTATGGGACTCATGCTTGTAACTGTCAGCCTTGCAATGCCTCATGGGAATTGTAGTTCTGCAACAGCTGGAGGGCCACCAGTTTGAGAGCCCTGAATATACTCCCTATGTCTAGTGTGTGCAGCAGGAACACAGAAGTGATTCCTTACACAAGCATTACTGGTAATTAACAATTTGTTTCTCTTTCTTTTCAAACACGTCAGAATGCTTTCAATGTCAATTATTTTTTTTGGGTGTAGAACAGAAGCACAAAACACAACAGGGTCACGAGTTGTGAAATACGCAGAAATGGACCACTATGCAAGCTTGTGTTTTAGCAACAGTGGCCTGTTTATATCACATGCCGGCGAGGAGCAGATGTCTACAAATCCACATGTAAATCATAGGTGTGAAATATGCCCAGTCCGTGACATTCTAGACGAGGACTGACCAAGGGGTCCAAGCCTTATAAGTGCAGAGTGCCGTCCTAAATCCCACATAACCACAGTGGTGACATCAACCGCACAAAGCTGGCATATTCAGGCACCACAAACCCGAAAAGACCCGAGCAACACAGATCGTTTAGTAAGCCGACCTATTATTCCATGGGTATCCAATATGTGATCATAGATAAAAAGAATGTGCAAATAACATGGCTGGGGATAGAGATGCCTAAAACAACATTACATTCAGTAAAAGCTGCAGGCAATATGCAGATAAATACCTGGCCAGACTTTGAGAAACATTAAGTGCCCACTTGGATTTTTCACTCTTTTTATTTCTTATTATTGATGCTGGCTAGCGGAAAAATTCTTGGCTTTTATATCTTAACCAGTCTGCAGTTGAACAAAATCCCCATCAAAATCGCCAGCTCTGCTCTATATTGCATTTATAGCCACTTAAAAGTGAAGTATGTTTTTGTTTTCTTAGTTTTTTTTTTTGCAGAATCATACTTACCTAGATGGATGCTGCATCTGTCGCCTTCCGGATCTAACACTGATAACCGAGCGATCAAACACGCTGATCACTCGGTTCTCACAGCTCCCTGAGCAGAGAGCTGGTGACCATCAGTCCCCACTCTCTGCTCTGCCCCCCCCCCTCCCCCCACACTCACTGGAGCGCTGAGCCGTGGAGGGGGTTTGGAGCAGCCGGCTCAGGCTTTCAGCAGCTCGAGCAGACTCGCTCCCGAGCCAAGCTCCTGTGAATAGACATTGTCCATTCACACACAGAAGACTGCTCAGCCCAGCCCCCGCTCTCTCATTGCCTCACTGGCTGTGATTGGCAATAGCTCCTGCTGCTATGCGAGTCAATGAGAAGAGACACGGGAAAGACGCTGCTCTCATGCACAACGATGGTTCAAGATGGGACTTGCATAAAGTACAAGGGAAGGCTGGGAGCTGCAGCCTCGTTCTGGGTGGATGTCATATGACAACCCTCCAGAAACAACTGCTCTTGCGTGCCTGTGGGGGCGTGCATCGCAGCAATCGGTGGTGCGGTGTGTCAGTCTGACACACCGATACACCAATCTCGGTAAAGAGCCTCTGGCGGAGGCTCTTTACCACGCGATCAGCCATGTCCAATCACCATTGATCACGATGTAAACAGGAAGAGCCGTTGAGTGCCCATCCCCAATGCCTGCCAGTGCCACCCATAAGTACTCATCAGTGCAGCCTTTCAGTGCCCACCAGTGACACCCATGAGTGCCCATAAGTGCCACCCATCAGCGCCACCTCATTGGTGCCGCCTTAGTGTCCGTCAGTGTCGCCTTATCAGTGAAGGAGAAAACATACTTATTTACTAAATTTTATAACAGAAACAAAAGAAAAAACCTTAAAAAAAAATTTCTTCAAAATTTGAGTTTTTTTTTGTTTTGTTTAGCAAAAAATAAAAAAAATGCAGAGATGTTTAAATACCACCAAAAGAAAGCTCTATTTGTGGGAACAAAATGATAAAAGATCTGTTCGGGTACAGTGTAGCATGGCCGCACAATTGTCATTTAAACAGCGACAGCGCTGAAAGCTGAAAATTGTTTGGGCAGGAAGTGCCCTGCATTGTAAAGTAGTTAAAACCACTTTAAGAATTAGATCACCTTGTGGGTTTCTTTACTGTCCTGCCATTCTTAAATACTAAGTATTTAACCAGAAAGGGTAACGCTTTTTCCAAATGTTTTTTTCTTTTTTTTTTTTTCTTAATGTACTAAAAAAAAAAAAAATAATAATAAAAAAAAAAAAAAAAACACAACCCAAAACTGTTTTGAAAAATTATATAAAAATGTATTTGGGTTACCGTGTAGCATTACCAAGTAACTGTCAGCCAAACTATCAGAGCATTAAAAACTGAAAAGCATCCTGGTAATGATGGGGTATGAAATGATTAGATGGGTTTAATTTAAATGTCAATATTTTAATACCTACAGGTTTTAACACGTTGCTACTACTAACAGGATGTTTAGAGGGATCAAAGATTCCCACAGATAATCTGGTTATAAACCAAAATAACAAAAAAAAATAAAAAAATAATAAAAACTTTTGTCTGATAGTCCATTATTCTCAGCCAGTCCACAGATTAGACACGCACCGACGATGGCTTGCCTTCTCCAGAACGAGCCTTAGAGGATGTGTCAAAAAGCAATGTGTAGGAACCGCACCTCCTTCCCCCCATTAAATAAAAGCAATCGGAAAATAGCTGGAAGGTGTTTACCAGACCAACATTTCTTAACAAGAATTAACAAGTAATCCAAAACTTGCCTATGAAGGATGGTGTTACCTTTTGTAGCATATACATAGTTAGCTAGGCCGAAAAAAGACACAAGCCCATCCAGTTCAACCATAAAAAAAAGAAATCATAAATAAAAATAAAAAATATCGTACAATCCAATATACCCCATTCTATACCCACAGTTGATCCAGAGGTAGGCAAAAAAAAACCCCCAAAAGAGCATGCTCCAATCTGCTACAGCAGGGGAGCAGGGTTTCTCAACCAGGGTTACTCCAGAGGTATTGAGCTAGAGTTTTAATTAGACCAATGTTTCTCAACCAAGGTTCCATGGAGCCCTAGAGTTCCTCCAGAGATTGCAAAGGGTTCCTTGAGCAATTAACACTGTTCTGCTTCTCAGATAAGTTCCCACCGACACCATTAATCTTTTTAGCCATCTGTAAGAGGGTCATTCTTCCCAATGACCATCACACTAATGTATCACTAATTGTATATACAGTCATTTTTAGCAGAGGGTTCCCAGAGGCCAGGAAGGTTTTTCAAGGGTTCCTCTATGTTAAAGAGGTTGAGAAAAGGCGACTGTAATCCCAAATATGCCTACAAAAGGTATAAAACATTACAGGGGTGTGTAATAATTTTTTCTTCTAACAATGTAAATCGGTACAAGAATTAACCACTCCAGGACTAAACACAGCAGTAATTTTGTGTTCCTGGGTAGGGGGCATAGCGTGCACCTCGCCGTCCCAGCTGTGCTGCCATTCGCTACAGCACAAGCCAATCAGTAGGTCCCAGCCAATGATTTATGGTCGGAACCTGCCGCCAATTGGCTTACCGAATGACAGAAGAGATTTGATTTCAATGGGCAGGAGCGGTTTAGGAGCGGTGTATGTAGCGCTCCAAAAGATGCTGCTAGCAGGAATTTTTTTAGCGTCCTGCCAGCGCACCGCTCCAGTGTGAAAGCCCTCGGGGGTTTCACATTGGAGACACAGCAGCGGCTGTTTCAGGGCGCTTTGCAGGCGCTATTTTTAGCGTTATAGTGCCCGCAAAGCACCCCAGTATGAAAGGGGTCCTAACTTGACACATAGTAACCCACATTTAAAAATGTCAGTTTTGCCGCGTTTGCATTTAGAAGAGTTTTTTTTCTCAAATATTCAAAAATGTATCTCCATTTAAAAACGCCTGTAAACGAAAACGCAGCTAAAATGCGAGTTACCACGTTTACAAGCGGTTACAGGCGTTTGGCATTTCAAATGCCTCTGAACATCCGTCCTGAATGCATTTTTTTGCTTTTTATAAAATGCTTCTAAACTCAACTGCCTAGAAAGGACTATAAACGCCCCTGTGTACATGTACTGATAGGATAACAGAGGAGAGTTCAGGGGCAGCTGAAAAAAAAAAAAACCTAACTGCTCCTAAATGTCCGTTTACCAGCAGCAGTGTACAGCCTAAAGATTTATTACGAAAGCAAAAACAATTGCTATGAATTAAGGAGGCAATTAAGAATTATTTCACAGCTTGGCAGCAAAAGAAATAAAATATAAGCACCAAGTTCAGTTCCCTGCTGGGTCACATATATTCTTTATCACAAGCACAATCTGGCCAACATCTGTCAGAGTAGAGGGACTTGTGGCTTTGCCATGTGTGCTGCATTCAGATAACCAAACGGCTCAAAGAGGAAAAACACCTGAAACAAATTATTCGCCTGAAAAGGGATGTCCATGTCTATAATACAAACATCCCCTACCTGTTTATTACAGTATTTCAAGGTCCAGGTGCATATCCTTGCCAGGAAATGTTTTATCTTTGCCTGCTCAAGGGAAAAACATTCATTCCTTCATTCTAAAAAGGAGTTCTAGACTTAAAGGGGTGTTTCAGCTAAAAAAAATGTTTTTTAGAAGTCAGCAGCTAAAAAAAAAACAAAGGTAGCTGCTGACTTTTAATAAGTACACTTACCCTCCCAGGGCGCCCGTGACGTTGGTTGTGGAGGCCGAGATGTCCCTCGGTGCTCCGGTCCCAGCGCCGCCATCCTCAGTAAGGGAAACGGCCCGTTTCCTACTGCGCATGCGCGAGTCGTCGCGCGGCGCTTTGTAAATGGGGAACGTGATGTGTTGTGGGACACACAGTTGCCATAACACACCGCGCCCCATTCACTAGAAGACGGCGCTAGGAGCAGAAGACAGAACAGCTCCGCGGAACAAGAAGAGGCAGATTAGGACGATCTGCCTAGCAACAGCCATTTCTGGTAAGTAAAAAAAAAAATATTTTTTTTTTTTTTTCTTTTTAAATTGTTAACATTTTTATCAAGTTTTTTTTTTCAGGGTGGCCCTCCACTTTAATCTACTTTATAAATCTGACTATTCTACATTGGCTTTAGAATTGGGTTTTGGTCAAACATGAATGCGTAGTAAAACTCCTGGTAGGCATATAAAATGTAGGGAGTTGTAGCACGACTCGTATTTGCAAGGAATTGTGTTTGTTATAAAAGAATGAGGTTAATAAGACGTACAAATGGGCACCACTCTTAAAAGTAGTTGTAAACCTCAGGCATGAAATATGAACAAAGCATATCCCTCTATGGTGTTTACTTGTCTCAATCCAGAGCACCAAGTGTCATTTCTGTCTGATGCTTCATTCTCCTGCTATCAGCATGAATCACTTCTGACATGTTTTCCTGACACCAAGAGGAAAAAAAGGTGACAAGGGAGGGACCTCCAGCACATGCACATGACAACCCCAGCTCTGTTTCAGTGTGCTGTGTGAAGAGGAGTGTGCGACTTCCCTCCAATCAGCTCTCAGAACTCTCCTCACTGATGTAACTTCAGCTCTCCGCCCCCTGCTTTTCAGAGCAGAGATATCCTGTGTAAATTCTGGACTTTGAATGGATGTAGGTAAAAGATGGCAGCAGATAAACAGGATTTGTTTCATCTCTGTGCATCACCAGAGGCCAGTCACTTCACTGGGTATATTGCTTGTAATTTCAACAATCTGCTTCCACTTTATATAAACAAAATAGAAAGCTGAAGACTAGTAGGTGTGCGCAGCCTATTGCATTAGGGTGTCCACCACAAAGTGCAACCACAATGGGTGTGTATGTATACGGAGCCAGGCCTGGCAGAGGTCGGCGTCAGCCAGGCCTGGCAGAGGTCGGCGTCAGCCAGGCCTGGCAGAGGTCGGCGTCAGCCAGGCCTGGCAGAGGTCGGCGTCAGCCAGGCCTGGCAGAGGTCGGCGTCAGCCAGGCCTGGCAGAGAATGTCAGTTTTTTTTATTTTTATTATTGTATTTTTATATTTTTTACAAGTTTATTTATCATCATTTTTTTACAATTTTTTAGGGCTGATTTCTCACTTTTGAGGCAGAGAAAGGGACTTGGGACAGAGATTCCCCAGTCCCTTTCTCTGTAGCCTCAGCTGCACTGGACAGTGAATGAATGGGAAGTGCTGAGTGTCTTCCTGTTCATTCACAAACTGAAGCAAAACACAGTTCACTATGCTTCAGCTATAAATAAAATACAGTGAGTAATCGGTACCATGATTGTTGGGTTGCTAATCTCTGGATTAGGGTGTGCCCAGGCACACTCCGTGCGCACACCGATGCTATTGACATGTGCGGCCCATCCTAGCTATTTACAATACTATATAATAAAGATGTGGCAGTAATTTAATGATGGGTGTCATCATTAATGTATCTAGTGTACACTGATCACCTTTTTGAGCTCATAATGCATTCTACTAAAAATTTCAGCAATTTATACCTCCCAACTTTCTGAGATGAAAAAGAGGGAAAGGAGGACACAATGCAGCAAAAGAATGTAGGCAAAGGCCACACCCCTAATTATGTGAGCCATGAAAAATTGTAATGCAAAAAATAGTCGATTGAACAGATTCCATCCCAAATTTTTTGTTTTTTCTTACCCACCTTTTCATAACAAATGCAATCAGTTAGTTGGGTGAAAATTGTATTTACTTTTGATCAATAGTACATTTTAAAGTGTTATTTTACCTTTTTATATTTTTTAAAAAGGTAAAACTAACACGAACATTTCCCACCAGGTCCTCGATGTACTTACCTCTGGCGATCCTGAGATCTCTTCTCCCTCTTCTTGGTGTAGCACTTCCAGGATGAACCAGATCAAATCTGATTGGTCAGCACAATCACAATGAATCAATCCGGTCCATCCCATAAGCACTGCACAGAGGAGAGGAGAAGAGCTGGGATTCTGAATCCCGAACTGCTGGACCAACTATGGGAACCCTGACTGTTGCATTTTTAATGCAAAGGTGAACTAACCCTTTGGTCTATATAGAGGTCTATATATCAGGCCAAAAAAAGAGGGACAACTGAGGAGGAAAGAGGGACAGAGGAACTTGGTCCCAAAAGGACGGGTCCTCCAAATGAGGGACAGTTGGGAGCTATGCCAATTTCTTGTGAATAGGCAACCTACCTACAGTTATCCTTTAACCACATTCCTTCCATCAGCATCCCTACCCCCAGTGTCTTCTTCTCACCTGTCAAACTCCTGACAGATCCATGCATTTTTGCTCAAGGGAAAGCTTGCAGTGGTGGCTGAGCAGCTCTCCATGGGCACAAAAGTAAGAGACCGGCTGGGAGAGTTTGCAGGCCACACAGCATGGACCAGGCAGGATTGTAGGAAGACAAGTGTAATGATTAAAGTACACATTTACAAAAGGAACAACTCGCAAAAAGATTCTAAAACAGCTCTCGGTGGTGCATGCAGGTCTATGATTTTTGGCAAGTGTATTAAAGTGGAACTTCACTCTACCAATCAACATTGATCATTTTAATCCTCATACTGCTAGCATTAGTAAGTTGATAGGTAAGAGTATTATATTTACTTGGTTTAAACTTTTTTTTTTTTTTTTACATTTCTTCAGTTACTTCATGGGAGGAGGGGGGATTTTATCAGCTAAGCCCACTCGCCTGCATGCATGCTTGAGCTACGGGCAGATGGATTCCAGGAAGTAAATTCTACATGAATTTGCCCTTACTCATGATGGCCACAGACAGAAATGCTAGGGCGTTGTTTTTTAAAGTGATTTCTCAACAAAATAAAGCATGGAGACATGGATGGATGGATGGGCGAGCTCGCTTTGAATATTCAAAAAGGAATTAAAAGGAGAAGTACAGCCAAAGCTCGGTTTGGCTGTACTTTTCCTATGGATCAGTTCATTCTACACTCCTGTGACCCATTTACAGCAGAGAGCGGAATGCAGCCCACTGTCTGAAGATGTCACAGAGACGGTCCAGAGACGGAGAGTGCAAACCTTGAAGAAAGACCAAGGGAAGATGTCAGCCCTCTCAGCAGTGACAGGACAGCGCTGTAGGGCTTCGTTCCAAGGCGAGTATTTCATTGTCGCATACTAGCACAAATATGCCATTGCCTTACAACTACTTTAAAGTGAATCTTCATCCAAAAGAGAAAGTTCTGCTTTTCCTTCTCCCCCTCTTCTCCCATATTTGGAATGTTTTTGGAGGGGGGAGAGCAGGTGCCCGATTTTGACCAGCTCCCACTTCCGGTCGGATGGCCGCGGTGGTCCTCGCTGCAGCTCCACCCCCCCCCCCATCTCCTCACAGCCTCTTGGGACACGTCACAGGTGCCAGGAGACAGCGGGATCTTTCACATGGCACAGCGGGCGGCCAGCTGTAAAGCCGCAAGGCGTCATTGTCAGCTGCCCACAGTTAAAGCGATTGTAGATGATCACCTTGCAATACAGCCCATTCAGTTTAAAATAGAAATAATAGACAAAACTATTTTGTATAGCTATAAAAAAAAATCTGTTCTCAGCTGCATAAAAGCTGGGGGAGGAGAAGCAGCTGGGGGAGGAGAAGCAGCAGCACACTGAGCTTCCCAGTGAATTGCTGGGCAGAAAGGGGGCATGTCCAGACAAGTCTGATCATTGGAGAGCCTACAGAGTTCCCAGCATAGCTAGAGAACTGACCATGGTGTGCTTTCCTGCTTAGGATGGTCAGCTTTTAATAGGAAAGCAGAGGGAACGACAGGAACACCAGGGATTTCCCATAAAGGAAGCAATACAAAGAGAACAGGAGACTTTCTCATACAAGTACAGCAGGCACAGATGAGGAATATGAAGTATTGGGGAAGCAAATGCTTTAAAGCTGTAGTAAGCTCCACTTTTGTACCTTAAATAAGGCTTACCTGTAGCTACAGTGATTATCTGCCAAACAAGGTTTTTTTGGAGATATTCACACTGGATGCAGCCGGTGATGTCACCGGCGCATGTGCTCTGAAGGGACGGCATCCCTGGGAGGTCATCACGGCTCAGCCAATCAAAGGACTGTAGCCAGTGAACTCAGATGACCTGGGGAGGATGGAAGCCCTGTCTGTGGTGACAGCACACCACTGGAGGGCTTCATTCTAAGGTAAGTATTTCATAAAGTGCTCTGCAAAAAAACATTGGACAATTTACCAAATATTTGTTGAGTAAAAAAACATAAAATCCTAGTAAATATCTAACACATGACAAAAAGGACTCCCAGAGCACTATGGGTTAAAGAGAACACAAGTACTTTTCTGTCACGCCATCTCTCAGACAGAGCCAAACGACAACGTATGCATCAATGCTCAGACTCCTCCACTTAGGTGTGTAAATTTTAGGGCTGCAACTAACGATTATTTGCATAATCGATTAGTTGGCCGATTATTGTTTTGAATAATCGATTAATCGGTTAATAACCTTAAAAAAAAGTGTGGTGTATAATTTAGTTAATATGTAAAATAAAAAAAATAAAAAAAGGCAATTTATTGTTAAATATCTCTATGCAGTGGTAAATATAAATAACCAACTATATGGTTAGGGAGAAAAATATTTAAACCACTCTGACAATAACAGACAGAAGAGATATATTTTTTTGGCCAATTTGTTGTTGGGCAGATTAAAAAAACACAAATTGCTGCAAAAAAGCATTACATGCTTTTGTGCAGCTTCTCCATTGAAGTATATTAAACCAAAAAAGCACTGTTTTGCTTTAAAAAAAAAAGTCCCTGACCCTTTCCAAACAGCAGCGGCTGAAAAAAGCACAGATGTGAACGTGTCCCATAGGAAACCATGTAAAAAAACTGTAGTGCGTTTCTGCAAAAAGCACCAAAAAACACATAGATGTGAACCAGGCCTGAGACGTTTAGTAACATAATGGGGGTTAAAATAACTAAAATGAGCCCTTTATAGTACAAGAAAAAGCAGATAATCGCTACTGGAAGGGGTACAGTAGCAATTATTTGTTTTTTTTATACTATAAATGGCTCATTTTATTATTTTTTAACCCCATTATGTTACTGGCCGATTAATCGATTATGAAAATAGTAATCGATTAATTTCATAATCGATTAGTTGTTTCAGCCCTAGTAAATTTAATCTTCAGCTATTGAGCTCCGTAAAGAATAGGCAGTGAGAAATGAACAAGACGACAAATAAAAAGAAGCTGAGAGTTTCGCCTCCTGCCTACCTATAAAGATATAAATTATTCACATGCAATATTTCTTCACATTCCCTTTATGTGCAACAATTTTCAACTAGACCTAAAAATAGAAGTGCATTTTTTATTCAGTAAACATGGCATAAAAAAGAAAAGCCGTACATATTTCCTTTAAGTGCAACCATTTTCAACTAGACTTAAAATAGAAGTGCATTTTGTATTCAGTAAACATGGTATAAAGAAAGGAGAGCCGGAAAAGACAGGATACAGGTATAAATACACAATCTACAGGGATTTCATAAATTGACAAAAACTTCTTCCAGCAATACGAGAAAGAACAATGCATTTCCACTGAAACTGCCTTCTATTATCTTCTTGCTTAGGCACAAAAAAAAGCTAATTAATAATGGACAGAGTCGGATAAGAATATGCTGAGCTGATTAAAAATGAATAGATATCCTTTGATGTCTTTATAATTGCCAAAAATTATCCACACAAGAAAAAAATATTAACATTGATCTAAAGTCCTAAACTTCAACTTTGGCCCTTCAAATGTTAAAAGAATTACAACTCCCAAAGTCCTTTCCCTCTGCAAGACTGGCTGGTTCCCTCAACTACTCAGCTTCTGAAGGACCTCCCATGTTCAATAGAATAAATCACCAAAGTAAATAGCTCACCTGGTGCAACGGTTTGTAGTGTTGCCGCGTTGACTCTCCGAGTACTTGCTACATGTCTCCGTTTGGAACCAGTAAAGAGCAGGTAAAATACATCAGCTCGTTTCTTACTCCGTTTATTGAGATGTACGGTAAGGACACATTCACCCTGAAAGGAAACAATAGCCCAGTTAGAAGTTCCTTCCTTAGACTGATCTTTATTTGCTTCCATAATGGCATGTGAAATTTTAATGCTACATCCACATAATGAAAGAAAATCAGTTGTATTACACCACATGTCTCAAACACAAGGCCCATAGACCAAATCCGGCCCACCAGGCCATTTAATTTAGCCCTCCTGCCCTCCTCCAGTCTCTGTCTCCATGTTGTCTCAGTAGTTAGCAGCTGAGGAAGACAGAACTCCTCAACCAGATCCTGGGCCTCCCTGTGCAGCCTCAGCATCCCCTCATCTCAGCATTCAGCAGACTCCAGCCCTTCCCTGGTCCTCCCCCAGACCCTGCACATTCTGATTTCCAGCTCTGCCCCCAGCTTCTTCCTGGCAGCAGCACAAGGTAAGGGGGATGCACTATGATGTAAGGGATGGTGGGCGACTCTTGACTTGATGGTGGAGGGGCTCTTGACATCTGATTTAAGGGGGAGAGGGGTACTCTGGACATCTAGTCTTACTCCGCGTACACACGACCAGACTTTAAGTCAGAAAAGGTCAGACGGTCTTACCGACAGAGTTGCGAACGAATGGACTTGCCCACACGCGAACGGACCAAAAAGTCCATTTGTTTTGAATGTGATGAAGTACGACGGGACTAGAAAAGGAAGTTCAATAGCCAATAGCTGCCCTTGTGTCGTATCTGGTCCGTCGGACCAGCACACAGACAAATGGTTTTCCCGATAGGAATTGATTCCTTCGGAAAGATTTGAAACATGTTCTATTTCTAGGTCCGTCTGAATTTTTTTTTTGAAAAATGATCGGATCATCCCACACACGATCGGAATATCTGACGGAATGTTTCCGTCTGACCTTTTCTGCCCGAAAGTCCGGTCCTGTGTACAATTGGCCCTTTGAGGGCAACCATAAATGCTGATGTGGCCTGTGATTAAACCAAGTTTGACACCCTGCATTACACCATTTCACCACTGAAAATTGTGAAATGATTATAACAGAAACAAGTGGACACCTGACTTTTATTTCCCGAATGAGCTGGTGTCCCCACAGCAAATGATTGTCACACAACAGGAAATATCCATATCACAAACACATCATGTGGCTCTTCTCAGTGAACAGTTTACCACGAAGGCCAAGAATAATTGTACATTTCAATGGTGCCGTACTCGAGACAAAAATATGCAGAATCAAAATGACCTTCCTACATGCCTTTGGATGGAAACCTCATTCTTGCTTCAGTTGAACACCAAAGACTACAATGGCACAGAGCAATGTGGATTGTGATTTTTTTTTGTCTTCCCCATCAAAATCATTTTCTTGGAATCCATTAAGGCAGTCAACTCCTGTCCTCAGGGCCGACTAACAGGCCAGGTTTTATGTAGTACCTTGGGGAGATGCAGACTACAATACTGCAATCACTGAGCAGCAAATGATATCACCTAAAAAGATAAAAAATACAAGAATATTGTATACCAAAAAAAAATAAAAAATTTGTTTACTCAAAAAATATTTTGGCGATATAATCTATGGCCACGGAGGAGCACATAGATGGTGACCTGGAACGTGGAATGAGTCTGCAACAGTTCACAATATAATTAAAATCTAATAAATATAGTCCTGTTGGATGCTGATCTTTTTCTTCACACCACAATATTCAATTCCCAGGATAATGAAAAAAAGAGAAACCACCACAGTGACTATCCTTCACTTAAGATGTGACACGAGAAAAATAAATAAAATAAGCCCGACCACCGGTTGAATTGTGTGCTTACCGGATGGCCAAGCAATATAGGCACATAGATTGTAAGATAGACGGCCTCCTGCACCGGGATCTGCTGATGGACCAGGTCAGGTAGATAAAGAACTTCCAAAGAAAGAGCGATCCCTTTGCTCGGCTCACTCCACTCAGAAGATCCACACTAGTGCTTTCATTTCGGGACCCTTTGGGTCCAGAGACCCCAAAATTTGGCCTCAGCTAGGGGGCATCTAGGAACACTTAACTACTGAGTTTGAAGTTTGGGGGACCTATGGCTGCAAATGGGCACAGTGAGGCATGCAAATGGGCACAGTTTCTTAACCAACGTTGATCTTACAGTGGGGTTTTATGTTATAATGTTGGATTTTTCTAATTAAGGAATTTTTTAAATTTTAATCTTTACTTTATGTGCATCCAATAAATATATTTGATTGTTTACATGACTTACAACAATCTCTTATTGCTGGAACCCATTGAGTGCTGCTTTTTTGTCCATTTGTAACTTACTTCCCTACAGGAGTTGGCGGCTGCACTGGATTCTGTTTTTTGAATACAATACCAACCAGAAAATACAATGGTTTTATTATGTCAGTTCTAGCGCTTAAGGACTTATATTGTTTTACTCACAGTGAGGCTGCAAATTGACCCTCTTTTCCACTTACAGTAGCTGCACATTTCTCACCCTAGGCTTATACTCGAGTCAATAAGTTTTCCCCATTTTTGTGGTAAAATTAGGTGCCTCGGCTTATATTCGGGTCGGCTTATACTTTAATACGGTAAAAACTTATATATATATATATATATATATATATATATATATATATATATATATATATATATTGGTGCACACACAAAAAAGTTTTTTCCTAACAAATCCATTCAAGACCATGTTGCAAAAATGAATACACCCCAATAGAATTCTTAGGAGCCAAGCTAAATTTTAGATAACAAAATCCTAATTAACAGGAATTCAACTACAGGTGAGTCTAATTAGTCATTAACCACTTCAGCCCCGGACCAATTGGCAGCCAAAGGACCAGGCCCCTTTTTGCGATTTGGCACTGCGTCGCTTTAACTGACAATTGCGCGGTCGTGCGATGTGGCTCCAAAACAAAATTGACGTCCTTTTTTTCCCACAAATAGAGCTTTCTTTTGGTGGTATTTGATCGCCCCTGCGGTTTTTATTTTTTGCGCTATAAACAAAAATAGAGCGACAATTTTGAAACAATGCAATATTTTTTGCTTTTTGCTATAATAAATATCCCCAAAAAATATATAAAAAAACATTTTTTTTTCCTCAGTTTAGGCCGATACGATTCTTCTACATATTTTTGGGTTGAAGAAAATTGCCATGCAAGTTCACTGCAATTAGCAAAAGTAGTAGAAAGCCAAACTGGGGTGATTGTTTCTCGTGAAACAATATGGCGTTCACTGCAGAGGAATGCGGGACACCAGCGGCGATCGGGTCCGCTCGTCCATGAAGCAAGCCTCTCCTAAAGGCCCTGCACAAATAAGCCTGTCTAGAATTTGCCATGCTGAAAAAGAAGACTGGGACTTTGTACTCTGGAGTAATGAGACCAAGATAAATGTTGTTGGAACTGATGGCTTACAAAGAAATATGCATGGTGCCTTAAGTAAAACATGGTGGTGGAAGTGTCCTTCTGTGGGGCTGCATTCAGTGCTGCTGGTGACGGGGAGCCGCATTACATTGATGATATCATGAATTCACAGATGTACTGCTCTATATTGAAAGAGCAGATGCTACCATCACTCCGTGCCCTTGGTCGTTGTGCACTTCCAACATGACAATGATCCAAAACACACATCTAAGGCCACTGGTGCATTTCTGAAGAAGAACAAGGTGAAAGTGATTCAGTGGCCAAGTATGTCTCGTGATGTGAACCCAATCGGGGAAGACCTTTAGGGGAATTCCTTAGGAGACAAGTAGAGCATCACTCAGCATCCAGGCTCCTCCCAAGGGCCAGCTGCTACTTGCATCAGGGCTGGAGGCTCTTCCGAGGAACATGCAGAGGTAAATGAGGCAGGGTGCTGTGAGGTTTTTAGGAAGCCATTTATAGCACCCTGTTGGCCCCTCCCACCAGCCATGATCTGTCAGCAATTTTTAGAGAACCACAGAGACCCAATAATTATATCACAAGGTCTAAAATAAAGTATGTGATAAAACCGGAAAAGCTATATTTAAAAATGTCATTAGCATGTTGATGACGGGGGGGAAATAAGAAACCAGGGTAATAAAATATAAGCAGATTAAAACTTTAGCTTTAAGCAAAGAAATTGCAAGTCAAACAAGTGAACTCAAATTTCAGCTAAAAAGGCACTGGATGCCTTTTGGCTAAAATGGAAGAATGGGATTGCCAGCACAAATAAAGCTATATTAAGTGCTCATGTGTATGTATTTACTCCTCTAGTAAACAATCAGGGCTGTCTACTATGGAGCAAAACCAAACCAAACACAGCCTGTGGTCTATGGCTTACACCAACATCTTTAAAAAACACTATGTACTCTCTGTGGTTTACACAGTTGGATTGGTTTACTAAAAGGAAAATGGGCACTTTGCAGGGGAACGCTCCCTTAGCTTAGTGCAGTCTTTCTCAACCTTTTTACCCCAGAGAAACCCTTGAAATTATTTTCTAGTCTCAAGGAACCCTTACTAAAACCAATTCATTGGTGGTCAGTGAAAAAAGAATGCCCCTTACATTTGTGGTCATATGGAATGAGGCAGCCCTTACAGTGGTGAAAACACATTATCGGTTTAGTGGATGTGCGCTCATGTCACCCCTGTATGCCTGATCAACATATTATGGTGGCATGGGCATGCACCTGCAGATAAGCTCCCATCAGCAGGAATTGTAGTCATCGTTTATTGGTGGTTGTATGAATTAATTTATCCTGTGTTGACATTTACATCCTGCGTCACATCCTTATTTGGTCACATCCTTATTTGGTCACATCCTTATTTGGTCACATCCTTATTTGGTCACATCCTTATTTGGTCACATCCTTATTTGGTCACATCCTTAGTAGGAGGCGATTGGCTGTTGGAGGCCAGGCTTCCAGCTTGTGGTTTCCTGTTTGTGTGTGAATAAAAGCAAGAGCCGCTGCCCAGGATGGGGAGCCGCTGCCCAGGATGGGGAGTCGTGCTGAGATGAGGACGTAAGAATGTGATAAGGTCGGATTACTTGGGGGATATAGGGCAAATAGAGCTATAGGTGAGACGCATTATATCATTAGACGAAATTTGTGCTTATTAGCACAGGTGATATGGTGTGTGCATAGCGTACAGCCTGATTTCCCTGACAGGCTTAAAAGATTGTTGGCTTCATGCAACTGGCTCTACCACTCTACTTTGAACCCACAAACAAAAAAAATGTTTTTATGTAGCTTATCTAGCTAAAAAAAATGGCGATCATTGCAATATTTTATGTCACACTATTTGCACAGCGGTCTTTTAAACGCTTTTTTTTTTTTGTTTTTTTTTTAAATACACTTTAATAATAAAACAAAACACCACAATAGTTACTCCAATTTTTTGTATAATGTGAAAGATGTTACACTGAGTAAATAAATATCTATGTCATGCTTTAAAATTGCACATAATCATGAAATGAAGGCAAACTATGGTACTTAATAAATCGCGAAAGGCGACTCGTTAAACATTTTACAGGTTACCAGTTTGGAGTTACAGAGAAGGTCCAGCATTAGAATTATTGCTCTTGAAATCGTGGCAATACCGTACATGTGTTTGAACACTGTTTACATATAGGGGCGCGACTTACGTATGCATTCGCTACTGCGCGCAAGCACGGAGGGATAGGGCACTTTACATTCATTTTTTTCTTCTCCCACCGCTTCTAAAATTGACCCCCCTGTGAATCGGCCACTGAGACAACTTTTAAATCGGAAAGCCGGCCGCCTAAGGGGGAAAAAAACGATACTGGGGTTTTGGCATCTAGCCGCAGCCATTGCCAGCAGTTGGCAAGTGTTTAAGACGGCTCTCATAGGGAAACCCTGCATTTGACATGTCATGCAACTTATGGTTTTACAAGTCGGATCCCAAGCGCTGCAGAACTCCATCATCCAATCGTGTATAAAAATATTTTTTTTCCCCCTTACATGTGACTGGGTATTCCTTGCAAACTGAATTTTCCCAGCATTCACCAAGCTAAGGGAAAATTTCCTTGCAAACTGAACAGCCTATTTGCCTTCAGTAAATCAACTCCGATGCCACCCGAATTCTCAGCCAACATAACCAGCCCAAAGGGTAGAAGAAAAAGGGACATAGTCTTCACTTTGTGTTATGATTAGTTTAGTAAACTGTATATTAGAAATGATTAAATTAGTAGTTTAGAATAACTGTTGAACAGATTACATCCAATGTGCTGCATGTTTTTCAAAAAGTAGACCATTCTGTGGCTCTTCCACAAAAGAAGTCGTAGGGAGAAGAGGAAGAGAAGAAGGTTCAACAACAACGACTTGATTTCCCCACTCACCTAACGAAAGGCTACCTGTGCTTCTTACAGGCCTGTTACAAATAGTGGCTTAAATAGCTCTCTACATCTCACACTTAATCCAGAGTCCTATTACAGCGATTATGTAATGGTGACAATGACATCAGTAAGCTCCTGCTGCTCTGCTTTTTCTGGCCCTTTGTGTCACACATAGGTCAGAGATTAGACTCAACTGGACAAAACTGGATGGCGGCATCACAATACCATATATACAAGAGTATAAGCCGACCCGAATATAAGCCGAGGCAGCTAATTTTACCACTAAAAACTGAGAAAACGTATTGACTCGAGTATAAGCCTAGGGTGAGAAATGCGCAGCTACTGTAAGTGGAAAAGAGGGTCAACAATGCCCATTTGCAGCCTCACTGTGCCCATTTGAAGCCTCACTGTGCCCATTTGAAGCCATAGGTCCCCTGAACTTCAAACTTGGTAGTTAAGTGTTCCTAGATGCCCCCTAGCTGCAGCCAAAATTTGGGGTCTCTGGACCCAAAGGGTCCCGACACAGTTGACCGAATTTGGGGCCCTGTATCTCGGGCCACTTGGTGCTAGGAACACCAAATTTGGATATGTTGTAGTGTTGGTTCCACTGGATTTGCACGCCAGAATTGGGGTCCCTAAGTGGCCCCGAGATACGAGGCCCCAAAGTCGGGTCAGAAAATGTCAAGCACTTTTCTGCAGCAGAGAATGACATTTTCCGAACCGACTTTGGGCATCTCGGGGCCACTTGGTGCTAGGAACTCCAAATTTGGATATTTTGTAGTGTTGGTTCCACTGGGTTTGCATCACGTGGGGTTCCACTGGGGTCCCTTGCACCACGTGGCCCCGAGATACGGGGCCGCAAAGTCGGGTCGGAAAATAATTTTTTTTTGATGCCGAAAAGTGCTTGACTCGAGTATAAGCCAAGGGGGGCACTTTCAGCATAAAAAAAATGTGCTGAAAAACTCGGCTTATACTCGAGTATATATGGTAATTCATGAAATCAGCTCTCAGCTACAATGTAAAAGGGCAATCCTACAACCAACATATAACCAGAAAATAAAATAAGAATCAGTTTTTATTGCGGTCTGTGCCCCCGTTAGGGAGATTCACCCTCTCTATTTGTGCCGTTTACCATTATCATTGAAAGTAAAGAAAATCTGAAATTTTGGTTTGTCCCCAAAAAAGTAATAAAGGGGAAATCTTCCAATGGGGACACTAGTTCTGGTGACCTGGGGGGTCCCCAATGGATTCCAGGGATTTTCTCTCGGTTCCAGTTTTGGCTATGGGACACAGATGGCAACAAAAAAACATGTCAGGAGTTAAAACCCTCCGTTACGCTAAGCAAAATGAAAAAAAAAAAAAAAAAAAAGGTTCTACTTTAAAGTGGTTGTAAAGGCAGAAGGTTATCTTAATGCATTAATGATAAAAAGCCTTCTGTGTGCAGCATCCCCCCGAGTCCCCCTAATACTTACCTGAGCCATGTCTCTGTCCAGCGATGTCCACAAGTGTCTCAGCCGCCTGGGACTCCCCTCCTGATTGGTGGAGACACAGCAATGGCGCCATTGGCTCCCTCTGCTGTCAAAGTCAGTTAGCCAATCAGAAGTGAAAGGGGGCAGGGCCGAACCGCAGCTCCGTGTCTGAATAGACATACAAGGAGCTGAAGCTCGGCTTGGGTGCCCCCTTTACCAAGCTGCTTGCTGTAGGGGCACTCAACAGGAGGGAGGGGCCAGGAGCAAAAAAAATTACAGCTACAATATATTATGGTGTAGGGCTGGGGGGAAAAAATTATTTAAATATTGAATCGAGTTGAGAGGTCAAATTAAAAATTTCAGCAAATCGATTTTTTTGATTTTTTTCACCAGGACCAGCGCTGACACCGCGCCGGTCCTGAGGCGCTGCGGGCAGGAGTTTTTAGGCGAGGCCGCGGCTTCGGCCTAGTCCACGAGGCCGGACCCCGCAGACTAGGCCGAAGCCGCGGCCTTGCCTAAAAACCCCTGCCCGCAGCTCCTCAGGACCGGCGCGGTATCCAAAAAAAAAAAAAAAAAAAAAAAAAAACTCGATTTGAATCGTGAATCGAGTTTTTTTTTAAATAAAAATCAGATTTTTTTGGGGTAGAGAAGATAACCCAGCTCTATTAGCATGGGGTTGTTTTTTTAGGGGTTGGGCTTGGCCCCTTAGTTCCACTGAAGGGAACTCTTAAAGTGGAAGTAAAGTCAAAAATATAACTTTTACCTACAGGTAAGCCTATAATGAGGATTACCTGTAGGTAAAAAAAAATATCTCCTAAACCTGTACGGTTTATATTCCCCGTGCAATGCGCCGCTGACTGCAGCGGCGCATGCGCACGGGGGATTCTCGGCTGAAGGGCCGGCAGAATCCGAACCCTGCCGGGAAGAAGTCTCCCGTGCGCATGCGCGGGAGTGACGACATCGCGGCTCCAGCCACTCACAGCGCTGGAGTCGCGATACCCGGAAGACACGCCGAGGCAACATGTCAGCGACCTCGGCGTGGACCAGGTGAGTTACCGACGCTTCGTTCTAAGGTAAGTATTTCATAATGAGCTAGTATGCGGTGCATACTAGCTCATTATGCCTTTTCCTTTACAGGTGTTAAAAAAAAAAAAAAAAAAGTTCAGCGGCTTTACTACCGCTTTAAAGTGATTGTAAAGGTTTGTTTTTTTTGTTTTGTTTTTAAAACATGTTATACTTACCTGCTCTGTGCAAGGGTTTTTCACAGAGCAGCCCCCATCCTCTTCTGGGGTTCCCCGTTGGCCAGGAGATGCATTAAGGTAAAAAACTTGGAGACTTTACAGTTCCTTTAAGGCGTCAGCATATCAAGACATTTTGGACAATTTCATATTCCCAACTTTGTGGGAACAGTTTGGGGATGGCCCCTTCCTGTCCCAACATGACTGTGCACCAGTGCACAAAGCAAGGTCCATAAAGACATGAATGAGTGAGTATTTGGTGGAGGAACTTGACTGGCCTGACATCAACCTGATAGAACATGAATTAGAGCGGAGACCAGGCCATCTAGTCCAACATCAGTGCCTGACCTCACAAAATGCGCTTCTGGAAGAAAGAACATTCCCATAGACACACTCCTAAACCTTGGACAGCCTTCCCAGAAGGTTTGAAGCTGTTATAGCTGCAAAGGGTGGGCCAACTCAATAGTGAACCCTACGGACTAAGACTGGGATGCCATTAAAGTTCATGTGCGTGTAAAGGCAGGTGTCCCAATACTTTTGGCAATATAGTGTATTCCTGTCTGTGTATGTTTTTTGAACACTCCTCAGGCAAATTACAACTTGTAATGCTGGATATTACCTACAGTTACATAGTAGGTGAAATAAAAAAAAAAAAGTCACAAGTCCAACCTATGTGTGTGATTAAATGTCAGTATTCCATTGTATATCCCTGTATGTTGTGGTCGTTCAGATGCTTATCTAATAGTTTTTTTAAACTATCGATGCTCCCCGCTGAAACCACCGCCTGTGCAAGGGAATTCCACATCCTTGCCGCAGTTTAAGGTTAAACCTCTTTTCTTTTAATTTTAATGAGTGCCACGTGTCTTATAAAAAACTCCCTTCCACAAAAAAGTTCTATCCCTATTGTGGGGTCACCAGTACGGTATTTGTAAATTCAAATCATATCCCCTCTCAAGCGTCTCTTCTCCAGAGAGAATGAGTTCAGTGCTCGCAACCTTTCCTCATAACTAATATCCTCCAGACCCTTTATTAGCTTTGTTGCCCTTCTTTGTACTCGCTCCATTTCCAGTACATCCTTCCTGAGGACTGGTGCCCAGAACTGGACAGCTTACTCCAGGTGCAGCCGGACCAGAGTCTTGTAGAGTTGGAGAATTATCACTTTATCTCTGGAGTTAATCCCGTTTTTAATGCATGCCAATGTTCTGTTTGCTTTGTTAGCAGAAGCTTGGCATTGCATGCCATTGCTGAGCCTATCTACTAGGACCCCCAGGTCCTTTTCCATCCTAGATTCCCCCCCGAGGTTCTCCCCCCAGTGTATAGATTGCATTCATATTTTTGCCACCCAAATGTATTATTTTACATTAAACTTCATTTGCCATGTAGTTGCTGACCCCATTAATTTGTTCAGATCTTCTTGCAAGGTTTTCACATCCTGCGGAGATGTTATTGCCCTGCTTAGCTTAGTATCGTCCACAAATACAGAGATTGAACTGTTTACCCCATCCTCCATGTCGTTTATGAACAAATTAAATAGGATCGGTCCCAGCACAGAACCCTGGGGGACCCCCACTACCCACCTCTGACCATTCCGAGTATTCCCAATTTATCACCACACTCTGAACTCGCCCTTGTGGCCAGTTTTCAATCCATGTACTCACCCTATGGTCCATGCCAACGGACCTTACTTTGTACAGTAAATGTTTATGGGGAACTGTGTCAAATGCTTTTGCAAATCTAGATACACCCCGTCTACGGGCCTTCCTTTATCTAGATGACAGCTCACCTCCTCATAGAAGGTTAATAGATTGGTCTGGCAAGAATGATTCTTCATGAATCCATGCTGATTACTGCTAATGATTAAGGATGAGCCGAACACCCCCTGTTCGGTTCGCACCAGAACCTGCAAACAGACCTAAAGTTTGTGTGAACTTTGGAACCCTATTAAAGTCTATGGAACTCGAACGTTCAAAATCAAAAGTGCTAATTTAAAGGCTTATATGCAAGTTATTGTCATAAAAAGTGTTTGGAGACCCGGGTCCTGCCCCAGGGGACATGTATCAATGCAAAAAAAAAAAAACTGAAGTTTTTTCGGGAGCAGTGATTTTAATAATGCTTAAAGTGAAAAAATAAAAGTGTAATATTCCTTTAAATTTCGTACCTGGGGGGTGTATAGTATGCCTGTAAAGGGGCACATGTTTCCCGTGCTTAGAACTGTCCCTGCACAAAGTGTCATTTCTGCAGGAAAAAAAGCTATTTAAAATCAATCGCGGCTATAATGAATTGTCGGCTCCCTCCCGTAATACAGAGAACAGTCATTGAAAGTCATAAAAAATAAAATATGCGTGGGCTTGCCCCCAAATTCAGAAAAATGCGAGAGAGCGCCCCCCCCCCCCTCCCTGAACCGTACCAGGCCACATGCCCTCAACATTGGGAGGATGCTTTGGGGGTCTGTGACCAACCAAAGCACCTTGTCCCCATGTTGATGAGGACAAGGGCCTCATCCCCACAACCCTTGCCTGGTGGTTGTGGGGGTCTGCGGGCTGGAGGCTTATTAGAATTTGGAAGCCCCCTTTAACAAGGGGACCCCCAGATCCCGCCCCCCCTGTTTGAAATGGTAAGTGGGTACAAATTTCACAAAGAAAGTGTAAAAAATAGTTAAAAAAACACACAGACACCGTTGGGAAAGTCCTTTATTAAAAATAAAAAAATTTTTTAAAAAAGATTCCAGCGGTGGTAATCCACTCTTGCTATCCAGCGATGGGTGATCTCTTCTCCTGGATCCAGCGATGGCTGATCTCTTCTGACTACGTCCAGCGCAGTGCATCCCGTCTCCATGGAGAGACACTGCGGGAATCCCATCTTAGCAGAGGAGGACCGGGCCACCCGTCACCTGACCCCCGCCCCCTCTGACGCAATGCAAGGGGGAAGCCGGGTATCCCCAGTGCCGTACGGGTGACCCCGCCCCCCTCTGATGTAACGGAAACCTGGACGTCATTCCATTATGCAGGCTAGAGTATAATCATACTTTTCAATTATATTCTCCTAAAAGTAGTAAAGGAATGGCACAGGTAACAATTTTTTTGGAATTCTGGTACCAGAAATCTGCATTTCCACATTACTACTCTTTGTCCATCGGAAAACTTTTTACAGCAAGAAAAAACATTTTTATTCCCAAGGCACACCATGCTCCCTAAATTCTTCAAAACGCTACACAATAGAGTAGCAACATCATCAGAAAATGCTTTGGCATCTGATGAAGTGCAAAATATTTTTAAGGAAGAAATTTGTCACTCCACAAAATATGGAATGCCCATCTTTAATCAAACCATCTACACAGCCACCGGAGGTACCAACTTTTAGCTCCAGAAGAGACCTTATAGATAATCGTATCATCTCCTGAAGCAGATTTCTACACGAGTTACCCATTGTTGGCACTAGTCCGCATACCATGTTAAAATATAGTTGAAAGTATCCTTTAACTTTAGTCTGTCTATTTTTACAACCAAGTCACAAGTAGACAACCACAGTAATCCAGATTATTTATGCTTTGTGTGTTATGGCAACCTACAAGTATTCACAAAGCGAAAATGTTTTATTTCTTCCTCTTAGTTAAGGAGTTATCTAAAATTCAAACACTTAAGCCAAGATAGAAAGTTGTGCCGATAAGGGTGTCCATATATTTTTTTCTTTATCTTGAGACTATCACTTGGACAGTATCTTCTGCACCAGGAAGTAGCGGTTATCTCCATACATATTGCCATTGCATTACTAGTGTTAAGTAGGCGCATAGATACGATGTCAACAACATACACACATTCCAAAAACATTCTTTCATAGAGAGAGTCCACCAAGTATTCTTATTTTCTTTTTTTTTTTTTAAAGCTGTCCACACATGGATATAAATAAATTGATCCCTGCTGAACCAGACAAATTTCGATCCATGTATAGGGCCAGTAGTTGTACAGAAGTCCATCTACTGCTCACCTGTACAACCAGCCTGTCAGATTAATGCCGCTCGGGAAGTCAAATTTCACTTACCTCTAAATGCCTGTTGCTAGGGGGTCCCTCGTAGTCTGCCTCCTTCGGTGCCTGGGCTGGTGACATCACTTCGCCTCCCAGATGACTGTGCAGCCAATCACGGCACGCGGCGCCGCTCGCGCATGCGGAGTGGGTGCCCGGCTGTGAAGCCACAGCCGGGTGCCCTCAGTTGCAATGCCGGCACCGCCGAGCGGATCGGGGGGTGAGCGGGGCTTCGTTCCCCGGCATCGCTGGAACCTGGAACAGGTAAGTGTCCGATTATTAAAAAAGTCAGCAGCTGCAGTATTTGTAGCTGCTGACTTTTTTTTTTTTTAGGGAAACACCTCTTTAATCCTTACGCTGCTAGCATATTAGTAAAGCATTATTAGCCTATTAGTAAATAGGCATGTAAACTATATATTTACTTTTTTTTTTTTTACATTTTAGTTGCTTCCTGGTTTCTGGCCTAGGCCAAAATAATGGACATTTTTTTTTCTTTCACCTGGAGAAGGTTCTGTCTCAGCTAAGCACCCCATCCTGTCTGCATGCCTGGGCTAAGGGCAAATGGATTCCAGGAAGAAACTGCTACATGAACCACCAGACTTTACTCAAATTGCCCGAAACTAGAAATTGGGGTGTTTCTCAAAGTGATTTCCCAACAAGATAAACTAGACACATGGGCGGATGGGTAATTTAGCTTTAAAATATTAAAAGGATAAGTTCACCTTTGGGAACATGTTACATGTGCCGCCCGTTTTTAGGGTGAAACTTGTAACATGTTCCCAATGCTGCAGCCGCCGCCCGATTCCTGCACCCCCTTTGATAGCAGTACGGGGAGAAGTTCCCCATACTAGCTGTCTTTTTTTTTTTTTTTTTTTAAACGGCTCGCCCCCACACAGCCGCGTCATTCATTCACACAGCTGTGAGTGAAAATGAACTTTAAGCCCCAACTACCTTTGCAGCTGTCGGTTTGTAGTTCTCAATGACATACAATAGGGCTGTGGAGTGTGAATGGGGCCTTACTGCAGATAAAACTAGAGTTCCCTCAAGGCATGGTGTAGACCCGAAGTGCCCAGAGCATTTAAAAAAAAAAAAAAAGATCTCATAATAGACAATGGAAAAGTATTTTAGAATAAAAAATCTGGCATAAGATGAAAGCAAACTCAAATAGACATTGTATGATTTAGAGACACTCGTAGATGTCCCCAGCTGACCTTCAGTAAAATAAACACTGTTCCAAACCGGAGTTCAGACAGTACAATAGCAAATATAATACCAGTCATAAACCATTATATACAGTCAAGTCTCAACTCCA
This sequence comes from Lithobates sylvaticus, assembly GCA_028564925.1. Classification (NCBI taxonomy): domain Eukaryota; kingdom Metazoa; phylum Chordata; class Amphibia; order Anura; family Ranidae; genus Lithobates; species Lithobates sylvaticus. Next base: position 573,022,831 of record CM053029.1, read on the forward strand.
AAGATTATCTTATCTTTTCTCTGCTATCAACAGAAAGTATGAGGTTCCACTTAAAATCAATTTGCACAGTAGCTGGAAAGTATCAATAAAATCTTTCAACTCTTCCCTTTTTCTCCCTCTTTGATTGTAGGAGTCTGATTGCATTGTACCCTTAGGTTGTAAAGCACTGCGTAAACTGTAGGTGCTATATGAACTGCATGTGTGTATGTATATTGAGGAACTGCAGTCTAACATAATTTGTAATAAAAATATCTTTGCCATTCTGAAGCTTCCCTCCAACCACTTTGCATATTATTTTATATATACTGCGATTCTGTACTTGCCAAACCGCAACACCGATCTAGGTGAAGAGTCTCTGACAGAGACACTTTACCACGTGATCAGCCGTGTCCAATCACGGCTGATTACGATGTAAACAGGAAGGGCCAGTGATCGGCTTTTCCTCACTCGCGTCTGTCAGACGCAAGTAGAGGAGAGCCGATCAGCTGCTCCTCTGACGGGGAGGGGTGTCTGTGCTTGCCCGAGGATGCCCACACTGGACTGCCAGGGACGCCACTAGAGCCACCAGGGATGTCACCACCAGGTATGCCACCACCAGGTATGCCACCCTAGACAACCAGGGATGCCAGTCAGTGCCCACAATTGATGCCAATAAGTGCCCACAATGGGCATCACTGATTGGCAGGCATTGTTTGGCACTGATTGGCATCCATCAGTAACATACATTACAGTACATCAGTGCCACCTCATCAGTGCCACCTTATCAGTTCCCGTCAGTGCAGCCCCATCAGTGAAGGAGAAAACTTACTTACTTGCAAAGTTTTGGAACTGAAACAAACTTTGGTCTTTTTTTATTTGTTTAGCATAAAATAAAAACCCCATAGGTGATCAAATACCACCAAAAGAAAGCTCCATTTGTGGGAACAAAATGATAAAAATGTTATTTAGTCTGTACTAGCCAGCCTCTCTTCTATATACCCCAGCCTCTCTGTATATAAGCTCTCTGGGGACCCTGATGTAATGAAAAAATCCGGCCCCATTCACTCCAGTGTGAAAGCCGGAGGGCTTTCCCACTGGAGCGGTGCGCTAGCAGGACGGTCAAAAAAGTCCTGCTAGCAGCATCTTTGGAGCGGTGAAGGAGTGGTGTATTCACCTCTCCTATACCGCTCCTACCCATTGAAATCAATGGGACACCGCGGCAATGGCGGCGCTTTGCGGGGGGTTTTAACCCTTTTTCGGCCGCTAGCGGGGGTTAAAACCGCACCGCTAGCGGCCGAATACAGCGGCTAAAACGACGGTAATGCAGTCCTTAATATATTGCTGCTTTACCACCGACGCCCGCACCGCCCCAGTGTGAAAGGGGCCTAAGTGGAAATTGCCCTCACTTTTGGGGAGATTTCCTCTCACTTGTTGCTTCTTCAAGACCGAAAGTAAAGATTAATTTATTTATTACAGGATTAATCTCCTTAAACACAGATGGCAGAATAACCCAATAGGATTTAACCCTTGCTAAAGTCTCTATACTAGAAAATAAATGTTTTAATTTTATAAAGAGTCTAAGCAAATGATGGTCTCTACAGTATCCATAAGAACTGATGAAAACCTGGAGCGGAGGTTGGTCAGTGCCTCCCTCTACTCTATTTTGCTATGACATTGAGAAAAGGCAAACTGATAAGAAAGCTTCTTGCTGACAGTTCCTGGTATGCGGTTTGATGTCCACAAGCCAGATATCTGTTGTCTAAAATCCCCAGGCACAGCAGAGGATGTATGAGCAACATGGGGGAAAAGTCAGCTCTGTGATCTGAATATGTAACTCCAAGATCAATCAATCAAACACGATCACCACCAGTAAGAACTTGGAGTCGCAACAGGATTCCAGTAGTATTTTTTGGCTTAGCAAATTGTGCACAATAAAACATGCCTCCTTTAGAGTCCATTCACACAGGGGCAACATGACTTCCAGCGTGACTTTGGGAGGCAACGACTTAAGTATGAATCACAGCGCGATTTGGGGCGACTTACAACAGGACTTTAAGTCGCCCCCAGGCCAGGCGACTTTGGCCGTGGCCAATCACAGAATAATCAGCTCTCGAGGGGGAACTCCATGCCAAATTTTAAATAAAAAAAAATGGTATGGGTTCCCCTCCAAGAGCATATCAGGCCCTTGAATCTGGTATGGATTTTAAGGGGAACCCCCTATGCCAAAAAAACGGCGTGGGGGTCCCCCCAAAATCCATGCCAGACCCTTATCCGAGCACGCAGCCCGGCCGCAGACCCCGACAACCAACGGCCAGGGTTGTCGGGAAGAAGCCCTTGTCCTCATCAACATGGGGACAAGGTGCTTTGGCGTGGGGGGACCTCAGAGTGCCCCCTTCCCCAAAGCACCTACCCCCCCATTTTAAGGGCATGCGACCTGGTACGGTTCAGGAAGGGGGGTGCTCACTCGTCCCCACCCACTTTCCTGACCGGCCAGGCTGCGTGCTCGGATAAGGGTCTGGTGTGGATTTTGGGGGGACCCCCACACAGTTTTTTTAAAATCCATATCAGACTTAATGGCCTGGTTTGCTCTTGGAGGGGAACCCATGCCGTTTTTTATTATTAGTGAGGCGACATTGTCGCTTCAATATAGATGGAGATCCGACTTTGAGGCGACTTCCATTGAATTCTATGGGTACAAGTCGCCTAGAAGTCGGATTGAAGTAGTACAGGAACCTTTTCTGAAGTCGGAGCGACTGCAGTAGTGTGCATTGAGACGGATCCATTCACTTACATTGATTTTTTTTATGTAGCACGACTTGAGGCGACTTGAAGTCGGAGCCAAAGTTGCCCCTGTGTGAATGGACTCTTACCTATTTAAAAATATAAATACAGCGCTCACAAACCTAAACACATCATGAGTTAAAGAATCAAAACATAATACATACACATACATATATACACACACACACACACATTTATTTTTTTCACTCTGTTACCTATTTGCTAACATTTTTACACCAACACTTGCGGTTTATAACTTTGAATGCTGCTGGCTCCTGCTTTCTCAGTGCTGCTTCCCTGAACTTTCAGTCTTTAGGCGTTAACAGTGGGCACTGCAGTCTTCAGTCATTCTATGCATGAAGGTAAAAACCTTCTGTGTGCAGTGCCCCCCTCCCCCACAATCCTTACCCGAGCTACCTCCGATCTAGCGATGCTTGTTCCTTGGCTACCCTGGGGCTCTTCCTCCTCATTGGCTGAGACAGCAGTGGGAGCTTATTGGCAGGGGAGGGGGGGCGCACATGAACGCATAGGGCAGCAGCTTGGAAGTGAGCACGCAGCGGTGCCCCCCAGGGCAAGCAGCTTTCTCTGGGTGCACTACTCAAACGGGAGGAGCAAGGAGCGCCGGCAGGGGGCCCGAAAAAAGAGGACTGGAGCTGCTCTGTGCAAAACCACTGCACAGAGCAGGTAAGTATAAAATGTTTAATATTAAAAGGAAAAAGAGGTTTTAATACCTCCAAGTCAGCTGCTGAAAGTGCTTAAAAGAAATTAGGATTTAATATCACTCTTAGAAAAAGGACCAAGCCAACTAGTGCCAATTAATTGAAGTTCATGCAACATAGTTTGAACCGTTGGTCTGGTACTTATTTTTAAACCACCTAAATTGTAATTATTGTAAAATCAACTGACTCAGAGTTGATGAAATGTATAGACCAAATTGTTTAAAGGAAATATTTCAGGAAGAAATACGGGGAGGTGTCATTTTGTACCTGAGTTTTAAAGAAGAAACTCATCCAGGTCATCCTCATACTTGATTACCTATTGTGTTACCTACCCGGAAGAAGCATGTCTTCAATACTTGATATGTACGTATGTCCCAAGTCAGTGTAACACCCAATAGTGAAAGAACAATAAAAGAGGTCAGACCTGCAGCATGCACCTTTAAAAAAGGGCAACTTTACTTTTTTTTTTTTTAAATATTGCAAATTAAAAAAAAAAAAAAAAAAATGTAGCATATAAAATTGTTACACAAGCCATATTGTAATTGAATGTTATTAAAAAGAACCTTTTCAAATCGCTGTAATTTTCTGTAAATTTCAATGCAATATGGCTGGTGTACAGATCGCCCCCAAAAATGTAATTTCCTGCTTGTGTAATTGGGTTACTGATTTTCCCGGTCAAACTTTAGGCATCCTCTGCAACAGAAATTTAACTTTATTCACTAAAGAATAATCACTTCTAAAAAGGGATACAGGCCCTGCAACTTTTCTAATTTCTCAGAATACAGAGGGGCCAGTATGTGATTAGAATGAACCAGACGCTTCCATTCAGTATCTATATTCAAAGGATATGGTCAAACGGCTATTTCTTCAGAACAGAAACCGGTAGTAATCTGCAGAAAAGTTTGCTAAAATCCCTGAATTGTACACAGATCACCCAGAGGGGATTGTGTTATCTGCTTGCGCACTGTGGTTTTATTGCTATAGTGCGGCCTGGCTGCGCAGAATAAAGTATATATACGGAAGTCTGCATTCCCGGCTAGGGGGCACGCTGGTCTGGCTGTGCTATTACTGGCTCCAGCACATGCCAATGATTTATGACCGGGACCTGACGATCGACAGAGCGGGTGACAGGAGAGAGCTTTGTGTATGTAAACACAAAGCTCTCTTCTGACAACAAACTAAAAATTGCTATATTATATATATATATATATATATATATATATATATATATATATATATATATATATATATATATATATATATATATAAATATAAATATAATATATATTAAATAAAATAGTTTGTAGACACTATAACTTTCACGCAAAACAATCAATATACACTTATTGGGATTTTTTACATTTTGTTTTTAACACATGTAGCAGAATACATTTTAGCTAAAATGAATGAAGATCTTTAACTTTTTTTTTCTTTCCAAAGTTAATGCGCAAAAATATTAAAACTGAGTGGTGATCAAATACCACCAAAACAAAGCTCTATTTGTGGGAAAAAAAATCTATACATTTTGTTTGTGTACAGTGTTGCATGACCGCGCAATCGCCAAAAGTAGCACAGTGCTGAATAGCAAAAAATGGCCTGGTCAAGAAGGATGTAAAATCTTCCAAGGCTGAAGTGGTAATCTTTAACAAAAGCAGTTACTCTTTGGGCCCCCTTTCACACTTGTGTGACTTTTCCTGCGACTTTGGACATCAGAGTCGCACCCCATGATTCCCAATGATAACCATTCATATCTGTGTGACTTCAAGTCGCACTGACTTCAAAGTAGTCCCTGTACTACTTTGGTCCGACTTTGATGCAAGTCGAGGTCCATAGACCTCAAGTATACACAGGCACTCCCTGAAATAGCATCAAAATTGAGTTAAAACCGCGGACGCAAAATCGCAGCTAAGTCGTGGCAGTGTGAAAGGGGCTTTAAAAGAAAAAACAGCCATCAACACCATTATTTCTTCCCGATATGGAGATGTGTTACACCAAGACACGCTTTTAGGCGATGTTTAACAAAGTCAATCTTCACATTTTCTTGATATCTTTTCTCCAAGTGTTACTAAACACACAGCAGTAAAATCAGTGTGTATATGCAGTAAAGCATGTTTGTTATACTCGCTGAGGAACCTAAGGGGTTAATCATGCACACTGTGTAAAAAGACTGTACGATCCTGTCTCCTCCGAGCCTTCTCTTCTTCTTTCACAGTCCCCAAACCATCTCTTGATAGTACAGAGGCTAGGGGACAAGCTCAGTTTGGTGTGTATTGCTAGAGAGTTTTTTTCATGGGAGGATGCATGTGATCAGCACAGGGCCAATCAGCTCTGTCCAGACAGAGGGTCAGGGGTCCTGCAGCCTCAGAGGACAATCAGAGGGAAATGAAAACGACTCCTACAAGCTTTAACCAGACACTGATAGAAGTCACAAGACTGCTTTATACTACTGATGAGAAAAGCTATTTAAAGTGGTTGTAAACCCTTACAAACCACTTTAACCTACAGGTAAGCCTAGATTAAGGCTTACCTGTAGGTCCAAGAAATATCTTCTAAACCTACACGGTTTAGGAGATATTTGCAAAAGACAGGCGCCGCTGTCTATGGTGCATGCGCCGTAGACAGCGGCGTGCGGGCGCACTGAGCATGCCGCTGTTAACGGCGATATGCTGCGAGTGGCGGCTCTCATGCACATGCGCTGGAGTGACGTCATCGCGTCTCCGGCCAGTAACAGCGCTGAAGCTGCGATACCCGCAAAGAAGATGGAGGCTCTGTGCACCAGGGGACAGCGGTGACATCGCAGGCTCCTGTGTCATGTAAGTGACACATAATGGGCTACTATGCGATGCATTAGTAGCCCATTATGCTTTACCTTTCCAGGGAAACAAAGAGGAAGTAAACCCATCAGGGTTTACTTCCTCTTTAACAGCTTATCATAACTAAAATAAAGAATTGCATTTCCATGTTCTGTGTGCTGTGGGGGACCAGATATAGTAAATGCAGGGTCCTGGGTTTATGAACACTAAACTAAAAGGCTAAAATAAGAAGTAAATGCTCTTTAAACATTTCATACCAGGTCATCACCACCTGTGTATTTCCCTGGCCAGCTCAAAGTTTCACTAGATGGCTTCTATTCGTTCAGTTGGGCTCGCAATCAGCCTATTGGGTTTCTCCAAGGAAGGAAAGACTTCCAAATTGTAGGGTGGAGAACTGTAAAAAAAGCACATCTGCAACATCTGTATATGTAGAAGGAGATAGTCTACATAGCATGTAAACAGACATCCCAATGTCCCCATAAAAAGATCACTTCTTTTATAGCTCTGTCATACAAATATTTTGTTCTGCCCTAACAACTTCAATCCAATCCGCTATTGGTGGACAGAATCTAACTTATGATCTTGGCACAAATGACAATTTGAGTATTAAGAACCCTTAGATTATACAAAACCAAAATTCCACCCCTGATCCAATCAGCAGCACCCAGCGGATTAAAAAATATAAGCTTTAAAAAAAAAAAGAAGCAAAAGGAATTTTTTTTTTTTCCTTAATATTTACCTAGGTGGATGCAGCATGGGTCCAATGCTTCATCTGTCCCCTGGTGCCGCTACACTGAGAACCAAGCGATCAAAGACCGCCGATCACTCAGTTTTCAGAGCTCCGTGAGCAGAGAGTTGCTGACTGTCAGTAACAGTTCTTCTCCCTCCTCGCTCATTGGAGCGCTGAGCTGTGGAGGGGGCGGAGCGCCCGTCTCAGCCTTTTACTGAGGGGCTGAGTGGGGTGTCAGTCCAGGCACCTGGCGGATCCAGACTCCGTGGTCGGGATGGCGCGGTGCCTGGACTGATAACCGTGACGTCAGGGTCACAGGATTCCCAAATGGGTTGCACTCCTGTGATCCAGAGGAGAAGTACAGTAAAATGAGCTTTGGCTGGACTTCTCCTTTAACATGTTGGGTTTCTCCATCATAACTGAGAAAAAAAAAAAATGCAACAGGTTTCCAAGACTACTAAAGGAAGATTTAGGAATCTACACAGTGAGGAAAATGTATTTGAATCCCTGCTGAGTTTGTATGTTTGCCCACCTACAAAGAATTGACCACTCTATAATTTTAATGGTAGGTTTATTTTAACCGTGAGAGACAGAATACCAAAAAAATAAAAAGATACAGAAAAAACAAAATTTCAAAAAGTTTATAAATTGATTTGAATTTTAACCGCTTCCCGACCGCCTCATGTAGATATACGTCTACAGAATGGCACGGGCAGGCAAAACCACGTACCTGTACGTGGCCCTTTAAATGCCTGCCCGTGGGTCGCGCACGCTACCCGGTCGGGAGCTCCGTGACCCCGGCCGAGGGACCAGCGGACCCGATCGCCGCTGGTGTCCCGCGATCGGGCTACGGAGCTGAACGGGGAGAGGTTTGTGTAAACAAACCTCTCCCCGCGCTTCCTACACTGACTGTCATTGATTGGCTGTTCCCGGTCATCGGGAAAGCCGATCAATGACGTCAGACGTCAGCCCCGCCCCCTAATGTAAAAAAAAAAAAAAAAAAAAACACGTCAGAGCCCATAACCCCTCCCCCTAGTGGTTAACTCTTTCACTACAACTGTCATTTATACAGAAATCAATGCATTTAAATAGCATTGATTTCTGTATAAATGACAATGGTCCCAAAAATGTGTCAAAAATGTCCGATGTGCCCGCCATAATGTCGCAGTCACAATAAAAATCGCTGATCGCCGCCATTACTAGTAAAAGAAAAAATATTAATAAAAATGCTATAAAACTATCCCCTATTTTGTAAACGCTATAACTTTTGCACAAACCAATCAATAATCGCTAATTGTAGAAGAATACGTATCGGCCTAAACTGAGGAAAAAATATGTTTTTTTATATATTTTTTGGGGATATTTATTATAGCAAAAAGCAAAAAATATTGCATTGTTTTCAAAATTGTCGCTCTATTTTTGTTTATAGCGCAAAAAATAAAAACCGCAGGGGCGATCAAATACCACCAAAAGAAAGCTCTATTTGTGGGAAAAAAAGGACGCCAATTTTGTTTTGGAGCCACGTCGCACGACCGCGCAATTGTTAGTTAAAGCGACGCAGTGCCGAATCACAAAAGGGGCCTGGTCCTTTGGCTGCCAATTGGTCCGGGGCTGAAGTGGTTAATGAGTGAAATAAGTATTTGATCCCCAATCAGCAAGATTTCTGGCTCCCAGGTGTCTTCTATACAGGTAACAAGCAAAGATTAGGAGCACTCCCTTTAAGAGAGTGCTCCTAATCTCAGCTTGTTATCTGTATAGAAAAGACACCTGTCCACAGAAGCAATCAGATTCTCTCCACCATGGCCAAGACCAAAGAGCTGTCCAAGGTTTTCTGGGACAATATTGTAGACCTACACAAGGCTGGATTTTGCTACAAGACCAATCGCCAAGCAGCTTGGCAAGAGGGTGGCAACAGTTGGGGCAATTATTCGCAAACTCGAATAATTCTGGGGCTCCATGCAAGATCTCACCTCTTGGAGGTTCAATGATCATGAGAACGGTGAGGAATTGGCCCAGAACTACACGGGAGAATCTTGTCAATGATCTCAAGGCAGCTGGGACCATAGTCACCAAAAAAACAATTGGTAACACACTACGCCTTGAAGGACTGAAATCCTGCAGCACCCGCAAGGTCCCACTGCTCAAGAAAGCACCTGTACAGGTCAGTCTGAAGTTTGCTAATGAACATCTGAATGATTCAGAGGAGAACTGGGTGAAAGTGTTGTTGGTCAGATGAGACCAAAATCAATTCAACTCGCCATGTTTGGAGGAGCAACAGCATCCCCACCGCCCAACATGTAGAAACATTAGGCTTTGGGGGTGTTTTTCTGCTAAGGGGACAGGACAACTTCACTGCATCAAAAGGAAGATAGACAGGGCCATGTACCGTCAAAATCTTGGGCAAAAAACTCTTTCGCTCAGCCAGGGAATTGATAATGGGATGGATATACCAGCATGTCAACAACCCAAAACACACGGCCAAGGCAACAAAGGTGTGGCTCAAGAAGAAGAACATTAAAGCGGTGTTCTACCCGCAAATTTTATTTTTTAAAGTCAGCAGCTACAAACACTGTAGATGCCGACTTTTAATAAGGACACTTACCTGTCCAGGGAGCCTGCGATGTCAGCCCCCCCGAGGCCGATCCGTCCATTGGATCGGGTGCAGGTCCTGCCATTCTAATTAAGGGAAACTATTCCTACTGCGCATGTGCAAGTCACGCGGCTCTTTGTGAATGGCCGGCTGTCTTCTGGGACACACACGTCTCAGACATCGAGGGGGCTCGCCGAAGAGGAGGAGGATATGACGTCCTGCGCCGCGGACCGGATGGATCGGAAGTACAGGCTGTACTTCATACAAAGGTAAGTTAGACGAAAAAAAACATTTTGAACTAGCCAAAAACAAAAACCGGTGGAGAGGTGGTCTTTCATTTAAGACCACCTCTCAAAAGTGGGTGGAAGGTCCTGGAGTGGCCTAGCCAGTCTCCAGACCTTAATTCCATAGATAAAATGTGGAGGAAGCTGAAGGTTCAAGTTACAAAACATCCGCCTCAAAACCTTAATGACTTGGAGAGGATCTGCAAGGAGGAGTGGGACAAAATCCACTGGGCGGCCCAGTGGTGTAGTGGTTAGCACTCTCACCTAGCAGTAAGAAGGGTCGCTGGTTCGAATCCCAACCACAACACTTCCTGCCTGGAGTTTGCATGTTCTCCCTGTGCCTGCGTGGGTTTCCTCCGGGTACTCCGGTTTCCTCCCACAATCCAAAGACATGCAGGTAGGTTAATTGGCTTCTGTCCAAAAATTGGCCCTAGTATATGAATGGGGACCTTGGATTGTGGGCTCCTTGAGGGTAGGGACTGATGTGAGTGTGCAATGGACAGGGATGGGGACATTTGTAGACACTCGCTCAGGTTGAACTGGATGGACTGATGTCTTTATTCAACCTTACTAACTAACTAACTAACTATGAAAATCCCTCCTGAGATGTGTGCAAACCTGGAGCCAACTACAAGAAATGTCTGACCCCCCCTGACTGCCAACAAGGGGTTTGCCACCAAGTACCAAGTCATGTTTTGTGAAGGGGTCAAATACTTATTTCATTCATTAAAATGCAAATCAACTTTTTTTAAATGCGTTTTTCTGGATTTTTCTGTTATTCTGTCTCTCACTGTTTAAGTAAGCCTACCATTAAAATTATAGACTGATCATTTATTTTTCAGTGGGCAAACGTATAAAATCAGCAGGAGATCAAATACTTTTTTCCCCTCACTGTAGTTGGCCAACAATAAAACAAACCTTTATGAATGACTGACTTGCATAGCGCTACAACTGCGAACTGAATCGCCTCAAGGGGCTTGACCCGTCCTGTGCTTTCCTGCTTCTTAGAAGAGGTGGGTCTTGAGTTTTTTTTTCTGAAGGCCCTTTAGATCGCTCTTCTTGCGGTGTCTTACCCTGAAGGCAAGTAGGAAATTACCCAGTACTTTCCAAATCACCTTTCATTCAGCCAAACAAACTGTATATCCATGGTTATCACCAGTGCTAGTAGATTTGGCCTCCTACACAAAAAGGCGGGGATGACCTTTGTGCTCCCTTTTATCACTTCCCTGTTGAATGACATCTGGTTTTGAGAGTGTGAGGAATGTTAATAAAACCCGGTCGCAAGACCATTAAATTTCAACAATCATCCAATAAGATTATATATGCTTTTAATATATGGCATTCACCTGTAAAAGCCTTCTTTGTTGGAGACACCCAAAGGCCTGAAACCGCCGCTAGAAACCACCTTGCATGTGATCGGAGCAGCCCCAGCAGACTCAGGGCTGTCATACAAGTCCCACTCTGTAGTATTCCCCATCTCTCCTCACCCATCATCTACATAAAAGGTTATGTCTGGAGGTAAGGAAAGGGACAGAGGAGCTGGGCCAGTACGGAGAATAATTAGACACTCCCAGCAGAGGAGAGGACTACGACATCTAATGAGGGTGAGGGCTGTGCTACAGAATGGAATTTTCATCACTATATGAATGCACATTGCCACTTTATTATTTGGTTATTAAGCACTTGTTATTTTATATATTTTTTACATTATTATTACCACGATGTAGAGGATATATTTTTACCAGTTCAGAGGCTTTACGCTTACACCTTTGATAGCGCAGCGTTTTTTATTGCGATTTTACAACGGAATGGATGCTTTCTAAAGACAAATTGGCTAGCAAGTTCAAAAGCACATTGCAAGGGTGGTAGGGGGGCTCTGTACCCCATCTGTGTACAGAACTCCCCCAGATTTCTATATTGCATTTTATAGAAAATTACAGTGCTGCAGATTGAAAAAAGAAAGGTAACTTTTAATAACATTCAAATATAATAGGACTTGTGTAGCAATTGTATACACTATAGTAACCATCTCAATACTGGGCCACTTTCACCCCCTTTCTGCCCAGGACATTTTTCAGCGCTGTCACACATTGAATGACAATTGCGCAGTCATGCAACACTGTACACAAAATTATTTTTTTTTATCTTTTTCCCCTCACACAAATAGAGCTTTATTTTGGTGGTATTTAATCACTGCTGGGATTTTTATTTTTTACAAGAAAAAAAAAAAAAAAAAAGCCTGAAAATTTGAAAAAGTTTCATAGTTTGTCAGTAAATCTTGTAAGCAAGTAATTTTTCTTCACTGATGTGCGCTGTATGAGGCGGCACTTTTGGGCACTGATGAGGAAGCACTAGTGGGCACCCATAGGCAGCACTGATGGGTGGCGCTGATGGCTACTAATGGGAGGCACTGAAGACCAGGCACTGAAAGACTGCACTAACTGGCATCACTGATGGGCACTACTGGGGCTTTCCTGTAATCAGGGCACTGACTGAAAAATGTCCAAGAAATTAAATTCTGCCAGGGTATGTAAACTTATAAGCACAACTGTATATACTGCCAATTACCTTTTCTCATCAGCAGCATATAGCAGTCTTGTGACGTCTATCAGTGTCCAGCCAAGCACTGGTTAAAGAGGAAGTAAACCCCACCAAAAAATATATATATTTTTTTCAAATATTTCTATGCTTTTTTTTACATATCCAAGCAAAAGATATATAAATAACTCCAAAACGAGTGCTAGAAGTACCTTTTTTAGTAGTTTTATTTTTCAGTATCTTCCGGGTTTTGTGAGCGCCATTCTTTGTGCCGTTTTTAGAAGCCGATGCGGATGTCATTTCCGCCCTTAGTTCGTATCCCTGCCGAAATCTTGCGCATGCGCCGTAACTGAGCCTCGATCTCGATTGCCGTTACTACAGCAACAGAGCATTCGCAAACAACATGAAATGACTATCAAGGCTGTAGTCATGCTGCATCGCGAGACTTCTCCTCTGTGCCATTCAGAGGAGAATCTCCCACACAGTATTATATGGTATATAGTATATAGTAATTCCAGACAAGCAGGAAATAAACAAACAGCATAATATACATGCCGCTAATGAAAGTGCACACTGCGCAATCGCGCATGACGTCATCGACAATAAAAAAAAAAAAAAAAAAAAGACGATTTATATCGAAACTACGCGTTAAAAAAAAAAAAAAAAGAGAGAGAGAAGTGGGACTTTAAATGAAGCACACAGCAGTACAGGAGTAAGTCAAGTGACTAAAAAATTAATTTGATACAATCCATGGTATGTTAAAAAAAACATTTTTGGGCTTCCAACCTCTGAAAATGCTATGGGCATCAAACCTCTAAATAAACCTCCTTTCCCTTGTTTGCTTGTGCCTTTTCTTGTGCTTTTGTTTCTGGACCCTGTTTTACTGGATCGCTGATGCAGACGTGAGTTTGGACGCATAACCATAGAATTATTCTACATAACTAAATTATTCCTTATATTTTTCTCATTTCCTGTTTATTCATTATTCATTTTCTCTCTCCTTTTTTTATATATATTTTTTTAGAATCATTCCATGATGTATGCTCCTGATGAGTGGTTGTAACACCGCGAAACATGTAGAGCCTTTAATTACTACGATCTCTCCCTAATGGAACATTAAGATTTTAATGACTATCTATAAATATTTTTTTAACGGCAAAATTTTTTTTATTTTGTTTTATTTTATCAGGGTTTTTGGCCATTCTGGGCCCAATTACAGCATTAAATGTATAAATGTATATATATATATATATATATATATTTTTTTTTTGTTATTTATTCTATATGAAGATCGGAATATGACAATGTGTAATTCATGTGTATTTAATCCATTATTTAAAGGTTTCAGCATAGCATTTTCAGAGGTTGGATGCCCAAAAATGTTTAACATACCATGGATTGTATCAAATACATTTTTTAGTCGCTTGACTTACTCCTGTACTTCTGTGTGCTTCATTTAAAGTCCCACTTCTCTCTCTCCTTTGTTTTAAACTATTGATCAGGATGGAGGCGGGCATCCCTTTAGTACCTGCCTTAAAGTCCCAAATTTACTTTCCTTTTTTTGACATCGAAAACACACAAGTGCACTTTCACAGGCAGCGATCAGCTGCCTGTGTTATGTAGTATCTGCTAAGATTAACTTGTATCTGAGGGTTTACAACCACTTTAAAGCTCATAGAAGGAGTTTTCTGACTGTCCTACGAGACCCCTGACCCTTTGTCTGGACAGTGCTGATCACATGCACCCTCCCAAAAAGGAAAAAAAAATAACCTCTCTAGCAATACACATCAAAACTGATAATCAGTATATGATGTGCATTTTGAGAGGTTTTTTTTTTTGTGTGCAGCCTGACTCCATAGACTCTGTGTTATCAGGAAATTATCCGGGGACAGTGGAAGGAGGGGAGGATCAGAGAAGACAGCATCAAACAGCCTTTTTACACAAAGCGGAGAATTAACCCCTTTAGGTTCCACAGTGAGTATAACCAGCATGCTTGACTTCATATACAGATTGATGTTGCTGTTTTGGGTTTAGTAACACTTTAAAGCCCTGAGTAAGCTGTACACAAAAAACTAAAAACATTCGCTACACAGTGCAGTGCAGTGCAAGAATTTATTTCCTGTCCTACTTGACCACAGAAGTTACAACAGTTTGCAAATTTTTAGGCATTTGGAAATGTGCTACTTTTTTTTATCACCAAAACACACGGCTCACGGGTTATACTAAAGCATTCATGCAGTGCCGAGTCAGATACATTTACTAAGAGCCAACTGTACTTTCATTTCTCATATTACATTGTAACTAATATGAAAAAACAAGACATTGTCAATAGCACGACTGTATGAATGTTCATGTAACGATAACATTTGTTAAAGCAGAACAGCCCATCAATTCCAGGCCTCTGGCTATTGTAAGATATAAATTGATAGAAGTATTTAACTACATCAGGTCTACATTTCATGTCCCCCCCCAAAAAAAAAAAAACCATCTAATTGAATACAGCATGGCATTTGCGAGGATGAGACTCTAGAGTACGAAATATCAAACTTACGTATATCGGAGCTTGCTTTGGATTAAGTTTCATGACCTGTAAGAGAGATGAGAGAGACGGGAGGCTGTAATTATCGAGCTCTGGAGGAACAGGTACATTTACCAAATTATATAATCGCTGCTAAATTTAGTTGCATAATTGGGTTCTCGGTTATGAAACATTTATAGGACATTTTGCAACGCAAAGTTGGGCTGAAGCTGCAAAAGCAAAACTAAGGCCTTCGCTGGTAACTTTATATAGTGTGAATTTGTCACAATACTAAAATTATTTTTTAAAGATGCATTAGATCTACAATTTTAATACTGATCTCTAGGCAGGTATATAAAAAAAAAAAAAAAAAAACACACAAACATACAAATGTAATCATTAAAGTGGAACTTTACTTGCTGGAATCCATCTGCCCTTAGCTCGAGCATGCAGACAGGAGTGTGTGCTTGGCTGAGAAACCCCTCCTCTACCTCCAGATATACAAAAAACAAAATATCCATGAAGACATCATTTTGTCCTAGTAACAGGGGCAGCCTGTCCATTGTGGGCACACGGGCGCCGCCCCCCTATCTACACCCCCGTCCCCTTTCAGGATGCCGGGCACATGAATTCCCCCATCGGGCCGGGGTGTGTTCTTTGAAGCACTGATTAGAGCCAGGGGAACTAATGGGTTTCAAAATAGGGTAGGCTCGGGGCGCAAAGCATTGCGTCCGGCGCCCACCCAGGTGTGTTGCAACAGCGAATGAATTTGCACAGCCATATTCGCTGTTGCAAGCTTGTTTGGCTGTACTTCTCCAGTTCGTTTTGCACTCCTGTGACCCGTTTTCAGAAAGACAGTAAGTCAGGGCTGAAGTCCGCTCTCTCCGCTGACGTCACAGAGTCGGTCAGGGCCTGGCGTCATCACGACCATGGAGTCAGGATCCACCCAGATCCCTGGACCGACACCCGGCTCAGCCTCTCAACAATCCGCTGAGAGCCTGAGCTGGCCGCCCCCTTCACAGCCCAGTGGTCCTGCGAGTGAGGAGGGGCAGAGCAGAGAGCGGTGACTGACACCGTACACACCAGTGCAATTTGTCATGCAAATTGACCATTCCGAATCGCATTGGAAATGCACATATTCGCCACTACACCAACGATCTTCAAATTCACAAGTGTGAACCCCCTCAAAAGTGGAAGTAAACTTGGTTGATTTTTACCTATAGGGGCAGTATACATCTCCTAAACGTGCACTAGCTTAAAGTGTCACTTCTCACAAGTTTTTCTAACACCAAGAGAAAAATGGTGACGGGGAAGTACCGCCAGCGGATTGACAGCGTCACATCTGTTCCCGTGTGCTGTGTGAGGGGGGGGGGGGTGTCCCTTCCCTCCAATCAGCTCTCCGAGCTCTCCTCACTGAGCTCTGCAGAGTGTAACTTCAGATCTCTGCTCGTTTTTTTCCCTCAACTCTCAAACAAGCTTTGCACTTGTAGTTTGCACTTCTAGTGCAAAGTGGATTTTCCTTTTGTAAATAAACCCCTGTGTGTCTTTGGCTCCGTTCCAGGGCCGAATTCAGGCAAAAATTCAGCCCCTGATTCGCCCCTGAAATAGAGAACAGGGATGCACCGGACCCCTGCTGCGAGCCGCATTTGTCAGAGGTGTGAACCCAGCCTCAATTCTGCACTTTGAATGGATGTAGAGAAGAAAGGGCTGAAGATAAAACAGGTACAACTTATATAGGAGGATTTGTTTATTCTCTGTGCATCACCTGAGGCCAAACACTTCACTGGGTATATACAGTATAAAGCCCCATACACACGGTCGGATTATCCGATGGATTCTGTCCTATCGGACAATGTTGTCGTAAATTCCGACCATGTGTATGCACCATCGGACAGTGTACGTCGGATTGTCCGACGGACAAAGTCCTATCTCCTGCTGGATAGATTTATCGACAACAAAGTCCAATCACACCAAATCCGATCGTGTGTAGCGTAGTCCGACGGACAAAGTGCTACGCATGCTCAGATCACATTACAAGACCAAAGCTATTGGCTACTAGCCTCTACGTAGTCCCGTTGTAGGCAACAAATGTCACCACGTTCAGAATGATCGGATTTTCCGACAACTTTGTCCGACCGTGTGTACGCAACACCAACATCGGACAAAGTACGACGGATCTGGTCCTCGGATAATCCGAGCGTGTGTATGGGGCATTAGAGTTTACAATCAGCACAATAGTGCAAAAAGTCATTGACTTCAGGTGATAAAATACATGGATGTCTTTTGTAATGCGCAAAAAAGAAAAGCTTGAGCAGACTGCAGAGAATCCAAAAGTCTCATCCCAAGTGCAGTAAGTTCATATATATCACCAAGTGGAAACATTTGGGAGATGTGGGGCTTTAAAGGCGCAGAACGACAAACTATTGAATCAACAATGTATAAAAGAATATATACAATTTTTATTAAATGAGCAATGTCATAAAAGCAGTACATACAATATAATCATAGCCAAAGATGTATGCAAAACATCCTATAAATTACAAGGATTTACTGTAGTCACATTTATATTTTCGAAAATATGGACGTGACTACAGTAAATCCTTGTCATTTATAGGATGTTTTGCATACATCTTTGGCTATGATTCTATTGTATGTACTGCTTTTATGACATTGCTCATTTAGTAAAAATTGAAAATATTCTTTTATACATTGTTGATTCAATAATTTTGTTGTTATGCACCTTTAAAAGTCCCACATCTCCCAAGTGTTTGCACTTCTCTATACGGGATGTTGGTGCCATAACTCATGTAGATGTTGATACCAGTCTCTGCTCACATACTGTATTTATTGGCGTATGACACGCACCGTTTCACCCTGAAGATCGAGTGCAAACAACGTCTGCGTGTTATACGCAAATACTTAAATTTTTGCTGCCTCGGAAGGGACAGGGAGGGGGAAGGATAAGCTCCGTCAGATTACATACAGTGAGAATCTCCTGTTTACTTGGAGGCCTCTGTAATAGGAAGTCCCGTCTCCTGGGCCGCCATTGGACCACTGTTCTGTCTATCATAGGAGATTCTCACTGTATGTAATTTGGGCACTCGTCCCGCCTCCCTCCCTGTCCCCTCTAGGCTGCAGATGGGCATCTATCAGGCTGCACTGATGGAAATGGTGAGGCTGCTGCATTGATGGCACTTGTGAGGCTGCAGATGGGCATCAATCAGACTGCATTGATGGCAATGTTGAGGCTACAGATGGGCACTGACCCTTATTTTGCTTCAAAGTTCCTTATTTAAAATGTAATTTATTTTCCTGAAACCTCCCTCTTAAAATGAATGTGCATGTTATACGCCGATAAATACGGTACTTCATCATATATCACCAAGCAGTCATTTAAAGCTTTGTTCACCACACTTTTCCCCTCTTCTTGAACTTCTATTGAGATTTGTAGTTTAATGCCTAATTTTACAACATTCTATTACAGTTGTAAGTGACATGTTTTGTGTATTAACCTCAAATAGAAAACACAGCGGCCGTGTTTAATTGATGTCAGCTTGTGTATTGTAGAGGGGAGACTCCGCATGTGCAAAGTAAACAAGAGCAGATGGAGCGTACATGAAGAGTCAGATGTGGGAACGTGATTATCTACCATATCGCACTTCACAATATTGCCTATAAAAAATAAAAAAAATGCTAATTAATTGTTTACAGATCTTTTTCCGAGCAGGATCCAGAGAAAGAAACAATCGTTATTTGTTCAGTGAGACCTTTACTTGACGCCGAGCAGTTTTGATCACAATGCGGGACAGCAAAGAACTGCATGAAACTCAAACAGTTGTGCCACTAAATGATATCCTTATTCCCCAAGTATAATCAATACACATCCACTACTCAATGACCCCGCAATCCATTTTTATGAAATCTTTTCTTAAGCTGGGCCATAGGAGGTATCACTTTTTTTTTTTTTTTTTTTCAATCAGCCAGCAATTGAAATGGATCAATGCTGGACCAGCCAAATTTCGATCCATTTATAGGAAAGCTGGTTGTACACAAGTTGATCTATTGATTGATGTGTACAACCAACCCGTCGGGTTTTTGTGGAATGATCAGAGCCGCCGGCTACAACCATCAAAACTGATCATTGTATACTGACAGCGGAGAAGTTTTTAAATTTAGAGTTTTTCAAATTAAAATTAATCTCCAGGCTTCCTAAAAAAAAAAACGTTCCCTCAAATTTCCTCTCCTCCCTCATCTCCTATAGCAAGAAACCTTCACCGCTGACAGGGCTTCCATCCTCAACTGGTCTTTTTTCAGGGTTGGCTGGGTCCAGTCCTTTGATTGGACGAGCTGCGGTGATGTCACTCCCGCGCATGTGCCGCTGTTCACGGCACATGACTCTGAAGGAACGGCACCGGTATGCCGTTCCTTTAGAGCACACATGTCGGTGACGTCACTAGTAAATATCTCCTATACGGTGCACATTTAGGAGATATATGCTGTGTAGGTAAGCCTTATTATAGGATTACCTATAGGCAAAAATCAACCAAAAGAGTTTATTCTCACATTAAGGCTTGGTTCACATTTATGCAAACTGGATGTGGGTTTCTTCGCATCCAATTCGCATGACAGGATACGGCAACCGGCTCTCAATGGAGCCAGTTCACACAGCTCCAGGGCGGCTGCACTGAAAAATGGTCCTGTGAGTGTTTGGCTCCATTTCAGGTCCAAATTCAGGCAAAAATTCAGACCCAATTCACACCTGAAAACGGAGAACAGGGACGCACCGAACCCCCTGCATGCAGAAGCGAACGCATACGTGAGTAGCGCCCACATATGAAAACAGTGTTCAAACCACACGTGTGAGGTATCGCCGCAATCGGTAGAGCGAGAGAAATTATAGCCCTAGGCCTCCTCTGTAACTCAAAACATGCCACTCGTAGAATTTTTTTTAAACTTTGCCTATGGAGATTTTAAAGGGTAAAAGTCTGTCGCCATTCCACGAGTGGGCGAAATTTTGAAGCGCGACATGTTGGGTATCAATTTACTCGGCGTAACATTAATCTTTCACAATATAAAAAAAATTGGGCTAACTTTACTGTTGTCTTATTTTTTTTTTTAATTTTTTCAAAAAAAAAAAAAACTGTTAACTTGTAAACAAATCTCAAAAAGAGGCTCGGTCCTTAAGTGGTTAAGGTCAGCAATTACAGCCATGTAAATTGTGCAGTTCAATCATTCATAACCCTGTGTCCAGAGCTGCCTAGTTTACCTACTTAATATGACGGAGCCATGTGATGGTCACCAAAACCTGACTAGTTGTGCTTTTCCCATTGGTCCTCAAGCCAGAAAGCCAGACTCCATAGAAGTCAAGGTCTCCATGCACTGCACTGATGATGGTCAACAAGCCTAAAACAGGTGTGTGCGATCGGAAATGAATAGCTCTGCTCTTTACGTTTTGCATTTGTGACGGAGACGAGTCACACAGATACCTTTGCTCTACTTTCACCTTGCACTGGTTTAGTAGAAGGTTTCTTTTTAGTCTAGCTCATCAGAACAGGTCTGTTAATACCTCTCAAATGAATACAAACAGAAGATCTCAGGCTTTAAGTTGCAAAACGTAAATATGAATAAAAAAAAAAATTTTGTCATCTTGTTTTTTTTTTTTTTAACAGTTGTTATTCTAACTTTTTCTTAAGGCAGGCACAGTCTACTGTGGAAATGTTCAGGGAAAGGTCTCCGCTATTCTTAACTCAAACCAGGTCTGTACTTTCCTTCATCCATGTCACCCAACTATATGACCCCCGCCCTTTGACCTATGCCCCCCATTTGTTAGGATTGTAGAAAAAAAAGTGTCAGAAGACAAATGAGCAGCCCAGTGAGTACACAACCTGGCTGAAAATAAATACACTTGTTCGGTCAAAAAAATTAGTGTAAGCCAGTCAGCCACCCTGGCTTTTACCTTAGAGGAGAACTACAGTTTTTTTTTGTTGGAGAAAGAAAGAAAGAAAGAAAGAAAGAAAGAAAGAAAGAAAGAAAGAAAGAAAGAAAGAAAGAAAGAAAGAAAGAAAGAAAGAAAGAAAGAAAAAGAAAAAGAAAGAAAGAAAAGAAAGAAAGAAAGAAAAAGAAAGAAAAGAAAGAAAAAGAAAAGAAAGAAAAAGAAAGAAAGAAAGAGTTAACATTCCTTGTTGTTTTTTTGCTATCTGTGTCCCATTATTAAAGGTTTCTCTTCACTTTCTAAACAAAGAGCAAAAAAAAATGGAAGCGCGAGGGAATCCTTCCAAAGCAAGGAAGTCCCTGGTTGTCACCAGAACTAATATCTCCACTAAGTGATTTCCCCTCTATTCCTGTTCTGGTGATAACCCAGCATTTGGCAATTTCTTTGCTTTTAGTTATACTATAATCTGCCATGAATCACTGTGATAACCTACTGTAGGAGTAATCCTTGTATTAGCTCCATCTAAATACTTGCGGGTACAACTATATACATTTTGCTGAATTCGGCCCCATTCACACCTGAGCCTTATGTAGCTCAAAGCTACAAAATGATCAATATTAACCACTTGCCGACTGCTGCACGCAGATATACGTCGGCACAATGGCAGCGGTGGGCAAATGGGCGTACTTGTACGTCCCCTTTAAGAGCCGGGGATAGCAGGCGCACACGCCCGCTGCGTACAGCATGACCGGCGGACTCCATGTCTGCCGGTCTCCCAGCGTTCGTGTCACGGAGCCTCAGAACAGGGAAGTGCCCATGTAAACAAGGCACTTGGCCGTTCTGGCCTGTCATCGGGAGTGGTGATCGCCGTCATGCGACTTAAAGCCCACCCCCCCCCCCCCCACAGTTAGAATCACTCCCTAGGACACTTAACCCCTTCATCGCCCCCTAGTGGTTAACCCCTTCACTGCCAGTGTCATTTACACAGTAATCAGTGCATTTTTAAAGCACTGATCGTTGTATAAATGACAACGGTCCCAAAAAAGTGTCAAAATTGTCCGATGTGTCCGCCATAATGTCGCAGACCTGATAAAAATTACAGATCGCTGCCATTACTACAAAAAATTTTTTTTTAATAAAAATGCCATAAAAAAAAAAAAAAAAACTGTCCCCTATTTTTTAGACACTAACTTTTGCGCAAACCAATCAATATACGATTATTGCGATTTTTTTTTCCAAAAATATGTATCGGCCTAAACTGAGGAAATTATTATTTTTTTTTTTAAGAGCCCTTTCACACCGCAACGCCCATAGCGTCGGCGGTAAAACGGCACTATTTTTAGCAGCGTTTTACCGTCGGATTTGCGGCGCATTTTGGCCGCTGGCGGGGTGCTTTTACCCCCCGCTGGAAAGGGTTAAACCCCCCGCAAAACACAGCAATAGCGGCGTTTTGCCGGCAGTATTACAGAGCTGCCCCATTGATTTCAATGGGGAGCAGCGCTGGAGGAGCGGTGAGTTCACTGCTCCTTCACCGCTCCAAAGAAGCTGCTGGCAGGACTTTTCCTGACGTCCTGCCAGCGCACCGCTGCAGTGTGAAAGCCCTCTGACTTTCACACTGCCGACAATGGTGCAGCAGTTTTAGGGCAGATTGCAGGCGCCATTTCTAATGCTATAGCGCCTGCAATACGCCCTTGGTGTGAAAGGGATCTTATATATTTTTGGGGGATATTATAGCAAAAAATAATTTTTCAAAATTGTTGCTCTTTTTTGTTTATAGCGCAAAAAAGTAAAACCACAGAAGTGATCAAATACCACCAAAAGAAAGCTCTATTTGTGGGGAAAAAGGAAGTCAATTTTGTTTGGGTGCAACGCCGCATGACCGTGCAATTGTCAGTTAAAGCGATGCAGTGCCGGATCGCAAAAAAAGCTCTGGTCAGAAAGGGGGTAAAATCTTCTGGGGCTAAAGCGGTTAAAATCAAATTGTTTCAAATGGTACCTGTTCACACTTGAGTGCTCAGGTGCCTTTTGCTTGAAAATGCACAGGAGCTTCTTTTCTGGTGGATTTTAACATTTTTTGGCCCCCTAGTCTAATAAGGAATGCCTAAAAACCCACAAAAACAAGCATTTAATCATCTTTTCTGCATGTTTTGTCCGTTTTTTTAGCCCAAATAATAGGTCTCCTCCCCTCAGGAAAAGCACAATCCCGCCAAAGTAGAGGATCATGTGCTTGCCATGTTTGACCTCTCTTCTCTATTAGTAATGACTGGATGGATCCCGTATCTTCTGCCTTAGCTGGCTTTTTTTCCCCCGGGCACCCATGTGAAAGACCCCAAAGTCAAAAAGTTTACTCAACCTACCTATGGACTGTAATCATTATTACAGCTCATAGGTACAGACTGGAAGGGGAGTCTAGAAAAAACATTTGTCAATGCCTGCTTGGGTGGACAAAAATTATTGGATTAAAAAAAAAACAAAAACATTTGGATTTAAATCGTTTTTGATTTTTATCAAACTTATTTTAATAAAATGCTTTTGGAGTAAAAATCTATCTAAAAGTGCTCTTTACCACGTGATCAGCTGTGTCCAATCACGGCCGATCACAATGTAAACAGGAAAAGCCGGTGATCGGCTTTTCCCCACTCGCTTTTGACAGACCCGAGTAGAGGAGAGCCGATCGGCGGCTCTCCTGACAGGGAGGGTCTGTGCTGATTGTTTATCAGTGCAGCCCCCCCCTCAGATGCCCACACTGGACCACCAGGGAAGCCCCCAGCATGTGGATGGCCAGGTACATCCCCATGGCCATCCACATGTAAAAATATGCCCAAAATATGCCAGTGCCCAAAAATGGGCACTGACTGGCACCTCTGGGGCAATTTACAAAACAGGGATGCCCAGCAATGCCACCCATCAGTGTCACCCATCAGTGTCAGTGCCACCCATGAGCGCCAACCAGTGCCCATCAGCACCAACCATCAGTGCCACCTCATCGGTGCCCATCAGTGCTGCCTTATCAGTGCCCGTCATTGAAGAAGAAGACGTACTTATTTATAAAAAAAAAACAGAAACAAAAGAAAAACTTGTTTTTTTTCAAAATTTTCGGTCTTTTTTTATTTGTTGCGCAAAAAAAAAAAAAAAAAAAAAAAAAAATCGCAGAGGTGATCAAATACCACCAAAAGAAAGTTCCATTTGTGGGAACAAAATGATAAAAAATGTGTTTGGGTACAGTGTAGTATGACCGCGCAATTGTCATTCAAATTGCGACAGCGCTGAAAGCTGAAAATTGGCCTGGACGGGAAGGTGTCTGGTATTGAAACGGTTAAAGGAAGCCTTTGTAGAGAGAGTCCAAAACATTCTGATTGCCAACAGCGCCAACCAAAATGCTGGAGATATTAGGCCTAGTTCACACCTGTGTGCTTTTAAATGCGTTTTGCAGTGCATAAACATGCATGTGTCATGAAAATACATGGTCTCCGAGGAGGCTGTTCACATCTGTGAGCTGCATTGAAAAAATTGGAGGCAGGTCTGATATTATACGCTTCTACCTGCATTTTCATGTCCTATTGAAGTCTATGAAAGTGCATGAAAGCATACAAAGCTATGCAAATGCAGGAAAACACACACGTTAAGGAATGTAAGCAAAACACAAAGAAACATGCATGAGCGGAAGAGCAGAGAAGTGAGCCCAGTCTTCATTTGTATTTTGACCAAAATATGTAACCCCAGGGGCCACTTTCATTGTGCATTCCTCGTTACCACAGTGTAATCTCTGCCCAACACAACACCAATGAAGTTAGTTTTTGTTACATTCTGTTAATTCAGTTAGGAGATTTGATTAGACAAAGAGCCAATAACGTGGCATCTAGCACCCCTTGACATTTTGATGCCATAGGCTGTGGCCTATGTGTGTCTTTTCCCCATTCAAGGCTTGTCGGACAGGATCCAGTTTCAGTGGTTTTATGAAAAAATAAAAATAAAAAAATAATTAAAAAAAAAATTCAGACCAACTCGAGACTTGCTGAACAATTCTGATCTGTTCATGATTGATACAAAGTGCCAATTAAAGATTTAGAGCGGCTCTGCTAAAGTGATTAGACAATTATGTGTCTGCAGCAAAAGCTGGCTGCCCAGTACTTCATGTAATTGAATTACTGTGTCTGCGACGCGTTTTCAAAATAGCATGCAGCCAACCAGGCAACTCCCCAATTCCCTTCATTAATATTCCCTTTGATGGAGACCAGACTGATAGAAAGCATGTTCCTTCTCAAAAGAGACAAACTTCCTACAAGGAAAATGAAAGAAGCAGCACTACTAAATCTCTGCCATCTACTGCTACACTTAAAGGACACCCACAGACAACTGGCAAGTCTGCGTCTCAACTCCTATATCATTTAAAAAAGAAGCATGGCCAAAGCTTTTTTTAGCCATACTTCTCTTGTGGGTCACAAGAGTGCACCTACTCGTGTCAGCTGTAGTCACAAAGCCATTTCAGGCTCTGGAAGAATCCCAACCGTATTGTTGGGATCCACCTGGATGTCTGATCAGCAGCTGGCTCAGTCTCTCAGCACACCGAGCCAGCAGCTCCCGCCCCCTCCCCAGCCCTGTGCTCCAGTGACCGCTGGAGGAGTAGAGCAGAGAGCGGGAGATTGACAGACACCACTCTCTGACCTGAGAAGACTGAGCTGAGTGATCAGTGGTCATGTGATCGCTCAGTTCTGGGGCTTAGAGCTGGCAGGAAACAGCTGCAGCATCAGACCAATGCTGCAGCATGGAGGCAAGTATGAATGTTTATTTTTTTTTTATTTTAACAACCCCCAACTTAAAGTGGCGTTTCCACCAAAAAAACAAAAAAAATGGCTTAAAATTACTAAAAAAATAATATAATTGGAAAAAAAAAAAAAAAAATTTCACTCACCTCTAAATGCCTGTTGCTAGGGGGTCCCTCATAGTCGGCATCCTTCAGTGCCCGGGCACTGACATCACTTCCCCCTCAGCGCAGTCAGTCATCTGGGACACGTGACAGGTCTCAGATGACTGCGCAGCGTATCACGGCGCCGCTCGCGCATGCGCAGTGGGTGCCCGGCTGTAAAGCCACAGCCGGGGGCCCACGGTAAGGATGCCGGCGCCGCGAGCGGAGTGGGGAACGAGGGGGGGCTTCATCCCCCCGCATCGCTGGACCCTGGGACAGGTAAGTGTCCGATTATTAAAAGTCAGCAACTGCAGTATTTGTAGCTACTGACTTTTAAAAAAATATTTTTTAAGGGCAACCCCACTTTAAGATAGCAGAGGGGGAGGGTCCAGTCATATGACCCGACCAGTCAAAGTCACATAACCAGCTTCTTCTCCAATCATGGAATTCTCTCGGCAGCATTATGCTCCATGTGCCACCACAGGCTCCATGCCACTGCCTGCATTTTATGAAAGACCCATAAGATGCAGGCATAGGGGGTTGATTTACTAAAACTGAAGAGTGAAAAATCTGGTGCAGCTCTGCATAAAAACCAACCAACCAATCAGCTTCCATGTTTTAGGGTACGTTCACATTAAACACGGCTTTCAAATGAACTTGCACGATTTCAAAGCCGCATTTCAGTCCGACTTCGGGGAAGACATCTGTGCGGGTTCATACACAGCGCCCCCAAAATCTCCAAAAGTAGTACAGGAACTACCTTTGCAAATTGGGTCGGCGTCGCATCAATTGGGACGCTCCTGTAGCACCCTGTAGTGTGCTAGTAGTATAGCTAGGATGTTTGATAGAGTAGGTCAATTTCCAGGCTTGGCTGTAGCCAAGCCTGGGTGTGTTTTGATCTGGGTTGGGAGGAACTCAGAGCAGAGCTAGTGACTCACAGGCAGCACCAACTCCTCCCACTTCTTTCCAAAAGATTCTAGCATTTTCTGGAGAGGAAAGGTGGAGCTGCCTGGGGTATTCTGGAGAAACCCTGACCAACCCCGAACTTGGATTGGCAGTGGGTTTTTCTCTGGCCGATGCAGATATTTAGAAATCGGGCCGGCGATGGCCGAAATATGATGCCGATTTTTTGCGGCCGATATTTTAAGCTGATTTTTATTTTTTTTGGCAGGTGGCACTGGTTGGCACTGGCAGGTTTCACACTGAGCCCATTTGTCAGTTTCAGTTACACTATAACTGAATGAAGAGAGCAGCTGCCAGAATTCAGTGTTACGTTGGGAGTGGGGTGGGCGGGAGGGACCCTGCAGCTATCAAACACCAGCCAATGATTGGGCTGCTTAAGTGGGTGGGGCCACATAACTGTAGCGGCCCTCCCAGATCCCATCCCATTGGCTGGTGTTTGCTATCTGGGTCCCACCCACCCCAGGTCCCGCCCACCCCCAACATCAAGCTGAATTCTGACAGCTCCTCTCTCTGCATTCAGTTGCAAATCAGTTTCACACACTGGGCAGAGAGCCGCTCAGTGTGTGAAACTGTCAGTGGAGTGTGGGGAAGGGAGGTAAATCGGATGATTTTTGCACAAAAATCAGGTGATGCCGATTTCTTAAAAAAAGGCCAAATATCGGCCTATTTAAATGCCCAGGGTCAGCCCAGCTTAGGAGGAGTTGTTTCGTGAGGAAGCTGGAGATGGAGTGCTAGGCTGTTGTGGCCTTTGAGGGAGCTCCCCAGTCTGGGGGGTTGACATTGCCTGGGCCTTGGTGCGGACGGGACCTTCCAAGAACATGTGGAGGTGTCCTGGACAGGAGGCACAGGCGGAGCAAGAGAGGACAGCAGGAGAGAGCACTGCTGGGCAAGTCTCCAGGGAGGAACAACAGGTTGCAGTCAGAAGGGCTGGTGAGGACTGGGGAGGCATGCCTGAGAGGACTGGGAGATTGCAGTCTAGGATGGGTGCAGAGCCAGTGGAGTGGACTGTGGTGACACGGGCAGTGGAGAGAGGCAGCTGCAGCCAGGAGGGCTGGCAGGGCCTGAAGATGTGGTACTGGGCTCAGTAGCCACGTGGACCGCTAGAACCAGGACTACCCACTTACATTTTTGTTACACTGCTCCCTGCCTGCAAAGGGCATTTGCTAAGGCCTGGCTGAGCCAGTGTCAGGTCTAAATCTCAGTGCTAGCTGGTGCTGGAGGTGTTGAGGAGAGAGATAGTCTGCAAGTGATGTGCTGGAGCTGAAGTAAGGAAGTGTATACACACAAGTGTATATAGGTTGAGTCTCGTGTACATTGTACTCAATCAAGTGGGCATCCCATACTCACTTAACCTATCCAAGTTTAATACCCCTCAATAAAACAAAAACAACGTTCAAGGCCTGGTTTTCTGCCTGAGGGTGAATGTGAACTGTGTGCCTGGCTGGGCAGGGTGAGAGACGGACCACTACACTCAGCAGCCCTTACAAGGGTACCGCTACACTCCTATTGCAATAGGCTCTGATTTGACCTGTCAAATTGCACTGATGATCCCTCCTGTATTGAATTGCATTGCAACTATACTGTCTGCCCCATGTTGTAAAGCGCTGCACAAACTGTTGGCGCTATATAAATCCTGTATAATAAAAAATTGTCAAAGCTTAATTGAACAAACTGGAACTAGAAGCTGATTGGCTACCATGCACAGTGTGTGGAGGCCAATATAAACACAGGTAGCTATATCCACTCTCCACTATGAATAGGCCTACTCGTGTGAGAATGCAGCACGATTCCTAAATTTCGCTATAGTCTTTGCCTACCAGTCCCATTCAGACCGCTGCTGAAACAAAAAGTCAAAACAAGCACCAGTAAAAGGGAGGTTTTGAAAAGTGATTTGAAGCCTCACCAGAAGCTCTTCAACTCTCATGCCTTGTACACACGGTCGGACATTCCGACTACAAAATCCGTCTTATTTTTTCCGCTGGATTTTGGCCGAAACTTGTGTTGCGCACACACGGTCGCACAAAGTTGTCGGAAAATCCGAACGCTCCGAACGAGGTGACGTACAACGGGACAAAGTACAGGCCAGAAGCCAATAGCTTTCGTCCCCAAATTTATTCTGAGCATGCAGGGCACTTTGTGCATCGGAATTCTATACACACGATTGGAAATAGTCCGATCGGATTTTGTTTTTGTTTTTCGGAAAATTTTAGGTCCTGCCCGCTAGAGCCCACACATGATCGGATTTTCTGACAACATAATCCGATCAGACTTTTCCCGTCGGAATTTCCGACCGTGTGTATGGGGCATAAGACTTTCATTATATTCAATGGTGCCTGTTCACACCTGAGCAAAGGGTCACTTGAAGCTTGTTGAGTCACTAATTTTGTCTTCAATAAGAGCACCCGAAAAACATGTTCACCATCTTTTTTTTTTTTTTTTTTTTTTTTAAGTTTTCTTACCTAGTATCCAGCCGTCCATTGGCTAAAACATTTCAATGCCTGTACCAATTCTCAAAAGAACTGCCCGAAAAATGACCAAAAGATGCTCAGCTCAAATATGAATGGGACCACCTACTCCCAAAAGCAGGGACCACCGGTTACACTCACATCTCATGAGTCTTTATCTGCACACAGCACTGATTCCACAAAGACATTGTAGATTAGTGTTCATTATCATATATGAACAACTATTGAGTTTACCATTAACAGAAAAATCCCATACGCGAGCAGCCAACATTTCTTTTAAGTCATTACAATAAAATTGCTCCTCAATCTTTATTTACAAGACTTTTCTATGTTTAGTACAAAACTACTGGATTAAAACATGAAAAAAAGAATGCAGAACCATCAACACTCATTGCTTCAGCTGTTCTGTGGTTTGCCCCGATGCCAAGTCAATCAGACTGCAAAATTAAATATACTCTGCTGCCGAACAAATGGTGTGAAAAAAGCATCATAAGGCACATCAGGATAGTTACAAAAACATTTTTAGGATTTTTCTATGATGTGTATCACTCTTCTGATCTCATTGCAGGTCCGTTAACATCTACTTCATCATCATCTACCAGCTTGAATAGATTTATCTTCAATAAAAGCAGACTGCCTAACAAATGAGTCTAGATCAGCCATTCTCAACCTGGGTTCCTTCAGAAGTTGCTAGGGGTTCCTTGAATTATGGCTAATTGAGGTTCCATTCCATAGTGTCTATATAGTTCCAGAGCCAGCCATCAATCATCTTTTTTGGTTGTAAAAGTGGAATTTTGACCAATGTAGGGGCATTCCTCCTAATGACCATCACGGTTCTCCTACCGGCCACCAATGTAAGGGGCATTCCTCCTAATGGCCATCACGGTTCTCCTACCGGCCACCAATGTAAGGGGCATTCCTCCTAATGGCCATCACGGTTCTCCTACCGGCCACACAAAAAAATAAAAAAAATTAAAAAAAAAAGCACATAATCACTACTGTAAGGGGTACATTTTTTACTGTAGAACTGTGAAAGTAATTTACAGAAGTGATTATTTGCTCTTTTTATACTATAAAGGGCTCATTTTATTTTTTTTTTAACCCCATTATGTTACTGCCCGCTTAATCGATTATGAAAATAGTAATCAATTAATTGTCAATCGATTAGTTGTTTCAGCCCTAGTAAAAATATTAAAGCGCACACAAAAAAAAAAATAACACACGTTTTAATAGGTTTATAAAATAGAAGTGAACTAAAAATAAATAATTCCGCAGGAAAATTATAAATGGAGAAAATAAAAGGGAGTCATGGCTCAGAGTAAATTGTGGGTTAATAAGGGGTTAAAGTGGTTATACACCCTGTACAACCACTTTTACCTACAGGTAAGCCTATATTCAGGCCCCATTCACATCTGAGCGTTTTGTAGATTGAAGCCTACAAAAACGAGGGGAAAAAAATCAATTATTCTCTATGGAGATGGTTCACATCTCCACTCCAAAAACGCCAGAAGCTACAAAACGCCAGAAGCTACAAAACGCCAGAAGCTACAAAACACCTGAAGCTACAAAACACCTGAAGCTACAAAACACCTGAAGCTACAAAACACCTGAAGCTACAAAACACCTGAAGCTACAAAACACCTGAAGCTAAAAAACACCTGAAGCTACAAAACACCTGAAGCTAAAAAACACCTGAAGCTACAAACAATTTCTGGAACCTTTTTTTTTTTTTTTTTTTTTTTTTTTTTTAGGCAGATTTGGGCGTTTTTCTTCTGACAACAATGAATAAAAGTCTAGTTGTTTCTTCACATGGGTCCATAAAACCAGCCACATGGGACTGTTCCTGTAGCGGCATATGCTTAGTATGGGCACCGGTACCAGCATCGGTATCAGTGCAACCCTAATATAATGTGTCATGTATAAAACAACGATGCTTAAAGAGGGGACAGAGAGAGAGAGAAGTGGCAGATTGTAAGCTCGCCTCCTAACCCTCTTGTATTGTTGCTGCAAAGTGTTGCGCACACTGTTGCCTCTATACCCCAGGTTGCATTTGTCGTGTAGTACCACTGCCAAACATGACCTATTCAAGTGAATGGGGCCACTCTGCTATGCTAGGAGGTTGTGGTGTGGCGATACGGTTTTCTCCAAGGGAGAAAACAGGCGGTGAGGAGGTGCCATATCCCCAATCATAGGTGTGCACAGGGGGTGTTCGGTGCCGACTCCCACTACTGCCCGGGCTCCTCCCCCCCACGTTGCTGCTGGCTTCCCTTCTCTTCCCTTGGCTACTGCGGAGAATGTTTCAGGATGGAGAGTGGGGGACAGGGCTAGTCAGTATGTCATTTACCGGCCCCTTCCATTTCTAAATGAACACACTCACTCACTGTGTTCATTCACACACTGAAGCAAAATAATCACAGTTTATTATGTTTCGGTGTGTTTGAGCTTTGGGGTGCACACCCAAATGCAATAGGCTGTGTACACATATGCCCACCATGAACCAAGCCCTTTGGCCTCTTGCCGCCCGCATAGCACACCTGCAAAGAGGGCAGGTTTTAACATTCACATTGCACATATGCATCCTTGAGCGACAAAGGATTCTCTGCTGAGGGTGCACTCCCAGCATAGTGACTGACCTGTCAAAGACAGCTCCCGGTCTTCAGTAATGATTGGGAGCTGGAGGGTCCCATTCCCAATCATGTAAATCGCCGACAGCCAATCACATTGGTTGGGTGATCGGGCAAACCCTCCCAACCCACTGGGCACAACAATATCCCCAGTTAAAGAGATGGGGTTGAGTGGGAAAAGTTGCATAAAAATTACTCAAAATTTTAAATCCAGACAATTTCAGCTAAAACACAAGTTTACCTTCAGATAAGTCCTCAAAAGCAAAAAAGTGAAATGTTTAAACACAGAACAAGCCTACAATTTTAAAATGGCAAAAGCGATTTGCTCTTAAAATTCTGCCAATGTTACAAGCTTGTGCTTAGATTCCTGGAATAACATCCCCAAGGAATCCGAGCAATAGTGATGTTCCTGTCCTGACATGCAAGCAATAAAAAGTACTTGGACTTGGTAGGAGCATTAACCCAAGTCGGGCCAATTCCACTATCTAAGGATGGATTCACACCTATGCATTTTTAGTGCTTTTTGCATTTTGCAGATTTGTCCATTTACCATGGTTTCCTATGGAACACGTTCTGTAGTGCAAATATGAAAAATGCAAAAAGCACAAAAAATGCCTAGGTGTGAATCCAGCCTAAGAGTCCTACTATATATATATATATATATATATATAGATATATATAGATAAAAAAAAAACACCATAAAACTATTTTTTTTAATGAAAATAAAGCAGTCAAGTTGTTTCCCCTAACATGGCCAGGGGACCCAATGAATCACCTTTCAAATGGAATAATCTATTGTTTACCTTCCAGGTGTACAAAGTCAATTTCGGAACGCCAATTGCAGCAAAGCATTACACTGCTCGACACATTACACTGGAAAAATGATGGAAGTAGCCCAACAGCCATGGTTAATATCTAACTCCACTACAAAGTCTTGGGAATAAAATAAGCTGTTTGCAAAGGGCAGTCCAGACACAGGTAGGTGTGGGAATAAGGGGGGGGAGGGGGTCTGTATAAAAGGCAAAACAAAGCTATTTCTACAGAAATGGAAAGGCGATTGCAGCAGCTGATATTATCTACTATAAAATGACAAAAATGTGATCGAGGCCTGAATGTGCACCAGCAGTTGCTTAAAGCTCAACCCTTTAAGGCGGTATTAAACCACTTGACCTCCAGGAATATTTCCCCTTCTTCATGACCAGGTCATTTTTTGCGATACGGTACTGCGTTACTGTAACCGACAATTGTGCGGTCATGCAACGCTGTACATAAAATTCAATTTATGCCCTTTTTTTCCCCCCACAAATAGAGCTTTCCTATGATGTTATTTGATCACTACTGGGTTTTTGTTTTTGTTTGCGCTATAAACAAAAAAAGACAAACAAATCAAAACAATTTTTCTTTAATTTCTGCTATAAAACATATCCAATAATGTAAAAAAAAATCGAATTTCTTCATAAATTTAGGCCACTATGTATTTTGCTACATGTTTTTACCAAAAAAAAAAAAAATCCCAATAAGCGTATATTGATTGGTTTGTGAAAAAGATATAGCTTCTACAAAATATGGGATATATACTGGAATTTTTATTGGTTTATTTGTATACTAGTAATGGCGGCGATCAGCAACTTATGGCAGGACACACTTTTGACACTGCAAGAACCAGTGACACCAATACAGTGATCAGTGCTAAAAATATGCACGGTCACTGTACTAATGACACTGGCTGGGAAGGGGTTAAACATCAGGGGCGATCAAAGGGTTTAAATGTGTGCCTAACCATTGTTTTTTGTGTTTACTATAAGGTGCTTTTACTAAAGGGATGAGAGTTTATTTTGTGCGCTTTGCAGGGAAACAAAATCCAGCACATCCCTGCGGACATGACAGAGCGCTGTCTTGTTTACATAGGCAGAGTTCTGTTCTGTCTTTCTCCTCGCCGATCAGTGGGTGCCAGTGACTATGCATTGGCTGGCACCCGCTGATCGGTTTGTGATGCTACTAATCACAGCACAAGCAGCGCACATGCGTGCCACCGACCAAGGTTGCAGTGCGGTTCCAAAATTGCTGCATGCACGACTCAAAATAAATGGGCTCAAGTCGCACCGCAGTGAATGGCATGTGAATTGAACAGAAATGCGGTGTGGTGAACTGAGGTTAAAGTGGATTTCCATTTCTGCTGCCAACTTATGAGAACACCTATTTTATATATTTGTTGCACTTTCCCATCCACATAGCACAACTTAAAAAAGGGTTAGTTCACCTTTTCTGTAAAGATGAAAAAAAGGGGAACCAACATCCTACACCACCCCCCAGTCCCCACTGTACTTGCCTTCATAAGTAATGAGCCCTCAGTCCCCACAAAACCGATATAGCGGTCCAGGGATTTGAAATCTCCTCTAGTCTCTCTTCTTTCTGCAGGTCTTCTGAAACAGATCAGAGTGATTTTCTGTGCTGGCATTGACCAATCAAAATTGCTCTGATCTGTCCCAGAAGTCCTGCAGAAAGAAGATTTTTCAAATTCCCAGACTGTTACACCAGCTGCAGGGGCAGCTAATTGTGGTAGATCATTACATGCTTAGTTAATATTTGGTGGATTATACCTCGGGTGTACTCGCACTAGGTGATTTAACCATGGCTGGGCACAGATCACCCACTTAGTGCGGTTCATTGGTGTAGTGTGAGCCGTACCAGGGACCACTTGGTAGAGCTGGACTGGGGTATGGTTAATG
This sequence comes from Lithobates sylvaticus, assembly GCA_028564925.1. NCBI lineage: Eukaryota > Metazoa > Chordata > Amphibia > Anura > Ranidae > Lithobates > Lithobates sylvaticus. Next base: position 573,057,402 of record CM053029.1, read on the forward strand.
TTGGGCACCCAACTCTCCATAGATCACTGAGCACAGGGATCACTGTTGTATGACTGGCAAAGGTTATCATGCCCCAGAATACTTCCACAGTTCATTTCGAGAATGAGGTGTGTGTCCTAATTTTAATGTTTTTGCAAACTTGCCTTTAAAGATAATACCCCTCGATTCTGCCAGTAACAAGTTCTCCCATGTTAACAGTGGCATTGACCTGCAGGCTCACCTAGTTTCTGCCACCATCCTGAGCATGCTCTGGATCATTGTTAAAAAAGTATATATATATATATATATATATATATATATATATATATATATATATATTATATAATATACATTATATATAAATTATTTAAATATATATATATATATATATATATATATATATATATATATATATATATATATATATATATATATAATTTATATATTACACACACAATAAATAATTTATACATATATATATAATATTATTTATTATGTGTGTGTGTGTGTGTGTATATATTACACACACAATATATATATATATATATATATATATATATATATATATATGTATATATGTGTGTGTGTGTGTGTGTGTGTGTGTGTGTGTGTGTGTGTGTGTGTGTGTGTGTGTATATATATATATAATGTGTGTGTGTGTATATATATTTATATATTACACACACACACACATATACCTCTCCTATTGCTCCAGTGCACGCCCAGGTGATCTCCTGTGCGCTTAGCTGCTTTGGCATTAAGGTGTGCCCTCAATCGGGATCTTGCAAGCGATATGTGGCAACGCTTGAGTATCTAGGTTTTTGTTTAAATAGAATATACATTTTTTTTTTTATATAGACTCTCATCATGTGTCCTGATGAAGCCAACTTAAGTGAAACACATTGACTCATGGAGATTTAGATATACATTCGGATTGGGCACATTTGGCCATTAAGGCCTCATGAACACTGCCCATTATAACAACATTATAAAAACGCCAGCAGCTTTGCAGTGAATTTTTCAACTTTTTCAACGTTTTTGCAATAGCGTTTATTAGCGTTTTTTTACGTTTCCGCATTAGCTGTGTTTTTTTGAAGAATACATTTTTTTTTCCTATGTATCAAAAATGTTAAAAAGCGATGGCGAGCAATGTTTTTGAGCGTTTGACTTTCATCAGCGCTAGAGTGTTTTTATAGCTGAAAAGAGTCTCTCAGAACCCATTTGTTTTGGGGTTTATTTACTGCTCAAAACTGATGATAAACAGCCTATGTGTGCATGGACACAGGATAACATGAGGGAGAGTAATGACTGTAGAAAAAAACCTACAGCCAAAAACAGCTGCTGTAAAAAACATCAAAAACGTCCAGTGTGCATGAGGCCTAATAATCCAATGATGATTATGCATACAAAGATTTGCAGTTGGTCTCGCCTATGAGAAAGACATCTACCATTGGTTTTATGGATATGTACAATTTTAAAGGAATTTTGTAATAAATGTATATTTTATATATATTGTGTGTACTCCTTATGGCCAGTAGAGTCCGACTTTTCTTTTTCTTTACAAAAAGGAAAGCTATGCCCCGTAATGCTCCCAGGTACCTACATTGCAAGCAGCCCCGCCTGATGAAGAATGTAACTGGGTCCGATTGTCAGCGGTTTCTGGGAGCCTCACTGTCATTTCCATTCCTGGGAGGGAATACTGACAGCGCCAACTACAGGAAATTCTAGAAAATATTCACTGTCAGTCTTTAGCATAACATATCTTACAAAATTTGTGGCCAATCGGCTTCACATGTATAGCTTGGCCCCACCCCAACTTCAGAGCTGAGAACAAGCAAAGGGGGGTCATGTGATCTGGTAGAAAACAAAATAAAAGCAGGCGCAATATTTTTTTGTGAATGGAGTTTCCTAATTTGAGTTCCCTACCTAGATTTATAGGTACAGTACTTAGGGGCTTACACAGCTTTAGAAAAACCCTTCTTTTCAGTGAGGCACCCTCAATCATCCTGTACACTGTCTCACACACACGGAGGAAACTGCAGCTTCCTTTTTTCTCAGCGCCAATATTTTCCTAAGAATCTTAGGAAAGCAAAGCGTACATCAACATCCATATATCCAGCCAGCATGGGGTCATCTAAAGTGTGCGCTTCCACTCCACAGCAGAAACACCACCAAAAAGAAAAGGAGGAAGGAGGAGGAAAACAAAGAGAATGGAGACATATGAACAGAGACAAATCTTGGAAACATCTCATACCGTCTGCAGGCCTGCTAGACGGGCAAAGATTGGTAAACATCCATGTTCTCCATTTTCCTTTTCTGTCTTCCGATTCTTCCTTTTACACATCTTTATACACCCATTTCCCATCAAACCACATACATTATATATGTAGTATTGGGACACCTGCCTTTACACACACATGAACTTTAATGGCATTGGGTCTTAGTCTGTAGGGTTCAATATTGAGTTAGCCCACCCTTTGCAGCTATAAACAGCTTCAACTCTTCTGGAAAGGCTGTCCACAAGGTTTAGGGGCGTGTCTATGGGAATGTTTTTTTTTGTTTTTGAAAATTCTTTTTATTAGAAGTTTTTCACATACACGTTATAAACATAAAAAACATATTAAACATTCAGCACTACCATTCAACAGCACCAGTGTACAATGTAGCCCCCAGATAAATGGAAGCAGCAATCTTCCCAGAGCAAATGTCTATGGGTATGTTTGACCATTCTTCCAGAAGTGCATTTGTGAGGTCAGGCAATGATGGACGAGAAGGCCTGGCTCACATTCTCCACTCTAATTCATCCCAAAGGCCTGTCAATTGCCTCCTCCCCAAACTCTCATCCATGCCTTTATAGAGCCTTGCTTTGTGCACTGGTCCAAATCATTTGGTGGAGGGGGGATTATGTGTGGGGTTGTTTTTCAGGGGTTGGGCTTGGCCCCTTAGTTCCAGTGAAGGGAACTCTTAAGGCGTCAAGTTCCTCCACCCCAAACTCGCTCATCCACGTCTTAAGGCGTCAGTCAAGTTTCTCCACCCCAAACTCGCTCATCCATGTCTCTATTTATAAACACAGCCAATGTCATTAAGAACTATCTTCAGAGTAAACAAGGAGACGTGGAAGTGATAGTTTGGCCCCCACAGAGCCCTAACATCATGGCATCTCTCTGGGATTACATGAAGAGACAGAAGGATTTGAGGCAGCCGACATCCACAGAAGATCTGTGGTTAGTTCTCCAGCGGGACCCCTGTAGCCAAATGTTGCCCCCATCATTATGCCTTTATCATTTGAAAAAGACTTTGAGAACTTCAAATCAAGACCCTGTCCTTTAAAGTGGTCTACACTAAATTTGTGTAAAACATTTTATGGGGTGTCAGGCTCAGAGACCAGTAGCTATGTCAGTAGAGAGGCTCCCACCCACCAGCAGTGTAAGTACACAAGCAGGTCATCCTGAAGATGTTGTTTGGAATAACCTACCTGCCAAGTTCTTTCAAAAACCGTGTGCATTCTTTGGTACGTGTACTTAAGGGCCTTTAGGCCCCTTGGCTTCACTGATTTATAGATGCTATAGTATATGCAAAGCAATACATAAAATGTCAAAATGTATTTTTAGGTTTTGTCTGTTTTCAGTATTTGGTGTCTGCCGATTAAGTGTTGACTTGTATCTGAGATGCTTTGGCATAATAAAAGAATAAAAATGTTTTTTTTAAACTGTGCGCAAGTGTACCTAGAAGAATTGATGCGGTTTTGAATGCAAAGGGTGGTCACACCAAATTAAAAAGGAATATTGTGCTAAAATGTAATAAAAAAAAAAAAAAAAAAAAACACAACACTACAACTGACATAACATTGCAAATATATGAAATGGAAAGTGCAGCGCTTACATGTATGTTAATACACAATAATATTTTCACAGCCCATGTATCCTATGTAAATAAAGTGGCAGATATAAAAAAAAAATAAAAAAAAAGTTCTATATAGATACAAATAAAAGTTTTCTAAATTTTTTTATTTTTTTTTTATATTTGGCACTTTGCACTTTATTAACATAGGATATATGGGCTGTGAAAATATTGTGTATTCACATACATGTAAGCGCTGCACTTTCCATTTCATATATTTGGTCACACCAAATATTGATTTGATTTGGATTTCTCTTCCATTTAGTCAGATGATAAAAATAAACGATTAACACTTCCATTTCTGGAAGCATACTTCATTTACAGCATTGTTTCACACCTGCCTAGGACTTTCACACAGAACTGTATGTCTGCCACCACTGCCTGCGGTAAAAGGTATTTTTTTTTTTTTTAATAACATTCATTACAATATGGCTTGTTTAGCAATTGCTATAAAAAAAGTAAAAAATGACATGCATACACAAGATAAATATATATCAGTGTGTGTGTGTGTGTGTGTGTGTGTGTGTGTGTGTGTGTGTGTGTGTATGTATGTGTGTATGTATGTATGTGTGTGTGTGTGTATGTATGTGTGTGTGTGTGTGTGCATGTGTGTATATATATATATATATATATATATATATATATATATATATATATATATATATATATATATATATATATATATATATATATATATTAATTTATTTATTACACACACACACACACACACACACACACACACACACAAATATAAACACATATATATATATATATATAACACAAGGCCTATTTTAAAAATACCTGCTGCCTCCTCGTGCGAATTGATAGCTTTTCTCATTCTGCTGTATTGTGCCTGCCCATTCCATAACATTTCTACAAGTCGCTCCGTAGACCCATGTACACTCCAAGCTGTTTTTTTTTGGTAAGAGATCAAACTCAGAAACAAAAGCAAACACAGCAAGTGGATTGAAAAGAACAAAAAACTGTTTACACAGTCAGCTCCATTTGACATTTTCAAAGTTTGGTGAATTACAAACCACAGCAAAGCGTGAAAGTAAAAAGGTCAATGGAGAAACGTGGCAGAGCTTCCAGGAACTGGAGGAACGGAGGACAGGTCTGAGCTCCAGATGACATCATGGTCTTATTGTGCTTCTGGATTATCAGCCATTGCAGGGAAAGACAACAATTCCAGGGCAAATAAAGCCACAACACGCCACAATGCTGTAATTGGCATTTTACAACAGTGAAGCTGTTTATCACACACACAGCCCCAAGGGAGGACAACGCTTGCTAAGGTGCGATTACATTATTAACCCCTAAAATAACATTTACAAGATTTTGCTTAGTGTGTAGAGTTCGCGTCCTTCAAACAAACGAGCCTTAATAAGGCAGTAGTACTTGCCAGCTCCTTCCACTTCGTCCATCATTTTTTCTTGGCAGTACCTGTTCCCGTACAGTACAGAAGCATGGGTCTGGACAATATTTGGAAGCTGAACAGCCGCCACATTAATGGAGTCATTTATCACAAAAACCCATTTCCCAGGTCTGTACACAGTCATATATTAACTTGTCTCGTTAAGCTGCTAAATGAATAAAGTAATTTGTGGCCTGGGTTACAACGGCCAATCTGAAGACATGAAAACTGTAACCACTACTACAGGGGTGTCCAACACAAGGCCTGCAGGCTCAATCTGGCCCACCAGCCCATTTCATGTGCCATTTGCACCTCTCCTGCGGCTGCGGCACTCCCCTCGTCTCCACCCCCACCTTGTCCCAGCAGTCAGCATTAGAGAGGAGGACAGAACTCCTTCATCAGATCCTGTGCTTTTATGTGCAGCTGCAGCACCCCCTCTTCTCTGCCTCCCCTGGTTTCAGCATTCAGCAGACTCCAATCCTCCTCCAAACCCTGCACCTTCTGCCTCCCAGCTCTGCCCCCAGCTTCTCCGGGAGCAGCACAAGGTAATGGGGGTGCTGATGGGGGTTGGGGGGTTCTGGACATCAAGTCTTACAGATGCAACTGGCCCTTTGAGGACAACCATAATGCTGATGAGGCCTGCAATGAAATTAAAGTTTTGACACCTCTGCCCTACTATCACTGGCACTTCCATTTCCACCAACCTAATTACCAAAAGAAAATCGGAGCCAATGATCATAAATGACGGGGTGGTTTATTTAAGGCTACATGTGCAATGGACCATTTGCATACTGACAAGTGATATATGTCATATATATGTCTCCTTGAACAGATATCATCCGTATGTTTATTACAGAGGCTGCGATTATGCTTCCACCTGTTATGTCATTCATACCCATAATAAAAACTTAAAAAAAATAAAAAATAATTGACAAACATGTTATATTTAGTTATAGAGAGACATAAAAAAAAAAAAAAAAAAAAAAAAAAAAGACACAAGTCCATCCAGTTCAACCATAAAAAAAAAAATAAATAAAAAATTATTTATTTATTTATTTAGGGAAGCCTATCCCACACCCACCTAACAACAACTGTCCCCGAGCCACCCCCATCAAATCATTCTCTGCATCTATTACCTTTTGTACCACCACCACCCCGTCCCTTTAGAATGTAAGCTCTATGAGCCGGGCCCTCCTGTACCTTTCTGTATTGAACTGTACTGCAATTGTGCTGTCCCCCCTCTACATTGTAAAGCGCTGCGTAAACTGTTGGCGCTATATAAATCATGTATAATAATAATAATAATAATAATAATAATAAAAATAAAAAATATCGTACAATCCAATATACCCAATTCTATACCCACAGTTGATTCAGAGTAAGGCAAATAACCCCAGCAGAGCATGCTCCAATCTGCTACAGCAGGGGGAAAAAAAAAATCACTCCCTGATCCCCCTAGAGACAATTGGACTTTCCCTGGATCAACTTTACCTATAAATGTCAGTACCCAGTTATATATTATGTACATTTAGGAAAGTATCCAGGCCTTTCTTAAAGCAATTTACTGAGTTAGCCAGAACCACCTCTGCAGGGGAGTCTATTCCACATTTTCACAGCTCTTACTGTGAAGAAACCTTTCCATATTTGGAGATGATATCTCTATACTCCAGATGTAAAGAGTGCCCCCTTGTCCTCTGTGTTGACCGTAAAGTGAATAACTTAACACCAAGTTCACTATATGGACCCCTTATATATTTAAACATATTTACCTGCTCCGTGTAATGGTTTTGCACAGAGCAGCCCCGATCCTCCTCTTCTTGGGTCCCTCTTTGGTGTTCCTGGCCCCTCCATCCTGTTGAGTGCCCCCACAACAAGCAGCTTGCTGTGGGGGCACCCAAGCCGAGTCACAGCTCCCCATGTCCATTCAGGTACAAATCCGCGGCCCAGCCCCACCCCCTCTCTCCTAATTGACTGACCAACTTTAATTGACAGCCGCAAGAGCCAATGGTTCTGCGCTGCTATCTCAGCCAATGAGGGAAGTAGTACCGGGCAGCAGAGATGCTCCTACATCACTGGCTCTAGATGGCGCTCAGGTAAGTATTAGGGGGGCTGCTATACACAGAAGTTTTTTTTTGGTATTCATTAGGGCTGTGGAAATTAAATATTAAATTCCTCGATTAATTTTTTTCTTTTACCAATCAAAATTCTTTTGATCGGTACTCACCTCTCTGCCGGCTTCCGGGTCTTCAGGGAGTTCCGTCAGAGATCTGGTGACATCATGCACATCGACGTCACCGGACTCCTTCCCCAAGTGCCTCCGTCTGCTAACGAAGGGAAGAGGAGTCCGGTGACGTCAAAGTTCTGATTGAACTTTACGCATGACATCACCCGCTGCTGCCCTACGGAACGAACACGATTGTCGGCTTTACATGCTCTGTTTTTATCATCTTTATGTGAGTAGTTTGTGTTTGAACACAAAAATTCAATATTATACCCATGACTTGGCGTCCTTGCTGAGATCCAAGGAGACGTGAGAGAAGTTTATGGTCCGTGTTAACCCTTTTGATACCCGCTTGCATGACCACCTGTTTGCACAGGGGTCCATGCCATAAGGTGAGAGTGATTAGTTAGACCGGAGGTGGAGTAATTGTCACGCTACTGTGGGAAAAAAAAAAATTAAATTACTTACATCAGTGCTACAGTTTGAATTTAAAAAGATATTTTTGTGAACTGTGAAGTTAAGTCATGGATTGTGGAAATGAACTAGTGTCGGGTGATTGTATATAGTGTATACCACATTTACCACTGACTAATGCAGAGTTGCAATGCAAGGAGATCAGCTAAAAGTAGTCGGATCTGTATGTGCGTTATAATTAAATCGAAATTAGTCGATCAATTAAAAAAAAAAAGATTAATCGAACAAGAAATTTTAATCAGTAACGGCCCTAATATTCATGCATAGAATGCATGAAGATAAAAACCCTCTGACTTTACAATCCCTTTAAGTGTTGACAAAAAAAAATAAAAAATAAAAAAACATGAAGCCGAATGGTTTTTATGTAGAGCTGCACCAGATTTTATACTCTTCAATTGTAGTAAATAAACCTCAATTGGCCAATGCACAAGAGTCCCTAAAATAGGTGCTTATCAGATCTTTAAGATCAAGATGAAAGATGACTTCCTGTTAGTTATTCCCTAGAACAGACCGTCTCAACCTTTACCACAGGAGGAACCATTAATGCATACTAGCTCATTATGCCTTTGTCTTGCAGGTTTTTTTTTTTAACTTTTTTTTAAGGGTTTACAACCACTTTAACCACTTTCAGACCGGACCAATTTGCAGCCAAAGGACCAGGCCCCCTTTTTGCGATTCGGCACTGCGTCGCTTTAACTGACAATTGCGCGGTCATGCGACGTGGCTCCCAAACAAAATTGACGTCCTTTTTTTCCCACAAATAGAGCTTTCTTTTGGTGGTATTTGATCGCCCCTGCGGTTTTTATTTTTTGCGCTATAAACAAAAATAGAGCGACAATTTTGAAAAAAATGCATTATTTTTTATTTTTTGCTATAATATCCCCCAAAAATATATAAAAAAACATTTTTTTTCCTCAGTTTAGGCCGATACGTATTCTTCTACATATTTTTGGTAAAAAAAAAAATCGCAATATGCGATTATTGATCGGTTTGCGCAGAAGTTATAGCGTTTACAAGATAGGGGATAGTTTTATAGCATTTTTATTAATAATTTTTTTTTTATTATTAATGGCGGAGATCTGCGATTTTTTTTTGTGACTGCGACATTATGGCGGACACATCGGACATTTTTGACACATTTTTGGGACCATTGTCATTTTTACAGCAATTAATGCATTAAATGCATTGATTTCTGTATAAATGACACTGGCAGTTTAGGAGTTAACCACAAGGTGGCAGTGTAGGGGTTAAGTAGGCCTAGGGGTGTTTTTTTTACTGTGGGGGGGCGTGGCTGTCAGCTAGTGAATGCTGATCTCTGCTCCAATCACAGGGAGCAGAGATCGGCGTCACTAGTTGCTAGGCAGAACGGGGAGATGCTGTTTATCTCGGCATCTCCCGTTCAGCCGCTCCGTGAGACGATCGCGGGAGTCCCCGCGGCGATCGAGTCCGCGGGGACCGCGGCCGGACTCACGGGGGTCCCGACCGGCGCGGGAGCGCGCCGCTCCCGGCGCGCTCCCGATGGAACGGACAGGCTAAAGGAGGGACGTATATATACGCCCTCCTGCCTGTACGTGCCATTCTGTCGACGTATATCGTCGTGCGCCGGTCGGCAAGTGGTTAAAGCAGACTTCCAATTGATTTAGTGCTTATTAAAAGTCAGCAGCTAAATTTTTTGTATCTACTGACTTTTCACTAAACACACATTCACCTATGTGAACCCTTGCTTCTCTCCCCGGCATCACAAGTGTGGGAACCCGGCTGTGTCAGTTTGTGGCCTCACAGCTGGGTGCGTACTGCATATGCGCGAGTCGCGCTGCGCCTCCTCATAGACCGAGCAATCTTCTGGAACCTGTGACATGTCCCAGAACATTGCAGGGAGGTAGGAGTGGAAGTGGGAGCAAGTACTTGTCAAAACTAGGTATCCACCCCCCCCCCCCCCCTCTCATTAAATGATATGTCAAATAAGGGGGTGAGGAGTCCTTAAGGTGGAACTTCCACGTTTGGATGGAACTCCGCTTTAACCACCTCAATACAGTGCATTTTCACCCCCTTCCTGCCCAGGTCATTTTTCGTCGCTGTCGCAATTTGAATGACAATTGCGCGGTCATACAACACTGTACCCAAATGAAATTGTTATAATTTTGTTATAATTTTGTCCCCACAAATAGAGCTTTCTTTTGGTGGTATTTGATCACCTCTGCGGCTTTTATTTTTTGCGCTATAAACAAACAAAAAGGAGGGACAAGTTTAAGAAAAAAAAAATATATATATTTTTTTGCTATAATAAATATCCCCCAAAAAATATATAAAAAAATATATTTTTTCCTCAGTTTAGGCCGATACGTATTCTTCTACATATTTTTGGTAAAAACAAATCGCAATTAGCGATTGATTGCTTTGTGCAAAAGTTATAGCGTTTACAAAATAGGGGATAGCTTTATAGCATTTTTATTATTTTTTTTTTTACTAGTAATGGCGGCGATGAGCGATTTTTATTGTGACTGCGACATTATGGCGGACACATCGGACATTTTTGGAACCATTGTCATTTATACAGCAATCAGTGCTATTTAAATGCATTGATTCCTGTGTAAATGACACTGGCAGGGAAGGGGTTAACCACTAGGGGGCGGCGAGGGGTTAACACGTTCCCTGGGAGTGATTTTACTGTGGGTTGAGGGGACTCAAGGGGAGGAGACCGATCGGTGTTTCTCTGTACAGATTACAGACCATCGGCTCCTCACCTCTGACAGGACCGTAGATCTGTGTGTTTACACACACAGATCCATGATCCCGCTGTGTTACCGGGCAATCGCGGGTGCCCAGCGGACATTTTACAGCGGTCCAGTAAAAATGCAACACACACACATATATATATATATATATATATATATATATATATATATATATATATATATATATATATATATATATATATATATATATATATATATATATATATATATATATATATATATATATATATATATATATATATATATATATACATATATACATATACATATATATACATATACACACACACACACACACACACACACACACACACACACACACACATCCAGTATCTCACAAAAGTGAGTACACCCCTCACATTTTTGTAAATATTTTATTCTATCTTTTCATGTGACAACACTGAAGAAATGACACTTGGCTACAATGTAAAGTAGTGAGTGTACAGCTTGTATAACAGTGTAAATTTGCTGTCCCCTCAAAATAACTCAACACACAGCCATTCATGTCCAAACCGCTATCAACAAAAAAGTGAGTACACCCCTAAGTGAAAATATCCAAATTGGGCCCAATTAGCCATTTTCCCTGCCCGGTGTCATGTGACTCGTTAGTGTTACAAGGTCTCAGGTGTGAATGGGGAGCAGGTGTGTTAAATTTGGTGTTATCGCTCTCACTCTCCCATACTGGTCACTGGAAGTTCAACATGGCACCTCATGGCAAAGAACTCTGAGGATCGGAAAAAAAGAATTGCTGCTCTACATAAAGATGGCCTAGGCTATAAGAAGATTGCCACGACCCTGAAACTGAGCTGCAGCACGGTGGCCAAGACCATACAGCGGTTTAACAGGACAGGTTCCACTCAGAACAGGCCTTGCCCTGGTCGACCAAAGGAGTTAAGGGCACGTGCCCAGCGTCATATCCAGAGGTTGCCTTTGGGAAATAAACGTATGAGTCCTGCCAGCATTGCTGCAGAGGTTGAAGGGGTGGGGGAGTCAGCCTGTCAGTGCTCAGACCAAACGCCGCACACTGCATGAAATTGGTCTGCATGGCTGTCATCCCAGAAGGAAGCCTCTTCTAAGGATTATGCACAAGAAAGCCCACAAACACTTTTTGCTGAAGACAGGCAAACTAAGTACATGGATTACTGGAACCGTGTCCTGTGGTCTGATGAGACCAAGATAAACTTATTTGGTTCAGATGGTGTCAAGCGTGTGTGGGGGCAACCAGGTGAGGAGAACAAAGACAAGTGTGTCTTGCCTACAGTCAAGCATGGTGGTGGGAGCGTCATGGTCTGAGACTGCTTGAGTGCTACTGGTGTTCTATCGATTTGTGCCCTCCGTCGAAAAGTGCCCGCAGAAGGCAACAGCACTCCAGCTGATTTCCCGATCAGCTGGCATGAGGTCACCAGAGCGCATTCGCACATGTGCACATCGTAGGAGACTTTTTTCGACAGGAGATACCATTTGACAGGCACAACTGAATGCCATGCAAACAGCAGAGGGAGACCGTAGTCGTTATATTGTGTCTCGCTGTTGCGCCCACGGTTTACAGTGTGCTCAAAGTTTTTGTCTGTTGCAGGGCAAGTTTGGTGTGTTGAACAGCGGGTTTTGCCTGTGTCTAAGGGCGAGTTGAAAAACAGACAAAACCCGCCCTTCAACACACCAATAACAGCAAGGCTCAATCTGAACACTACGAAGTTCCCTCCGCTGTTGGCATAGCTTTAAAATTCTGCCTGTGAAATGGTATCTCCCATCAGAAGAAGCCTCCTACGATGTGCTCATGCTCCATGGTTATGTCAGTCCAGCTGATCGGGAAATCAGCTGGAGTGCCCTTCCGTTCTGCGCATGCGCTTTTCGACAGAGGGCACAAATCGACAGAACGCTGGCACTGGGGAGCTACAGTTCATTGAGGGAACCATGAATGCCAACATGTACTGTGACATACTGAAGCAGAGCATGATCCCCTCCCTTCGGAGACTGGGCCGCAGGGCAGTATTCCAACATGATAACGACCCCAAACACACCTCAAAGACGACCACTGCTTTGCTAAAGAAGCTGAGGGTAAAGGTGATGGACTGGCCAAGCATGTCTCCAGACCTAAACCCTATTGAGAATCTGTGGGGTATCCTCAAACGGAAGGTGGAGGAGCGCAAGGTCCCCAACATCCACCAGCTCCATGATGTCATGGAGGAGTGGAAGAGGACTTCAGTGGCAACCTACGAAGCTCTGGTGAACTCCATGCCCAAGAAAGTTAAGGCAGTGCTGGAAAATAATGGTGGCCACACAAAATATTGACACTTTGGGCCCAATTTGGACATTTTCACTTAGGGGTGTACTCACTTTGTTGCCAGCAGTTTAGACATGAATGGCTGTGTGTTGAGTTATTTTGAGGGGACAGCAATTTTACACCATTATACAAGCTGTACACTCACTACTTTACATTGTAGCAAAGTCTAATTTCTTCAGTGTTGTCACATGAAGATAATAAAATATTTATATAAAATGTGACAGGTGTACTCACTTTTGTGAGATACTGTACATACATCTGTCAGTTGTGGCAGAGCGAAGCTCTGTCCCTTTGAAATTGGAGGTAAAGGAGATCCAGAGTTTGCATATCTGCAGACTATAGAATTTAAATGGAGAAAACTGCTCTGTCAGTTTTCTCCAGGTTTTGCTAGTCCTGGATGGGATCTCCAACTGTGTCCGGGTCTTGAGGATGGCAAACAAGGTGTGTGCCCAGCTGCACACAGACCATATAATGAGGGGCTAATGAGTGGAGGATGGTGGAGTGTGAGCAGCTTGCTGCTGCTGTATGAAGACAGACCTGTGGAGGGGTCATCCCTGTGTAAGGGGTATTCTTTGCCCAGAGACTGGGAAAGGAGGGACAGCCTTGAGAGTCGGGAAGACTAAGGAAGCCAGTGAGTCCAGGGGACTGGAAGGAATCAACTCTGTTGAGAGCAAGCAGAGGAACTGCTGACAAGAGAGAGCCAGGTGGCTTGGTATGTTTTTCATTGATGAATGCTTAATGAAGTTAAACCCCTGCGTGGGACTTCTGGATGGACTTTTGTGTTTTTCCTTTTTTTCAATAAACGTGGGCTACCAGGCCCTTAACTCTATACGCCTGTCTGATGAGGACTCACTGCATTAAAAAAATGCATCTTTTCACTTGAGTTAAAACACCCCCATGTTACAAGTGGTGGAGAATGCGGGCATACAGACGGTGAAATCCGGTCTCTGCGCCAGTAGTGAGTCATTTCAGGAACTGCTGCTAGCTGTGTGTGGCAGCCAGGCAAACTGCATTGCGCAGGAGTTCAATTGACTGTGTTGCATTGTGTGCAGGTAGTGCACTTGTGAGAATTTTTTTTTCTCTATGCTGTGAACTGTGTAACGAGCTGCTGTGCATGTGACTGCAAGGATGAGGCAGTCAAAACACAAGAAGTTCATGTTAAAGGTGAAGTGAGCTCAGCGTGGCCTGAGAAGATGTCTCCACCTTGGAGGGCCAGTCAAAAGGGGCCAGTGATGTGTGAGACAGTGAATGAATGGTTCAAGCAGAATCGCAAAGAGTGTGGCGCAGTGCAAGGGGCTCAAATCTTGGCCTCTGACTATATGCAACCCATGCTGCCTACAGAGGAGGTTGGGGACTTCCTTGTAAGATTTGAAAAAGTTGCTGTAAAGAGAAAATGGCCTAGGGACTGGTGGCCAAAACTGTTGCAAACCTTATTACGGATAGAGTTCCGGTCGGTTTACCATTTGATGGACGGGGACCAGGATGACTACCGCAAGTTTAAAGAGGAAATCCTTTTTAGAGGAGAGTTCCATCGCATCATGGACCGAAAGCCTGACTGGAAGTTGGAGAGGTATGTGGTTGCCCATAGCAACGGTGGTGATGTCAAGTCTGCAGACCATATGAGAAAAGTATTGCCTGCAGAGAGTAGTGGCAAGTTGAAAGCCACAATGCATCAAAGAGTTTGGGAGAATCAGCAAAGCTCTGCTGGGAGAGTGCGGTTTCCCATGGCAACGGGAGAAAGATTGCCAAAGGAAAGGAGGAGCTACAGGGCATATGTAGCTAAGCATCCACCTAAAGATGCGTATGCATTTCAAAATTACCAGGAGCAAAGGTCGTTATCTCCAGGCCCAGATTCCTGTGCAAATATGTTTGCAGTCACCCCTGGCAATGAGGATTTTCCTGTTGTGTCGGCAGGGGGTGCTAAACAGTTGGAGATGCCTGCTGTAATTTCATCCGGTGGCCACCAGGGAGAGTGGGCCAGTAAAAGTGCAGCAGAGGACTGTTTTGTGAGACAACGTACTCAAATGAAGATGGTGACCCCTACTACTGCGGTGGGTAAGACTGTCTTTAATGAAATAATGGCTGGAACCGCTGGGTTGATGTTGAAAAAGACTGGTGCTGGTAAATGCATAGAAGAGACTGAATATGTGACTGTGCACACTGGAGTGGCCCCAAATGGGAGATCCACTGTCTGTTTGGAAAAGGACTTGCCTCACTGCAGTGCCCTGTCCAGTGGGGAGGCAAGTGGTAAACTTGAATGTGACAATATGATGGGTAAAACTGCTAATATTGTGTTGGCTAAAGTGAATGGTCCAGTTGCTAATGGGCTAGTGCAGCTCACTAGAGATAACCCTGCTGTGAATGCGGTTAAAGATGTGCTATCTCCCCTAGCAACTGTGAAGAAGGCCATAGAGGTGCCCCTAGAAACCCCCAGGGAGCTCTGCGTTTTGGAGCCGGAGGTTGCCTGGGACAACTTTGGTGCTGCTCTGAGGGATAAGAGGGTACCTGAACATAGTGATGACAGGATATTAAATGTTAAAACTGAAATGTTTGAAAACACTCATGGTAGAAATGGGTTAATGCAGTCTAGCAACGACAGGTATCAAAGCTCTAATGCGTTTAATGAAGCGCCACCAGAGCAAGGTGGTGAAGGTGTGGTATTGCTGTCTGCTATGGTTAAAAATGTAGTGCCAAAATCTTATTTGAACCAAAGTGATATGTGCAATGTGTCTGTTGCTGAACCACTCTGTCCCTCTGGGTCTCCGTGTACAGTAGGAGCGGTACTGCGTGGTACCTCTGGGAGCACAGAGATAACAGACTGGGACAGGTGGACAAAAAGCCTGTTGGCTTTGTTGGAAAAGGCCTCTGTTGGTAAAAGTGAAGCAGACATGACTTCTGCAGTGCCAGATGAAGGACCTGCAGAGCAACTTGTATGCAAGGATGCACTTGCTACTGCAGATGATGGTGCTCATGAGATGGAAACGCCAAGTAAGGGCGAACGCACAGAAGAGGTCATGTCTGTGATCCACAAAGGGCCCAATGATGTGATAATGGATAATGCCGTGCCAAATGTGTTGGTGGAAGTGCCAGATGGCACAGCAATAAATGAAGTGATTGTAGTCACAGGTCCAAATGCTTTATGGGAAGATGGTCAGGAGTCAGGACAGTTGTTGGCAGAGGATCTCAGGCCAGTGGAGTTGGTGGATAGTGAAGCTGCCGTGGACAACCACTCCGCTGGATGCAGTTCCTCTTCAGACACTGCCCTGCCGAACATGAGTGAAATGAAATATGACAAATGCATTGATATTTCTGACCGTGATGAAAAATGCAGCTCATTGTCAATTTGTAAGGGTTTGGTTACCATGGGTGACCACAAAAATAATGGTAGACCTGAAGATCTTGGTCAAGTTGATCTGGTTGTAGCAAACCCTGAAAATTGTAATGAGATAGGGAATGGTATGATTGACACAGAAGAGGTAAAAGATACAGCAGAATTAGGCCCCCTACAGGTTCAGGAGGGTATTTCTGGGGAAGATTTTCTGAGGTTTGAGAAGGATAGTTATAAACAATGGTTGCAGGAAAATGGCCCAAAGCTCAGCAAGGTGTCGCATGACTTTAAAACCTTAAAGTCGCAAGACAGTCAGTATGTCCTTCAGAGGGAGACTAGGATGAGGCTGCAGTCATATGAGGATGTTAGTGATGAAACTGACAAAAATAAGCATGCAGTGTACATGAGGAAACAAGTGGCGCTAAGTTTGGACAGTAAGAGGGTGCCCGTACTTGGAGTACAGAGAGGGACCAGTGTCACCCTAATAAAAGAGCCCCCACTTATCATTAAACCAGTGTTTAAAAATGTGGTTCCTTCTAAATTAAGCAAAGAGAAAAGGGGTGGTCTAGTGGAAATTGAGGGAGCACTTTATAACCTTAATGGTACTGGATCCGTAAAATTCAGAAATCAACCTCATGTTCAAAAAGGTACCAAGATTGGTAAAAGGACTAGTGTAGGCCCAAGAGAAGTGGGAAAACATCGCTTTTGGAAGTGCACTCGTAAAAAAGCATGGGAGTGTCTTTGTAAAGCCCAAGTAGATGCAGCAAGGGGACATGGAGAAATTCACCTGATGGGACAAGATTTGGCCCATGTGGGTGGCAGCTTGCATGGTCATGCCAAAGTGAGGAGGTTGTACTGGTGTATATTGAAGGTTAAAGCTGATGTCAGCAAGTTTAAAGGTAGGATCAGGGAAAGCAGAGTTTCCCCCAAAAAAAATGATTAAGCCCAGGGACCCAAGAAGAAGAAGGCTGAGGATGGGAAAATATAGGACCCTGTTAAGATCCAGGGTGGGACGTGCCTGGAAGCGCACCCGGAAAAAAGGTTGGGCCTACGTGGCTGACAGCCAGCACAGAGGTGTCCCAACCATGACGGGTGCTGGTGTTCCTCCCTCCGGATCGAAACAAAGGGGGGGGATATGTGGCAGAGCGAAGCTCTGTCCCTTTGAAATTGGAGGTAAAGGAGATCCAGAGTTTGCATATCTGCAGACTATAGAATTTAAATGGAGAAAACTGCTCTGTCAGTTTTCTCCAGGTTTTGCTAGTCCTGGATGGGATCTCCAACTGTGTCCGGGTCTTGAGGATGGCAAACAAGGTGTGTGCCCAGCTGCACACAGACCATATAATGAGGGGCTAATGAGTGGAGGATGGTGGAGTGTGAGCAGCTTGCTGCTGCTGTATGAAGACAGACCTGTGGAGGGGTCATCCCTGTGTAAGGGGTATTCTTTGCCCAGAGACTGGGAAAGGAGGGACAGCCTTGAGAGTCGGGAAGACTAAGGAAGCCAGTGAGTCCAGGGGACTGGAAGGAATCAACTCTGTTGAGAGCAAGCAGAGGAACTGCTGACAAGAGAGAGCCAGGTGGCTTGGTATGTTTTTCATTGATGAATGCTTAATGAAGTTAAACCCCTGCGTGGGACTTCTGGATGGACTTTTGTGTTTTTCCTTTTTTCAATAAACGTGGGCTACCAGGCCCTTAACTCTATACGCCTGTCTGATGAGGACTCACTGCATTAAAAAAATGCATCTTTTCACTTGAGTTAAACACCCCCATGTTACACAGTGTATGGCCAGTTTTACATTGGTGGTCAGTAAAGTGCTCCCTTATGTTGGTGGTCAATGAAGCGCCCCCTTATGCGGGTGAAAATTTCAGTAAGAAGAATACTCATTTCATGGATAGTCAGTGGAAAGAATGTCCCTCCACAGACATCTTTAAAAGGTTATTGGGATCAATGGTTACTTATCGGAGGCAGAAACTGCATTACTCAAGGAACCCTAAGCAACTTCTAGGATGAACTTTAGTTTTCCATGGAACCCTGGTTAAGAAAAGGCTGCACTAGAAGAACAACTGCCAACAACATTTTGTAAAGCTGACCTTACATTGCCAAATATGTATTTTTTTTTTTTTTTTCAGAGCTGTAGATTATTCAGATATTGAATTAGCGTGCATCTAAACCCAAATACCGTATTTATTGGCTTATAACATGCACCCAAATTTAAGAGGGAAGTTTCAGGGAAAAAAAAAAAAAAAAAGTGTGTGTGCCCACCTGCAGCCTGTTGTGTGCCCACCTGCCCCCTCAATGCAGCTCACCATATTTCGGATGAAATCACTGAGCCGTCATCTGTTTCCTCACTCTTAGTCGGCAGTCACATACACAGTCCAGCCATCGGCATTGGATCAGCTCCTGTGATAGACAGAACACTGGTCCAATGGCGGAGGCTGTGTGTCGGAGAGCCGAGTGGAGAGGAGATGACTGCTCTGCGATTTCCGGCGGCACTCGTCCCCCTCCTTCCTCTCCGAGGTACGCTGTCGACGTATAACTCGCACCCGCGATTTCCCCCCTATTTTCAGGGGGGAAAAAAATGCACGTTATACGCCGATAAATATGGTACTTCATAAATATGCCACTGCATGTTAAAACATTGCAACACAATAATCTGCATATTTTGCCATTATGATCGTAAGTGCTATAAATGTGTTTCCAAGATTGCTGTATTTCAGGAAAATACCAAAGCATGGCCACTAGACGGCGTTTACGATCATAGGAAATAATTGCATTCCAGAAAATACGTTTTCGCATTGTGCCCGTGTGAATATATATATATATATATATATATATATATATATATATATATATATAGGGAGGGGGATACCTAGAGCTTTGCATTAAATAGTGTACTGTAGCTGCATAAACAAATAATCACAACATAGTGACTTATTACACATAAAAAGATGCAATTCACAATCATTTTTTTTCTTTGGCACATCAAAAGCCCTCTCCTCCAAAACAAACTTTTCACTTACAATACAAGTGCAATTTTTATATTATGATCCACTTAGAAAACAGACAAAACAAAACAAGAAAAAAAAAATCAATGTGTTGTAGGCCAGCTACGCAGTTGTTAAATTGCAGTAAATGCCCATCTACTTTAGACATAACTAGACTGAAGAAAAACTAAGTAAGAAAATACATGGCCTACCTTATGGCTGTATTAAAGGAAAGAACCAAATTATTCATTCCATAAAAAACGGGAGGGGAAAAATTGACAATCCATCATACGGAACTATAAAATTCATGATCCCATAAACAAAAACAGAAAAGAACTTCCAGGTAGTTTCTGCCACAGGGAAAAGTGATGTAATACTTGCATTTTTTTTGCAGATTCAAAGGTCAGCCATTTGTACTAGTTAAGCAATAGGTTACTTACTGGAGTAAAAACATTTTCCAGGCAAGGACTGAAACAAAAAAAAAAGACGGGCTTCATACAGTTACTGAAACGTTTTGCATAAGGACAAAGGGGACTACTGTTCACACCCATTAGGGCCAGCTGCCCCTATGCCTTCCGACACCAAACTCTGGTTTAAAATAAAAATATTCCATTCAAGTATGTAAAAGTCTTTTATTTTGCTTGCAGCCTCCTTCAAATCTCCAAATTTCTTTATTTGCTGCCTTGACCTGACTTCCTGTTAGAGGGTGGCTAGGGGGCATCGGGAAAGTATCCACAAAGCTTTACTTTCTCAACATTTTCTTATGTTACAGCCTTTATTCCAAAACTGATTAAATTCATTATTTTCCTCAAAAATTCTACAAACACCACCCCATAATGACAAACGTGAAAGAAGTTTGTTTGAAATCCTTTCAAAAATAAGAAAAAAAAACGAAAAAAATCCCATGTACAGTTGTGCTCAAAACTTTGCATACCCTGGCGGAAATTGGGAAATTTTGGCATTTATATATTGAAAATATGCCAAAAAAAATTTATTCAAGGATAGTGATCACATGAAGCCATTTATTATCACATAGTTGTTTGGCTCCTTTTAAAATCATAACAGAAATCACCCAAAAAAAAAAAAAATCACGAAAAGTTTACATACCCTGGAATGTTTGGCCTTGGTACAGACACAGAAGGTGGCACACACAGGTTAAAATGGCAATTAAAAAGGTTAATTTCCCACATTTGTGGCTTTTTAAATCGCAATTAGTGTCTGTGTATAAATAGTCAATGCGTTTGTTAGCCCTCACATGGCTGCACTAAGCCAGCTAGATACAAAGCCATGGTGAACAGAAAAGAACAGTCAAAACACCTGCGTAACATGGTAATGAAACTTTACAAAGATGGAAAGGGATATAAAAAGATATGCAAAGCCTTGAAAATGCCAGTCAGTACTGTTCAATCATTTAATAAGTGGAAAATTTGGGGATTTCTTGATACCAAGCAAAGGTCAGGTAGATAGAGATATATAGATAGAGAGACCCACAGTTAACCGTGCATGTCAGAGCACAAACCAAGCCATGAAGTCCAAGGAATTGTATGTAGACCTCCAAGACAGGATTGTATGGATGCACAGATATGGGGGAAGGGTACAGAAACATTTCCCAATGAGCACAGTGGCCTCCATCATCCATAAAGGAAATGGAAGTTTAGAACCACCAGGACTCTTCCTAACGCGGGCTGCCTAGCCAAACAGCCATCGGGGGGGGGGGGGCCTTAGGGAGGTGACCAAGAACCTGATGGTCACTGACAGAGCTCCAGCTTTTCTCTGTGGAGAGAGAAGAACCTTACAGAAGAACAACCTTCACTGCAGCATTCCACCAATCAGGCCTGTATGGTAGAGTGGCCAGATGGAAACCACTCCTCAGTAAAAAGGCATATGACAGCCCATCCAGAGTTTGCCAAAAGGCACTTGAAGGACTCGCAGACCATGAGAAACAAAATTCTCTGGTCTAATGAAACAAAGATCGAACTCTTTGGCCTGAATGGCAAACGTCATGTCTGGAGGAAACCAAGCACTGCTCATCACCTGGCCAATACTATCACTACAGTGAAGCATGGTGGTGGCAGCATCATGCTGTGGGGTATGTTTTTCAGCAGCAGGAACTGGGAGACTAGTCAGGGTCAAGTAAAAGATGAATGCAGAAATGTACAGAGACATCCTTGATAAAAACCAGCTCCAGAGAGCGCCGGACCTCAGATTGAGGTGAACTCTTCCAACAGGACAACGACCCTAAGCACACAGCCAAGATAGTGGCTATGGGATAACTCTGTGAATGTCCTTGAGTGCTGTCAATTAGAATCAGCGAGTCAATGAGGAGAGAGCGGGGGGGGGGGGAAGACAGAACCGTGGCTCTGTCTTAAGAATGCATAGACCAGTGGCTCAGGAGCGTGCATGCAGTGGTGCCCCCAGGGGGCAAGCCGCTTTCTCTGGAGGGCACTGCTTGAGAGGGGAGGAGTCAGCAAAGCTTTGAGCTTGGACAATAAAAACCGGAAGCCGATTGGTTTCCATGCAGAGCTGCACCAGATTTTGCACGCTCCAGTTTTACTAAAATTTCCCCCATAGTGTAAATACAGCAGTGTACATGCCCGGGAAGTGATAGGGAAAAGGAGAGGTTCAGGAGCTCCCAGGGGACGATACAAGGAGGCAGAAACCATTTCAGGAGAAATAGTGTACAGGCCCATTTAGTAGTGGATGTGTATGCATTTTTTTTTGGAGAAGATTGTTTAGTGTCACTTGACACCAGACCATTTATTTTCACACAAATATTTGTTAGCATCCACATGTAAAAGTGAACAGACATCCAAAAGCCTGTGACCAAAAGAAGAGAGGGCTATGAGGTGCAAAGGAGCTGGGCCAGCACAGAGTAATCAGATACTTCCAGAAGAGAGGGCTACGAGCTGCAAAAGGAGAGACAGAGGAGCTAGGCCAGCACAGAGAGTAATAAGATACTTCCATAAGAAGAAAGGGCTAGGAGGTGCATATGCTAGAATATAGACTCTCTGAAAGAGAAATTATCTAGCAAGCTCAGAGGCACATTGCAAGTAAATAATTCATAGTAAGCAAAAAATACTGCCAGTAAGTGTTTAAAATAGTTGATTTTTGTGCTTTTAAGTTGATGACGGGGCCTCTTTAAAAGGAAAGTTCAAGCCATAAGAGCTATCCAAATTAATAAAACATACAAAAATGATCAAAAAATGAAAGTATGACTGTACTAAAGAAAGAAATCAGAGTAAGAAAACAAAAACACACTGAAAAGATTTTGCAATGAAAGATCAACTCAAGGACACACGTACTTTGTTACTTTGGAAACGGACCGGGTCTATTTTTGTTTTGTTAAATCCTGGAGTCTGCGTTACTACAAGAAATGCAGATTTTTATTCCTTGAACTAAAAGCACGATAACACTTAACCCAACACCAAAAACAAGCCCTAGGAATGTACTGCGGGGGTTGCACTCTCTCTGAGGGTAAGGACTAAAAACATACAATTTTTATAAAGAATTTTTTTTTTTTAAACTGAATAAAAATAATAATAATAATAATAATAATAATAATTTTTTTTTTTTTTTTTTTTTTAATAAATAATAATAATAATAATAATAATAATAATATTCTGCCTTTTCCTTTTGAGCCACCAGGTGAAGCCTGAGGGTTCTTTTCACATTCCAATGTTATCCATTTGCTTCTTTGTTGGAAAAAAAATAAAGAAGTTTGAGGATCAACTCATTCCCTTATTGGACGACTCGGTATGAAGTTTCAGACAGAAAGAGGGAATCTCCAAGGTGAGAGTATGCAGGGTCCATATGGGGATCTCAGGATCAGAAGAAGCTTTTTCAAAATTTGTGGTTGGTCTTTCGCCTGCCTCTGTACAGGGCCTAGTTCTAGTTATCTGGAAATTGTGTAGCTACAATTTGTAGAAACAGAACCATGCTAGAAAAAAAAAAATGAATAGAAATCAATAAAAGGTCTGTGCTGCAGTGATCTCTAGGATCTGAGTGACTGATATTTTGCAGTGTTTGGACCTAACTACAGAACTGCCAGCTGCGGATGCGCTGCGGTTTTTAAAAAAAAGTCCTGCATGCCGCATCTTTGATGCCCAGTTTCAAAAATGCACCACCCAATGATTTCTATAGGAAATGCACCTGTGGTGTCACATGAGTTGTGTATCAAGAATCCAGAAAATGCAACAAAAACGCATACCGCGTTTGTAAGCGTACCAGTATGAAAAAGGGCCCCAAATATGTCACACAGCAACTTTCAGCCACACAGAGAAGTAGAATAGCTAGATACAGCAGCAAATTTTACCAGCTCCAAATCCCCACAGAAAATACACAGAAGTGAATTGATCTATTCTCCCTTTACAATAAAATAAAAAAAAAGATAATATACTTGCCTGCTCTGTGCAATAGTATTGCACAAAGTGGTCCACTACCTCCTCTTCTGGAGACACCACCGGCGCTCTCCACTCCTCCTTATGAGAGTCCCCCTCAGCAAGCCAGCTGCAAAGATGGCACCCATGCTCCCGAGCCAGGCTGTGTGCATCCATAGAGACATACAGTACAGCTGCCCCCCCCCTCCATCCCTCCTCACTGGATTTGACCGACAGCAGCAGGAGCATATGGCCATATAATGAACTTATATGGGCCAGCATGGGGCAGACAGAATACGGGCCAGCATGGGGCAGACAGAATACGGGCCAGCATGGGGCAGACAGAATACGGGCCAGCATGGGGCAGACAGAATACGGGCCAGCATGGGGCAGACAGAATACGGGCCAGCATGGGGCAGACAGAATACGGGCCAGCATGGGGCAGACAGAATACGGGCCAGCATGGGGCAGACAGACTCAGTTTAAAAGGAGAGTTTCAGACTAGCTGACAGATTTACGTTGAACTCCGGGAATTACAAAAAAATATCCCGTATCCCTCCTCTTCACATTGCAAGGGTTAAATGTTAGTTTAGTCTAGGGGAGCAGAGATGAGGCATAATACCTCTCTAAAGTCTCCAAAATATATTCAAAACCTTAATCAGCGCAAATCTATAATAACAAAATTGCAATATAGTGTCATAAAGTACTCAACTGGGCCTAGGAGTCAGACCCTCTGCTTTTCATCCGGCCGACACCACCATTCATGCTGAAACACTTTTGGAGCCGATTATCTGTTTAGAACGCTAGCATGGCTGAGTGCCTTTTATGTGAGTGTGCTATCTTTATTATATCCGATAATAATTACTTTGACAGAGAGCACTAGGATTTCCTTCCGTTTGATTTTCATATACCGCTGATTGGGAACGTGCAGCACTGACAGGAGGTGTTGGAGATTGAAGCGGTGACCAGGAGCAGTCATCTGTGATTACCCCCATTAGGGGACTGCTTGCTTAGACCCGCTGGTGAAACAGGGGTCCAAGTATAGGGTGATCGGCCATGTATTAACACGGAGGTGGAAGATTACCATTCATTAACACATTGGATTTTTTGAGCTGTTTATTTTGAAAGACTCACTTTAAAAAAAAATTTTTTGCCTTGTGAACGTTTTTTGGACACACAATTACGTATGTTGTTTTTAATGTTTTATACACTATTGCTAGTGTGCTACACTAGATTATATTAAATAGTCCTACATTGTAGGTGATGACGCCGAGGCCCAGCCCAGAGGATTGGCCAGAAGAGAACAATCCTAAGTAATGCATCTTTATCCGTGCACCCCTAGACTAAACAAGCCTTTTCCCTTTACACTACGAGGGGGCCCTCTGCAAGTGTACAGTTTGTGCAATTCCCAGAGTTGGGTTTTTAAAGTGGTTCTAAAGGCTTTGTTTTTTACCTTCATGCATAGAATGGTTAAAAAAAAAAAAATAAAAAAATAAGTTTCTGTGCAGCATCTCCCAATACTTACCCGAGCCTCATCTCGATCCAGCGATAGTGCCCCGGCTCTCTGGGGTTTTGGTCTTCTCATTGGCCAATAACTCCTGCTGCAGTGTCACAGCCAATCAGGAAAGAGGGGGTGTGTGTGGGCATGAACATGGGAGCTTGGGAGTGAACCTGCTCAGGTGCCCCCATTACAAGCTCCTTGCTCTGGAGGCACTCAGCAGCAGCGCCGGTAGGGGATTCAAGAAGAGGAGGAGGATGGGGCTGCTCTGTGCAAAACCACTGCACAGAGCAGGTGAGTGCAACAGGTTTTTTTTTTTTTTTTTTTTTTTTTAAGAGACTTTAATATGGCCTTAACTTACTGCACATCCATAGAACTCTAAACAAAATAAGATCACGCATGCTTTTTTTATATTAAATAGGTTTGAAATTATAGTGAAAAGTCCTCCACCACACTTTCCTGATTTCTAAATTTAGTACATTAGTATGCTATGTGTCACCAATAGCGTCATCATTTTGTAACCTGGCCACAAAAGTAAATGCCCCAAATTATGAAATGAGGCCATTTTCAGGGTGGATTAAATCTTGGATGAGTGTTGCTATTAAACCAAAGATCATCTCTGAACGTCCTCCATCCCTCCTGATCATTTCTGTACAACTGCTGGTCTGTACACGAGGCAGACACTCCCAAAAGGCACCTTCAACTGCCTAAATAACTTCGTACTAGTGTAATCCACAATTAGATGAGACATTTGCACATCGATCCCTGACAACGAACAAACATGAATTTCCCTGCATGAAAGATACAAGCAGAAAAACAAGACGGATACCCAAGCAGTATCTAGCACCTTTCACACTGGGGAGGGAGCCGCGGTGACGGTAAAGCAGCACTATATATTTAGCGCTGCTTTGCCGTCGTTTTAGCCACAGTATTCGGCCGCTTGCGTGGCGGTTTTACCCGCCGCGAGCGGCCGAAAAAGGGTTAAAATCCCCCGCAAAGCGCCGCCGTGGCGGCGGTATTGCCGCGGTATTACCGCGGTGTCCCATTGAAATCAATGGGTAGGAGCGGTGAATACACCGCTCCAAAGATGCTGCTAGCAGGACTTTTTTTACCGTCCTGCTAGCGCACCGCTCCAGTGTGAAAGCCCACTCGCTTTCACACTGGAGCGAATGGGGCCGTTTTTTTCAGGTGGTGTACAGGCGCTATTTTTAGCGCTGTACCGCCTGAAAAACGCCCCAGCGTGAAAGCGGCCTTACAGCCACTGGATCCAGTGTCTTGTGTCAATCGTTTGCCGAAGTCTGTTCAGGTTCTTGAATCAGGCTGCCATGGACTACGAAGCTCTTATGCCACGTTTTATACAGCGAGGAAAAAAAGTATTTAATCCCCTGCTGATTTTGTACGTTTGACAAAGAAATGATCAGGCTATAATTTTAATGGAAGGTTTATTTTAATAGTTAGAGACAGAACAAAAAAAAATAATCTGGAAAAACGCATTTCAAAAAAGTTATAAATTGTTGCATTTTACTGAGTGAAATAAGTATTTGACCCCTTTGCAAAACAGGACTAAGTACTTGATGGCAAAACTTGTTGGCAATCACAGAGGTCAGACGTTTCTTGTAGTTGGCCACCAGGTTTGCACACATCTCAGGAGGAATTTTGTCCCACTCCTCTTTGTAGATTCTCTCCAAGTCATAACATGATTGTAAGAGCCGGTGTACTATCATTAGCTGTCCCCCATCACAAAGTGTCCGCTGTGTACTGCGCATGCGCAGTACACACACCCAGATTCCGAAAATTGCCGAGGATGAACGGCACCTGCGCCGCAAGTCCACTTTCAAGCCCCACCATCCAAGTGGACATAGAGTTAGAAAATAATAGAGCCGAGCGCAGTGAGGCCATGGCCGAAGCGTGGCGAACGAAGCGTGGCGAGCGAAGCGAGCCCGCGAGGGGCCCTCTAAGTTTGTGTAGCCCTATGTCCGCTTGGATGGTGGGGCTTGCACATCGACTCACGGCGCAGGCGCTGTTCATCTTCCGAGAATTTCCGAAAATCTTTATGGTCCGTACTGCACATGCGCAGCACACATCGAACACTTGGTCATAGCCGGACTGTTCATGACAGAACACTGGTTCACACAGGGGCGCCTTGTCGGGGGACTTAGCCGCCTGACAAGTCGTGTCCCGTTCTGTACTATGGAACCATTCTAATCGGATCGACTCAAGTTGCTCCGACTTGGAAAAAAGGTCCTTGTACTACTTTATACAGAAGTCATTTTGCAAGCCGCTGTTGAAGAAGTCGGATGCAGGTCGCCTCAGGCAGTCGCGGTGCCTCAGTGTGAACCGACCCTCAAGCTTGTTTTTTTTTTTTATTTTTTTTTTTAACTTGTCATACTTACCTCCACTATGCAGTTCGTTTTGCACAGAGTGGCCCCGATCCTCCAATGCTAAAGTGTCGGGACACTACATACATAAATGTTTGTTCAAGGTCAGTCACCAAGTAGTGAAGCCACAATATACTGCATGTTCTTGGCTCTGGTAGTTTTCATTACAAGGATAAAATCAAGCACGAAAATTTCTCGTGCGATACCAGAACCAATGATTTGTTCGATTAATCAGTACGATATTCCTCTGAAAAAAAATTGTAAGACCAAGACTACGCATGCTCGAAAATGAAGTATACACTACATAACATCACTTCCAAAGTTGTATTCTGCCGTACGGGAACTTTCAGAACTTTAGTAATCTATTGGTTTTCAATATAAAGGTTAGAATGAAAATAAAAAAAAAACGGACGATCATTTGACCGATATTCTCACCATGTGTACAAGGCTTAAAGCAGGCAAACACTGACTTTTCCTATGTTAAAAAGGAGAAGTATAGCCAAAGCCATTTTGGCTGCACTTCTGGGGATTACAGGAGTACACTGTAGTTAGTTCTGCACTCCTATGACCCGTTTGTCGGCTGACATCGCAGAGCCGGTCCAGGTCCATATGGTTGGGATCTACCCAGATGCCTGGGTCCAGCACCTGGCTCGGCCTCTCAGCAAGCCGCTGAGACCCTGAGCCAGCAGCTCCAACCCCCGCCAAAGCCTAACGCTCCGGTGAGTGCTGGAGGGGGGGGGGAGCAGAGAGCCGGTGACGACAGACACTGCTTTCTGCAGCCTGAAGACCAATAGCTGAGTAATCACTGGAGTTTGATCGCTCAGTTCTTGGTCTTACATCTGGCAGGGGACAGATGAAACATCCACCTAGGTGAGCAAATTTATTTTTTATTTTTTTTGTTTAAACCTGAAATTCGCTTTTAAAGCATACTCCCAAAATGAAACCCCCCTTACCTGAATGTCCAACATAATCCCTGAAATAAGCCACTAATCACCCCCAAATCTCCCCCTAAACACTTAAAGCTGAACGCCAGGGATGATCTCTATAGCATACTTACATTGGTTCAAGCTGGACCGCTGGGAAAGCTGACAATCACTGTTGTAACTTGTTGAGAAATAAAAAACATTCCCCTCTGATCAATGCACATTAAAGGGATTCTAAAGGATTTTTTTTTTTTTTTTATAAAATTTCATATTTACCTGCTCTGTGCAATGGTTTTGCATGGAGCAGCCCCAATCCTCCTCTTTTGGGGGTCACCTGCCAGCACCCACCCTCAAGTACTCGCATAGTAAGCAGTTGGCCATGGGAGCACTTGTGCAGGCTCGCTCCCTAGCTGGGCTCTGTGCGTCTATTAAAAATCGATTTGCTGAAAATTTGAATTTGACCTTTCAACTCGATTCAAAACGATTTTTTCCCCAGCCCTAAACCAAGGTATGCAGAATATCATCTCTGGAAGCAACAACACATTGAACCTTGAAACAGATGGGCTACAGCCACAGAAGACCACACCTGGTGCCACTCCTGTCAGATAAGAACAGGAAACTGAGGATACAATTCGCACAGGATCACCAAAAATGGACAATAGGAGATTGGAAAAAATATTGCCTGATCTGAGGAGTCTCGATTTCAGCTGCAACATACAGATGTTAGGGTCAGAATTTGACGTAAACAGAAAAGCATGGATCCATCCTGCCTTGTATCAATGGTCCAGGCTGGTGGTAATGTAATGGTGTGGGGGATATTTCATTGGCACACTTTGGACCCCTTAGTAACAATTGAGCATCGTTTAGCCACCGCGGCCTACCTGAGTATTGTTGCTGACCATGTCCATCCCTTTATGACTACAGTGTACCCATCTTCTGATGGCTCCTTCCAGCAGGATAATCCACCATGTCACAAAACTCCAATCATCTCACCACTGGACAATGAGGTCACTGTACTCCAATCACCAGATCTCAATCCAATAGAGACACTCACCAGATCTCATCCAAGATAGAGACACTCACCAGATCTCACCCAATAGAGACACTCACCAGATCTCATCCAATAGAGACACACCAGATCTCATCCAATAGAGACACTCACCAAATATCAATCCAATAGCTCACCTTTAGGATGTGGATGTGCAGCCGACAAATCTGCAGCAACTACGTGATGCCATCATGTCAATACGGACCAAAATCTCTGAGGAATGTTTCCCACACCTTGTTGAATCTATGCCACCAAGAATTAAGGCAGTTCTGAAGGGAAAAGGGGGTCCAACCCGATACTAGCAAGGTGTACCTATTAAAGTGGCCAGGGAGTGTAGATGAAAGCAGGTTGGAAAATCTCTGACATTATGGGCGCCGCCAACCATTATGGGTAACCCTAAACCCTTTGTTCATTGCCCAGGAGACACAACCTTGGCTGGCACATTAATGGCCACCAGTCATCATGGAAGTAGAACACCAGCAGCTTTATTCTTGACCCATATCCATTACCATTTTTAATAAAATACATAAAAAAATCATAACAAATGTGCAGTTGCTTTCACTTTTTTTTTTTTTTAAAGAATTACCAACAAAAATACACACACAAAAACACTCAAAATCTCTTTTTAAAGTTTATAACATCCATATCACGCTCTTGGCCACAGATGATATGCACTGTTAGCACAATGTAAACAGTGCTGGAAGAGAATGTCTGGTATGTTCCTTGTGACAGCTATTCAGCTTCAGACGTTGCAGGTTGCAGTCCAAATAATATTCCTAACACATTCAAATACTTTCAGAAAGCAAATAGATTAAATAATTCACCTCTTGACTGCTGGAGAGAAGGAACAAGAAGAACTTCTCTTCCATCAATATGCGCACAAAAACACCAAAGCAAAAGACCCCCCCCCCCCCCTTTTCGTTCCCCCGGCAAACCACCCCGGCAGGTCCAAGCCACTTTCCAAATGAATAGGAAACCTCTGAGGTCTACTCCCTACAAAGCCATTTGCAGGATACAAATTCAGAAGGCAAGTACCAATTATCCTTTTGCCACAACACAGTGGTAAACAAAAGAGCTCCGATTCAAAGGCGAGCCCTGGGAGCCGTGCCAGCTCTTGCACGCACAGATTAAACGTATTTACAGTTTGGTGCTGAAGGCAGGTACAGAATTTCTCACAATTGGTTGTCATGGTGGTCCTCCAAATAATATCAGAGTTTACCAATTACACCAAAAGCAAGGAGATGTTTTCACACTGAATGTCTTCACAAAGATTACAATTAAACCACTGTGAGAAAAATTACTAAAAAGTAAAATTTCTATGTTGCACATTACAGTTTGGTACCAACATCGTACCATTTCCATTTATACCTCATTACTGCATCCCGACTCAGCAGCAGCAATCATCCAACCATATGCTACTCCAAGCACCATCAAATCTCCGCAGTTGACAAAAAGAGCGCCAAAACATCTTAGAAGTCCAAAGATTTTTTTATGAACTGTCAGCCAATAAAGTTTTGGAGGCCAACAAATACCCCTTCATCAGGGCTAAACCCATTTATTATACTGCAGCACTCCAGTCCTTAGTGTGGTGGTTGTGGTTTTCTTCATTTTCACCTGGAGGATTCAGTCATTAAAGCGAGAGTAAACCTAAAAAAAAAAAGAAATTATTAAAAGCCAGCAGCTACAAATACTGCAGCTGCTGACTTTTAATAAATGGACACTTACCTGTCCAGGGTGCCCGCGATGTCGGCAATTGCTCGGTTCTCGGCTGCTGCCACCACCATTCTCATTGAGGGAATCAGAAAGTGAAGCATTGCCGCTTCACTTCCCGGTTCCCTACTGCACATGCGCGAGTCCTAAGTGGTCCCCGCCATCTCATGGGACCCGAGTGTCCCAGGAGACAGCGGGGGGGGGGGGTTGGCGGTAAGGGGCGTGATTCCTGCAGGAGTCTATTTCCAGAAGTGGGTTCAGATAGCTGTATTATACAGGTATCTGCACCCCCCTGAAAGGTGCCAATTGTGGTACCGGAGGGGGGGAGGAATAAGATGAGCGGAAGTTCCACTTTTGGGTGAAACTCAGCTTTAAGTCTTTTATTTTTCAACTTCCTTTAACCACTTGCCGACCACCCGCCGCAGATATACTGTGGCAAGGTGGCTTGGCCGCACAAATTGCCATACCGGTACGGTGATTCGTTCACTAGTTTTCGTGTGAGCGCACTCTCCAGTTGACCAGTAGGGGAGCCGATCAGCGGGTCTGGTGGACTCGTTGTCTGCCGGCCGCCCGCGATCATTTCCAGCAGAGACAGAATGGGGATCTGCCGAAGCAAGCATGGCAGATCTGCGTTTTGTCAACAAAAAGCATGGCAGATCTCCGTTCTGTCAGGGGAGGACACTGAGATCTGTCAGGAAGACGGATCTGTATGTTTCCCCAGTCACAAAGTCCCCCATACAGTTAGAAAACACAAACAGGGAACTCATTTAACCCTTTGATTACCCCCGATTTTAACCCCTTCCCTGCCAGTGTCATTAGTACAATGTCAGTGCATATTTTTAGCACTAATCCCTGTAGTAATGTCACTGGATCCCAAAAAAGTGTTAAAAATGTGAGTTAGGTGTCCAATCTGTCCACCGCAATGTCGCAATCCCGCTAAAAATCACAGATCGCCGCCATTACTAGTAAAAAATAAATATGAAGAAAAAAAAAAAAAAATGCGATAAATCTATCCCCTATTTTGTAGAAGCTATAGCTTTTGCTCAAACTAATCAATATATGCTTATTGGGACTTTTTTTTTTTTTTATTTTTTTTTAACCAAAAAAATCTAAAACAAAAATCCAGAAAAAAAACATAATTTTTAAGTAATTAATTTGCATTTTATTGCATGACAGTATTTGATACTTCAGAAAAGCAGAACTTAATATTTGGTACATAAACCTTTGTTTGCAATTAGAGAGATCATACGTTTCCTGTAGTTGCTGACCAGGTTTGTACACACTGCAGCAAGCATTTTGGTCCACTTCTCCATACAGACCTTCTCCAGATCCTTCAGGTTTCGGGGCTTTCGCTTGGCAATATGGCCTTTCATCTCCCTCCAAAGATTTTCTATTGGTTTCAGGTCTGGAGACTGGCTAGGCCACTTCAGCACCTTGAGATGCTTCTTACAGAGCCACTCCTTAGTTGACCTGGCTGTGTGTTTCAGGTCGTTGTCATGCTGGAAGACCCAGCCACGAACCATCTTCAATGCGCTTACTGAAGGAAGGAGGTTTTTGGCCCTCAATACGGTGCAGTCGTCCTTTCCCCTATGCAGAAAAGCAGCCCTAAAGAATGAGGTTTCCACCTCCATGCTTCACGGTTGGGATGGTGTTATTGGGGTTACTAATGGTTTTCTTTGAAACTGTGGTCCCAGCTCTCTTCAGGTCATTGACCAGGTCCTGTGGTGAAGTTCTGGGCTGATCCCTCAACTTCCTCATGACCATTGATGCCCCACAATGTGAGATCTTACCTGTAGCCCCAGACTGAGGGAGACTGACCGTCATCTTGAACTTCTTCCATTTTCTAATAATTGCACCAACAGTTGTTGCCTTCTCACCAAGCTGCTTGCCTATTGTCCTGTAGCCCATCCCAGCCTTGTGCAGGTCTACAATTTTATCCCCGATATCCTTACACAGCTCTCTGGTCTTGGCCATTGTGGTGAGGTTGGAGTCTGTTTGATTGATTGAGTGTGTGGACAGGTGTCTTTTATACAGGTAACAAGTTCAAATAGGTGCAGTTAATACAGGTAATGAGTGGATAACAGGAGGGCTTCTTAAAGAAAACATAACAGGTCTGTGAGAGCCGGAATTCTTACTGGTTGGTAGGTGATCAAATACTTATGTCATGCAACAAAATGCAAATTATAAAAAAATAAAAAATAAAAAAAAAAAATCATACAATGTGATTTTCTGGATTTTTGTTTTAGATTCAGTCTCTCACAGTTGAAGATTACCTATGATAAAGATTACAGACCTCTACGTGCTTTGTAAGTAGGAAAACCTGCAAAATCGGCAGTGTATCAAATACTTGTTCTCCCCACTGTATATATATCATCCTACATAAATTATACCCTACACTTACAATGGTCAGCTTTTATTCAGAATACTTTATTAGTCCCAAAAGGGAAAGTATTCAGTTATGTAAAATCCTTTACTCGAAAAAAAAAAAAAAAAAAAATAAGTCAGGACGCTTAAAAAAAGTCCTGCAAGCAGAATCTTTGAGGCGCTTTAGGAGTGGTGTATACACTGCTCCTAAAGCACCCCTGCCCATTGAAATCAATGGGCAGCGCCGCTTTTTTTTTTTTTTTTTTAAAGTAGAATTGTATTTATTTTCATATACAACAAACAATAAAGAAAAACACTGTATATGGAGCGAACATCGCCCAAACCATTACACAATCTGGTAAACCGGTATATGTAATGGATATGCGACACCCTAAGGCCCCTTTCACAAGAGGCGGACTCCGCTTGCACGGAGTCCGCCGGCTCAGCGGGAGATCTCTGCTGAGTCGGCGGATGACAAGTCCCTCTCTGTTTACTGAGCGGGGAGGGGCTTGTCGAGCGCCACTGGTCTCTATGGAAAGATCGGATGAAAACTGACAACGTGTCCGTTTTCATCAGATCTCACCCGATCCGATCCGCCAGCGACGGATCCGGACGTAGAGCCATCCGTCTGCTTTTGGCGGATCAGACCGCGTCGGATATCAGCAGGCATGTCTCCGCTGACATCCGTTGCTCCATAGACCAGCATGGAGCGCCCGATCAGGTCCGCCGTCAAAACTGACAGGCGGATCTGAACGGTCCATTCGTGTGAAAGGGGCCTAAAGGTCTATTCTGACTAATTGGAACCGATCAATTCAAGGAGACGGTGGTATGGTACTTTCGGAGCTGACCCAAGAGCCCCATATCTTAAGGAATTTTTTTGGACATCAGGCAGCGCCGCTTTTAACCCTTTTTGGCCGCTAGTGGGTGTTAAAAGCACCCCGTTATCGACCGAAAAGCGCTGCAAATATGACGGTAAAGTGCCGCTAAAAATAGCAGCGATTTACCACCGATGCCCCAGCGCCTTACTGTGAAAGTGCCCTAAGGGGTCCATATAGTGAACTTGGTGTTGAGTTATTCACTTTAAGGTCATCACAGAAGACAAGGGGGCACTCTTTAAATCTCCTTTCCTCCAGACTACTAACCCGAAGGTACACTATGCTGCATCCGCAGTGCCGGTAAACAGCACATCAGTGTGAAAGCAGCCTTATTGGGGACCCAGGACAGTACGGGCTCCTTTACATTTCCAAATTTATGGGGTGGCAAAATCCCATAGTTGAGCGTTTTACCCCCCCCCCACACACTGGTGTAGCATTAGGGGTCGCAATGGCAACCCTGCCTTATACTCCAGGGGGCCCATGTGGCCTCCCTGTCACGTTCTGTTTGAGCCTCGGTTCACATTCGCTTCGGATTCTGCACTGCATCAAAATCGCAACCCGTTTATGCAAACCAACCACAACCGGTTTGCAAAACGCAGTGCAATTTGCAGAATCTGATTGCATGGGTGTCCTGCATCAGTTTGGTGCGAATTAAGCCAAAGTCATGGCTCAAAACGCACCCCAGAGAAACAGCATGTAATTTGCAAAGGAATATGCTGCGATTCCCGTGCGAATTACATGCAGTGTCCTGCACCGCATGAGTGTGAACCTGGGCTTATATTTGGACAGGAGGGGCAGCATATATAGAAATCGATCCTCTCCATTTTCCTCCTACAACCGCTGAAAGCCGGGTTTCTCCTCCTCTCCCACCCGCTGGCTTTCAGCGGCTGCAGGAGAAAAATGTTCATTAAAAAAATAAAAAAAATAATTGAAATTCTGAACCATTCCATTTTATTGTGGCCCATGACCAAATCAGCTAAGTGGCGCTCACTCTTCAAGCAAGTAAAACTAGGCCTGAAGTTTGTTCTGCACTCCTGTGGCCCGTTGTCAGCAGACAACAGGCTGAAGCCCATTGTCGCCTGACGTCACAGAGGAGTTCCGGCACGGGAAAGATTGTGACAAAGTCAGGATCCTCCCACATGCCTGGACCGGCACCAGACTCAGCCCAGCGCTTCAGTGTGCATTGGGGGGGGGGGGGGGGTGGGGGGTGGAGGAAGACGACAGAGTAGAGTGAGAGTGACGACTGACAGTCGCCATCCTCTCTACTCACTGAGCTCTGAGAACTGAGCGATCAGCGGTCTTTGATAGCTCGGTTCTCCATCTTAGAGCCGGCGGGGGACAGATGCAGCAACGGACCAATGCTACATCCACCTAGGCAAGTATCATTTAAAAAAAAAAAAAAAACATACTTCTTTTAACCACTTCAATACCCGCCCATAGTCATATGACGCCCACAAGGTGGATCTACCATCCTGGGTGGGCGTCATATGACGTCCTCGGGTTCCCGGCCGCCTGGGGGGGCGCGCGCGCGCGCCGGCGGCGCGCGCGCGCCCGCGGCATCGCTCGGGACCCGGTGCGAGTGCCCGGCGGCCGCGATGTCCCCCGGGCACCCGCGATTGCCCGTTTAAAACAACGGGACCGGGCGGGACCGTGGAGCTGTGTGTGTAAACACACAGCTCCACGTCCTGTCAGCGGGAGGAGACCGATCATGTGATCCCAGTACAGAGGATCACATGATCGGTCTCCTCCCCTTAAGTCCCCTCCCCCTACAGTTAGAATCACTCCTATTAGGGACACACATTAACCCCTCCAGCGCCCTCTAGTGTTAACCCCTTCCCTGACAGTCACATTTACACAGTAATCATTGCAATTTTATAGCAACGATCGCTGTGTAAATGTGAATGGTTCCAAAAATGTGTCAAAAGTGTCCGAAGTGTCCGCCGCAATGTCGCAGTCACGAAAAAAAAAAAAATCGCAAATCGCCGCCATTACTAGTAAAAAAAAAAAAATAAATAAATTCAATAAATCTATCCCCTATTTTGTAGACGCTATAACTTTTTGCGCAAACCGATCAATATACGCTTATTGCGATTTTTTTTACCAAAAATATGTAGAAGAATACGTATCGGCCTAAACTGAGGAAAAAAATTGTTTTTTTTAAAAAAAAATGGGATATTTATTATAGCAAAAAGTAAAAAATATTGTGTTTTTTTTCAAAATTGTCGCTCTTTTGTTTATAGCGCAAAAAATAAAAACCGCAGGGGCGATCAAATACCACCAAAAGAAAGCTCTATTTGTGGGAAAAAAAGGACGTCAATTTTGTTTGGGTGTAACGTCGCACGACCGCGCAATTGTTAGTTAAAGCGACGCAGTGCCGAATCGCAAAAAGTGCTCTGGTAAGGAAGGGTGTTTAAAAGCCCTGTATTGAAGCGGTTAATTGTAGCCCCCAAATCCGCACAGGAGCCTTTGCTCTGACAGATGACAGCTGCCCTGGGTTTTGCCTTTTAGGACATGGCAGGCAAGACTCCGAGGACCCAGGGGACTTCTCCACCATACAGAGTCTCTGCAGAAAATTTGCAGCATGATACCATCAATCTGATCTCTCCCAGAGTCTTGCTCATTCAGAGGACATTTCTAGGAATTTCAATAACAGGGCACGGTTCGGAAATTTGCCCCCCCACACCCAGCATCGGCAGCAGTTAATACAAACAGATACCTTTACTTTACCGTATATTTGAAGCAGAAATTAACATTTGGAAATATCTGACATTCTTCTCACCAAGGACAGACCACAAGAATGCATGCTGAACCTTCCTCTTCACTTCCATTCAATGGCATCACTTATTATGACTGGGAAGCGGAGGGGCAAAGCAGGAGACAGAAAGCAGCACTCACATAGGTAAGAGTCCTTGTAGATGTGTGTGCATGTGGCAGTCGGCCAAATGGGCTATTCTTCTATATACACATACCACACTTGCAGCCATTGCTGTAAACATTGTACAGTCAAATATGCTAACAAGGCTTATAGCAAGAAAAAAAATATTAAACAGGATTTAAAGACTAGGGTACAAGAAGGGTGTAGGTATAATGTACAGTCATTTCCAAGTCCCTATTCTCTATTCAGAGTGTATAAAAACTGACCAGCTTTCTTTAACTGCGGCCCTTTGCTTGCTTTTATCTGGCCCTTGGGACACTATTTCATTTATTGACACCAACGATGGGGCACTATTCCTACCAATGACACCAACGATAAGGAATAACTCCTCAATAATACCAAGAATGGTGCCCAATGACACCAACGATGGGGCACAATTCCCAGCAACGACACCAACAGCTGGACACAGTTCTTGCCAATGGCTCCAGTGATGGGGCACAATTATTCCCAATGACACAAACGATGGGGCACAATTATTCCCAATGACACAAACGATGGGGCACAATTATTCCCAATGACACAAACGATGGGGCACAATTATTCCCAATGACACAAACGATGGGGCACAATTCCTCTCAACACCACCAAGGATGAGGCCTTTTTTTACTCCGACTAATGCTGGGTCATTTTCTACTCCCGATGGCCACAGTCTGCCCCCCCCCTGAAGTCTGAAGGACAGCAAACTTACCCCTTTTTTTTTTTTTTAGAAAGTTTGTTGAACCCTGCTTTAAACAATCACTCTGCCACCATGAATCAATCAACCAAAAGAGGAACTTCAATCCAATCCCCACCATAAATTTTGCCCTCCTATATCCTAATATCACTATAGCTGTGGCGATCTAACAGTGTTCTCTAGGGATCTGCCACAGCACACCTGGTCCTGTACCACCATGTTCTTTTTATAGCATCAAAAGGTTTCTTCTGTGTTGTGCAGTGGCCCCATGGATGTTGTACATGCGTCAAGTAATCAGGGGGTGGCTTCAAAAGAAACAGCCGGCCCCCTCTGATGGAGTACGTGCCGTAGAGTACTTTGTGGCCTCCAGGATCTGTGATGTAGGTATCCCAAGAGGAGACTAAACTTCATTCTCGCCTTGATGAAAAACCCAGAAGCCTGGGTAGGGGTCCCTGAGAAAAGGTATTTCCCGCTGATGATAATGAGGAAGGTGAAGGTCTGCTTTAATATAGGAAAATATATAAAAAAGATAATTTTTTTTTTCCTTGCTTAATTTTTTCCATCTTTCCACATCCTAATGCCGTGTTCCACCGCAAAAAATCCCACGCTGCCGTTTTCTTCCACATTTTCTGGGCCAGCCCACCAGCACCAGATCTCCTGCATGACAGTGGTTCTCAACCTATTAACTATTAGTAACTACTAGTAACTATTCTGGTCCGGCCGCACCTGGAGTATACTGTCCAGTTCTGGGCACCAGTCCTCGGGAAGGATGTACAAATAAGGGTAACAAAGCTAATAAAGGGTCTGGAGGATACTAATTATGAAGAAAGGTTGTGAGCACTGAATTTATTCTCTCTGGAGAAGAGACGCTTGAGAGGGGATATGATTTCAATATACAAATACTATACTGGTGACCCCACAATAGGGATAAAACTTTTTTTGCGGAAGGGAAGACACGTGGCCACTCAGTAAAATGAGAAGAAAAGAGGTTTAACCTTAAACTACGTAGAGGGTTCTTTACTATAAGAGCGGCAAGGATGTGGAATTCCCTTCCACAGGCGGTGGTCTCAGTGGGGGGGCATTGATCATTGATAGTTTCAAGAAACTATTAGATAAGCACCTGACCGACCGCAACATACAGGGATATACAATATAATACTGACATAACACACATAGGTTGGACTTGAGTCTTTTTTCAACCTCACCTACTATGTAACCTCAGTCCTCAAGTACTGCCAACAGGCCATGTTTTCAGGTTTTCCTTTACTTTGCACAGCGGCTTTAAGGCTGGATTCACACCTATGCAGTTTAGTGCTTTTTGCATTTTGCAGATTTGCACTAGAGTCCATTTAACATTGTTTCCTATGGAACCCGATCTGTAGTGCAAATCTGCAAAATGCAAAAAGCACCAAAAAATTCCTAGGTGTGAATCCAGCCTAAATCAATATCAATGACATGGTTTTGATAAGAGCTATTTTATCTAATGGAAGTTCCCAAAACATGGCCCGTTGGGGGGGTACACAAGGACCGAGGTTGAGGACCACTGCTGTATGACATCAGGCTTGGTTTGTTAGTGTGGCATTATGGTTAGCGCTAGGTTTGTAGTCTGGGGTAAAACTAGGTCCTGTATCCCATTAGGATCCCGATGTAGCAGTGCCACATGTGCGAAGAATAACACATCTTCATATGAACATGGCAGTGACTAAAATAGTGGAGCAATGGTCCAACTGTGACAGTAGTGTCTTCAAAATCCTTACTCACCCAACATTTCCTTCAGCACTAGGAGTAATGACGACATTGCTAAAAATCAATCAATGGACAGAGTAGTTGCCATTTTGGGCCTACCTAACACACATATCAATTGCTTGGGTGATTGACTGTAGGACCGTCACCTAATGCCTAGGGGCACCTTTACCTAGTGAATATAGAGCTGCTCATGCCTGGAATATTTTCTAAAATGCAGACATTGTTTTACTTTAACCTTTTCACACTGGCGCCTTCCAGCCCTTTAAGAGATTTATAGCACTGGGAGGCGGGGTGGGGCTTAAGAGCACGTGATCACCGTGACACGAAATGATTTAGATTAGCCTCTGGTAACTGTGCGCGCACTCAGCACAGCCATTTGGACTGCAATTCATGCAAATATGCGCCCTCTCAGTGCCAAGGGTCGCGCGCGGAGGGGCTGCACATTTGTGTGCGGACGCCGCCAAGGGGTTAGTGGTGGATTTCACCATTACAAAGCTAAACTCATGAACTGCAAACAATGGGATAGCATTTCACAATGCTGATTTTTTTTTTTTTTTTGCACAACCTCAAAGTGGTACTGAACTCAAAAAGTGAATCATTTCTATTTTCGAGAGCGCATGTGTCAAACGCATGTGTCAAACACCAGACCTGTGGGCCAGACCTGTGGGCCAAATCCAGCCTGCCAGGCCATTTTGATGTGGCCCCCGCACCTCTTCTGCAGATATGGCTCCGCCCCCTCCTCTCCACCCCCCCCCCCACCTAGCCTTAGCTGCAGAAAGAAATTCCTATGTGCTTTTCCATGCAGCCACGGAGAGACTCGTCTCTGAACCCACCACCCCATCTCAGCAGTCAGCAGAAGAGATCCTGCACCTCTCTGTGCAGCCGCAGCACCCCCTCGTCTCTGCCTCCCCTGGTCTTGGTATTCAGCAGACTCTGGTAGCCGACTCTAGCCTTCCTCTGGTCCTCCTTCAGACCATGCACGTCCTGCTTCTTCCTGCACAAGTTAAGGGGGTGCACTGTGATGTAAGGGAGGGTGAGGGACTCTTGACTTCCAATAGTCTGGGCTCTTGACATCTGATGTAAGAGGGGGTGGGGTGCGTTGAACATCTAGTCTGACAGATACAGGGCTAACACAATGCTGATGCGGCCCGCAATAAAAATTGAGTTTGACACCCCTGTTCTAGAAAATGTCTAGAATTGTTCACGGTGCATAAGCAGTGCTCTGAAAATGTTCCCTTTTGTCTGGAATTCCTCTTGAAATATAGCATTTCAGTGATTTTCCTGTTATGCGAGTGCACCTTGACACGCCTGTGCCCCCAGCCTCTGAGCTGTACGTCTGCAGTGAGATTATTGCTACCTCTGACTGCTAGTTTTTGGATATTTGGA
Organism: Lithobates sylvaticus; assembly: GCA_028564925.1. Taxonomy (NCBI): domain Eukaryota; kingdom Metazoa; phylum Chordata; class Amphibia; order Anura; family Ranidae; genus Lithobates; species Lithobates sylvaticus. The sequence continues at coordinate 573,098,652 of CM053029.1, forward strand.
GTGAGATGTGATAATATAACTACTGTGCTGCTCACTATGGTTTATGCTGGAGGCTCTGACATAAGAAAACCCAAGCACAGCCTCTACCAAGATGGCGGCCACCGCACAGAACAAGGCATGGTAAGTCAGTAATCGGGAAAGATCATCTACAGGCAGACCACAGGCAATACTGGCGACTAGCCTTTTGCCCTCGGATGGTCTGTTTTTTTGGGGTTCAGTTCCTCACGGTCTGTTCACAACATAATGCACTGCACTAGGCAGCCTTGCCAAAACACAGCCCACCCCACATAGAACACAAGGTAATTTGCCTTGTGTTCTATGTGTTCAGTTGACACCACTAGAATAGTGAAAACTAAAAAAAAGTAGGACATGTAAATAATTTTCTTCACTGCAGAAAATTCCGAAGCACTGCACTCATACTGTATGAGTTAACTCTGGCCACATGAATAACAAAAATAAATATATATATATATATATATATATATATATATATATAACTGCCTCTTTTTAAGCAGCTTTTTTGCAGCTTTTTTGTTTTTTCCTTCAAAGAAAGTTGTAAGCACATTAAGGCCCGGCTTACACTGAAATACGCTCCGACTGTGGGAGCAAATGTATAATGTGGTTCCCCAAGAGAAGCGGCTTAACGGGTCTGACTTGTAGCGGTCAGACTTTGAAAAAGGTTCCTGCCCTACTTTGGGCCGACTTGGGCATGATTTCAGCGCATTCATTTGATCACTCGCCTGACGAATGGGTCCTGCGTGGCTCAGAAATGTTGCACTTATCCTGTTGCGATGTGATCTTTCTGCAATAAAAGGTTTTGGACTGCAATTCAAGATCCATGGTGTGCGGACGAACATGTGCATTGAATGTAAGTAGCATCTAAATCTGATCATCATCGTTACTGATCCGAATTGTGGCATGCGACTCGTGCTCTGAGGATCTTGAAGGGGGAACCCCACCTCAAAATAAAAGTGGCGCGGGGTCCCCCCCCCCCAATATACATACCAGACCCTTATCCAAGCACGCAGCCTGGCAGGTCAGAAAAGGGGTGATGAGCGAGCGCCCCCCCTCCTCAGCTCCTCCTGGACCATAGCAGGCCACATGCCCTCAACATGGTGGGGGTGGGTGCTTATGGGGGGGCTCTCCCCCTCCACCCAAAGCACCTTGTCACCATGTGTCGGTGAGATACTCCATATGGGTGAAGTACATCTAAAAAAGGGATGCAACTTCCCTCATTAGAACTCTGCATCAGCTGATTATATTGATTAGACACTCCCAGACTTCAGGACATAGTTAAACTTTTACACTGCTCTGTATCAAAAAAAACAGTAAACACATGCGTTTTAATGCAATTTTGCTGTGTTTCAGATGCGTTTTCTGTGCGTTTCTGAAGCTTTTTTTGGGGATGCCTGCACCTGTGAAAAATGGACATTTGACACAAAAACGCATTAAAACAGCAAAATCTTTTATTCATTTCAACCATTTTTTTGTGGTTGAACTGGATGGACTTTTCAACCTAACTATGTAACTATTTCAACGGGAAGCTACGTTTTTGGTGCAGTGTCAAAACCGCACCGAAAATGCAGCATGCTGGACTTTTCAAAAACGCAGTGCACCTGTAACGCAGTGGTGTGAAAAGCCCCATAAGATTTAAAAAGGGAAACATTTTTCTTGCAAGGAAAAAAGTATCAGTAGGAAAGGGCCCTTAAAAGGCTGGTTCACAGCACAAAAAAAACACTCCAGATCAGTTTCTGCATGTGCATTTTCAATGCATTTTTGATGCTTTCCGGTGCGTTTTTGATGCTTTTTTCCTGTTTTTTTTCCACTGCACCGAGTCCAGTGCGTTTCAGATTCCTGCCGGTGCATTGTTTATGCGTTTTACCGCTTTCCAGTACAGTCCATTGCAGGCAAAATGCAGCATGTTTTACTTTTTTCCTGAAACTGGAACACCCTGGAACTGACCGCATTGGTGTAAACAATGCCATTGGAAACCATATAAACCTACTTTCCATGTATTTTTAATGCAGAAAAAATAAAACGCACTGGACTGCATGTGGTGTGAACCGGCCTTAAGAGCAGAAACAATTAGGACATTGTTACAAAGTTTGTTAAACTCCTTGCTATGTTACATTGATTACCCAGAGGGGATTGTTCCTCTCGTCTTAAGTGACGTGACACTTAAACCTGCGGTCCTACAATCTTTCACCCTGCTAATTTAAGGTTGTAGCGACCAGTCCAGCCACTCCACTCTTCTTGCTGGTATTTGATCTGCAGAATAATTAGTAAGTGGGAAGGTAACGCTTTTTTTTTTTTTTTTTTTTTTTAAATAACACGGCCAAAGTTCCATAATGGTTTTAAAGGGGTGGTAAACGCTCAGCGTTTTTCACCCTAATACATTCGATGCATTAAGGTTAAAACCCTTCCTTTACTGCAGCAGCGCCCCCGAGCCCCCATTATACTTATCTGAGCCCCGTAATTCCTGCGACAAAAACGAACACACCAGCTCCAGCCATGGCCTTGTGTCCCGATTGAATAGATTGATAGAAGCGCAGCTATTGGCTCCCGCTGCGTAGCGGAGGGACCCCAGAAGAGGAGGGTCGGACCACTCTGTGCATAACCAAATTTTTTTGTTTTTTAACCAGCTCCCTACCGCCTTATAGTAAAATGATGGCACCCCCTGGGTGGGCGTCATATGACGTCCTCGGCTTCCCGCAATTGTGGAGAGCGCACGCACGCACCACTGGGGACCCGAGATTGCTCATTACAAAAGCAGAGATGTGGATCTGTGTGTGTAAACACAGAGATCCATGTCCTGTCAAGATGTCAGCCGTCTCAGCCGTGTGCGGGCGCTGCTGGAAAACGTTGTTCTAGGGTAAGCATTTCATAATGAACTAGTATGTGATGCATACTAGCTCATTATGCCTTTGTCCTAAAGGTTTGTTTTTTTTTTTTTATTTATTTTTTTTTTAAAAAGAGTTTACAACCTCTTTTAAAAAAAAAAAAAAAAAAAAATGAGGAAGTCTCAGACCATTGCATGTAATAAGTAATGCCAGAATGAAATCCTACGACACTAGACGGGTAACCTGTCCTCTGTATTTATAGGCCATCTTTTGAGGATTGGCACAGATATCATTATGAACTAGATTAGAGCTTTGTATCAGCCAATGCTACACCTTTGTACCTGGCAAGGTAGCAAGTTTGGTCTTGCAAGACTGAACAGAAGAATTTATTAAAGTTCATTAAACCCTGTAGTGTAGCAGTGCGCACATAATAATCAGCATGCTCCAGGCACCGAAGGAAGTAGTGCAGATAATATAAATAAAATGCTGTTATTAGATTCACTGATTTAAGACTCCATGGCTCTCCTAATCCCACCTCCACCTCATTGTTTTGGCATAAAAAAAATTTAATAAAAATAAAAAAGCCCCATCATCACTTGCAGACAAATTATAAAAGAAAATGAATTCAAACAACTGAGGAAAGGTAAAAAAAAAAAAAAACAAACACACCTTAATGTGGTTGTAAAGGCAGAAGTTTTTTTTTATCTTAGGCCCCTTTCACACTGGGGCGGTTTGCAGGCGTTATTGCGCTAAGAATAGCGCCTGCAAACCGACCCGAAACAGCTGTTGCTGTTCCTTCAGTGTGAAAGCCCGAGGGCTTTCACACTGAAGCGGTGCGCTCGCAGGACGCTCAAAAATGTCCTGCAAGCCGCATCTTTGGCTCGCTATAGGAGTGGTATATTTACCGCTCCTATAGCGCCCGGTCCCATTGAAAACAATGGGGGAGCGCGCCGAACCCGCCCGCAAAACGCCGCTGCAGCGGCAGTTTGCGGGCGGTATTGACTTTTTTTCGGCCGCTCGCGGGGGGTAAAAACACCCCGCGAGCGGCCGCAATGCGCCACTAAAACGCCGGTAAAGCGGCGCAAAAATATAGCGCCGCTTTACCGCCAGCGCCCCCACCGCTCCAGTGTGAAAGTAGCCTTAAGATAAAAAGCCTTCTGTGCGCAGCAGCCCCCCTAATACTTACCCGAGCCCATCTCGATCCAGCAATGTTGCATGAGAGACTCGGCTGTCCGGGACTCCCCTCCTCATTGGCTGAGACAACAGTGTGGCGCCACTGGCTCCTGCTGTTGTAAAAGTCAGTGAGCCAATGAGTAGAGAAAGGGGCGGGGACAGGCTGCAGCTTCATGTCTGAATGGACACTGTGGCTCGGCTGCCCCCATTATAGCAAGCTGCTTGCTATGGGGGGCACTCAACAGGAGGGAGGGGGCCGGCGCCGCCATTCTATAGACTGCGCTGCGATTTCCTTTAGGACTAATGGCACCCCCATGCATCTACTAAACTGCGTTTTTACTACGGGTGCAGGAAGGCAAGATTACACGCCTTCCCATACCCACTCGTAAGAGAACCGAGCCTTCAAGAAATAAAATAAAATAAGTCAGCGGCTGCAAATCCTCTGCTCCAACAACTACGAATCCCTATGCTGCGGTGGGAGATGGGGCTTGTAGTTTTATTATTCACAGATTAAACATGGAATTAACATGATACGTGGTCTGAAAGATGAACTTATCCTTAAAATCTAACAATAATACGTCCGGCAAATGCAGTAAACAGTAACTGGCACTAAGGCATGCCAGGCTTATGCTTGCCAGTTCTTCTCATGAACAGTTGATGCCAATGAAATAACAGGTGATTATCCTGTACAAGATTAGACTTTTCAAATGAAAGTTCCAGAAATAGATCACCACAACACCCCTGGCCAGGATATGGCAGATTTAATTTTAGCTAAGGGTACTGAAATAAAGCAAAACAGCGCTTGCTGATGCAGCACTACTTTATTTTTGCAGGTCCTCCTACCAGTGTTCTTTTTAGACATTGGAATGTACAATTGCCTGCAGAGGACCATTCAGGACAGAAACGCAGAAGAGCCATTACTGTCTTTTTAAGACCCTGTACCCAAATAAAATTGACACAGGTTTTTTTCCCCCCACAAATAGAGCTTTATTATGGTGGAATTTGCTTACCTCTGGTTTTTCTTTTTTGCACTAACAAAAAAGACTTATACTTGATGTTTTCATTACAGTCTATATGCAATGCGAAGTTATCTTTATGTCTGTATCTGTGTCATATCTTTAAATTAAAAAAAAAATTTTAAATAAAAATAAAGTGACAATTTTGAAACAAATATTTTTAACTGTCTGCTATAAAACATACCCCAAAAAAAAAAAATGTCTTCATCAATTTAGGCCAACATTTTTGGTAACAAAAAAAAAAAATAAAAAAAAAAAGCGTATATCGATTGGTTTGCGGAAAAGTTAGTGTCTACAAAGTGTGGGATATAGTTATGGAATTTTTATTTTTTTTTTGTAGTAATGGCGGCGATCAACAACTTCTAGTGGGACTAAATTATTGTGGCGGCCAAAATCAGACACCATCTGATACTTTTTGGGGACCAGTGACACCAATACAGTGATCAGTGCTAAAAAATATGCACCAATGTACTAATGACACTGGGTGCGAAGGGGGTTAACATCAGGGGGCGATCAAAGGGTTAACTGTGAGGGAGGAGCTTTTACTAGGGAAAGAATTGATCCATGTTCCTGCTTTGGAGAGACACAGGATCCATGCCTTCTCCACTAACAGCGCGTCGATCTGTCCTGTTTACATTCTGGCTCTCTGCCTAATGATCGGCAGACACCAAGTCCATGGTACCCGCAGATCTGCTCTTGCTGTGTAAAGTCACAGTGGGAGCAGGTTTCCGGCACCGCGCATGTGTGCCCCAGACCCGGATGTGCAGGATCTAGGTAAGTTATATAGTCGGCAAGCGGTAAAAATGGTTGTAAACCCTTACATATACAGTGCAACCTTGGATTACAAGCATAATCCGTTTGAGAAGAATGCTTGTAATCCAAAGCACTTGCATATCAAAGTGAGTTTCCCCATAGAAGTCAATGGAAACAAAGATAATTCGATCCGCATTGACTTCTATTGTTTGCAATACCGCATGTGGCCAGAGGTGGGGACAGCTCGGCTGCACTCGGAAAGGCTCGGGAAAGGTGTGTTTGAGTATTTCAGAGTGATTCCGAGTATTTCCGAACAGGTCCGAGTGTAACCGGCGCCCCCGCACCTCTGTCCAAATGCGGTACTGCACACCCTGTTAGCTTGAATTCTGCCGGTTTTGCGAGACAACACTCACAAACCGAGTCGGAATTAAAAAAAATAAAAATAAGTTGCTAGTCTTTTAAAACGCTCGTTAACCGCGTTACTCGTAAACCAAGGTTCCACTGTACCCAGAGAAGCGACTGGCCTCAGGTGATAAAACAGATAAAGAAAATCCTCCTACATAATTTGTACCTCATCTCAGAGATACATGGCATTTCACATGTTCTGCGACTTGGGGTTTCACAAGTCAGATGCCAAGTCGCACAAGTGTGAAAGAAGCCGAACTCTGAGACAGCAAATACATGCTAAGTTACAGGCAGCATGATCATGTTAGTGCTAACACACCATTGAATGTTAATTGCGAGAACTTGCCCAACGCTTTGAAAATGCTTGAGGGCCTGTTCATATGGCTGTGGACTACATTGCTACAGCTTTTACATAAACTGGCCCATGCAGACAAGGGGCCCCAGTAGGCTAAAACACACTCTGCAGTTTTGTAAGAATGTCAGCATACCTGTAGGCCTTTTCCGTCACCAATGAAGCCTGGCTGAGATACTCCCAATGTTTACATTCCTACATCCTGGCTTATTTCAGGACACGGCAGATGTTGGGTGCTCAACCCCAGGATCGCAGGCGCAAGCAAGCGTCTCGATTCAAAAGTTGGACATGCGCGGCGCGCTTAGGGTTGCCACCTCATCCCTTTAAAACCGAACTAATGAATTACACAGGTTCTGAGGCTAATTTGATGCCAATAAGGCACCAAGAAAGTTTAATTACCACTTTAATCAGCCTCAGAACCTGAGTAATTAATGTGTGTTCGGGTTTAAAGGGATGGAGGTGGCAACCCGAGGCGCACTTTCTCCCGCTGCAGCAAAGATTCTCCCAGTCCCCCATCAGGATTCTCACACTCCTGTACCCCCTTTAGTCTGGACTACAACAACTCAGCAGCCAAACAGCCTCCTTTGGAGGACAAGCTATCACTGTAGTTGTCTTCAGAGAAGGATTAGATGTCATTTTGTTGCAGCATGAAAACAATGGGAATATTTCGGCCAGGCTTTATGGGTTTTTTTTTTTAATTTGGTGCATTTTAAACTATTGAGGGTCCTTGTTTGCTTGGGCCAGTTTATGTTAAAGCAGAACTAAACCCTCCTTCATATTTAAGCTAAGAAAGTCGCCATCTTGGCCTCTGTTTGATCTTCTCCTGCCATGATGATCCACATGTGATCAGTTATGACACCAGCCATTTAAAGATTTGACAGTTTGCGTGTGATCACAACCAATGTGACAGTTACATACCCAGCACATGCCAGGAATGTGCCACCATTTGTAACCACCCCCACAAAGGCATGCCACCATTTGTAACCACCCCCACAAAAAGGCATGCCACCATTTGTAACCACCCCCACAAAAAGGCATGCCACCATTTGTAACCACCCCCACAAAAGGCATGCCACCATTTGTAACCACCCCCACAAAGGCATGCCACCATTTGTAACCACCCCCACAAAAGGCATGCCACCATTTGTAACCACCCCCACAAAAGGCATGCCACCATTTGTAACCACCCCCACAAAGGCATGCCACCATTTGTAACCACCCCCACAAAAGGCATGCCACCATTTGTAACCACCCCACAAAGGCATGCCACCATTTGTAACCACACCCACAAAGATGCCACCATTTGTAACCACACCCACAAAGATACAGCCATTTGTAACCACCCCCACAAAGGCATGCCACCATTTGTAACCACCCCCACAAAGGCATGCCACCATTTGTAACCACCCCCACAAAGGCATGCCACCATTTGTAACCACACCCACAAAAGTTTACAGCCATTTGTAACCACACCCACAAAAGGCATGCCACCATTTGTAACCACACCCACAAAAGTTTACAGCGCTCCTATTTATTTAATTTATTTTTTAACTTGCCCTCAAACAAATGGTCACAAACTTTTGGAACAAAAGGCAGACATTCAAGATATAAAAAAGACAAAATAAACAGGTTTAAAAATGAGAGGCACCAAGATATGCATGTATAGTTAGGAGGGACACCTTAAAAAGGTACCATAAAGAAACAGAAGTGGACCTAGCTCTCACTGCCAGCGTTAGTCATATGGCAGCAAGGCCTGGGACTCCACAACTGAAAGCACGGAAACATCTGGGGACACTTTTTATCCAGGGGCAGCCTCCTAAAATTGGGGACTGTCCCCAGAAATCAAGGACAGATGGTGAACCTAGTTTATGTAAAAAAAGAGGAACTTGGCCTTCACAGCCAGTTCACATCTGAGCTCAATGCATTTTGAACTAAAAATAATGCACCATTTTTCAAAAATGCACCACACCAAATAGCATGGTACTGCGGTACATGGCAACCTAGTGCAGGCAAATGCACTCTATGAGATCTGCATTTGGGGTGTCGTTACTATCAAAAATTTAGTCAAAATTAAGTTCTGGCAGATCACTAAAATGTTAAAAGTGCCTAGATTGTTTCTCACCTTGCTCTGCACATGCTCAATTGCTCTCCATTCTCGGCACTGTGCCTAAAATCAGAGCCACTAAAGGCCAATCAGTTGACAGCTTTAATATTCACAGTCACTGAAGGAGAGAGGAAGCAACAGAAATGGCACAGACAATGCAGAGGGAACACAGATTAGGGAGGGAGAAAAGAAAAGCAAAAGAGGTGACAGGACAAATTCTGCTGCCAAGGAGACACAAAAGAGTTCAAACCACATGCAGTGCTTTTTTTTCCTGCAACAAAAACACATGGGAAGTAGGTTATATGGATTCCAGTGGCATAGTTCACGCTAGTGTAGTGCAGTCCAGTGCTTTTCTGTTCCAGAAAAACAAAACAAACAAAAAAACAACAACACAACATGCTGCTTTTTTTCCTTCACAAAACTGTAATGGAATTCTGTAAAAAGCATAAAAAAATAAAATAAAAAAAAAACGGACTGGACCCCTGTACAGTGACCAAAAGAGAGGGGGAAAAGAAAGAATAAAAAGCATTTGGAAATGCATTAAAAATGCACTGGAATGGTTTTAAAAATTGTGTTAAAAATGTGCATGCAGAAACGCATCTGGAAAAGATCTGGAAAACGTTTTTGTCGTGTGAACTTGCACCAAGTGCGGTGCAGAAAACAGAATGCAGCACACCGGGTTCTGGTGGGAATTGTTCCTTTAACTTTAGAGCATTTAATCAATTTCTAAATGAACTGTCAACACACCTGCATCGGGTTAACACAATGCACCACAATGCATGGCTCTGCTTTTGTGGTGCTCTATAGCACAGGTGTGTAAAAGACTAGTGCATTGGAGATGCTGTTCAAGATGAATGGCCCCGCAGTGCAAAAAACCTATGACGTTGCTCACAATGTGCATTTCAAAGCATTCTGCCATATCGCACCTACGCGACTGGGTCCTAGCTTGTCTGAATGTCTTAAATTAAAGGAGAAGTCCAGCCTGAGCTCATTTCGGCCGGGCTTCTCCTATGGGTCACAGGAGTGCAATTAGTTTTGCACTCCTGTGACCCGTTTTCAGTGGAGAGCGGTCTGAAGTCTGCTCTCTGCCGACGTCACCAAGATCAGTCCATGCGCCGCGTCATCACGACTGGACTAATGGCTGTCTCAGCCTCTCAGCGAGACTGCCGCTCCGCGTCCCTCCACAGCTCTAGTCTAAGCAGGGGCCCGAAGAAGAAGAAAGAAAAAAGAAGAAAAAAAGAACAAACCAATGGGAAAGATTTATGGCTTTTTGTTTTTATTTTTTTTACTAGTAACGGCGGTGATCAGCGATTTTTAGCAGCACTGCGACATTGCAACGAACAGATCGGAGACTTTTGACACTTTTTTGGGACCAGTGGCATTTATACAGTGATCAGTGCTATAAAAATGCACTAATTACTGTATAAATGCCACTGGCAGGGAAGGAGTTAACACTAGGGGGCGATCAAGGGGTTGACTGTGTTCCCTAGTGTGTGTTCTAACTGTGGGGGGGGGGGGAATAAGACTGACTAGGGGGAGGAGAGAGATCGGTGTTCCAACTTGGTATGAACACACAATCTGTCTCCTCACCCCTGAGAAAACCGGGATCTGCGTTTACGCACACAGATCCCGGTTATCACTCGGGCACGAGCATCGTGCCCGCCAGGCACTCCCATCAGCTCTGGCGTGGCGCCGCGGGTGTGTGTGCGCTCCCCCTAGTGGTCAAAAGGAGAACCGATGTACAGTTATGTCATTTCGCCCAGGGGCGCAAACCTGCCGCAGTAAACTGCATCGGCTGGCCAGGAAGGGGTTAATTGTTGTGACTGGACATCATATGACATCCTTCACATGTGGCTCGGCGATCGGTGGTACGGTGTGTCACTCGGACACACTGCATCTCCGATCATGGTAAAGAGCCTATGATATAGGCTCTTCACCATGTGATCAGCTGTGTCCAATCACAGCTGATCACAGTGTAACTAGGAAGTGCTGGTTATCAGCATTCCTCTCCTCACGCTCTCAGCGCGAGTAGAGGGGAGCCTCATCAGCGCACATCAGTGAAGGAGAAAAATTACTTAGTTAAAAAAAAAAAAAATAAAAAAAAAAAGCCATAAATCTTTCCCATAATTTGCAGACGCTATAACTTCTGCGCTAATTGCGATTTTTTTTTCCAAAAATATGTAGAAATGTGTATCAAAAGTGTCCAATTTGTCCGCCGCAATATCGCAGTTCCGAGAGAAAAAAAAAAAAAAAAAAAATCAGATTGCGATTTTTTTTACCAAAAATATGTAGAAGAAGAATACATAATTGGCCTAAACTGAGGAAAACTATATATTTTTTTTAAAGTTGGCATAGTTATTATAGCAAAAATTAAAAAAAAGTGTGTTTTTTTTTTGTTTTAAATTGTCGCTCTTTTGTTTATAGCGTAAAAAAAAAAAAAAAAAAAAAAAAAAAAAAAAAATGCAGAGATGATCAAATACCACCAAAAGAAAGCTCTATTTATGGGGGGAAAAAAAAAAAAGTAATCAATTTTGTTTGGGTACAGTGTCGCACGACCGCGCAATTGTCAGTTAGAGCGACGCAGTGCCGTATCGCAAAAAACAGCTTGTTCAGGAAGGGGGTAAATCCTTCCGGGGCTGAAGTGGTTACTGCCCGGCCATCATTTTGTTATAGACCGGGTGGGATTTGGTTAAACTGGAACATAGGCAAGGATTAAAGATAAAGAAGCTGCATGCTGAGTAAGCGAATAAATCAGCTGCTGAAAGTTACATACCATCAGAAAAAGAATGTAGGAGGTAAAAGTGCCCCCCCCCCCCCCCCACGGGAATTTTATAACTGTCCCCCCACTGTATACAAACTTTTCCATTTAGCAACCATTAAGACTCCAGTTGTCACTAAGCAAATCAGGTTCCATGATCAAAGCAAATATCTGATTGGCTCAGAAGAATAAAATTAATAATAATAATAATAATAAAAATAATAATAATAATAATAATAATAAGACTCCCATTTTTGCAAGGTTCTCCTTGCTAATATTGGGGCGCACATCATGTTGGGATGTGAGGCCTTCTCAGGCACGATTAGTGTGGGAGACTCCGACATCGGAGCTCCTCCAGTGGTCTTCAATCACTGCTGGTTGGAACATTCATAATGTCAACTGGAAACAAAGCAGTAGATGTTTTTTTAGACTGTAGGCCATGGGACATCCAAGTCTGATTAATAGGGGGACGCTTATTACAGAGACTGCGAGATGAAAACACACACACAAAGCTGAGCGCAGACACACACGGTTCACATCCTGTGTGGTGACATTCTATTCCTCAATCATCAACAACAATGCTGAACACCAAATCATAGCTTGGGGCCAAGTGCTTGCAGTGCATGTCAGATCTGTGGGCCCCGATACCACGTACAGACATTGTATTGTCTGCAACCTTCTCACCAATAAGAAGCCACATTCAGTGTGTGTTGTAAAGCACTAAATGCCTTCACACCATACAATGACCACACCGAGCTATCCTTTAAAGCTGGAATCCTGAGAGATATAGAATGCGTCACGAGAAAAAACGTGCCAAAAAAACATGCACTCCCACCATACCAGATGTGAATGGGACCTGAAAGTGAAATTGGTGTGTTTAGACGGGAACAACGACAGCTGGGCGTCTCCATCCACTCCCTCCCATGTACAAAGATGACCATACACTATGCAATCTGATACAATCTCTGTACAATTTACTTTAGAGATTTACCAAAATGACAGAATAGGACAGTAGTCTCCAAACTGTGACCCGAGGGTGGCCCTTTGCTTGCTTTTATCCAGCCCTTGGGGCATTGTTCCTTCCACTGTCAGAAACAGTTTGGCACAGTCCCAGCCTTGACACCAACGACGGAGCGCTATTCCTCCCACCGACCCCAACGACGGGGCGCTATTCCTCCCACCGACCCCAACGACAGGGCGCTATTCCTCCCACGACAGGGCACTATTCCTCCCACCGACACCAACGACGGGGCACTATTCATCCCACCGACACCAACGATGGAGCACTATTCCTCCCACCGACACCAACGATGGAGCACTATTCCTCCCACCGACACCAACGATGGAGCACTATTCCTCCCACCGACACCAATGATGGAGCACTATTCCTCCCACCGACACCAACGATGGAGCACTATTCCTCCCACCGACAGGGCACTATTCCTCCCACCGACACCAAAGATGGAGCACTATTGCTCCCACCGACACCAAAGATGGAGCACTATTCCTCCCACCGACACCAACGATGGAGCACTATTCCTCCCACCGACACCAACGACGGGGCACTATTCCTCCCACCGACACCAACGATGGAGCACTATTCCTCCCACCGACACCAACGATGGAGCACTATTCCTCCCACCGACACCAACGATGGAGCACTATTCCTCCCACCGACACCAACGATGGAGCACTATTCCTCCCACCGACACCAACGATGGGCACTATTCCTCCCACCGACACCAACGATGGAGCACTATTCCTCCCACCGACACCAATGATGGAGCACTATTCCTCCCACCGACACCACTGATGGAGCACTATTCCTCCCACCGACACCAATGATGGAGCACTATTCCTCCCACCGACACCAACGATGGGGCACTATTCCTCCCACCAACAATGGGGCACTATTCCTCCCACCGACACAGACGATGGGGCACTATTCCTCCCACTGACAATGGGCACTATTCCTCCCACCAACACCAACGAAGCTGCAGTTTCCAAAGCGAGCAAAATCCTTTCTTATTAAGAGAGGTATGGACTTCAGAGAGAGAGATATCATTTTGCCTCCCTGTACAACTCATTAGTAAGACCTCATGTGAAAAATGCAGTTCAGTTTTGGGCACCAGTTCTTAAAAAGGATATCGGGGAACTGGAGAAAGTGCAGAGAAGGGAAACCAAACTGATAAGAGGCATGGAGGAGCTCAGCTATGAGGAAAGATTAGATGAACTGAATTTATTCACTCTTGATAAGAGGATAATAAGGGGGGATATGATCAACATGTACAAATATATAAAAGGGTCCATATAGTGAACTTGGTGTTGAGTTATTCACTTTACAGTCAAATGAGGACAAGGGGGCACTCTTTACGTCTGGAGGAAAAGAGATTTCATCTCCAAATACAGAAAGGTTTCTTCACAGTAAGAGCTGTGATAATGTGGAATAGACTCCCTGCAGAGGTGGTTCTGGCCAGCTCAGTAGAATGCTTTAAAAAAAAAAAAAAAAAAAAAAAAAAAGCCTTTCCTAGGTGTACATAATATAATTGGATACTAACATTTATAGGTAAAGTTGATCCGGGGAAAATCCGATCGCCTCTCGGGGGGGGGGGATCAGGAAGGAATTTTTTTCCCTGCTGTAGAAAAATGGAGCATGCTCTTCTGGGATTTTTCGCCTTTTTTGTGGGTGAAGGATTGTGTATATGGGATTGTACTAGATGGGCATGTGTCTTTTTCAACCTGACTATGTAACCAATGATGGGGCACTATTCCTCCCACTAATACCAAAAAGGGGACACCGTTTACCTTAAGTGACACCAGGACATTTTCTACTCTCGCTGACCACAGTCCAGCCTCCCTTTTAGCCTGAAGGACAGTAAACTGGCCCTTTGTTTAGAAAGTTTGGGGACCCCTGGAATAGGAGGACCCACCTGAACAATCCCTTCAATTTGTATTAAATCAGGCAGGCCCTTGCACTACACAGCCGATGGTAGATCTAAAGGAGATTGTACAGTGTATGGCCACCTTAACCAGTTCACGACTGCCCTATAGCAGATTTACAGCTACAGGGCAGCCTTTCTGTGCAGAATCATGCATTAAATACAGGAGATTCTGCACTTCCACCTGGGAGGGTCAAGCCGCTTCTGCCGTGATTGGTGACAGCAAAAGCTCATCAGTAGGTGTCGGCCAATGGATGTCCGCGGTCACCCGCTAATTCAGGGGACACACAGGACAGAGGTCTGCATTATTTATGTAGACAAAACTCTGTCCAGTCAGAGGGGACCTGATGGATCCATCATATCCCTTAGTAAAAGCAGCACACAAATTTAACCCTTTGATTGCCATTGATGTTTAACGTATAAAAATAAAAAAAATTCCAGTGTAATGTAATAAAAAAATTTTATATATATATATATATATATATATATATATATACACACACACACACACACACACACCACACATATACATACATACATATACATACATACACACACACCCACACACAAAATCCAACTGTTTTGCCCCAGTCAGTCTATCCCCCACACAGTTAGAGAGGACCTCCTAGGGACACTTAACCCTTTGATTACCCCTGGTGTTACCCCTTCCCTGCCAGTGTCATCAGTACAGTAACAGTGCATATTTTTAGCACTGGTCACTATAATAATGTCACTGTCCGCCGCAATGTCGCAGTCCCGCTAAAAATCGCTGATCACATCACTAGTACGTTTTGATGGATCTTTGATTACCATCACATAAATATACATAGACTTGTTTGAGTTTTTATGAATAACTAAATAATAGATACAGATGATTGTCGTGTTTTTCGCGCATACTTCAACTTGCATATTCAGCATGCCTTAAATAAAAATAAATAAAAATAAATCGCTGATCGCTGCCATTACTAGTAAAAAAATTAATAATGCCATAAAAATATCCCATAAGTTTGTAGACGCGATATCTTTTGTGCAAACAAATCAATATACACTTATTGGGATTTTGTTTTACCAAACATGTGTAGCAGACAACATATTGGCCAAAATTTATGAAGAAATTAGATTTTAAAAAAAATTTTTATTGGATATGCTTAATAGCAAAAAAATATATTATTTTTTCAAAATTGTCGCTCTTTTTTGTTTATAGCGCAAAAAATAAAAACTGCAGAGGTGATCAAATGCCACCAAAAGAAAGCTCTATTTGTGGGGAAACAAGGACATTTTTTTGTTTACAGCATCGCAAAATTGTCATTTAAAGTGGAAGTAAACCCTTCCAAATGACTTTGGCCTACAGGTAAGCCTAGATTAAGGCTTACCTGTAGGTCCAATAAATATCTCCTAAACCTACATGGTTTAGGAGAGATTTAGCGATGAAAAGGCATCGCTGTCTACGGCGCATAGACAGCGGCGCGCAGGCGCAATGAGGGCGCACTGAGGATGCCGAGATCACGGCGATATGCCGATCTCATGCGCATGCGCGGGAGTGACGTCACCGCCGCTTCAGCGAATGATAGCGCTGGAGCAGCGAGACCCGGAAGTCACTCCGGCCCTGGATGGCGGCGCAGAAGATCGTGGATAAGGACCACTTCGGGGGCTTCGTTTTCAGGTAAGTCTTTCATAATGAGCTAGTATGCTATGCATACTAGCTCATTATGCCTTTGTATTGCTTTTTTTTTTTTTTAAGAGGCTTTACTTCCTCTTTAAAAGTAACGCAGTGTCGTATTGCAGAAAATGGCCTGGTCATGAAGGGGGTTAAATCTTCCGGAGGTCAAGTGGTTAAAGGAAGAAGTAGAAAAGTGTGTATGGTATAGCAATGAGGGAGGTGTGGTCCAGACTGGTAAAACACACTCTATTCTGTGATGCGGTAAGGCAGTGGATAATAGGATATGAAGTTTACTGCAGGGTCACATGATGCTACAGGAAGTGAGGGGCTCAGATGCATTTTTTTAAAACGATGAACAGAGAGGTGCAGATTGAAGGCTGCCATGCACTAGGTAGGAGAGAGATGAGCACGTTGCGGTGGCTTGGGCAGAAAATAAATTAGACAAGGCTTCAAATTATTATGAAAACTGAAATTCTGCATGAAAGATGAACTTAAGCAGTAATGCGCCATATTTTAAGTTTTTTTTTTTTTTTTTTTTTTTTAAGAGAGAATTTATTTATTTTTATCTGGCAGTCTGCCCCTTTAGGATTACTAGACAGGAAGTCAGCGGTGAGCTGGAGGATATCGCTCCCCGCTACACAAACGTCATCCGAAATATTTTCAAGTCTGATAATCTTCTGAAACTTTTAATGAAACCCATTTTACATCCTAGAAAAGGACCATTTATAGTTTATCTTTCAGGGTTATGCGAGGTTACATTCAAATAATCATTCTTATACAACCAGACATTCCATTTCTGCATTTCAAAACACAAACATCCATTATTTGGATACTGGAAACTTCAAATACATTCAGTGTGCCACAGAGGACCATTTTACACCAAGGTGCAGAATAAAAAAGGGTATTTCCAATCTTTGCAGCCAAATTGGATAACATATAGTTTTGTTACATTGTTTCCAATCACATGGCAGAATGTAAAAAAAATAAAAATAAAAAAGGGAGTACAAAAAAAAAAAAAACCTTATTCTCCACGCCCCCCCCCCCCCCCCCATTTGGGTGAATGGGTGAGCTGGAGTTTGGCTTCAATTTGTTAGTCTATCCAAATCTGCTAGTACATCCAACACTCCTCTCACCCCAGACTGACAATTCTGCTCTCTGCTGTGCCTCCTGTTCTCATTCCTCCAGAGCTGTGTCTCACTTATACAGAAGGTGTGTTACTGCCCAGATAACCAGGTGTGAAAAATAAATAAATAAAAAGGTCAAAGACTAAACACTGATGCAGCCACCACGTCTAATGATTGGTAAACTGCAATATAATATAAATCGCTGCTTTTGGTTTAACCACTTCAGCAGCGGAAGAATTTACCCCCTTAATGACCAGAGCCTAACTGACAATTGCGCAGTCGTGTGATGTTGCACCCAAACAAAATTGACATCCTTTTTTTTCCCCCACAAATAGAGCTTTCTTTTGGTGGCATTTGATCTCTGCAGTTTTTATTTTTGTGCGCTAAAAAAAAAAAAAAAAAAAAAGAAGAAAGGATTGTCAATTTTGAAAAAAAAAAAAAAAAGAACATTTTTTGCTATAATAAATATCCCCCAAAAAAAAAATAAAATAAAAAAAACAAAATTAACTTCCTCAGAGGCCGATATGTATTCTACATATTTTTTTTTTTTTAAAAAAAAAATTGCAATAAGCATATGTTGGTTTGCGCAAAAGTCTACAAAAGAGGGGATAGATTTATGGCATTTTTATTAGTAATGGCGGCGCCGGCGATCAGCGATTTCTAATCTGGACTGCGACATTGCGGCAGACAGATCGGACACTTGACACTATTTTGGGACCATTGACATTTATACAGCGATCAGAACTAAAAATAGCCACTGATCACTGTATAAATGTCACTGGCAGGGAAGGGGTTCAACACTAGGTGCCGATCAAGGGGGTGAAGTGTGTTCCCTCAGCATGTTCTAACTGTGGGTGGGTGGGGGGGGGGGGTGCTACCTAGGACATGACAGATCACTGCTCCCGATGACAGGGAGCAGTAGATCTCTGTCATGTCACTGGGCAGAACAGGGAAACGCCTTGTTTGCATCTCCCCATTCTGCCTCTACTTGGTACGATTGCGGGCCATGGGCGGCGTGCGTACGCTAGCCTGCGATGACTGAGGGACGTACAGGTACGCCCATTTGTGCACCCGTGCCATTCTGCCAACGTGCATCGGCCGGCAAGTGGTTAATATCACAGTTTTTGTGGGGACATAAAACACTGAGAATGTTCAGAAATGCTTGCAATCAGCAATGACAACTTCTCCAAAGAAACCTAAAAAAAAAAAATTAAAAATAAAAAAAAAAAACCCACAAATATAAAAAATGAATTATAAATAACAAAGAATAAGCAAGATTTGTTTTCTTTTTATGAGAACACACAAGATACCGTATAGGAGGGTTTTCTCAACTTTGACTGCAAAAGTAGAATACACTTTAGAGCGGATCTCCACTGCACCTGAGCACCAGAAACTAAAAACACAATTTAATTCATTTTTAACCAGTTGCGGACCGCCCACCGTACATTTACTGCAGCAGGGTGGCCGCTCAGTGCCAGATCACGGACCTAGTGCGTGATCTGATACTTCCGGGTCTGGGGTGCCCGCGTGTGCCGCCGGCAGACCGCTCCTGCTGTGAATGTCCCCGTGCACCCAGGAATCGTTCTTTACAGAGGCAGAACAGCAGTCTGCCCATGTAAACAAGGCAGATTGCCGTTCTGTCAGTACAGAAGGCATGGATACTGTGTTCCGGCACCCTGCATGTAAATTAGGGGGCTGGACGCATGCATAGAGGGTGCGGCGCCCGTTCACCCCTAATGGACAGGCCGCCACCAATGTCTAGATTGGAAGATTACCCCTCTATTCCTATTCTGGCGACAAGCAGAAACACAGATCCATGCCTTCCACTAGTAAAAGTACCTCCGCCCACTACACTGAAACACCAGCTAGGCGCACAATTAACCCTTTGATCGCCCCTGATGTGGGGGACACACCTGATGAAGAGAAAGGACAAGGAGGGCTGGCGGGGACCCCGGAAGAGGAGGATCAGGGCTGCTCTGTGCAAAACCATTGCACAGAGCAGGTAAGTATAGGCACCTTTGTTATTTTTATTTAAAAATAAAAACGGAATAAGGTTTACAAAACACTTTAAAAATAAAATCAATGATGATTGGGACAGTGAAGTTCCGCTTTAAGCCAATGCTCCGTAAGCTAGAAGCCTGGCTATCAGCCAAAGCAGCAGACAATGCGGGATAAGCTTTAACGCCTTCACAGACCGAGGTTTACCTAATAATCAGGAAACTGCAAAAATAGAACAGGTCAGCGAGATAACGATAAAACTTTATCAGCGGCCACAGGACACAAAGAAAAAATAAATAAAAATGGCGCTTCTCATTTCATGGCTGGGTCAGTATGTTTATATCAGATTTCGGGGATGGGAAATGTAACAGGCTTGAAGCTGAAGATTTTATGATAAATAAAATGATAACCAACGGAAAGTTTTGCATGCACACCCTGAACTCCTTACCCCCCCCCCCCCCCCCACTTCTAGAGACTGGCAGAAAATCTCCCCCTGCTCCGTGTCATCCTTATTAGCAGAACATCGATAGGAGCCAGGATTACCGCACTGACAGCTGCAATTGCATGGATCAGGGCTACACAGACTCAATGCTATTTCCTCCCATTTTTTCCTCATTCCCTCAGCCTAGACCCCGGCCAATGAACACATGACCACTAAGCTTTGTGGGTTTTTTTGGACAGAGTTGGTACAGTGCCAGGTATCCTGCATGTGCAGAATTCCTACAGTTCTAGTCAGATTACTAGGAGGAGAACGGTGCGAATGGACGAGCAGGAGAGTTACCAGCTGCCTTCAGCCGCCTTAGCAAAAACGTTGGCTTTTAAAAGGTTTACAATTAGACGCGTGCGATTCATTTTATTTCCAATCCCAATGAAATTTTCGCTATTCGGAGATAGTCACAATAGTAATGACTATCAACGAATCCGGAAAAACAAATAACTAAACAAATTAATTTGTATTCATTTAATTCGGATGACATGATGTGATAGTTTGAACTTTTGTTAACTGCGTGCCGAAAGTATAACTTACATATATGGCAGCAGAGAGGCCTCCCTATGCTGGATCACGTAACAAATAGCAAAAAAAGAAAGCTCCATTTGTGGACAAAATAAAGATATAAAAATTGTTTGGGTACTGTGTTGCATGACCATGCAATTACCAGTTAACCACTTGTCTACAGGGCACTTATACCCCCTTCCTGCCCAGGCCAATTTTCAGCACTGTCACACCTTTGAATGACAATTATGCGGTCATGCAACTCTGTACCAAAACAACATTTTTATTGTTTATTTTCACTCACATAGAGCTTTATTTTAGAGGCAATCACCGCTGTTTTTTTTTTTTTTATCAAAATAATATTTAAATTTGTTCCTTTACTGGTGTGCGCTGATGAGGCGGCACTGAAGGGCGACACTGATTGGCAGCACTGGTGGACACTAAGACCCCTTTCACACTGGGGCGCTTTGTAGGTGCCACAGCGCTTAAAATAGTGCCTGCAAAGCGCCCTGTCTCTCCAATGTGAAAGCCGGAGGACTTTTCACACTGGAGCGGTTCTCTAGCAGGACGGACTTTTTTTGTCCTGCTAGCAGCATCTTTGAAACCGCTCCTAAACTGCTCCTACCAATTGAAATCAATGGGGCAGCGCGGGCAAAGCGGTGCTTTGCGGGCGGTTTTAACCCTTTTTGGGCCGGTAGCGGGGGTTAAAAAAAAAAATCAATCACAAAAATTACACCTAGGCAGTTCACTTTTGATCTGCTTCTGCAGTACATTGAGTTTTTGCACATGCGTTTTTGATGCATTTGTTGGGCTTTTTTTTGACCAATTACTTGTTGGGTGGATTAAAAAAAAAAAAAAAAGAAATAAAAAATCATAAAATTTTTTTACACTACATGCTTTTCTGCAGCTTCTCCATTGAAGTCTGTTGAACTAAAAACGCACTGTTTTTTTTTTAAAAAAAGTCTGACTCTTTCCAAAAACACAGTGGCTGAAAAAAGCATAGTAGATGTGAATGTCTCCCATTAGGAAACCATGTAGTGCGTTTCTGCAAAAAGCAATAAAAAAATATAAATAAAATAAAAAAAGCATTAGGTGTGAACTGAGCCAAACAAAGGATGCATGTTACTGGCCAGATCAGCTGGTGAAAATATAAGCAAAAAAAAAAAAAAAACAAGCATTTAGGAGGCGGCATAATTGCCCCCTAAATGCCTGGCAGCTGCTAGTCTCTAAACAGTGATCCACCACAGAATGCGTTTTAGAGGGGTAATGCTCACCGCCACAAGTGTACATGAGCAAAAAAAAAAAATGCAGCCACCACATCTAAGACTTGGTAGCGGCAATGTACTTCATTTTTGTTTGTGGGTTTAATGCTGCTTTAGGGCCCATTCACGCTGCATGTGAATTGCATATGGATGCTTTGCATGTTCCTGTGCAATATACATGCAGTTCTGTGCAGTGCGATTTTAGCCCATTAATTATGAATGAGCTGAAAGCGCACCACGTCAAAAGTAGTGCATGCACTACTTTTGGAAACACTTTTGTGGAATCGCCTGGTATTTTGCTACTGCATTTGGGGTGTTTCTAACATTGCACTGATACCCGCTGCAGATCACAAGGGCAGTGCGGTTTGAATACGGTGTGGGAAAACGTCACAGAATGGGGATTTCCCGCACAGCGTTCTAGTGTGAACGGGCCTTTAAAGCGGAAGTAAACCCATCGATTTAACAGTTTAAAAAAAAAAAAAAAAAAAGGGATGCCGTGAATGCTAACTGCACATTGGCTGTGCTCTCAACCAAACAGTCAAACCATCCAATGGCTGGTGTCATAACGGATCACATGTGCAGCACCGTGGCAGTTGAAGATTAAACAGAGGCTAAGATGGCAGCTTCCTTGGCTGAAAACGATAGGGGGGTTTACTTCCACTTTAAGCCTGTGTGTGTGTTCTCCCAATGGGGGAGAGGGGCGAGTTTGGAACTCCTGTGACCCGTTTTCAGCAGATAGTGGGCTGAAGTCCGCTCTCTGCTGACATCAAGTCAGTCCAGGCACTGTGTCATCCCGACAAAGTCTGGATCCGCCAGGTGCCTGGACTGACACCCAGCTCAGTGAGCCGCTGAGAGACTGAGCCGGCGGCCCTCCCCCCCTCCACAGCCCAGCGCTCCAGTGAGCGAGGAGGGAGCACAGTCTACATCTCTCTGCTCAGGGATCTCTGAAAACTGAGCGATTGACAGTGTTCGATTGCTCGGTCTGATGCTGCATCCACCGAGGCAAGTATGATTTACAAAAAAAAAAAAAAAAAGGAAGGGGTTTGTGTCTGGGATTTCGGTATTGTTCACAATGGATTGTAAATATCCTCTTTTTGTGCACCAGAGTCAGTTCTTACAATTATAAACAACTCTTCACTTCAGCTCCAGGCCTTTTTCTGACACTTGTTTATTTTTTGCTAGAAAATTAGATATAAAAACATTTTTTTAAAGCAGAGCGATTTTTTTTATCACACTGTATTCTCTTTTTGGAAAAAATACACTTTTTTTGAATTCTAATGAAAAAAAAAAATAAATAAATAAAAAAAAAAATACATAACCGAATTTTGTTTGTAAAATATCAAAGATGATGTTACGCTGTGTAAACCGATACCCAACATGTCATGCTTTGAAAACTGCGAATGCTTGTGCAATGGCGACAAACTAGGTAAATCTTACTATCCATAGGCGACACTTTAAAAGCCTTTACAGGTGCTAGAATTACTGCCCATGATCTGACAGTGATAGCTCGCGTGGGGGGGGGCGGGATCTCTGTTTGCGCGTTTACAGGACCAACGCGCGGGTTGGTCTTTGCGCATGAGCACTTTAATTTTTTTTTTATTAATTTAAATTTTTACACTTTTGCTTTACTTTTTTTTTTATCATCTTTATTGCTGCCACAAGGAATGTAAGGCATGTGACAGGTACTCTTTATGGAGAGATCTGGGGTCTATAAAGACCCTAAATTCCTCCTCCGCACTTAAAGTCTTACTAAACCCAAAACAGTAAAATCAGTCTGTATATGCAGTAAAGCATGCTGGTTATACTCACTGTGGAACCTAAGGGGTTAATCCTCTGCATTGTGTATAAAGGCTGTTTGATCCTGTCTGCTCTGATCCTCCTCCTCCTCCTCCTCCTCCTCTTTAACCAACTCCAAAAAATAACCTGATAGTTACAGAGCCAGGGGAGAGGCTGCACATGCTCAGTTTGGTGTGTCTTGCTAGAGATTTTTTTTATTTATTTTTTCCTTGGGAGAGTGCATGTGATCAGCACAGGGCCAATCAACATTCTCCAGACAGAAGATCAGGGGAGAATCAAAACTCCTCCTACAAGCTTTACTAGGCACTGATAGAAGTCACAAGCCTGCATATACTGCAGATGAGAAAAGGTATTTATCAGTATACTAAAATAACTTTTTTTTTATATTTACTAAAATAACTGCATTTCCATGTGCTGTGTATTGTGGGAGACCAGATATAGTGAATGCAGAGTCCTGGGTTTTATGCGTTTTTTGAGGCCACGCCTCCCTTAAAAAAGGAGAATTGTATAAAAAAAAATGAAAATTGGTTAAACCCACAAGTGCTTTTTTTACCACTACTATTCTTTTATATTGGCCTTTGGAATTTACAAATGCAGCAATTTAGAAATTGGATGAAAGGTTTAGCGCTGGGAAACACTTTTTGATAGATAAAAATTGTATATACAACTATATAAACCAGACCAAAATGAGGGACAAATGGAAAAAAAGAGGGACAGATGGACAGTCCCTCGAAATCAGGGACAGTTGGGAACTATGTCCGGGTAAACCGGGTTACTATAGGGGAATGCCCATCCTGGCTTTTCCTCGGCTGCCCGACCAGCTGGCAGACGCACAGGCTGGGGTTCCTCAGGTCTCCTGAGGGGGGGGGGGGGGGGGGGGGGGAGAGAAATCGGTGTAGCTGTTAGGCCCCTTTCACACTGGGGCGGTGCGGGGCGGCGACGGTAAAGCAGCGCTATATTTAGCGCTGCAACCATCGTTTTACCCGCGGTATGCGGCCGCTAGCGGGGTGGTTTTAACCCCCGCTAGCGGCCGCAAAAGGGTTAAAAACCTCCGCAAAGCGCCGCTGCAGCGGCGGTTTGCGGGCGGTATCCCGCGGTTTCCCATTGATTTCAATGGGAAGGAGCGGTATAGGAGCGGTGAATACACCGCTCCAAAGATGCTGCTAGCAGACTTTTGTTGCGGTCCTGCTAGCGCACCGCTCCAGTGTGAAAGCCCGCCGGCGTGTTTGTGGTGCATCTTTTAAATCATTTCTGTAATTGTTTTAATTTATTTTCTTTACGAAAATATGCTTTTATGCGCATTTGCAGGGTGTTCCGGTGTGAAAAAATGCAGCATCTGAATACGTTCTTCTGGCCTATGAATAAAAATAAAAAAATAAAATAAAAAAACACACCCCACGCACCCGACTGCCTGGAGGGAAATAAGTCCCCATGCAGTCAGCTAGCGCTGCACACCGGTCCTCACACCTCCTGTCACTAAGTCTCTGCGTGTGTATTTGCTCCATGGTTGAGACGCAGGGTCTTCCATTCTATTATTAGTATAGGACCCACTGATAATGGGGTACTTTGACGCAGTCAGTGGGCTTAGCACTATATGACCATATAGTGCGACCAAATCCCCATATTTTTGAAAATGTTCTGCCCCGTACACACGAGCGGATTTTCCATCGGAAAAATCTTGGATGTTTTTTCTGACGGAATTCCGCTCAAGCTTGTCTTGCATACACACGGTCACACAAAAGTTCGCTGAACTTTTGACCGCCAAGAACGCGGTGACGTACAACACTACGACTAGCCGAGAAAATTAAGTTCAATGCTTCCAAGCATGTGTCAAATTGTTTCCGAGCATGCATAGGAATTTTGCGCGTCAGAATTGCATACAGACGAACGCATTTTCAGATAGGAACTTTTTCCGACCGAAAAATAGAGAACCTGCTCTCAATCTTTTGCTGGCTGGAATTTCCGTCGATGCAGCATACACACGGTCGCATTTTCCGACCAAAAGCCCTCATCGGACTTTTGCTGGCGGAATTACCGTTCGTGTGTACGCGGCATTCAGGATCTTTTAAATAGCCTTGCAGAATTTAAAGAAGTGTAAGTAAACCCTCCTATCGTTTTCAGCCAAGGAAGCTGCCATCTTTGCCTTTGTTAAATCTTCAACTGCCATGATGCTGCACATGTGATCAGTCATGACACCAGCCATTGGATGGTTTGACAGTTTGGTTGAGAGCACAACCAATGGGAGTGTCACATTTCTGACACATGCCAGAAATTAAACATTTATGGATGGGTTTACTTCCACTGTAATGTAATTTTTGTAAGTGTGCGCTATAATCTATTTTGTTCGGTTTATGGTCTTATAGCAGCAACATCTTGAATGCAAACGCATTTTTAGGGTGTGCCCCCCAAATATGATGTTTGCGTGTGCGCTTACATGCGTTTTTTTGGCACTTTTTAATTGCCGTCAACTTGTTTACTAAGTTGCGTTTGCACGTTCATGCACAGACGCAGTGCGTTCTGGTGCAGACAAACAGGACACTGGAATGTGTTTCTCATCTGTGCGTTCGTACCGCATGATTACCTGGAGGGAAATTACAAGTCCACACGCAGTCAGATCGCATCCCTTCCCCCCCCCACCACAATCCCTTCTGTTATTGTACGTCTCTGCGTGTGCATTTGAACGCGTCCTCAGCGCATGCATTCACAGTGTGTTTTCAGTACGTTTTTGGGCATTTCTGGTATAATTTATTTCAATTTACTAAGCTGCATGTGCGCACGTTTGCAGGGCGTTCCAGTGTGGAAAAAATGCAGCTTTGGAATACATTTTTATGGCCTGCGCATAAAAACAAAAAAACGCACCGACTGCCTCTGGTGTGACTGAGCCCTATGAGTGTTGAGGTCACAAAGGGGTTAATTAACTCTTCCATCCTTGGAGGGGAATTACAAGTCCCCATGAAGTCCGGTCTCAGCCCTCCCACCACAATCCCTCCTGTTATTGGACGTCTCTGCGTTCGCATTTGAACGCATTTACATATGTTTTTGGTGCTTTCGTGAACGTATTTTCCATTTATTTTCTTTACCACATTTGCACACGTTCCGATGTTGGAAAAATTTAGCATTGGAATTAGTTTTTCTTGCCTATACATTTGCACCGCAAAAAAATAAAAATAAATAAATAAAAATGCACCCAACTGCCTCTTGTATAAAGTGTGTCCTAAAAGGTCACAAAGGGTTCATTAACTCTTCCATACCTGGAGGGGAATGAATGACA
Source organism: Lithobates sylvaticus (assembly GCA_028564925.1). NCBI lineage: Eukaryota > Metazoa > Chordata > Amphibia > Anura > Ranidae > Lithobates > Lithobates sylvaticus. The sequence continues at coordinate 573,125,098 of CM053029.1, forward strand.
AGTCCCCATGCAGTCAGATCGCAGCCCTTCTCCCACAATCCCTCCTGTCCCTGTACCTCTCTGTGTGCGCATCTGAATGCATTTACATGTATTTTTGGTGCTTTTAAAAAAAAAAAAAAAAAAAAAAAAAAAAGTTTAATTTATTTTAGTTTATTTTCTTTACCAAGTTGCGTAAAAAAGTATTCCAAGGCCACATTTTCCCACACCGAAACGGGTGCAAATGCGTTCTGGTGTGGGAAAATGTGGCCTTTCAATACGTTTTTCTTTGATAGGAATGACGAGTCCAAATGCAGTCGGATTGCAGCCTTTCCACCACAATCCCTCCTGTCGCTGTACCTCCCCGCGTGCACATCTGAACTCATTTTGCAGTGCGTTTACATGCATTTGCAGAGCGTTTTCAGGAATTTCTTAAATTTACTTTATTTACCAAGTTGCGTTTACGCAAGTTTGCACGCATTTGCAGAGCGTTCCGGAAAAATGCAGCATTGGGATACGGTTTTCTGGCCTTTGCGTTTGTACTGCCTCTGGGGTAAATGAGCGCTACAAGTGCTGAGCTCACAAAGGGGTTAATAAACTCTTCCATCCCAGGAGGGGAATTACAAGCCCCCATGCAGTCGGATCGCAGCCCTTCCACCACAATCCCTCCTGTCACTGTATGTCTCTGCATTCGCATTTAAATGCGTTCGCAGTGTGTTTTCAGGAATTTCTTCATTTAAAATTTACTTTCATTACCAAGTTGCGTTTGCACGCGTTCACGCGCATTTGCAGGGCGTTCCGGAAAAATGCGACATTGGAATACTTTTTTCTTGAAAAAGGAATGACATGCAGTCGGATTGCAGCCCTTCCACCACAATCCCGCCTATCACGGAACGTCTCAGCGTTCACATTTGAACGCGTTTGCAGTGCATTTAAATGCATTTGCAGTGCGTTTTCAGGAATTTCTTCATTTATTTTACTTTCTTCACCAAGTTGCGTTTACGCACATTTGCACGCGTTCATGTGCATTTGCAACTGTACTGTAATTGTGTTGTCCCCCCCCTATACACTGTAAAGCGCTGCGTAAACTGTTGGCGCTATATAAATCGTGTATAATAATAATAATTTGCAGGCAAAAATGTGGCACTGAAATAGATTTTTCTGGACTATGCATAAAAAAAAAAAAAAAAAAAAAAAAAAAGACGCACCTGCCCACCTCTGGTGTAAATGAGCCCTTTCACACAAGAGGCAGTTTTCAGGTGTTTTAGCACTAGAAATAGCACCTGTAAAGCGCCCAAAAACTGCCTCCCATGCCACCTGAATGTGAAAACTCTGAGTGCTTTTATACTGGGGCGGTGCTCTTGCGGGACGTTAGAAAAAGTTCTGCAAGTAGCATCTTTGGGGCGGCATGGCAGCGCTGCATTTAGCGCTCTCAAAACGCCCCTGCCCATTGCAATGAATGGGCAGCGATTCGGAAGCGCGGCAAAACACAGCCATTTTTAACCTCTTCTTCAGCCGCTAGCGGGGGGGGGGGTAAAATCTCCCCACTAGCGGCCCAAAAAAGCGCGGCTTAAAACAGCGGCAAAGCACTGCTAAAACAAGCGGCACTTTACCGCTAAAGCTCAGGCCGCCCAAGTGTGAAAGAGATCCAAGTGTTGAGGTCACAAAGGGGTTAATTAACACTTCCATCCCTGGAGGGGGAGCTACAAGTCCCCATGAAGTCGGATCGCAGCTCCACAACCCCCCCCCCCCCCGGGGTCGCTGTATGTGCGCATTTGAATGTGTCCGCAGTGCGTTTTCAAGAATTGATTCATTTCTAATTTACTTTCATTACCAATTTGCATTTACGTTTGCACGCGTTAACGCGCATTTACAAGGCGTTCCCGAAATATGTGGCATTGGAATACGTTTTTCTTGGAAAGGAATGACAAGTCCCCCCATACAGTCGGATCGCAGCCCTTCCACCACAATCCCCCCCACCCCCCCCCCTATCATGGTACGTCTCAGTGTGCGTGCTTGCAGTGCGTTTTCAGGAATTTCTTCATTCATTTCTAATTTACTTTCATTACCAAGTTGCGTTTACGCACGTTTGCACGCGTTAACACGCATTTACAGAGCGTTTCACAAAATATGCGGCATTGTTGTTCCTTTCCAAGAAAAACGTATACCAAGTCCCTGCGCAGTCGGATCGCAGCCCTTTCACCACAATCCCCCCCATTGCGTTCGCATTTGAACGTGTTTGCAGTGCGTTTACATGCATTCGCAATGCGTTTTCAGGAATTTCTACATTTCAATTTACTTTTTTTTACTAAAGTTGCGTCTACGCACGTTTGCACGCGTTCACGTGCATTTGCATGCAAAAATGCGGCACAGGAATACGTTTTTCTGTCCTATGCATAAAAAAAATAAAAACAACACACACACACACACACACACACACACACACACACACACACACACACACACACACACACACCTGCCTGTGGGGTAAATGAGCCCTATGCGTTGAGGTCACAAAGGGGTTAACTCTTCCATCCCTGGAGGGAATAACAAGTCCTGATGATGATGAGGGGTGAATGTATTCCCTGATATAAGGATGTGAGTGGTGGGCACACAGAGGTCAGGTCCCCCCTCTCTCTCTGGTAGTGGAAGGGTTAACCCCCCACCCCCCCCCCCCCCAAGCCATGTCCCCTTCCTCTGGGTGACCCTCCTCCCCTCCCCCCACACAGCCGCGTCTCCTCACCTCCTGCTTATCCAGCAACAAGTGTGTCCGGGGAGATAACATTCCAGGTCATGGCTCCTCTCCCGGCTCTCCTCTCTCCCCGGCTCTCTCCTCTCCTCTCTCTCGGACACACAATGGACACTCCGTTCTTCTCTCGCTACAAATGTATCAACTTTCCGCTCTCTCCTCTCACACTCTCCGCTCCGGACAGCAGAAAGCCTCTCCGCGCACGCGCAGTCCCGAGGAGGCCCGCCCCGCCCAGGCACAGCGCCGCCCGGTGATTGGCTGGCAGAGCTGTCCGTCTGGCACTCCCCGCCTCCTCCACCTTCTCCTCTCTGGCTGGGAGAAGAAGTAGAGTGGAAGGAGAGAAGTTGGAGAAGAAGAGATCTGGGCTGAGATTGTCCGATCTTCTTCTTCTTCTTCTTGTATGGATACAATGTGATGGATGGAAGGGGTCCTGAGAAACGCGGCACTGCTTCTCTATGTGTGATCACTGTGCTTCAATTACAAGGAAAAACACTTGGGCTCAACTTAACCACTTCAATACTGGGCACTTATACACACACCCTCCTGCCCAGACCAATTTTTTCTTTTTTGCTGATGCACTTTGAATGACAATTGCGCGGTCATGCTACACTGTACCCAAATGAAATTTTATAATTTTTTCCCCACAAATAGAGTTTTCTTTTGGTGGTATTTGATGACCTCTGCAGTTTTTATTTTTTGCTAAACAAAGTAAAAAAAGATCGAAAATTTTGAAAAAAATATGTTTTTTTTGGTTTCAGTTTCAAAACTTTGTAAATAAGTAAGTTTTCTCCTTCACTGATGGGCACTGATGGGGCTATACTGACGGGCACTGATAAGGCGGCACTGATGGGCACTGATGAGGTGGCACCAATGAAGTGGCACTGATGAGGTGGCATTGATGGGCACTGATATGTGGCACTGATAGGCGGCACTGATGGGCACTGATAGGTGGCACTGATATGTGGCACTGATAGGCGGCACTGATGGGCACTGATAGGTGGCACGGATGGGCACTGATAGGCGGCATAGTATTGTATTTTACTGATGGATGCCAATCAGTGCCAAACAATAATGCGTGCCAATCAGTGATGCCCATTGTGGGCACTGATTGGCATCCATTGTGGGCACGAACTGGCATCCCTGGTGGTCTAGGGTGGCATGCCTGCTGCTGGGCATCCCTGGTGGTCTGGTGGCATCCCTGGTGGTCCAGTGGGGGGGGGGGCTGCGCTGATAATCAATCAGCACAGACCCCCCTGTCAAAGGAGCAGCCGATCGGCAATCCTCTACTCGCGTCTGACAGACGCGAGTGAGGAAAAGCCGATCACCGACTTTTTTTTTACTCACCTCTAAATGCCTGTTGCTAGGGGGTCCCTCGTAATCTGCCTCCTTCGGCGCCTGGGCTCCTGACATCACTTCTCTTGGCGCAAGAAGGGAGACCCCCTCCCTCTTGTCAATCATCTGGGATACGTGACAGGTCCCAGATGATTGCGCAGTGATTGCCCGGCTGTGAAGTTGCCCACAGTTACAATGCCGATGCCGCCAAGCGGAGGAGGAGACGAGCGGGGATTCGATCCCCTACATCGCTGGACCCTGGGACAGGTAAGTGTCTTATTATTAAAATCACCATCCACAACGCAGAGGCGAGGTGTGGATGGAGATGCGGAGCGAGGTGTGGACAGGGACGCGGATGCGAGGTGAGGACGGGGACACGGGGGACAGGTGTGGACAGGGAGGCGAGGTGGGGACTCGGAGGTGAGGTGGGGACTCGGAGGCGAGATGGGGACAGGAGTGAGGTGGGGACTCGGAGGTGAGGTGGGGACTCGGAGGCGAGATGGGGAAGGGAGTGAGGTGGGGACGTGGAGGGGAGGTGGGGATGCGGAGGCGAGGTGTAAACGGGGAAAGAAGAGGGGGAAAGGGGGGCGGGGGGAAAGGAAAGGAGGAAAGAGAAAGAAAGAAAGAGGGGGAAGACAAGGGACGAGGCGGGGATGCAGAGGTGAGGTGTGGATTGGGGCAAGGAGGCGAGGTGGGGACAAGGAAGCGGAGGCGAGGTGTGGACGTAGAGGCGAGATGGGCACGGGAAGCGAAGTGTGGACGGGGAATGCGGAGGCGAGGTGTGGATGGGGATGCAGAGGGGAGGTGTGGACGGGGACACGGAGGGGAGGTGTGGACGGGGACACGGAGACAAGGTGGGGGCATAGAGGCCAGGTGTGGACGGGGATGCGGAGGCGAGGTGTTGACGATGACACAGAGGCAGAGGTGAGGTGTGGACGGGGAGGCGAAGTGGGGACTCGGAGGCGAGGTATGGACGGGGACGCGGAGGCAAGGAGTGGACAGGGAGGCAAGGTGGGAACGAAGACGCAGAGGCAGGGTGTGGACGAGGAGGTAAGGTGGGGATGGAGACGCGGAGGCGTGGTGTGAACAGAGATGCAGACACAAGGTGTGGATGGGGAGGGCATGTGGCTTAGTATGGTTCCGGGGGGGGGGTGCTTGCTTATCCCCCCTTTCCTTTTTTTTTTTTTTTGGCATGGACTGGGGGGACCCCACGCTGTTTCTTTAAACATTTTTCTATTGATGGCAATGGTACTGTAATGCCGGTAATTTATATGTAATTTCATGCATTGTTTTCTTTAGAAATGTCATTTTTGCTGCAGCATGTTATATACAGTATATGCTACAGATGTGCCACTTTACAGGCAGACTAAGGGGACCCCCCAGGCATTATATTGAAAGGAATTTTTATTTTTTATTGTTGACCTTCAAGCATCATTAAAATTACTGCTTTTGTAAAAAAACAATCTTTTTAAAAGAACATTTTTGCATTGATACATGTCCCCCAGGGCAGTACCTGGGCCCCCATGCACTTTTTATGGCTAATTATTTGCATATAAGCCTTCAAAATGGGAACTTTTGATTTTTCAAGTTCGGCTCCCATAGGCTTCAATGGGGTTTGCCGTTCAGTCAGAACTGTTTCTCTGTTCAGGAGTTCCGGTGTGAACCGAAGAGGGGGGTGTTTGGCCCATCTCTAGTGGTCAGTGGGACATGTCCTTAGATGTGGTGGCTGCATTTGTTTTTGTTTTTTACTTTTTATTTTATTTTTACCTGACATTAATGCAGTTATTTTTCAACAGACCAAGCTGTCTAACAAAAGTGGCTGTTATAGGGTTGAGAAAAACCAGACTGACAATGCTGCTGTCCAAAAGTCTCCATGGCGTTCCACCCAGAGTGGAGACCCCCTAAGCCAGTGTGTTACTGGCCAGATCACCAGGGAAAAATCAAGGAAAAAAAGTCTTAAAAAGGAACTCTAATGCAGCCACCACATCTAAGGATTGGTAAACTCCAATTATAATTTTTTTTGCTTTTGGGAGATAATGCCACTTGAAAGCTTGGTACAAGAAAATGAAAGAAAATACATTTTATTCAGGGTTTGGTAAAAAATTAAGCTTGATTTATTGGGGTTAACCACTTCAGCTCCAGAATATTTACCCCCTTAATGACCAGACCATTTTTTGCGATACGGCACTGCATTACTTTAAGTGATAATTGCACGATCGTCCAACGTTGTACCCAAATAAAATTTATGTCCTTTTTTCCCCACAAATAGAGCTTTATTTTTGTGGTATTTGATCACATCTGCGGTTTATATTTTTTCCACTATAAACAAAAATACACTGACAATTTAAAAAAAAGAAAAAACAACAATATTTTTTACTTTCTGCTATAAAACATATCCAATAATGAAAAAAAAAAAAAAAAAAGCCCAATATGTATTCTGCTAAATATTCTTGGTAAAAAAAGCCCAATAAGTGTATACTGATTGATTTGCGCAAAAGTTATAGAGTCTAAAAACGATGGGATATTTTTATGGAATTTTTTTTTTTAATAGTAATGACGGCGATCAGCGACTTACAGCTTTGCAGCAGACAAATCAGACACTAAGTGATACTTTAGACACTTTCTGGGGACCAGTGACACCAATACAGTCACTGTACTAATTACACAGGCAGGGAAGGGGTTAACATCAGGGGCAATCAAAGGGTTGACTGTGTGCCTAGGGAGTGCTTACTAAAGCCCCATACACACGCTCGGATTATCCGAGGACCAGGTCCGTCGGATCATGTCCGTCATACTTTGTCCGATGTTGGTTTTGCGTACACACGGTCGGACAAAGTTGTTGGAAAATCCGATCATTCTGAACGTGGTGACGTTTGTTGCCTACGACGGGACTACGTAGAGGCTAGTAGCCAATAGCTTTGGTCTTGTAATGTGATCTGAGCATGCGTAGCACTTTGTCCGTCGGACAACGGTACACACGATCGGATTTGGTGTGATCGGACCGTGTTGTCGGAAAATCTATCCAGCAGGAGATAGGACTTTGTCCGTCGGACAATCCGACGTACACTGTCCGATGGTGCATACACACGGTCGGATTTTTCAACAACATTGTCCGATCGGACAGAATCCATGCGAAAATCCTACCGTGTGTATGGGGCTTAACTGTGGGCGAGGTGCTTTTACTATGGGATGGTAGAGATCCATGTTCCTGCTTAGCAGAAACACAGGATCACTACCTTCCCTTCTCAAAGAACGCCGATCTGCCTTGTTTACATTGGCATACCACCGTTCTGCTTCTCTCCCGAACAAACAGCGGGGCCCGGCAGACATTGAGTCCGTCGGACCCTCTGATTGGTTCCCGCTTTGTCCAATCACAGCAGGAGAGGGTCAGCGGTGCCTCAGACCCAGAAGTCTAGGATCACGTACAGGTGCGTGATTCTGCATAGGAGGGCCGCCTTGCCATTGTATATGTAGAGTATACAGTCGGCAAGCGGTTAAAGAAAACCTGTCATGAGAGAAACTTGGAAGCTGCTACTGCTGACATACTTCTCCTACTGACAATTCTAGCTGCTCAGAAGTCATGCTGATTCCCTGGCTTCAATACTTGGAATTACGGGTCCAGATAAGGATTTCTAACTTTTCTCAGACATTCTCGGTCCACATATTTATTTTTAGACAAGACTTAACAAAAAAGCACCGTAAAGAGTTCCTAATTACTTCTGTGTAGTCCCCTGCTGACCTGATCAAGTGCTGGGATTTGGTACTTGGTTGTGCTGAGGTATGGGGGAAAAAAAAATCTATGTGTGTATTGGCAGCTTGTAGGCAGGTACCTACAAAGGTATTAAAGTGGTTCCAAATCTAAAGCCTAAACATTTTTTACCATATGTATTCCTTGCATTAAGGTAAAAAATGTTTAGGCATCAGCCTCCCCCTCCCCACTCCCCCCCCCCTTTTACTTACCTGATCCCTCATTGGATCCAGCACTGTGCCTGTTTGCATCTCTTCTCTCCCCTCCCTGGCTTTGCTGGGTCATTGGCTCCCAGTGCTGTCAATCAAAGCCAGCAGCCAGAGAGTGAGGGGGGCTGGGTCGAGTCCTGCCGCCTGTGTCAATGGACGCAGCAGTGGGGCTCGGGAGCAAACATGCACGAGTGTCCACATGGGAAGTCGCTTCCCATGGGGGCACTGAACTGAGAGTAGGGACCAAGAGCACCAGCGGGGGACCCAAGAAGAGGAGGTTCACTGCTCCTGTGTACAATTCCATTGCACCAAGCAGGTAAGTATAGAGATGTTTGTTATTTGTTTTAAACAATTTTTTGCCTTACAATCTGTCACGTACCTGGTGGTTGAGCCCACGGATGCAGGGAGCGGCCTCTCGTGTTCCTCTGGCTCAAGAACCCCTGGTAGAGCAGACAGATGTTCAGGAGCACAGAAGGGGCACAAGTGCCTGGGAGGACACAATACCAGGGCTGGTCCGAACTCCAGGTAGCAGACGGGAACCAGAAGCAGGCTGGAACCAGGATCAGCGTAGGGTAGGAGGACCACCGGAACAGGGAGGAAGGTGTCTTGCAGATCAGGACACAGGCAGGTCTTCTGGCAGGCCGGGTAGGGTGCTGGTAGGTAGGAACGGCACCCAGGCAGCAGGCAAAGGATAGTCAGGGTTGAGCCGGGTCGGACACAGGCGGGCAGGAACGGTAACAAGGCAGCAGGCAAAAGGGTAGTCAAGACAGGCCGAGGTCGGTGGCAGGCAGCAAGCAGCGGATAGTCAGAGGTAAGCCGGGTAACAGGTATCGGGTAGCAGATTAGGTACAACAGGGGGTCTCTCAAACGCTGTAGACCAGACAGCAGGGAGGCCTGGTGACAGGCTCCCTTAAATAGACCTATTGGCGCCAAGGTCTGTCATGCTGCGCGTCCGTGCGCGCTCCCGCGCACGCTAGTGCGCGCATACTCGTGTGCATTCGCGCGTGCACATGCACATTATCGCGCACGTTGGTGCCCTCATGCACACGCGTGCGTCCATCTGTATCAGCACGCACCCGCGCGCGCCCCTCAGTGTTAGTGCGCACCCGCGTGCGCTCACCTGTGTTAGCGCGCACCCGCGTGCGCCCACCTGCGTTAACGCGCACCCGCGTACGCCCACCTATGTTGGCGCGCACCCGCGTGCGCCCACCTGTGTTAGCGCGCACTCGCGTGCGCCCACCTGCATTAGCGCGCACCCGCGTGCGCCCACCTGCATTAGCATGCACCAGAGTGCGCCGGTTGGTTCTGCTGCTGGAGGTTCGGCAGGTAAGATTCCTGGGGGGCAACTGGACGATCAGGATGTCCTTCTTGACACAATCCCTTTAATGTGTTTTTCTTTCTTGTGTTCCTGTTTTTCCTGTCTGTGCTCATGTCCTTGAGTTAACTGAGCCAGCCAGGTGCTAATTGATACAATGTAGATGTGTGGGTGGATCTGAGGAATTGGTTGGCTAGGTTTTCCTGACAATTTTCTAGAGATCCACATAAAAAGGGCTCACTGAAATGCCCCGAGAGCTCTGCCTGGGAAGGGAAACATTGCTGGACTGTGTCCCAATTGCGGGGGGGGGGGGGGGCAGTCGGGGTTCCCTGAGGGGCTGGGAACCTGAGGACTCTATGTACTCTTAGCTACCAGCTATGGACTTTTTGCCTTTATGGACTTACTGACAATTATGGACTTTGAAGAGGAGCTCCAGGCTCCCCCCAAAAAATCAAAAGTCAACAGCTACATATACTGTAGCTGCTGATTTTTAATATTAGGACACTTACCTGTCCAGGGATCCAGCGATGTTTTACCTGAGCCGATTCTTCAATTGGCTTTTGGGTGCAGGCGCCGGCATCTCAGGTAAGGAAAACAGACAGTGAAGCCTTGGGGCTTTACAGCCGCTTTCCTACTGCACATGCTCAAGCCGCACTACGTCTTGTGAATGGTCCCGTTGTCTTATTGGACCTGTGATGTGTCCCAGAAGACTGTGGGGGAAGGAGGGGGGAGTGGGACTTTTGTGTAGATTGCCGCAACACATCTGACTGGAAGTGGGAGCAGGTACTTGTCAAAACCAGGTACCCACCCCTTTTGGGTGAGGTTCCGCTTTAAGGATACTTGCTACCTCTTGTGGATTATTTGCCTTAATAGACATTTGCTTTTAAAGCACTATAGACTTGCTGCTAATCAGGTATGGTTACCCTATGGGCACTAGGGCACCTCTACAGGATTTCATGTAAGAAGTTGCTTTGCAAAGACTGTTATTTTTATGTTTGCATTTCTTCAGTAAAGAATGTTTGTGTTCCGTTACATGCCTGGTCTAAAGTTTCTCTAAGTGGTGCATTCCATGGCATTTTTAAAGAACAAAGCTTTTAACAAGGGGACTGTAGGTTAGAGCAAATACAGTACATTTAAGTCCAGCTAGGGACAAACGTACATACGTTTCATTGCTTAAAGCAACCAACCAGCCAGGGAATGGGTGACTTGGTGTAGGGTGATGGTTCCTCTGGTAGTAAAGGGGGTTAAGTGCTTGGCACCTTCACTTGCAGACAGTTTCCCACATTCTGGGACTGGACCAGCAGCACAGCGTACCTAGGGACTTAGCCTCAAAGTCAACGGAGAGTTATGTTATGTTATATAGAGAGGGGGCTACTGAGAGAGAGCAAGCAAGCACGTAGCTATAGGGTGAGGTTCATTTCTTTTATCCATTGGTAACTGTGGACATGTCACTAAGTGGAACATGACAGGTATTGCTGAATTGGTTCTGCAGCACTGATTCCTAAATGCTGCGCACCTGGGAGTTGGTGTTCTCTAAGGCCCCTTTCACACTGGGGCGCTTTGCAGGTGCTACAGCGCTAAAAATAGCGCATGCAAAGCGCCCTAAAAACAGCCGCTGCTTTGTCTCAAGTGTGAAAGCCGAGGGCTTTCACACTGGAGCGGTGCGCTTGCAGGACGGTCAAAAAAGTCCTGCAAGCCGCATCTTTGGAGCGCTGTAGGAGCGGTGTATTTACCACTCCTAAAGTGCACCTTTCCATAGAAAACAATGGGGCAGCGCTGCAAACCCGCCTGCAAAGCGCTGCTGCAGCCGTGCTTTGCAGGCAGTTTTAACCCCTTTCCGGCCGCTAGCAGGGGTTAAAACTGCCCCGCTAGCAGCCGAATAGCGCTGCTAAAACGACGGTAAAACGCTGCTAAATATAGCGCCGCTTTACCGCCATCGCGTGCAACGCCCTAGTGTGAAAGGGGCCTAACTGCACTAGTGTCTGCAGTGATTAGTGTTAGTATTGCTCCTACCGATGCGTTTTATCACTAATGTGATGTCGTCCTGGGGCACAGGTGGTGTACTGACGCACCGCTTAATATAGTAAACACATCCAACCAAGCCTCGTTCTGAATCCGAGGCTGATGCTAGAAAAGGCCATTTTGGATGTTGGAAAGGAAAGCTAAAACCCAAACTAGGAGCCCTACAGAGTGGAAAATGCTAGGATAAACAATGAGCGCAACAATCAAAGCGCTCACCTCTATACCAGCATATCCACCACACCTGAAACACCAAATTGCGCTCAAAAGGTGACTTACATACTCAATAAGTAAAGATGGTGCTTGAAACTATAATACTCAGACAACCACCTTTAGATGCAAATGAATGGTACTGAAAACTAAGATACTCAAACAGGCACTTTTAAATGTAAATTAGCACACAAATTGGCAAACAAAACATAAAAATATCTAAATTTGTCTATCCCTAAGAAAATGGTCCTGGAGGGGTCCCTATTATGGGCAGTAAAATAATGCTTAGATACCGAATGCTTAGTGAACCCCTTCCTAATATTATTGATGTGCTCATTAAGGCAAACTTGGAGGGGGCGTTTTGTCCTGCCCACATACTGCAGTCCACAGGGGCACTGCAGTAAGTAGTTCTACATCAATTGAGAGAATACACTTGACATTTTCTACATTGATAGTAGCCAGTGAGTTCACTAAAAAAATGAGGTTTATTATTAGGGGGATTGAGGAAATTGGAAGCCAATTTGTCCCTCAAAGAGGGAGCACCTCTAAATACCACCAGGGGCTTGACTGGCAAGATGGTATTCAGTATTCTAGAATGTGCCAATGTTTTTTAATGATATGCTTGATATTCTGATGTTGATTGGAGAAACCTGTGATGAATGGGGTTTTGAAGACATTATCCCTACCCTGTACAGAAAATCTTTCTTTAAATAAGTATCAGACAAAGACTCTTGAGGGTACCCCTTGTCTAGAAATCCCTGTGTATTCAGTGCAATTATGCTTCAGCCTCATATATTGGCTCTTAGGCACTGATCTGAGCCAGGGGGCATGGTGGCATCTATCCACCGGAATGTAAGAATTTCTGTCAGTAGATTTAAAGAATGTAGAGGTGACAAACAAATCACCCCTGACAGAAATGTTAAGATCCAGAAATTTGATCTTCTTGCAGTTTGCCTCATATGAGAGATGTACCCCCCTATTGTTTAAATTAAGGCAGCCTTACTTTCATCCCATAGGAGGAGGACATCATGTATTTACCGTGCCCATAGGGCATGGCTGTCTTTAATATCGTTTGGACCCTGGGCAAAAATTTTCTTGGGCCCCCCCATGCAAATTCACTCTCCACTTGCTCTGAGACATACAATAAATAGCAGCTAGACTTAAAATCAGTTACTGTATCAGATCAGGAAGCAATTGCGATTGGTTGCCAGCAGTTACATCATGCTTACTGACTGGTTGCTAGAGGTTACAGCACACATTACGGCTCACTGATTAGTTGCTAGAGGTTACAGCAAATGATTTCTGCTTGTTAATTGGTTGCTAGAGATTACTGTACAGTAATACTGCTCACTAATTGGTTGCTAGAGGTTATCATCTCCTCACTGCATTGGAGCATGATATACATATGAATGCCGCCGGCCGCCGCTATTTACATATGAATGCCGGTTATTTACATGTAAACACAGGGTCTGCAGGTGAGTCATCTGTACACAACAATAGGGCTGAGCTGGGCAGCATTAGTACCAGCAATTCACACTGAGATATCAGGACAAAGCACAGGACTAAAACTTCAAGGGACAAGGGAATTTAAACTGGGATAGTTGGCAAGTATGAAGCAGCTGCTTTGGGCCCCACAACAATGACAGGGCCCAGGGCAGCTGCCCCTTTTGCCCTGCCTTAAAGACGGCCCTGCCATAGGACCACCTCCGGTCTCCTCTGAGCATAGACGACGTCCTCCTCCCACTGAGCCACAAATAGATTCGCCAAGCTCGGGGGATACTTAGCCCCCATAGCTACACCCCTATCCTGGCGAAAATATTGATCATCAAACCAGAAAAAGTTGTGGGTAGCAGCGAATTCAAGACGTTCCATAATGAAGTAGACATGTTCTCCCAAGAGACTAGAGTCCCTATCCAAAAAATGTCTGACAGCACCCAAGCCCAATCCAGGAGGGATAATCGTGTACAGCAAGGTGACGTCCACTGTCACCAACCACATGCCTTCATGTGGTTTTAATCCGGATAGGAGATTGATAACATGACATGTATCCTTAACATATGAGGACATGGTGCGTATTAAAGGTTGTAGGAAAAAGTCTATGTACTTGCCCAACCGGGACGTAACTGAGTCAATACCGCTAACTATTGGATGACCCGGGGGACAAGTGAGACTCTTGTGGATCTTTGGCAAATAATATATAATAGGTACCCTTGGTGCCTTAGGTACCAAGAATATCCTCTCTTTCTTATTCAGGAATCAGGATGCCTTGATTAAAGCCTCTCTGAACGATACTCTCCAGTTCCTCTTTATATCTCTTGCCCGGATTAGAGGGCAGTGGGGTATATGTATCCACACCCCCTACTATCCTATTCATTTCTTTCATGTAATCTTTTTTGTCAAGGATAATTATTCCTCCACCCTTATCCGCTGGTCGTATAACCAGCTCCTTGTTGGCACATAATGACTCAATGCCTTTCTCTAGATCCCTTTTCATCTTTACATGTTTCAATTTCATGTTATCCAAATCTCTCAACATAACATCTCTGAAAACCCTCAAAGAAGGGGCAAGGGCCCCTGATGGGTTGAACAGTGATGAGTTAGAGAGACCGGAATGTTGATATTGAATAGAGATTACCCTATTATCCTTGATGGGATTCAAAATCAGATACCTTGGGATATTTAGTTAACGGACATACTTATGGACCTCCATGTAGGTCTGAAATTTCCTCAAACCTTTAGGTGGAGCAAACTTCAGACCCTTGTCCAATACCCTTAACTCAGAGTCGGTCAGCTCCTGGGAACTGAGATTATAAATCCCAGTTTCCTTTATGTCCTTTTCCTTTTTGGACTGAACACACCTCACCCTCTAGTTCCTCTCTTAATTCTATGGCTCTTTTGACGCCTTGGTTGGACCTGGGAAAAACCCACATCTGATGGTCTTGGTTATCAATGGCATTTCTATCCTGCTGTTCCACATGGTTAAAACCATGTGGGCCATTTTGGTGTCCACCACTACCACCGTAGTTGGTGCTGTGGTTTGGTCCATCTGCTAGACCCCCATATCTCTCAGGGGAAAAAAAATATTCTGAACGGGAATGTTGTAATCAAATTAATTTCAAAGGACATATTTCATTTGTAAACAAAAATTTGTAACCAGAATTAAAATTTTTGTGTAATTTTAAACAGAACAAATTACAGAATAAAACACACACATTTTATGTGCAGTAACACTATTTATTTTTAAACTAACACAGCTCAACAAAGAAAAAGTGCATTTTGTTTATTTTTGTTGCGTTTTATGTCTAAAGCTCGAATCTCAGCCGATTCAGCAGGAAACGGACGAGAATCTAAACGTGTATGTATTCAAACACCGTGTCTGTGTTGATGGGGGAATCTAGCCAATATCTCCGTGTTTGGCTGGCCTTAGTATAGTGTAAAAAAAAAAAAACTCATTGTTGCAAGACAATATCATGGAAATAAATCCTTGTTTATCCTTAACCACTTCCCGACTGCGCTACAGCTGAATGACGGCTACAGTGCGGTCGTCCGGTTCTTGGGAGGGCATCATATGATGTCCTTCTGTGATCAAGCATGTGGTTGTGAGCTCTGTGATCGCTGTGTCCTTAGAACACAGCTGATCACAGATCGAAGTAATGGGCCAATCACAGCAGCCTTTTACCACGCCAGCAGCTGTGTCCAGTCACCTATCAGTGCCGCCTATTAGTGCCCTTCAGTGACGCCTATCAGTAACACCTATCAGTGTCACCTATCAGTGCTGCCTATCAGTGTCACCTATCAGTGCTGCCTATTAGTGTCACCTATCAGTGCTGCCTATCAGTGCCGCCTATTAGTGCCCCTCATTGATGCCTATCAGTAACGCCTATCAGTGTCACCTATCAGTGCTGCCTATCAGTGCCGCCTATTAGTGCCCTTCAGTGACACCTATCAGTAACACCTATCAGTGTCACCTATCAGTGCTGCCTATCAGTGTCACCTATCAGTGCTGCCTATTAGTGTCACCTATCAGTGCTGCCTATCAGTGCCGCCTATTAGTGCCCCTCATTGATGCCTATCAGTAACGCCTATCAGTGTCACCTATCAGTGCTGCCTATCAGTGCCGCCTATTAGTGTCCTTCAGTGACGCCTATCGGTAATGCCTATCAGTGTCACCTATCAGTGCCGCCTATTAGTGCCCTTCATTGACGCCTATCAGTGACGCCTATCAGTGTCACCTATCAGTGCTGCCTACCAGTGCCGCCTATTAGTGCCCTTCAGTGAAGCCTATCAGTGATGCCTATCAGTGCAGCCTCATCAGTGCCTCCTCATCAGTGCCACCTCATCAGTGCAGTCTATCAGTGCCACCTCATCAGTGCAGTCTATCAGTGCCACCTCATCAGTGCAGTCTATCAGTGCCACCTTATTAGTGCAGCATATCAGTGCCCATCAGTGCAGCCTCATCTGCACACACCAGTGCAGCCTCATCAGCGCACATCGCTGAAGGAGAAAATATACTTGTTTGCAAAAGTTTATCTCAAACTATGAAGAACGATTTTTTTTTCAATATTTGCGGTCTTTTTAAATTTATTTAGCAAAAAATGTAAAACCCAGAGATGATTAGATACTACCAAAAGAAAACTCTATTTGCACTGAAAGCTGAAAATTGGCCTTGGCAGAAAGGGGGTGAAAGTGCCCGGTAGGCAAGTGGTTAATAAATAATAAATGTATTACCTTGTTATCTTTAGTAATGACAAAGTTATTGCTGAACAAACAGATCCATATCAGAAATGTCAAAACACTTGCTCTGGGGTGAACAGCTGTGAGCTGTAAGCATGTTTTCATGCGTTTGCAGTTACATACATGCAGTAAAAATGCAGGAACTTTTACATACTCATCTCTGCTGTATTTTTTTTTTACACTGCTAAACACATCGCTACGCTAAGTACTTGTCTGAATGGCCCAATTTATTTTAAGAAAAAGAAAAGGTCTGAAAACTGCCCCTTAACATGAAACTCCATCCATCCCTAAATTACATGAAAGAGACAAGGGTTGCCAATGGGACTTTAAATGAAGTGTTCATGATGATCAAGGGTAAACGTGTATGAGTAAAAAAGTAACAATTTATTAGAATGGTAACAATATCACAGAACATGGGTGGCAGATCCATAAAAACAGCAACATAACATATTAGTCCTTTACAACATGGCCATAATGATATAACATCACAGATTATTAGTAATGCAGATATGCATAGTAAATCTCTAACCCGACGCGTTTCGCAAGCTTTCCTTGCATCTTCAGGGGCTGATGTGCATATCTAATATCTGTAACAACAAATAGAGTATATATTGGAGTTTAGGTTATAATTTAGACACAAGCATGGAGCCTGAATTGATCACCCCATACTTACTTGCCAGATAGTTGGCTTCAGGGGCTGGTCCCAAGGAAGAGTCGGCGGAGGACATCTCCCCCGGGAGCTGAATGGACGGAGACCCCAGCATGGAGGACCGAGGCCAGGCGCAGGGCAGTCACGGCAAAGGTTTGGAAATGAAGTTGTGGACCAAGACTTCTCCCATAGACTTGCAGAGCATGCTCGCTGCGTAAAATATATATACTGATATAGGTATGTATGCAAGTCTAAAGTAGCTGAAATAGCAATATCCTAGGAGTATAAGATATATAAACAGTACAAGATATTCAGAGGTGTCCTGCAAAGCATGAGAGAAAAAAATGGTGTGTGGTGAAACAAAGAGGTGTAAAAGAGGAGTAGAAAGTAAAGAAAGGTGAGGGAAGGTGGAAAAATATATCAAAAGAAAAAAATTAGAAGTGGAAAATTAAAAAACTGAAGTGAAAACAAGTAAAACCAAAAAAGAAGGAAAAGAAGCTTGACTGAGTAAAAAGGATGAGATGTGTGTTGGATGTAGATAGAATGCCATGAAATGTGCAAATGAAAGTGGATAAGTATACTGGAACAATAATGATATATATGTATAAAGGGTATAACAAAGTGCTTACCAGTGTGGTTAAACCTCTCGAGTGTGTATTGGAGGGACAAAGAGAAAAGAGAGTTTGCCGTGCCGAAGGCCCCCACCTAAAAACCCGGACATCTGCCCGAAACCACCGCCCATAACGTCATGCGTCTGGCAATTTATTTTAAGCAGTGGCGGCTGGTGCTCCATTTTTTGGGGGTTGTGGCAAACATACCATATACAGTATATTAATATTAATTCGCTATTGTTACACAACTGGGTGGGCTCAGGGCGGTGTGCTCTGCGCCCTTTTTTTAAGCCAATTAGAGCATGAGGCTCTAATCATGTGCTTCTAAAAAAAAGAAAAACCCCATTGGAATCCATGCGTCTGGTGCCCTGCATGTAGATTAGGGGTTCGGGTGCATGGATTAGGGGGGTGGACCGCCACTGATTTTAAGGCCTCTTAATTTGTCCCATAAAGAGCCATGGTTACCAGCACGGGGATGCACAGGTGTTGTGTGCATCCCTTTGCTGACAGTTTCATATCTGCCTATTGGGATGGAGCATCTGCATAGACACAGCCGCTGCTCGCAATGTGACATCTGTGCAGGTGCATGGCCCCGAATGCAAGCAGGGTGAATTTGAGGACCCACACCCACATAGATGTCATATTCAGAGCAGCGGCTGTGTCTGTGCAGACGCTGTGTCCCAATAGACAGCGATGGAACTGTCGGCATAAGGAAGCACGCAACACGGCCCTGCATGGATCAAATCATCCCGTGTGAGCGAGGCCTAATTATGCTGCATAAACATACGTGCAGAATTTACCACTGCACGCATCTGTATGCAGCATTTTCTACACCCTGTGTGAATGTGGCCTAATAAATGGAATAAGTTAAAGGATAAGTTCACATTTTAGAAAAAATAACAGAGCTGTGTGAAGGAATAGCGCGGGCATGTGGGCGGAACCCTGCACGGCCGCGCTGATTTTAAAAAGTGTCACTTGTTACAGGGATCTTCTTCCCATACTGCTGGCGAAAATAAATCAAGTATAATAAGAATAAATCATTAATAAGGAGAGAGCTGGAGTTTGGCTACAATTTGTTAGTGTATCTAAATCTGCTAATACATTTAACACTACCCCCCCAGACTGACAATGCTGCTGTCCAAAGGTGCCCCCTGTGCTCCTTCATCCAGAGTGGGCAGTCTGCTTTTGTCACGGCTAGGCTCCTACTACCTCTCTTCTCTGTGCTCAGGCTGCTTAGCTGTCGGATAATTGTCAGCACTCATTGATTCCTCCGTGGCTCACCTGGTTATTATTACCTGCTCATCAATCCTGTTTACAGCCAGCCCCTTCTGGCTATTTAAACTGCCTCGTTCATTCCTTTCCCGCCTTTGCTTGGTCAACATATCTGGAGTTTCTCTGCTGTGCTCCTGTGAAAGACTTTGCCCGGCTGACGTCCCTCCTAGTTCCTGATCCTGTTCTTCTGCCTCTGACTTTGCTGATCTCTGGTTTACTTATCACTGGCTTAAGTTTTGTCTACGTTTACTGATCTGTACCATTTTTACCATTAAAAGGTGTGATTTTTACTGCATTTCTTTCTCAGTCTGATTCATGGTTCCTGACAGCTTCCTGGTAGTGTGCGATGATGTCACAGGCTTCGACCAACGCATTTCATCACTAATTTCACTCCCTTTATGCTTGTTATACTCACTGTGGAACCTAAGGCGTTAATCCTGCGTATTGTGTAAAAAGGTTGTTTGATCCTGTCTTCTCTGATACACCCCTACCCTCCCCTGTTCCCAATCCATCTCCCGATAGAACAGAGCCTTGGGGGTAAGCTGCATATGCTCAGTTTGGTGTGTATTGCTAGAGAGTCCCAAGTCTACCAAGTCTCTTCCCTCACCAAGGAATATGATATTTAACCCACTTGATGTCTGTGAATGTCCAAGTTAAGCCATTGACTGGATCCAGGACCAGCTGTACCCATCCAGTTTGCTGACCATTAAGCCTTTGAAGACTTGAGTGGTATATTCCCCTTCAAGTCATTGACATACGGTAAGCCTCCTCTCTTATCCTTGGTGGTGCCTTCAATCACATTGTCTCCATTTGGAATTTTACACCTGGGTTGCATATTCCTGTCTGAGTTTTTTTTGGATTATTCCTTACAATCTTGGACTTGACATATGCCTTTATTTTCTTTGTGACAATTGAATACACTTTGTTATTTTTATGTGTTTATGGTTGTATATATATCTTTAAACTCCAGTTAGCACTTTCACTTAGTGGTAATTCACTATTTAATAATCTTCATTGATAAACCACTTACCTGATAGAATATTAGCGCTACACATTTTTTATCTATTTACATTGCTTTTTGTCTACAGCTGTGTTGGAAGCCATTATTCTTATATATTAATTTAGTCACAGCGCGGTATATCCTTTTTTCTTTTTTTTACTATGGTCGCTACCTCATCCCTTTAAACCCGAAAAACACATATGAATTATTTTGTTTCCCTGCAAAGGTAAAGCATAATTGACTACTATGCATCCCATAGTAGCCCATTATGTGTCACTTACCTGACACAGGAGCCAGCAATGTCACCGCTGTCCCCTCTTCCACGGAGCGTCCATCTTCTTTCCGGGTTTTGCTGCTCCGGCGCTGTAAGTGGCCGAAGCAGCGATGACGTCACTCCGGCACATGCGCGCGGGAGCCGTAAGTTAGTGACTTGCAGTGCGCCCAGTGCACCTGCGCCATTGTCTACGGCGCGCATTCGCCGTTGTCTACGGCGTGCATGCGTCGTAGACAGCGGTGCCCGTTTTTTGTAAAATATCTCCTTAACCGTGTAGGTCAAGGAAATATTTCTTGGACCTACAGGTAAGCCTTAAAGAGGTGGTCCAAAAATATTAAAAGTCAGCAGCTACAAATACTGCAGCTGCTGACTTTTAATAAATGGACACTTACCTGTTCCAGAGATGTCGGCAGAAGATGACGAGCGACCGCTCGTCTCTCGGCTGCCCCGCTGCCATCCTCTGTCAGGGAATCAGGAAGTGAAGGCGTAACGGCTTCACTGCCCGGTTCCCTACTGCGCATGTGCGAGTCGCGCTGCGCGTCTCTATTGGTCCCCGTGGTGTCCTGGGAACTGTGTTTCCCAAGACACAACGGGGCATCTTCGGATAGGGGCGGGACAGCTCCGGCTATCTCGTCCCGGAAGTGGGTGCAGATAGCTGTATTAAAGCGGAGTTCCACCCTAAAGTGGAACTTCCGCTAATCAGATTCCTCCCCCCCCTCCGGTGGCACAATTGGCACCTTTCAGGGGGGAGGGGGTGCAGATATACAGGTATCTGCACCCCCTCCCCCCTGAAAGGTGCCAATTGTGCCACCGGAGGGGGGGGAGGAATCTGATTAGCGGAAGTTCCACTTTAGGGTGGAACTCCGCTTTAATCTAGGCTTACCTGAAGGTCAAAGTGGTCTGTAAGGGTTTACAACCACTTTAATCCCACACAGAACTAAAATGTTTTCGGTTTTAAAGGGATGAGGTGAACCCTATGTGCAGGCCTATGAAATGTGAAATACGCTCTTCTCAAAACAACACTTTTTCGATCCACATGTGCTAAACCACCCCTAATTCTTGCACTGACCCGATTCCTCCCCTTATGTAATATCTCCAGGAAAAAAAGTCATAAAAATTTTCTTTGTCTTGATATATTCCACTTCCTGAGTCTGAATTAGTTTTGTTGCTAAGTGCACAAGACTTGAAATCCAGAGGAAGCTGGGTATTTGCATTAACTTTGAGAAAAGTCACCACATCCTGTTGAATTTTTACACAAAGAGTCTATCAAATCTATTTCCTGAACATTGGAGGCTCTTAAACTGTCAGAATTAACCCCTTAGTCGCTATGCATTCTTTTTTATATTGCAAACCGGTAGCACAATAAGTACAGAGTTCATCCATAAGCTGGGAGAGAGTTAATAAATGGTTAAAGGAAAAATTATAATAAAATGGCGGCATGTATTTATTTAGAAGAGGGGCAAATATTGGATGAGAAAGGAGGATAGGTACACCTGTCTGCTCTTCCTGTCCTGTTAAAAGGGGAAAAAGAATGATGACCCCTCTTCATAAAAGCGTGCAGGAATTCAAATTTAGGGCCGTTCACGAAACAATTTCTGTGCTCCGGAAACATTTTTGCATGCACATTTTTTATGCATTCCAGTGCCTTTTTAATACGTTTTTGATGCGTTTTGGACCCTCTTTTGGTCTTCATATCAATTCTTGATGCGTGCATGCCGGCGTGTTTTTGATGCATTCCTGTGCGTTTTTGATGCATTTTGGTCCAGATGAGTTCCATACAGAAAAAATGCAACATGTTCTACTTTTGACTGCATTACCATAGTTGCCAATGTTCTCCAAAAATTTTAGGGACACTTTTTTGTCTGTAGGTGAAGTGTTATTTTAACTAGGGATCAGGGCATTTGTTTGTAGGCGTGTCCTATCTGCATTTTAAAAATGCGGCCAGCTATTTAAATTAAGCCAAATAATGGGCGTGGCTTAAAGGGTGTGGTTAAATAGAGCCTGAGATGACTTACATATTGGAGAATGTGGAAATTTGTAGGGAAAGAAAAAAGAGGGATGGAGGGAGCGAGAAAGAGGAATAAGGAGAAAAAGAAAGAAAGAGAGAATGAGGGATGGAGGGCCTGGGCTATCCCCTGAGACAATTATGAAGGACTACAAGTCCCACAAATGTCATATCCTGTCAGCAGTTAGGCCGAAAGTTTTACAAGAACACAGAAAGTTGCCTACCTAGATTAGGTGGGCTGGCAGTTTTCTTGGTGTTGCTTTTAGGCTTGAAAAACTCACGGCCAAATGAGGACAGAGGCGGCTCTAGGCTTTGTGAGGCCTTAGGCGAAACTTACACATGAGGCCCCACTCACGCCCATAATAGGAAAAAATATACAAGCACACAGAAAAGAGGGACTGAGATAAAGAGGGGGGAGAGAGAGAATCAGTGATTGAGCACAGCCAAATTAGAAGGACGCGAGGCGCCTGTGAGTGCAAGGCCTTAGGTGACCGCCTAATTTACCTAATTAGAGAGCCGCCTCTGAATGAGGACCTGGCTGTACGGGTGCCAAAGACCTCCTCATCCCCTCCCATGCTGTGTCTGGGGAGACTTGGTGGGAGGGTCCTTCTAAGAGAGACATATGAATGAAATTAATTATTATAGATGCATAGGTCCCAACTGTCCCTGATATCAAGGAACTGTCCCTGACTTTCCTCCTCATTTGTCCCTCATTTTGGTCTGATCTATATAATTATATATAAAATTAATTATTTATCTTTCAAAAAGTGTTTCCAGTTCTAAACCTTTCATACAATTTCTAAATTGCCGCATTTGTAAATTTTAAAAGTCAGTATAAAGGAAGAGTAGTGGTAAAAAAAAAGCACTTGTGGGTTTAACTAATCTTTTTTTTTTTAATAATTCTCCTTTAACCGCTTCCCGACCGCCTCACGCAGATATACTGCTGCAGAAGGGCACGTACAGGCAGAATCATGTATCTGTACGTTGCACTTTAAGAGGCGGCTTGCGTGCATGCGCGGCCGGGAGCTCCATGAGCGTGATCGCGGGTCCCGGGGACTCGATGTCCGCGGGGATAGCCACGATCATCTCATGGAGAGGAAGAACATGGAAATGCTGATGTAATAAAGGATTTCCCCGTTCTGCCTAATGACACTGACACTGTTCACAGCTCCCTGTAATCAGTGTCGTGTCACACACAGCCGCTCCCCCCACAGTTAGAATCACTCCCTAGGACACACTTAAACCCCTACAGCGCCACCTAGTGGTTAACCCCATTCACTGCCAGTCACATTTACACAGTAATCAATGAATTTTTAATTGCACTGATCGCTGTATAAATGTGAATGGTCCCAAAATCGCGCCAAAAGTGTCTGATGTGTCCGCCATAATGTCGCAGTCCCGATAAAAATCACTGATCGCCGCCATTACTAGTAAAAAGATTATTGATAATAAAAATGCCATAAAACTATCCCCTATTTTGTAGACACTATAACTTTTGCGCAAACCTATCAATAAACGCTTATTGCGTTTTTTTTTTTACCAAAAATATGTAGAAGAATACGTATGGGCCTAAACTGAGGAAAAAAAAATTTTTATTTTTTTGGGGATATTTATTATGGCAAAAAGTAAAAAATAATGTGTTTTTTTTTTCAAAATGTATGCTATTTTATTGTTTATAGTGCAAAAAATAAAAACCGCAGAGGTGATCAAAGACCATAAAAAGAAAGCTCTATTTGTGGGGAAAAAAGGACGTCAATTTTGTTTGGGAGCCACCTCGCACTACCGCGCAATTGCCAGCTAAAGCAACGCAGTGCCGTATCGCAAAAAGTGCTCTGGTCTTTGGCCAGCCAAATGGTCTGGGGCTTAAGTGGTTAAGGGGGAGTGGCAGGGGGTGTGTCCTATGCCTACATATACGTTTGCTAACAAGTGCCCCTCATTCTTATCTTAATGTCCCTGTGAAAAATTCACCAGTTTTCTTCACCCCCACTTTGGGTACTCCAAAGAGAATAGTAATGCAGCGTGCATAGTGCCCCCTCACCCTCCTGTCAGGCCCTGTTCCGAGCTACATACCCCTACAGAGCAGTACAGTGTCACTATGGTGACACTGAACTACACTGATGACAGTATGTAAAACAAAAGATTGTAAAAAACAAAGAAATAAAATGTAAAGAATTGGATAAAAAAAGTATTTTTATTATTTGTTTTACATACTTTTCAGTATTCATAATCATCGCCACACCAGTCATATGTGATACAAATTGTGATCAAAAAAATAATTTTTTTATTTAATTTCTTCATTTTCCAAAAAACTGCAACAAAAAAATACAACTTCAAAAAACTTGCCATGCCTCTTACTAAATACATTGGACTGTTTACTTTCCAAAAGGGGGTCATTTGGGGGTATATGTTCTGTCCTGGCATTTCAGGGCCTCATGAACTGGGATAGGTAGTCAGTAAGGTTGAGATCTACTTGGACAACATGGAGGAAATCAAAAATCCCCAGGAAGATGGTCTTGTGGTCTTTGATCGCACAGTTCTTGGTTTAGAGACATTGATGCTTCATCCATCTAGATGAGTATAAATGTTTTTTTTTTCGTATCCCAAACTTCTCTTTTTTTTATCTTAGTATTCATACCCCTTGAAATTTTCCACATTTTGTCATGTTACAACCAAAAAGTGTAAATGTATTTTATTGGGATTTTATGTGATAGACCAACATAAAGTGGCACATAATTGTGAAGTGGAAGGAAAATGATAAATGGTTTTCAAATTGTTTTACAAATAAATATGTAAAAAGTGTGGGGTACATTTGTATAGC
The DNA here is from genome assembly GCA_028564925.1 of Lithobates sylvaticus. Lineage (NCBI taxonomy): Eukaryota > Metazoa > Chordata > Amphibia > Anura > Ranidae > Lithobates > Lithobates sylvaticus. The sequence goes on from CM053029.1 coordinate 573,150,019, forward strand.
GCCCCCCGGAGTCAATACTTTGTAGAACCTCCTTTCGCTGCAATTACAGCTGCAAGTCTTTTTGGGGATGTCTCTACCAGCTTTGCACATCTAGAGAGTGACATTTTTGCCCATTCTACTTTGCAAAACAGCTCAAGCTCTGTCAGATTGGATGGAGAGCGTCTGTAAACAGCAATTTTCAAGTCTTGCCACAGATTCTCAATTGGATTTAGGTCTGGACTTTGACTGGGCCATTCTAACACATGAATATGCTTTGATCTAAAAAGGTTCCATTGTAGCTCTGGCTGTATGTTTAGGGTCGTTGTCCTGCTGGAAGGTGAACCTCCGTCCCAGTCTCAAGTCTTTTGCAGACTCTAAAGCCCCATACACACTATCAGATTTTCTGCTGATTTTTTCTTTCAGATTTACCAAAACCATATAATATGAGGTAAAACCTTAGGAGTTTCAATTTCTATGCAATCATGCAGGCCCTTGCACCAAATGGTTTTGGTAAATCTGAAGACAAAAATCAGCAGAAAATCTGATAGTGTGTATGGGGCTTAACAGGTTTTCTTCTAAGATAGCCCTTTATTTGGCTCCATTCACCTTCCTATCAACTCTGACCAGCTTCCTGTCCCTGCTGAAGAAAAGTATCCCCACGACATGATCCTGCCACCACCATGTTTCACAGTGGGGGTGGTGTGTTCAGGGTGATGTGCAGTGTTCGCTTTCCACCATACATAGCATTTTGGGGGGCGTGTCCAGGATGGCGGAGTGAACAGACGTGCTTTCAGAGCTCTGCTGCCTCATTGATCCTGAACTACGATATAACCGGCTGCACAGAACGACTCAGGTTGAGGTGAATGCCTTCTAGACTGCCCGGCCGAGGTAAAGGGGCGAAGAAACTTAAATTTCCTCCTGAAATCCCACCGGAGACCAGCCTTGCTCCGTTGCGGCCTAAGGAGCAACACGCGCCTCGTACCAACATGGCGTCGCAAACTGAGGCGCAGGAGGGGAGCCCTTCGTCTGCCCCAGGCATCCCTGAAGTCATGGCAGCAATAGCCACTTGCCAATCGGCGGTCGCCCTGTGCCAGGCGGCACTGACTAACAAAATTGAGGAGGTGCAGATGGATGTGGGACTCCTCCGACAAGATCTGGACAAAGTTCGGTCCCGGATGACCGAGGCCGAACACCGGGTGGGACATGTGGAGGATGTTGTGAACGACAACACCGGCGCCATACTTTCCCTGCAATCTAGAGTCAAGATCCTGGAACATAGGGCCGAAGATTCCGAGAATAGGTGCCGCCGGAACAATATCAGGATCGTAGGCCTGGCGGAGGGAGCGGAGGGTAAGAACCCCACTGTATTTGCAGAGGAAATGCTCAGATCCCTGCTGCCTGCCGCTCACTTGTCCCCTTACTTTGCGGTGGAGAGAGCCCACAGGCTTCCGCCGCAACCCGGGCCGCAAGGATCCCCACCCCGCACATTCATCATGAGATTCTTAAATTTCAGAGACAGGGACGAGCTACTCAGAGCTGCCAGGGCTGACGGAGAGCTGACCTACAAAAACAACCGCTTGATGTTATTCCCGGATTTCTCTGTTGAAACCCAGAAGCTCCGCCGCTCATTCGACGCGGTCAAGGCAGGGCTCAGGGCGAAAGGCATAAAATACAGCGTGCTTTTTCCGGCTAAACTCCGGGTGATTGACGGCGAAACTACCCGGTTTTTTACATCTCCCAAGGAGGCCGCCAAGTGGTTGGAAACTATCCCTCCCCTGGGATGAAGAGCTGCGGACACTCACCGAAAATCTGTTTTTTGTTCCCTAAGAGGTATGTGGAGCTGTGTTATTTGACGCTGTGCTGAAACTACCTACGTGACTGTCCAGCCTAACTTTACTTAGTAGGGGGTCGGCTGACTCCCTGCCTGTGCATCAACCTGTCTGGATGTGAAATAGGGTCCAGCGACTGCAGGACCCTGGTCCGTGAATCCACCTTGTTTGCCAGACAGATTGTGTCCTATCCTGGGCGGTTAGCCTTGGCCCTTCCCTGCCCCTCTTACTACCCTGGACATTGTGGAGGGCACGGCTGCCCACGGAGTATGTACTGACTTCTCAGCTGCCCCAGTTTGGTCGGCGACACATCTGAATTTTCCTTGCCCCTTCTGTTGCCCACAGTGCCTCTTTTTCTTTGATGCTTTATTTTTTATTTTCTATATTTTGTTTTTAGTGTACGGGATGTACAAGTTCAAGTATGTGCCCCTGGCATAGTCCAGGTGAACTTCAAGAGCCGGTTTACTGTTACAGGCAGCACCTCTGCCTTAATGATGCTTCTCTAGCAGCTCAGGTGCCCAAACATTCACTGTGTGATCACTCTCTCCTCTCTTGCTAGAAGAGGACAGGGAATGTGACCCGCTGACTGGGTTTGATACACGCCTCCCAGGAGTTAGTTGCCTAAGGGCTGGTTATAGGGATTGATGCAGTCTTATTTTGGGCGGGACTTGCGGGGTGGGGGGAGGGGGGGAAGGGGTTCGGCTGTTGCCGACCAAGGTCTGACCGCTAGGCTGGTCATGTGTTACAAAGTTCAGGAAAAGAGTCTTATGTTCAACTTTATACTTGATCATATACAGTATGTTTACGCTTGCAATGCATTTGTGCCTGAAGTGGGGAGGGGGGTGGGGGAGTGCAGGCTGGGCCTCTGGAGAGGTGGAGTAGCATCGTCCCCCGATCCCTACAATATCTTCAATTGCTGCACCCATAATATCATGGCCCAGGTATCGGTGATGTCTTGGAATGTGCGGGGTCTAAACTCAGCGCATAAAAGATCTTTGGTCTTTAACTTTATTAAGAAACACTCTCCGCACATATGTGTACTCCAGGAGACGCATCTGATGGGCTCCCGAATTCTAAGCCTTAAAAAGGCCTGGGTGGGGAACCATTACCATACAACATACTCCACTTACTCCAGAGGGGTCAGTATTCTGGTACACAAACAGCTGCCGTTCCAGCTCTTGGATGTCAGAACGGACCCAGGGGGCAGGTTTATTATTTTGCATGCAACGATTGCTAATATTCCATGTGTGCTAGTAGGTTTGTACCTCCCACCACCGGCTGATATAACCCTACTGTATAAAGTTATGCAGATGGTCGTTGAGTATGGGGTAGATGATGTTTTGATTGTGGGAGATTTCAACTTGACCCCGACCCCAGAAGAGGACAGGCTCCACTCTGTCTCTAGATGGGTGCCAGGTCTGTCCGAGTGGGCGAATAACTTTGCCTTGACTGATGTCTGGCGGAGTTGTAACCCCTCGACCAGGCAGTTTACCTGTCACTCCACCTCCTTTAAAACTGTCTCGCGTATTGACCTGATGTTTGCCTCATGTTCCATGCTCAGGAAATCGATAGATAATCGCATTCTACCACGGGGGATTTCAGATCACGCCCCATTATTGTTAAAATTATCATTTGGGACCCAGGGTGAGAGGATATGGCGGCTGTCCAGGTTCTGGATTGAGGATGAAGGAATACAGGAGGATATGCAGGAGGGGGTGTGTCACTACTGGTTGATTGCATGGGACGCCTTTAAGGCATGGACCAGGGGGGAATATATTGCTCGAATAGCGGCGGCCCGTAAGAAGGCAACGCGCTCTCTACAGGAGCTGGAGGAAGGGGCGGTGAGGAAGGAGGAAGCTTATGTGGCCAACCCTGATCAGGGGACGTATGGGGAATGGCAATTTGCGCTGCATCGGCTCTCTCTTTGTAGAATTGATGGAATGCACAAATCACTCCTCCGCACAGCGCACAAGATCTTTGAATACGGCAACAAGAGCGGCCGTCTATTGGCCTGGCTGGCGAAAGGTCAGTTCACTGCAACTCACATTGCAGTAGTCAAAGACTCGGACGGGTCTTTGTTGAGAGACCCGCAGGACATTAATCACAGGTTTGCCCAGTATTATGAGCAGCTATACTCTACCAAGGTAGACTACTCTCCCCTGGAACTGACTGAATACCTAGATGGGATCCCCCTGCCGACCCTTAGCGACCTGACGTGTGCGGCCCTGGAAGCTGACATTACCCTAGAGGAGGTCCAGACAGCAATATCTCAACTGCAGGCAGGAAAGACCCCCGGAGCAGATGGCCTGCCCAGGGAATTCTATTCCCAACATCAAGAACTGCTAGCGCCGCGGCTCGTGTCCTTGTTCGCACAGTTTCTCTGGCTGGGGGCACTCCCCGAGTCAATGTCTGAGGCGGTGGTGGTTCTGATTCATAAGCCAGGGAAAGATCCGGAGGACTGCTCCTTGTACAGGCCGATCTCTCTCCTAAATGTGGACGCTAAAATATTGGCCAAACTGTTGGCCAATAGGTTGTCGTCGGCCCTTGGGGAGGTGGTTCATCCGGATCAGACTGGGTTCATGCCAGGTAAGGGCACTGATATCAACCTCCGCCGCCTCTTTCTCAACATGTCTGTTGCTCATGAGAACAGTGGCAGGCGAGTTATTGCCTCCCTGGATGCCGAGAAGGCATTTGACTCGGTGGAGTGGGTATTCCTGTGGGAGACTCTGGGCAGATATGGGTTCGGACCTCGGTTCCTTAGGTGGCTGCGCATGCTCTATCAGACGCCCAGGGCTCGTATTTGTACTAACGATAGGATCTCTGCTCCCTTCCCACTGCACAGGGGCACTCGGCAGGGGTGCCCTCTGTCCCCGGCCCTATTCGCCCTGGCTCTTGAACCCCTTGCCACCATAATTAGACACTCAGAGAGGATAGAGGGGCTGAGGGTGGGTTCATTGGTAGAAAAGATATCCCTGTATGCAGATGACGCCCTTTTATATTTACAGGACTCAGGAGAATCATTGACTGCTGCCTTGGAAATATTCAATGAATTTGGTAGGTTCTCGGGAGTGCGCATTAACTGGTCCAAATCCAACATTTTCCCCCTAGACCCCCAGGCCCGTGTAACCGTACCTCTCCTTTGGGTTGACCAATTCAAGTACTTGGGTATCCAGGTCAGGAGGGATCTGACGGAGTATAGGGAACTTAATGTACGTCCGGTCATGACACATTTGCGGGCCAAATGCACTTCTTGGAATACATTACCCTTGAACCTTATGGGCCGCATAAATCTGCTGAAAATGATATTCCTTCCCAAATTCTTATATGTATTCCGCAACAGCCCCACCTGGATACCCAAGTCCTTCTTTGTAGAGGTGGATAGGTGTGTTGGTTCCTTTGTTTGGGGGGGTGCAGCCCCCAGATTGGCTAGATCCACACTCATCCTCCCTGTCCAATGTGGGGGCCTGGCGACACCGGACTACCGAACATATTTTTGGGTGGCGGTGCTAGTCACAGTTAGGTGGTGGAATGTTCTTTCCAGAGGGAATGCGGCAGTATGCCTGGAAGCAGCAATTATTGGCTCAATGCAGGAGCTGGGCAACCTGGTTCACAGAGGCCACAGGGCCTATACAGACCTTCCGGTGCCAACCCGGACGACCCTTAGGGTCTGGTCGGCTGCCAGACGGGGTATGACGGATCCACTGAGCTGGTCTCCCCGCTGTCCTTTGTGGGGAAATCCCAATCTTCCCCACCTCAGGAAGGTGCCAGACCCGGTGGTCTGGGCCAGATTTGGAATTAAGACCCTTAATGATATTATAAAGAATGGGGCCATAGTACCCTTTCCAGCTCTACAGACACACCTCCAACTACCGGGATGGATGTGCTTTCGGTACTTTCAGTTGCGTCACGCCATTAGGGCCCAATTCCCACTACCCATCAGATTGGAGCTGGACCCTGTGGAGAGGGTTCTTGTCCAGGAGAAACTGGACAAACCCCTCTCGACCCTATACCTAGAACTCCTTAGGACTGACTCAGTCAAAGTAGACAAACTTTTTGTATATTGGAAGGCTGACATCCCGGACCTTGACCAGGAAGACTGGAATGACTGTTTGGCGGATAGTGCCTCCATGCTTATCTCCTCCAGAGAGCGCCTTATTCAGGTAAAATTCTTACATAGGGTCTATTATACCCCTCAAAGGCTCCACAGGGCATTCCCCCAGCGGTCTCCCGACTGTCCCAGATGCATGAGTGCCATAGGAACATACCTACACATGTTCTGGAGCTGTCCCAAAATTGGTACTTACTGGGCTGCTGTGCTGGAAGCTGTTAACGGCCGTCTTCAGCTGAACCTCCCCATGTCCCCAGAGTTATTACTATTGGGCATTCAGGACGATGACCAAAGGCCCAGATACACAAAATTGTTAGTGACCTATCTCTTCTTCTATGCAAAAAGGGAGATTGTATTGCATTGGAACTCACCTTCCCCTCCCACGATTGGATCCTGGGAAAAGTCAATCAAAGCTGTACTCCCCTTATATAAGCTGACGTACATTAATAGGAACTATCTGCAAAAGTTCGAAAGAGTATGGCAACCTTGGTCGGGGTAGACAGTTTGATGCCTGAGAGGATCCAAGTATTTGATCACTTCCCTTTTGTTTTTTCTATGTTGTGGAGAGAAGTTTGAGGGCAGTTGAACACACTCTTATACCTCCCCAAGGGGTGTGGCACCGGGTATATTTGGGACAATCGACACTTTGCACTTATTGTCTTAATTACTGAACATATAACCTCGCATGTATCGTGTACTTGATGAAGTCCATGTTGGACATATGTTGTGACCTGTATGTAAGCTTACTTTCAATAAAGGAACAGTTTTTGACTCTTAAAAAAATACATAGCATTTTGCTTTTAGGCCAAAAAGTAAAATTTTTGTCTCATCTGACCAGAGCACCTTCTTCCACATGTTTGCTGTGTCCCCCACATGGCTTCTCTCAAACTGCAAATGGGACTTCTTATGGCTTTCAACAATCAACAATGGCTTTCTTCTTGCCACTCTTCCATAAAGGGCAGATTTGTGGAGAGCACGACTAATAGTTGTCCTGTGGACAGATTCTCCCACCTGAGCTGTGGATCTCTGCAGCTCCCCCAGAGTTACCATGGGCCTCTTGGCTGCTTCTCTGATTAATGCTCTCCTTGCCAGCCCTGTCAGTTTAGGCGGACGGCCATGTCTTGGTAGGTTTGCAGTTGTGCCATACTCTTTCCATTTTTGGATGATGGATTGAACAGTGCTCCGTGAGATGTCCAAAGCTTGGGATATTTTTTTTATAACCTAACCCTGCTTTAAACTTCTCCACAAATTTATCCCTGACCTGTCTGGTGTGTTCCTTGGCATTCATGATCCTGTTTGTTCATTAAGGTTCTCTAACAAACCTCTGAGGGCTTTGCAGAACAGCTATATTTATACTGAGATTAAATTACACACAGGTGGACTCTATTTACTAGTTAGGTGACTTCTGAAGGCAATTGGTTCCACTAGATTTTAGTTAGGGGTTTCAGAGTAAAGGGCGCTGAATACAAATGCACGCCACACTTTTTACATATTTATTTGTAAAAAATTTTGAAAATCATTTATCATTTTCCTTCCACTTTGCAATTATGTGCCACTTTGTATTGGTCTATCACATAAAATCCCAATAAAATACATTTACGTTTTTGGTTGTAACATGACAAAATGTGGAAAATTTCAAGGGGTATGAATACTTTTTCAAGGCACTGTACAGTTAGCCCAAGCAGGGGCATCTGCCATGTGTTCACAAATTACAAAAAGGACAACAAGAACTTAAAGATTCATAGAGACAATACAGCAACCATAGATGGCAACAGGTAACTAACCAAAAGAAGAAAACAAAATAAGCAAAAAATAATAATAATAATTTAAATAGGTAAGTAAAATCATGGTGCATATTTGTTTGTTTTATACTCAGTAAAATCTACTTGTTAAAAAAAAAAATTAAAACCATGGTGCTTGGCCCAAGCACAAAAATAAAGATGATACACCGGAGCATCAATACCCATTTGGACCCCCAATCAGTAAATTGAAAATGCTATCCATGCTATGAGTGGCTGTTAAGGTGTTATCTAGCCAGCAGGACCAAACTCTATAAAACGTATTAGGACAACCACTGTTAAGGTAGGTGTCCTTATACAGGGGGAGATTAGAATTGCTCAACTGTATCTAAAAACGAGAAGGAGAAACATTTTCCAGCTAAGCGTAATGGCTTTCCTCGCATAAAATAGCAATAAGCTCAACAGAGCTTTCCGAGCTACCATAGGGGCTAATTCTTCTACCAACCCCAATAGACAGAATTTAGGTGACAAAGCAATAGGTATCTGCACCATCTCATTGATGACAGCTAGTGCATTTTGCCAATAGGAGGCAATCATAGGGCACGACCAAAATACACTCATGAAGTCTCCAGGGAAAAAGGTGCCGCCAGCAAGAGGAGGAGATATTATGATCCATTTTATTAAGCCAAACTTCTCTTTTAATACCATTTTAATCAATGTGTGTTTGTGGATGCCAGAAATCAAAGTCCATTTTTTTAGTAACTACAATTGAGCTGCACTTTTATCAATAATATTGTTCCCAGCTACTGTATCTCTGTGGATTACAGAACCCCTCCCCTCTATGCAAAAGAGAATAGCAAGGAGAAGTACTCTGTAGATCTGTCCTATGCCGCGTACACACGAAGGGACTATCCCGCGGGATTGTCTGCTGGACTCAAGTCCACCGGACAATACCCTCGTGGACTAGGTTTTAAGTTTTGTTTTAAAATTGTCCGCTGGACTTGGCAGTCGGGCGGACAATCCCGCCGTTAGTAGGCTAGTCCGCCGGACTTTTGAAATGAACGGACTTGCCGCTCATCGGAAAGTCAGTTCATTCCCGCAGACTTTTTCCAGCAGATTGTCCGCCGGAGAAGTCCGGGCGTGTGTGGGCAAGTCACACGCTCGGAAGTCCGGGCGTGTGTGGGGAAGTCCTAGGTCCGGTGGACAAAGTCCGAACGTGTGTACGCGGCACTAGGGTGACAACACTGCTCCTCCATAGATACAGTACAGGGCTTGAAAAAGAAAACGAATGCAGCCACCACATCTAAAGACTGGGAAGATGCAATATATTACTTTTTTTTTTCTTGGATTAAGGCAAGCTTAATGAAAAAAATCTAGTCATGGAAAAGTACAATATGGTTCTGTTTCCTGTTAGAACTGTTGTTAGAAATAAGATGTGTACTAGAAGAAAGCAGGCTGGGCAATGAAATCTGGGAATTGCGTGTTTCTTTATACCTAGGTGCCATACCAGTTAGTAGATGGGTGGGCACTCAATATACAGCAAGGAGGAAGGCCTGTTGGGTTTAATCTGTAGATTATGCCCTTTCCTTTTTTTTTTATTTTTTAAGATTTTATTAGAATTTTTCCATAACAAACGTAGAAAAATACAACAGATAACAATTAATTTAACTGTTAAAACAATTGCATGAACAGTTCTTTATCAACCCGTAATCAAAAAGTTCCAAAAATAGCAAACTAAAAGAGAAAAAGAAGAAAAAAATAAATAAAAAGATATAATATATAATATTAGTCTGTTGTGATATTCTATTTATTATTCCAGGGCACCTGATACATTGTATCATCAACAGTATATAAAAGATTTTTATTTTTCCAAGACATGTCAACCCACTCCAGTTGGTAGATGGCTGGACACTCTTCAATATACAGTAAGGTGGAAGGCCTGTTGGGTTTAATCTGTAAAATTTGCCCTTTGCTTTATTTTTAAAATTCAGATTTTATTAGAATTTTTCCATAACAAACATAGAAAATTACAACAGATAACAATCAATTTAACTGTTAAAACAATTGCATGATCAGTTCATCATCAACTCGTAATCAAAAAGTTCCAAAAATCGCAAACTAAAAAGAGAAAAAGAAGAAAAATTAAATAAAAAGATATAATATATAATATTAGTCTGTTATGATATTCTAGTTATTATTCCAGGGAACCTGATACATTGTATCATCAACAGTATATAAAAGATGTTTTTTTTCCAAGACATGTCAACCCACTCCAGATGGCTGGGCACTCTTCACTATTCGGTAAGGTGGAAGGCTTGTTGTGTTTAATCTGTAGATTATGCCCTTTCCTTTTTTTTTTTTATTCAGATTTTATTAGAATTTTTCCATAACAAACATAGAAAAATACAACAGATAACAATCAATTTAACTGTTAAAAAAATAGCATGAACAGTTCATTATCAACCTGTAATCAAAAAGTTCCAAAAATCACAAACTAAAAAGAGAAAAAGAAGAAAAAAATAAAGATATAATATATAATATTAGTCTGTTATTATGATATTCTATTAATTATTCCAGGGCACCTGATACATTGTATCATCAACAGTATATAAAAGATGTTTTTTTTTCCAAGACATGTCAACCCACTCCAGATGGCTGGGAACTCTTCAATATTCGGTAAAGTGGAAGGCCTGTTGGGTTTAATCCAGGGGTGCCCAACCTTTTGAAGAGCGAGGGCCACTTAAGCGACTTGGCAACCGGTCGCGGGCCACAATGAGCGGAGCGGGTGGATGGCATTTCCACTCTGCATTTGCAGAGCGGACACGGACGCAGCCCACGATACTTTTTAGCGGATCATATTGGAGGTAGAACACAAGTCGGTTTATGTCTGCCACTACTTAGAGGTGAATGGAGGGTCCAATTGGTCGGACTGTCCGTGTGAAAGGGGTCCAAGGCTGCTTTCATACTGATGCGCTGCGGTTTACCCCCACCACGTGTGCAACGCAGTGTACCTTTGGCTTTCCTGCAGTTTGCAATAGACTTCTATTATATTCTGCAGGTTTGGTGCACTTTCAGAAAGCTCACCAAACTCGCAGGTAATAATAGAAGTCTATGGCTCAGTGCAGGTAACCCGCAGGTAAACTGCTCTGCACCTGCGGATCAGTTTGAAAGCAGCCCAGTAACCACTGCAGAAAAGATATGCCCATATATACTCTGTGATTTTAGTAATAAACTGACCTTATATAATAACAGTATTCTTTCTATTCTATCCCAGAGCAGGAGGTCGCGGACCACAGCAGAGGGCTCCGCAGGCCACATGTGGCCCCCGGGCCACTGGTTGGGCACCCCTGGTTTAATCTGTAGAATTTGCCCTTTGCTTTTTTTTCTGATTTTTTTTTAATTTTTCCATAACAAACATAGAAAATGACAACAGATAACAATCAATTTAACTGTTAAAACAATTGCATGAACAGTTCATTATCAACCCGTAATCAAAAAGTTCCAAAAATTCCAAAGTAATGCCCCGTACACACGATTGGACTTTCCGACAACAAAACCGTGGATTTTTGTTCGAAGGTTGTTGGCTCCAACTTGTCTTGCATACACACGTTCACACAAATGTTGGCCAACAATTACGAACGTAGTGACGTACAAGACGTACGGCGAGCCGATAAAAAAGAAGTTCAATAGTCATGCTCCACCCTTTGGGCTCCTTCTGCTAATGTTGTGTTTGGTGAGCATTGATTCCGAGCATGCGTGGACTTTTGTGCGACAGACTTGTGTACACACGATCGGAAAGTCTGACAACAAAAAAATTGTTGCCGGAAAATTTGAGAACCTGCTAGCCTACATTTGTTGGCAGAAAGTCCAACAACAAATGTTCGATGGAGCATACACACGGTCGGACTTTCCGCCAACTGGCTCACATCCAACATTTGTTGGCGGAAAATCCGATCTTGTGTACGGGGCATAAGAGAGAAAAATGCCCTTTGTTTTATTTTTTTTCAATTTTTCAATTTTTTGCCAGATCAGGATAATCACATCAACTTATAAACTATGTCCGGCACTGTTTGTACTTTCACTTTATTTCTGCCAAACCTCATGCAATAAAAATGGCTCATGGAAATGTTGATGATATGCCAAATGGGTGTGGAGAATAAGGCTGTTTGTTTTCGATTAGTCCGTTCCCTAACTGGAAGGGTAAGGAGAACAGTTGGGTCTTTATATGAGGCGGTGACCTGGTAAGGTCAATTGCCTCCATCCCTATCTATATGTCAAAAAACGAGGGGAAAGGGGATTAGGACTTTGAATTAGGCACGTAGGTATAAAGAATTCAGTTTATTATATAAATTAACATACAAACGCATATTCATGAATAAGTGTACAGGGGGTCCCCGGGTTACAAACAAGATAGGGACTGTAGGTTTGTTCTTAAGTTGAATCTGTTTGTAAGTCGAAACAGGTAAATTTTGTAAGTGTAGCTCCAGCCCAAAAATCTATTTTTAAGCTTTTTGGATAACAGAGAAGGGTTATCACCCCTGTAACATTTGTTTTGCTGTCTGTGCACCTGTGCAGAAGATTTCACCTCACCTTCTGTCCCAATGACAATTGGATTTAGAAAATTTTGGGTTGTTAGGGGAAACATGAACTAGTTATAAAGTATCAGTGGAGACACCTTTTTCCCATATTAACTCTTACAGGAGTGAATTTCCCTTCCTAGGGGTGGATTTCCTCTCACTTCCTGTTGTCTCCCTCCGTTTGTAAGTAGGAGTCGTTTGTAAGTCGGATGTTTGTAAGTCGGGGACCCCCTGTATATCCAATACAATTATAATAATTGGTACAATTCATACATACAGCGTAGACGGGTTACCACATGATTATAGTTGAATAATATCAAAAATTATACTTACAGACAGATATCAATTGAATCATAGGGACACGGCATATAATAGCTCTGGTCACTCTGACTATATCAATTTCTTGAAATCTGTCTCCCCTGCCTCCCACTTCAGCTCCCGTTGGAGATGCCCCCCTTTGGGGGTCAGCGATCTACAGTGCCACACTTTTATTATATAGTCAACCTTGTAAGTATGGTAGAGAGTGTGTTTTTATACTTGGTTTTACTTTTTATGATTTTTCTTTTTTCCTTGGGTAAGATCAGACCATACAGCAACTCCTTCTATTACCATATATTCTCGAGTATAGGCCGACCCGAATATAAGCCGTGGCACCTAATTTTACAACAAAAAACTGGGAAAACGTATTGACTCAAGTATAAGCCTAGGGTGGGAAATGCAGCAGCTACTGGGTAAACAATGACCATCTGCAGCCTCACTGTGCCTATTTGCAGCCTCACTGCGCCCATCTGCAGCCTCACTGTGCCCATTTTCAGCCTCACTGTGCCCATCTGCAGCCTCACTGTGCCCATTTTCAGCCTCTCTGTGCCCATTTGCAGCCCCACTGTGCCCATCTGCAGCCTCACTGTGCCCATTTTCAGCCTTACTGTGCCCATTTTCAGCCTCACTGTTCCCATTTGCAGCCTCGCTGTGCCCATTTGCAGCTTCACTGTGCCCACTTTCAGCCCCACTGTGCCCATCTGCAGCTGTACCTGTCCCCCGCTGTGTCATGCAGTCTGTTCTGCGGCTGTCCATTGTAACAAAGCCCCGCCTCCTCCTCGTCAGTGATAGACAGAACACTGATACAGTTTCCCAGCATGCTTCATGCTTCATACAACATTTCCCAGCATGCTTCAGTCCAGTATTCTGTGCTTTCCAGACACTTGTCCATTATGTTTCCCTGTACTAGGTGGTCAGCTGTAGCTGCATGTGTGCACGCTCCAAACACATCCACCCAAAGGTCAGACTACATGGAGGGTCCACGATCCACAACCACTCATAATAGTCCCATTTGTACACACAATATTGCAAGAGCTCTAGAAACCACATTAACTTCAGCTGCACTTTAAAGACAGTGTGACGTTATTTATTTATCTGGCAACATAAGAAAGGTAAAAGAGTTTATTTAATATAGTAGTACAAATATACTACTCACTGTGTCCATCTGCAGCCTCATGTACCTTGCTCTCCAGAACACCGGCGCTGTGACATGCAGTCAGTCTAGTCGGCGGCCATCCAGTGTAACAAAGCCCCGCCTCCTCCTCGTCCTCTGACGGAACACTGATTCAGTTTCCCAGCAGTGTTCCGCCTATCACGGACGAGGAGGAGCTTTGTTACATTGGACGGCCCCCAACTGGACTGCATGTCACAGCGCCGGGAGATCAGGCGCATGAGGCTGCAGATGGGCACAGTGAGGCAGGGAGACTCAAGTATAAGCCTAGGGGGGGCTTTTTCAGCACAAAAAATGTTCTGAAAAACTCGGCTTATACTCGAGTATATACGGTATATGTTATTGAACACACGCCCATGCGCCTTAAAGCAGAGCTCCACCCGATTTAAACATGTAATGTAAAATGTATCTACTAACATTCAGCTATCCAAAACGGTATGTTTTTTTTTTTTTTTTTAAGTACCTTTTTTTTTTTTTTTGCTGACATGCTGGACTTCCTGTCTTTGTCATCATATGGGCGGGGATATTACGGCTATTTCGCAATATCCCCTATCCGCACTGTCTCCTGGGAGCTTGTGTCATAGTTCCCAGGAGTCAGTGCGGCGGCCTGGCCCGAGTTATCTCGAGATTTCCAAGGGCGTTTCAAAAACCGCCATTGTAAAGAAGGGCAATATGGTAATACTGACCAGGTATACCTGATCAGTATTACCTGAGCACACGAGGGAGAAGGAGCAACGCAGCACAGGCGGGAAAATTCGTTTGGAAAGTCTACATTTTCTCCAGGAAAAAAAAGGTAAGTCTTATTATGTTTTTTATATTTATTAATAAAAATCATGCCTTTTTATATATATATATATATATATATATATATATATATATATATATTATTTCTGCCTAATCAATTGTTTTTGAATTTTTTTTTTCATGATTTTGTTCATTTCTATTTCAGGAGTTATTTTAGCATCATATCAAATCTTGTTTCAATACTTACCTTTACTATAACTCCAGCGACGCTCTCTTCTCGACGACTGTCCGCTCTATCTGCCATCACAACTTGGCGGGACTTACGCCGCCGCCGCCCGTTGTGATGTTACTGCGCATGCGCGAGATCTTAGCTCGAACGGGCGTTGCATTCTGGGAGATGCATGTCACTGCATCCCGGAAGAGAATGCCTGTGGGCTTCACATGCCCACAGGCAAGATGAAAACGATTGGAATTAATTTTAAAAGCATTCTTTCAAGCTAAAAAAGCAATGGTAAATCATCTAAAAACTGGACGTGTAAGTAACACATGTCCAAAGTAATGTGTTTAAAAATGTGACTTAAAAAAAAAAACGTCAGAGGCAGTGGAGCCCCGCTTTAAGAGTGGATCAATCCACAAAATGCATAGAGCTATTATATGCCGCGTCCCTACGATTCAATTGATATCTGTCAGTATGTATGTTTTTGATATTATTCATTTAAAATCATGTGGCAACCCGTCTACATTGTATGTATAGATATACATTTTTATGAATTGTACCAGTTATTATAATTGTATTGGATATACACTTATTCATGAATATGCGTTTGTATGTTAATTTATATAATAAACTGAATTCTTTATGCCTACGTGCTTCATTCAAAGTCCCAATCCCCTTGCCCCTCAATTTTTGCCTAATTGGAAGGGTGCCGCCGCTGCTGCTGTTTCCACAACCTGCACGCTCATAATAATTATTCTGAACCGGCTGGTTGGGTGAACTGTTTGAATTCTGCTCTTTAATCTTTATAACTATCTATAATCACACCTTTAAGTCTATTTGAAGTATTATGTAATCAGCCTCTTATAAGAGTGCAAACATTCAATATGGCTCTCGTATTGCTCAGCCCTGGAGTATTATCACATATTTCCTTTAATGGTTTGTAATGAGTAAACATTCAATGGGTAAAGTACTTATAAATGTATATTTTGCTTATTTGCTCAGTCGTTCATGATCAATGTTGAATATCTGCGTTCTAGATCTTGCCATATTAGAAGCCATCAGAGCAGAAGTGCTGAGGTCTTTGGATGCATACATAGACGATAAGATTACCAGGGCCGTTTTTAAGGCAGGGCAAAATGGGCAGCTGCCCTGGGCCCTGTCATTGTTGTGGGGCCCAAAACAGCTGCCTCATACTTGCCAACTATCCTGGTTTAAATTCCCTCGTCCCTTGAGGTTTTAGTCCTGTGCTGTGTCCCAATATCTCAGTGTAAAGTGCTGCTACTAATGCTGCCCAGCTCTGCCCTATTGTTGTGTACAGATGACTCACCTGCAGACCCTGTGTTTACATGTAAATTACCGGCATTCATATGTAAATAGCAACGCCATTCATATGTAAATAGCAACGGCCGACGGCATCCATATGTATATCATGCCCCCCTGAGGTCATATCCACAGTAATCTCTAGCAACCAATCAACAAGCAGAAATCATGTGCTGTAACCTCTAGCAACTAACCAGTGAGCTGTAATGTGTGCTGTAACCTCTAGCAACCAGTCAATGATCAGTAATGATACACTGTAACCTCTGGCAACCAATCACAGTAGCTGCCTGATCTGATTCAGTAAACTGATTTTGAGTCTAGCTGCTATTTATTGTATGTCTCAGAGCAGGTGGAGAGCAAAACCGCATGGGGGGGGGGGGGCAAGAAAAGTTTTGCCCAGGGTCCAATCAATATTAAAGACGGCCCTGAATATTACCCTGTGGCTAATAGTCTCTCAGAATGAAATAGCTCTATATAATTGTATATTAAGGCTAGCACTACTTAACCTCCTAGGCGGTATTCCCGAGTCTGGCTCGGGTTCCGTTTTTTCTGCTAGGAGCGGTAACCCCGAGCCAGACTCGGGCTTGCATTGCAGGATACAGGGGGAAGTTACTTACCTTTTCCCCTGGATCCTGCGATGTCTTCCCGCTGTGTGAGCGAGCCGTCCGCTCGCTCGATTCACACAGTGCCGAGTGCCGCTGATCTCCGTTCCCTGCAACTTTCCGACGCACGGGAGTGGAGATCCGCGCCAAATTCAAAAAAGTGTAAAAACACACAACACATACAGTACTGTAATCTTACAGATTACAGTACTGTATACAAAAAATACACATCCCCTTTGTCCCTAGTGGTCTGCCCAGTGCCCTGCATGTCATTTTATATAATAAAAAGATTTTTTTTCTGCCTGGAAACTGGAGATTGTCCATAGCAACCAAAAAGTGTCCCTTTATGTCAAAAGTGGTTTTAGACCAGCTAGAAAACACTGATAAAAAATTAGAATCACAATTTATCATCAAACAATAAATTTAATGACAGCGACTATTCTGCAACTGAGCAAATTTCAGTGTTTTTGATTTGATTACATTATTGAATCATTTTTATATATATTTTTATTTTATTATAATTTATGATTTTGTGTTTCAAACTTTATCATACCCGGGATGTCTACTAGACTCTGGTTCGGACAGATTTAAGTGAGTTATTCATAAGAATTGCATGCCTACAATATAAAAACGCCAAATTTCCATGCAAAATAATTGTACCGCTTTCAGCACAAAAGAATCATACCGCCAGGGAGGTTAACTGTGTCACACTGGCCTGTTCCATGTTTCAGTGCCAGGTCCTTCCTTCTGTGTGCGGCCACCAGCTACCTGCTTCCACCACCAGCACAGCCAATCACAAGGGCTCGCTGTCTTACAGGGCTTGCCACGGCTTGGTGTTCGATGTGTCCATGCCGGACCCACTGAGGAAGATTTACTAACACTGGAGCACTCAGATTCTGCTATCGCTGTGTATGGCAGACAATCCGCACCTAACTTCAGCTTGTTTGGTTAACCGCTTCAGCCCCGGAAGGATTTACCCCTTCCTGACCAGAGCACTTTTTGCGATTCGGCACTGCGTCGCCTTAACGGACAATTGCGCGGTCGTGCGACAGTGCACCCAAACAAAATTGACGTCCTTTTTTTCCCACAAATAGAGCTTTCTTTTGGTGATATTTGATCACCTCTGCGGTTTTTATTTTTTGCGCTATAAACAAAAAAAGCAAAAAAAAACGAAAAAAACACAATATTTTTAACTTTTTGCTAAAATAAAATAAATAGCCCACAAAAATATATAAAAAAAACTATTTTTTTCCCCCAGTTTAGGCCGATATGTGTTCTTCTACATATTTTTGGTAAAAAAATTGCAATAAGCGTATATTCATTGGTATTGGTATATTCATATGGTTTGCGCAAAAGTTATAGCGTCTACAAAATAGGGGATAGTTTTATGGCATTTTTATTATTATTTTTTTTTTTTATTAGTAAAGGTGGCAATCTGCGATTTTTATCATGACTGCGACATTATGGCCGACACATTGGACACTTTTGACACTATTTTGAGACCATTGTCATTTATACAGTGATCAGTGCTATAAAAATGCACTGATTACTGTGTAACTGACACTGGCAGTGAAGGGGTTAACCACTAGGGGGCGATGAAGCTTTGACAATAAGCCCAGGCTCACACTGGTGCGGCTTTGAAATCGCACTACTTCAGCACGATTTCAAAGCCGTGGATCAGTGCAATTTGCACCACCAATTTCATTGCGGCTTGCGACTTCATTTAACATAAGCCTATGCAAATCGCAATGAAATCGGCAAAAAAGTAGTGCAGGAACCTTTTTTCATAATCACTGTGACATGAGTTGGGGTGATATGAATGCTTCCATGTTTGGCTCTGGATTTGCGGCCTGTCTGATCGAATATTCCCCCCTTGACAATGGTGGATTATCAGTCATCCTACGTCTATTGCCCCATACACACGATAGGATTTTCCGATGGAAAATGTGTGATAGGACCTTGTTGTCGTAAATTCCGACCGTGTGTAGGGTCCATCACACATTTTCCATAGGAATTTCCGTCACACAAAATTTGAGATCTGGTTCTCAAATTTTCCGACAACAAAATCCGTTGTCGGAAATTCCGATCGTGTGTACACAATTCCGACGCACAAAATTCCACGCATGCTCGGAATCAAGCGGAAGAGCGGCACTGGCTACTGAACTTAATTTTTCTCTGCTCATCGTACGTGTTTCTACGTCACGGCGTTCTTGATGTTCGGAATTTCCAACCAACTTTGTGTGACCGTGTGTATGCAAGACAAGTTTTAGCCAACATCCCATGGATTTTGATGTCGGAAAATCCTATCGTGTGTACAGGGCATATGATTACCATCTCTGTGTAGTTCAGAAATCAATTTTCTTTTTTTATTTCTCCTTGTGGAAATTCGGCAGCACATCATTCATTGGCAAGCCAAAACTACTTTCATATACTAAAGGAATAATATTAATAATCATAATGATAATAAACTGCTTCAAATGCTACACTAATTATTACTTTAAAACTCCCTTCAATGTTAGATTTATTTAATGTTATCTACAAATTAAACTCATAAATCTACATTAAAAAGGTCTCGGATGTAAATACATTATGTATTGAGGAACTGATGTGTAAACCCATTCTGCTCTGTGACTTGCTGCTCTCTGCCTCGGTAGCCGAATTTAAATTGAAACAATGGAGGAACATTTTTCTTTGTCTTTGAAGTTACTTGACCATGTAGCTATGCAACCACGTAATATAATCCTTCAACCTGCTCATACACATCCTGCATAGTTACTGCCTGAAAACAAAAGCTTATCCGGGATAAAGGAAGATGATGAATATTTGATCAAAATATAAGGAACAAATGTTTTCCCACCATGTATGGGTATCCTAAAGCGATTGTTTTTTTTTGTAAATGTTTCCTTTAACCACTTAAGGACCTGGAAGGATTTGCCCCCTTAATGACCAGGCCATTTTTTTGCGATACGGAACTGCGTCGCTTTAACTGACAAATGCGCGGTCGCGCGACGTTGTACCCAAATAAAATTGATGTCTTTTTTCCCCCCACAAATAGAGCTTTCTTTTGGTGGTATTTGATCATCTCTGCGTTTTTTATTTTTTGCTCTATAAACAAAAAAATAGCGACAATTAAAAAAACAAAAACAAAAAAAAACAATATTTTTTACTTTTTGCTATAATAAATATCCCAGAATTGAAAAAACAAAAACACATTTCTTCCTCAGTTTAGGCCAATATGTGTTCTTCTACATATTTTTGGTAAAAAAATAGCAATAAGCGTATATTGATTGGTTTGCGCAACAGTTATAGCGTCTTCAAAATAGGGGATAGGTTTATGACATTATTATTATTATTATTATTAATAATAATATTTTTTTTTTTGATCTGTGATTTTTAGCGGGACTGCGACATTGCGGCGGACAGATCGGATACTTTTTTGGGACCATTGACATTTATACAGTGATCAATGCTATAAAAATGCACTGATTACTGTGTAAATGTCACTAGCAGGGAAGGGGTTAACACTAGGGGGTGATCAAGGGGTTAAATGTGTTCCCTGGGAGGTGTTTCCAACTGTGGAGGGATGGGACTGACTGGAGGAGGAGAGAGATTGCTGTTCCTGATCACTAAGAACAGCAGATCTCTCTCTACTCCCCTTGTCAGAGCAGGGATCTATTTACATTGACAGATCCCTTTTTTGGCTCTCTGTGGAGCGATCGCAGGTGGCCGGTGGACATCATGGCTGGCAGCCATGTGCATCGGCTCCAGCGTCGTGCCGCGGGTGCCCCCCCTATCGCTCTTAAAGCGTCCGACATACACCTACGGCGATTATCACAGGAGAGCCAACCTGCCGCAGTATAATGACAGCGGCTGGTCCTTAAGTGGTTAATACAAAGGACTAAAAATATAAAAATATATTTAATATTTTATATTTACCAGTTGCATTCAGCATTTGGTGCTATAGGACACCTTTCATTTTTTTTTCCTGGCTGACTTAAAGCGGACCTTCACCCTAAATATACATATAAAGCCTCATACGCACTACTCCTACGCACCTGACAGCTCAGGTCGAAGCCGCTGTACTAACACTCCGATGTTAGTCCAGCGATTTCCCCTGCTGTGCTATTGTGTTCTGACAGGGGGACGGCCGCCCGCCAGAACACCCTGATCAGCGCTCTCAGCCATTGAATGATCGGGAGTCGGTCGGCAGACCTTTTTCCGTCATGAGCCATCGACCGGCTGCCACACACAAGGGCTTTCTATTGAACCGGCTGATGCCGAATGACATTCCGCCCATGTGTACTTTCCCCTGCCTTACCCCTTCTCTCACATTTGGATATTTGAGTTTACTTTATTATTTTTTGTACTTGCATCTCGTTCCCGCCTAGGTGAGTATGACGTTTGCCCACCCATTCCCCCAGATTTTACACATGCACAGTTATGCCCCATGGCTTGGGGTCCCGGTAGTTCCCTGCGGCACATCTGCACATGCGGGGGTTTCCAGCACATGCGCAAAAGTGAAGCCAGTATGGAAACACTTGGCGTGTGTGCGCATGCAGCAAAACCACACCCGCGCAAATGTGCCACAGGTTATACTGAGACCAAAAGGTTGGGCAGAGCGCTTTGGCAAATCTGCACACGTATCCAAGTAAATAGATACCAACGTTGGGCAGCCCAGTGGTGTAGTGGGTAGCACTTTCGCCTAGCAGCAAAAGGGTCGCTAGTTTAAATCCTGACCACAACACCATCTGCCTGGAGTTTGCATGTTCTTCCTGTGCCTGCGTGGGTTTCCTCCGGGTACTCTGGTTTCCTACCACACTCCAAAGACATGCTGGTAGGCTAATTGAATCCGGTCTAAATTGGCCCTAGTATGTGTATGTATGAATGTGAGTTAGGAACCATAGATTGTAAACTCCTTGAGGGCGGGGACTGATGTGAATGTTCAATATATATGTAAAGGGCTGCGTGAATTGACGGTTCTATATAAGACTGCTTTCACACTGAAAGCGCTGGCCATTAGCGATAAAAAAGGCCGCTCGCAGGTTAAGCCCTGCTTTTCGGACGCTAGTGGGGCGCTTTAACCCCAAAAAAAGGGTTAAAAACGTCAGTTTTGAGGCGCTTTCAAAGCGCTGCCCATTCATTCTAATGGGCAGGGCGTTTTGAGAGCTTTAAATACAGCGCTCCCAACTCGCCCCAAAGATGCTGCTTGCATCGTAAAGCTTGTAGAAGGAGTTTTCATTCTCCCTGGACCCTCTGTCTGGACATATCTGGACAGTGCTGATTGGCCCTGTGCTGATCACAAGAACAGAAAAAAACTCTCTAGCAATACACACCAAACTGAGCATGTGCAGCCCGTCCCCTGGCTCTGTAAATATTAGGTTCTTTTTTGGAGACAGTGGAAGAAGGGGAAGATCAGAGAAGACAGGATCAAACAGCCTTTATACACAATGCGGAGGATTAACCCCTTAGGTTCCACAGTGAGTATAACCAGCATGCTTTACTGCATATACAAATTGATTTTACTGTTGTGGGTTTAGTAACACTTTAAGTCGCCAGGAAGTCGCCTGGCAAAGATGCACCGTAAGTCGTGTGACTTTCAGGTCACAGTAGTGTGAGCCGAGCCCTGATGAAAGAAGAGGAGATCAGAGGGAAACCTGCTAAGTCTGTTTTTGCAATCATTGTATTACCCATGTATAAGTATGTAGATGATTTCATATCTATTTCTTTTCCTTGCTCCTATTTAGTGCCGTTTCCTTCTATACCAGAACACAGTTTCATCCAATGGCCATAAGCACATCCAAAAATATATTTGTTTTGTGAAGGGCTCTCAAGTACAGGACGTATGATTAGTGATAAAGTCATGTCTCATATGAAAGGACCAGTGTTCTCCCCACCAACAATACAACGCACTTCTGTTCTGCCATGTGATTCCGTTCAGGATGTTCAAGAGTTAAACCCCACCCTTTCTTAACCCATGCATGACCAGAGTGCTTTGGAACCAGAGTGATTGTGATAAGAAAGTTGAAGTTCCGCTCTTAAGTCTCATACACACAATCGGATTTTCCGGCGGGAAATGTTGGATGACAGGCTGTTGGCAGAAAATCCGACCGCTTGTACGCTCCATCGGACAATTGTTGTCCGATTTTCCGCAGACAAATGTTTGATGGCAGGCTTTAAAATTTTCCGCGGACAAATGTCTGTTGTCGGATTTTCCGAGCGTGTGTACACAAGTCCGTCGGACAAAAGTCCAAAGTCCAAACACGCATGCTCGGAAGCAAGGACGAGCCATAAGCGGTCGGTCTTGTAAACTAGCGTTCGTAATGGAGAATTAACAATCGTGACGCAGCAAATTATGAAATCTGGAAATGCAGAGCACAATTCTCTTCTTCTATAATGGGATAATAATGAAGCTGCTTTGCTGGTGATACTGATGGAGTTATTGCAAACTAATTTTTAAAGGCTTTTTTTTTCTAGTGATATCAAGAATAATATTATTATGCTTTTTTTTGGGGGGGGGGGGGGGGGCAAGTTGCCAGAATACCATACAATAACATTGGTGTCCCTTGTCAATTTTACATTGTATTTTTTAACTACTTTCAGACCGGACCAATTTGCAGCCAAAGGACCGATTCGGCACTGCGTCGCTTTAACTGACAATTGCGCGGTCGTGCGACGTGGCTCCCAAACAAAATTGACGTCCTTTTTTTCCCACAAATAGAGCTTTCTTTTGGTGGTATTTGATCGCCCCTGCGGTGTTTATTTTTTGCGCTATAAACAAAAATAGAGCGACAATTTTGAAAAAAACGCATTCTTTTTTATTTTTTGCTATAATAAATATCCCCCAAAAATATAAAAAAAAACAATTGTTTTCCTCAGTTTAGGCCGATACGTATTCTTCTACATATTTTTGGTAAAAAAATCGCAATAAGCGATTATTGATTGTTTTTTTATTAGTAATGGCGGCGATCAGCGATTTCTATTGTGACTGCGACATTATGGCGGACACATCGGACATTTTTGACACATTTTTGGGACCATTGTCATTTATACAGCAATCAGTGCTATTTAAATGAATTGATTCCTGTGTAAATGACACTGGCAGTGAATGGGTTAACCACTAGGTGGCAGTGTAGGGGTTAAGTATGCCTAGGGGTGTGTTTCTTACTGTGGGGGGGCGTGGCTGTCAGCTAGTGAATGCTGATCTCTGCTCCAATCACAGGGAGCAGAGATCGGCGTCACTAGTTGCTAGGCAGAACGGGGAGATGTTTATTTCCGCATCTCCCCGTTCAGCCTTCCCGTGAGACGATCGTGGGACCCGCGAGCGTGCGCCGCACCGGTCGGGCACGGCGGCATCTTAAAGGGGATGTAATTATACGCCCTTATGCCTGTCCGTGCCATTCTGACGACGTATATCGTCGTGCGCCGGTCGGGAAGCGGTTAATATGTAACTGCCGACTCCCAAACTGTAATTTGAAGTAAAACACATAGCCAAGTATTATTCTCCACAATTTTTTTATTGTGCATTAAAAAAAGAAAACAAATAAAATTAGACATGCTATCTGCCAATAGAACTTAACCAAAAAGTGCATTCTATGCATCCAAAAATATAGAAAATATACCAAATCAAATCATTATTCAACCAAAAAATGTATTAAAAGCCTCATGCATGTGTCCTGCTTCTTAAAGAGGAAGTAAAGCCTCCTTGAAAAACGGAACCTGCAAGGCAAAGGCATAATGAGCTAGTATGCATAGCATACTAGCTCATTATGAATAACTTACCTGAGAACGAAGCCCCCGAAGCGACCCTCATCCATGTCCTCCACCACCGCCATCACTCCCGGAGTGACTTCCGGGTCTCGCTGCTCCAGCGCTGTCATTCGCTGGAGTCGCGATGACGTCACTCCCGCGCATGCTCCAGCACTCCCGTGATCTCCAGCATGCTCAGTGCGCCTGCACGCCGCTGTCTATGTTTTTTTTAAATATCTCTTAAACCAGGAGATATTTAGGAGATATTTATTGGACCTACAGGTAAGCCTTAATCTAGGCTTACCTGTAGATCAAAGTGGTTTGTAAGGGTTTACAACCACTTTAATATAGGGGGTCAACAATGCCAAGAGTTGGTGAAAGCAGGGGTCCATCATCCAGAGATAATTCAGAAAAACATCTGGATTATTCTCCTGGAGCTCCCGCAGCAAAGGCATATGACATAATTGGTCACGATTAATAAAGCAACCAATTTTTGGTCCAAGAAATCCTCCCTCTCCTGTTCCTGGACTGGACTTGGCTCAAAGCAATAACTCCAAGGAAAATAATAAATAACACGTTATCGTCTACGATTCGTCTGGTTGACGAACGGACGTTCGAAAACCAACTGAAAAGCGCGAAACAACACTCACCAAACTTCTACTAACACGAAATTAGCAGAAGGAGCCCAAAGGGTGGTGCTAAAGAGCTGAAAAAACACGTAGTACGTCACTACGTTTGTGTTTGTTGGCCCGACAGTTCCTTGCCATTTGTATGCAAAACAAAATCCAGGCACACGCCTTCGGACAAAAGTCTGAGGTTCTGTCTGCGGAATATCCGATCGTGTGTACGAGGCTTAAGAAACAGCAAGCAGGCAGCCATTTATTGCAGAAGAGACATGCATTATCTCTTCTGCCATAAAATTACCCCTGTCTGCCTGGTCACAGCGCTGTAAACTAAGCTGCACATGCATATCTCAGCTTATAGCACCAGCCCGGTCTATAAGTGCCGGGATGACTAGCACCTGCGCATGCACAGGAGTGACATCATCCCCTGCCAGCCAATAAAGAGGTCTGAAGAACGGCATTCAGAACAAAATGCCAGCGCAGGACCATTGGACAGGTGAGTATTAAGCCATTAGCATACCTCCCAACTTTTTGAAATGGGAATGAGGGACACATATTAGCAAACATATGTAGACATAGGACACACCCCCTGCCATGCCCCCTTAAAGGAGAATTGTACAAAAAGAATGATTGGTTAAATCTACAAGGGCTTTAACACTGCTATTCCTTTATATTGGCTTTTGAAATGTACAAATGCAGCAATTTAAAGTTTGGATGAAAGGTTTAGCACCGGGAAACACTTTTTAAAAGATAAAAAGTGCATTTTATATACAACTATACTTGGGGTTGCCACCTCATCCCTTTAAAACGAAACACATATGAATTACACAGGTTCTGTGGCTAATTTAAAGTGATTGTAATTGTGATTTTTTTTTTAAATAACAAACATGTTATACTTACCTCCTCTGTGCAGTTGGTTTTGCACAGTGCAGCCCGGATCCTCCTCTTCACAGGTCCCTCTTCGCTGTTCTTAGCTCCTCCCTCTTTTGAGTGCCCATCAGCCAGCAGCTTGCTACAGGGGGGAACCCAAACCGAGTCAGAGCTCCGTGTATCCATTCAGACAGGGAGCCCTGACCTGGCCCCGCCCCCTCTCCCGATTGGCTGACTGACTTTGATTGACAGCCGCAGGAGCCAATGGCGCGGCTGCTTTGTCTCAGCCATTCAGGAGGAGCGTCCTGGATGGCTGAGGGGATAGTGGACATCGCTGGAGAGAGAAGAGGCTCAGGTAGGTAATTAGGGGGTGCTTGGGGGGCTGCTACACACAAAAGGCTTTTTATCTTAAAGTGGGGCTCCACTGCCTAAAACATTTTTTTTTTTTTTTTTTTTTTGGTACAATGACATGATGATGTTATGTAAAATTATCACTCACTTGTTCCCGTTTTTTGTGCTGTAAGAAATGTAAAAATGTATTTATGAATCCTCTTATCCTTGGTTCTCATCTTGCCTGTGGGCATGTGAAGCCCACAGGCATCCTCTTCCGGGATACGTTGCCGCTGATCGACCAGCATGCACTGCGCGTTGTATCCCCGAATTTGCGCATGCGCGGTAACCTTCCATAGAAGCGCCGTCAACAGCTCAGATTGCCATCGCAACGGGCGGCGCCGTCGGAAGTCCCGCCCAGTTGTGATGGCAACGGAGCTGAGCCAGGCCACCGCACTGACTCCTGGGAACAATGACACAAGCTCCCAGGAGCCAGTGCGGCTCCAGGAAATGACAAAATAGCCGCTATATACACGCCCATATCTGAAGACTACACAGACAGGAAGTAAAGAAGATTACTAAGGTACAGTGGCCAAAAAAAAAAATAAGTTTTTACATTATGACATGAAGTTAACTGTATAGGTCTAATGTATTAAAATCGGGTGGAGCTCCGCTTTAATGCATAGAATGTATTAAGATAAAAAAACCTTCTGCCTTTACAACTTCTTTAATACAGATAAGGCACTACGTGAGTTTAACTACCACCTTAATCAGTCACAGAACCTGCGTAATAAATATGTGTTCAGTTTTAAATGGATGAGGTGGCACCCCTAACTATTCTATATCACCAAAAGTATTGGGACACCTGCCTTTATGCGCACATGAACTTTAATAGCATCCCAGTCTTAGTCCGTAGGGTTCAATATTGAGTTGGCCCACCGTTTACAACTTTAACAGCTTAACCACTTCAGCCCCGGACCAATTGGCAGCCAAAGGACCAGGCCCCTTTTTGCGATTCGGCACTGCGTCGCTTTAACTGACAATTGCGTGGTCGTGCGACGTGGCTCCCAAACAAAATTGGCGTCCTTTTTTTCCCACAAATAGAGCTTTCTTTTGGTGGTATTTGATCGCCTCTGCGTTTTTAATTTTTTGCGCTATAAACAAAAATAGAGCGACAATTTTGAAAAAAATGCAATATTTTTTGCTTTTTGCAATAATAAATATCCCCCAAAAAATATATAAAAAAACATTTTTTTTCCTCAGTTTAGGCCGATACGTATTCTTCTACATATTTTTGGTAAAAAAAAATGCAATTAGCGATTATTGATTGGTTTGCGCAAAAGTTATAGCGTTTACAAAATAGGGGATAGTTTTAATAGCATTTTTATTAATATATATTTTTTTACTAGTAATGGTGGCGATCAGCGATTTTTATTGTGACTGCGACATTATGGCGGACACATCGGACATTTTTGACACATTTTTGGGACCATTGTCATTTATACAGCAATCAATGCTATTTAAATGCGTTGATTCCTGTATAAATGACAGTTGTAGTGAAAGAGTTAACCACTAGGGGGAGGGGAGGGGTTATGGGCTCTGACGTGTGTGTGTTTTTTACATTAGGGGGCGGGGCTGACATCTGATGTCATTGATCGGCTTTCCCGATGACCGGGAACAGCCAATCAGTGACAGGCAGAGTAGGAAGCGCGGGGAGAGGTTCGTTTACACAGACCTCTCCCCGTTCTTCAGCTCTGTGACCCGATCGCGGGACACCAGCGGCGATCGGGTCCGCTGGTCCCGCGGCCGGGGTCACGACCACGGGCAGGCATTTAGAGGATCACGTACAGGTACGTGATTTTGCCTGCCCGTGCTGACGTATATATGCAGTGGGCGGTCGGGAAGCGGTTAAACTCTTCTGGGAAGGCTGTCCACAAGGTTTAGGAGTGTGTCTATGGGAATGTTTGACCATTCTTCCACAAGTGCATTTGTGAGGTCAGGCACTGATGTTGGACAAGAAGGCCCGGCTTGTAGTCTCCGCTCAAATTCATCCCAAAGGTGTTCTATAGGGTTGAGGTCAGGGCTCTGTGCAGGCCACTCAAGTTCCTCCACCCCAAACCCGCTCATCCATGTCTTTATAGACCTTGCTTTGTGCACTGGTACACAATCATGTTGGAACAGGAAGAGGCCATCACCAAACTGTTATGACAAAGTTGGGAGCACAAAATACACCTTAAGAGTTCCCTTCACTGGAACTAAGGGGCCAAGCACAATTCCTAAAAACACAACCCCATAATCCTCCACCAAATGATTTGGACCAGTGCACAAAGCAAGGTCCATAAAGACATGGATGAGTGAGTTTGGAGTGGAGGAACTTGACTGGCCTGAACCCGATAGAACACCTTTGGAATGAATTAGAGCAGAGACTGCGAGCCAGGACTTCTCGTCCAACATCAGTGCCTGACCTCACAAATGCGCTTCTGGAAGAATGGTCAAACATTCTCATAGACACACTCCTAAACGTTGTGGACGGCCTTCCCAGAAGAGTTGAAGCTGTTATAGCTGCAAAGGGTGGGCCAACTCAATATTGAACCCTACAGACTAATGCCCCGTACACATGGTCGGATTTTCAGACGGAAAATGTCCTATCGGACAATGTTGTCGGAAATTCCGACCGTGTGTGGGCTCCATCGGACTTTTTCCGTCGGAATTTCCGACGGAAAAAGTTTGAGATCCTGCTCTCAAATTTTCCGACAACAAAATCCGATCGGACTTTTTCTGATCGTGTGTAGAGAATTCCGACGGACAAAGTGCCACGCATGCTCAGATCAAATTACGAGACCAAAGCTATTGGCTAATAGCCTCTACGTAGTTCCGTCGAACGCAACGAACGTCACCACGTTCAGGATGATCGGATTTTCCGACAACTTTGTCCGACCGTGTGTATGCAACACCAGTGTCGGACAAAATCTGACGGAAAAAATCTGACGGATTTTGTGGTCGGAATTTCCGACCGTGTGTATGGGGCATAAGACTGGGATGCCATTAAAGTTCATGTGTGTGTAAAGGCAGATGTCCCAATACTTTTGGTAATATAATGTATATACTGTAGAGCAGACCAAAATGAGGGACCAATGAGGAGGAAGAAGGGACAGAGGGACTTTGTTCTGAATCAGGGACAGTTGGGAGCTATGCATTAGTTCTACTTTAACAGATTTTCTTAGAGTATAATGGTCCATAACCTTCTGTCCTTGGCAGGAGGAGAGCATAGGAAGACACGTTTTTGTGCCAAAACTGCATTTTGTTTGTTTTTTTATAATGAGGCCCTGTTGTAATATACAAAAACAAAACACCATAATCCCTTCTTTACAGAGTTTCCTGAGCTTGTTATCCTCTCACATGCATCATGCGAGCTACAATTCGGGGCATGGCACAGGGGTCCTGCACCCTATGACGTCTTATATTTGGTCTCCACATTGCTCGTTGTGAAATAATCCAACTTTTCCTTGGTTATTCAGGGTTCCGGAGCCGGTCATATGGGCCTCCAGGAGCATCAAGTAGCTATGGGACACAGTCAGTAATGCCCCCCCGCCCCCCATTCTCTCTCCTACAAAGCTAAATACTGCCCAACTGGTATTTTTTTCGCTACTTACAATTACATCATGCTTATACTGCCCTGTTTGGATCATCAGTCTTCACCCTTCAAGAAACGAACTTGGAGTCACTGCTCCGTACTAATACCATTCCTAAGGCCCACTCGGTATTGTACCAGGCCGTACGTTCACCTCTTCTTGTAAGCCTAGTTAAATGCAGGGAATGAGGGACGCTGAGTGTTCCTGACCTGGATGCATGTAAAATCCAGCAGGCTGGTTGTACCCAAGTTAATGGATCAATCAACTTGGGTACATTCAGCCTGCCCATAGATGGTTTGAGTCTTGGCCGGTCCCTGCTGAGCCAACTGAGATTTAAACCATCTATGGCCGGCTTAAAGGAGGTTGTAAAGGTAGAAGTTTTTTTTTTATGTTAATGCATTCTATGCATTAAGATAAAAAGCCTTCTGTGTGTAGCAGCCTCCCTCAGCCCCCCTAACACTTACCTGAGCCCCATCTCTCTCCAGCGATGTCCACGAGTCCTGTGGCTGAGACACAGCAGCAGCGCCATTGGCTCCTGCTGCTGTCAAAGTCAGTTAGCCAATCAGGAAAGAAAGGGGGCGGGGCCGAAGCGCAGCTCTGTGTCTGAATGGACAAACCGACCTGCACCTCGGATCGGGTGCCCCCCCCATAGCAAGCTGCTTGCTGTGGGGGCACTTAACAGGAGGGAGGGGCCAGGAGCACTGAAGAGGGACCCGAGAAGAGGAGGATCCGGGCTGCTCTGTGCAAAACCACTGTACAAGTGTAGCGCCCTGCTCCTCATGAGCAGACGGTATTATTTTGTAAATTTAGGTTTGTCTGAAGCTGCAGTTTGGCTCAGACTAATTACATTAAAGTTCTGGTTTCTGTGCCAGTTTAGCTGGGTTGTGCTAGTTTCCACTTGGCCGTGGGTGTCGCTGTCACCACCGGTAAGTGTTGGAAATGCAACAGGCTGAATGCATTGGGTACCCCTTTAATCAGAAACAGCCCGGTGGGAATGGTCTGCCTGCTGTGCATTCTGGGTAAGAGTGTTTAAGGTACAGACACCATTTTTGGGGGTTCGTTATCCCGACCTCATAGCCCTCCTGGCCTAGGGTGTGTGCTGCCTTACTCTATGTCTCGGGGCCGGCGGGCCGAGGCTTCACAACTGAAGAGTAGGCCCAGAAGTCTTGGGTCCTACCAATCCAGGGGTGGTCCTGTGCTGTCTTGCCTGCAGGGAGAAGCCACTCAACTGGAGGATCCAGGGGAGGACTTTTCCAGGAGAGGACCAAGGCTGGTATGGCATGGGCACATATCGGCGCAGTAAACTGTAAACATCTCCTAAACGGGGCACGTGAGATATTTACAGTACCTATAGGTAAGCCTTATTCTAGGCTTACCTATAGGTACCTATAGGTACAAATTATAGGTACAAATTACACAGGGAGGTTTACAACCTCTTTAAGAGACACTGAGGTTCACAATAGAAATCATAGGGGGTTATTTACGAAAGGCAAATCCACTTTGCACGGCAAGTGCACTTGGAAGTTCAGTCGCTCTAAATCTAAGGGGAAGATCTGAAATGAGGGGAAGCTCTGCTGATTTTATCATCCAATCATGTGGAAGCTAAAATGCTATTTTTTACTTTCCTTGCATGTCCCCCTCGGATCTACAGCGACTGCACTTCCAAGTGCACTTTCAGTGCAAAGTGGATTTTCCTTTAGTAAATAACCCCCATAGTGCTGAACTGGCCGAGATTCGAACTGTCTGTAGCCAGCTTTACAAATTGAAGCCAAATTCCAGCTAATACTTATACGCAGTTACAGTAAGTTTTTTTTTTTTCTTCTTTTAAGATATAGGTTTTACGTAAATAAATAGAAGCTGATCATTGTAAGCACCCCGTGTGAGTGGTAAATAGTTTGTCTCATCCCTGTAACTGATATAATCTGCAAGAGAGCTTGGTCTGATGAAAAACAACAGACTTACAGACAGGATCACCAGGTAAAAATAGAAGAAAGAAAGCCAAAAAAAGGAAAACGAATGCAACCATCACGTCTATAAATGGGTATGCTGCAACATAATAAATGTTTGCATTTGGGTTTATTACCGCTTTAATGCCCCAAATTGTACAATAGACTGCTGAATAAAAAAATACTGTGTAGATAATGAACAAAGGCAGACAACCTGCATCCAATCAGGTTTGCAACTACACTACTTGTACAACGCTCGGTGAAAGAAGTAATATGAACAACACTGCACTCTAGTGGACACTTTAGCAAAGACAAGCTAACAGATTATGAACTACAATGGATCTGTTGTGTGTACAAAACGGAAAATTGAATACTTGAATTTACTTTTCCTGGTGCCTACCCATGGCAGCATACCAACGGTTGGTTGCTCCGCCCCAACCAACCCACAGGACCACTTAGAGCTCTATAAATAAAGGAGTCCCCCCCCCCCCCATGCATTCTTGTAACTAGTCTTCAGAACCTTAAGGATTTTTTAGAAGGGAGGGTGTATGCTGCCATGGGTGGGCACCAGGAAAGGAACATTACGGAAAGGTAAGTATTCAATTTTCCATTTTCCTGGTGCCTCCATGGCAGCATAGCAATGGTAAATAACTCACTTACAGGGAGGGTTACTGCAATAAAGAAATTTAATGAGATTACAGAACCGACAGTTGCAAGGACTTTTTCCCAAAATCACAGGAAGTAAGAACCGCTGGGTCTAAGCTATAGTGTGTCATGAAGGTGTTAAAGGAGGACCAACTAGCTGCCCAGCAAATTGTTTCAGGGGAGACCCATGCTAAAGCTGCCCAAGAAGAGGCCATTCCACGTGTTGAGTGAGCATTGACCGTATCTGGGACTGGAAGACCACTAGCCCGGTACATCTTCTGGATTAGCCTCACGATCCAGCTAGCCAAGGCTGTCTTGGATGCTGCCATTCCTTTTTTAACGCCTTTAGGAATAACGAATAGATGTGGATCCTTGCAGAACTGCTGTGTCAGCTCTATGTAGCACCTAATGCTGCGTACACACGACCGGACTTTCCGGCAGACTAGGTCTGACGTTTTTTTCGGCGGACTTCCGACGGACTTTCCGAACGAACGGACTTGGACACACACAATCACACCAAAGTCCAACAGAATCGTACGTGATGACGTACGACCGGACTAGAATAAGGAAGTTCATAGCTAGTAGCCAATAGCTGCCCTAGTTTTCGTCCGTTAGACTAGCATACAGACGAGCGAATTTCTCGATAGAAACTTTGAAAAAAAATTTGAAACATTCTATTTCTAAAGTCCGTCTGATTTTTCGACAGCAAAGGTCCGGTGAAGCCCACACACGATTGAATTGTCTGGCGGATTCGTTCCAGCGGACCTTTGCTGTCGAAAAGTCCGGACGTTTGTATGCAGCATTAGGGATCTAGCTACATCCAACTTGTGCAATTTTGAGGTGGTTGGATCCTCCTCGAAGGCTGGAAGAACCCATTCCTGGTTGAGATGGTAGACCGAAGGCACCTTGGGAACAAACTGGTGAATGGGCTGCAAAACCACCCTGTCTGCAAAAACGGTAATGTATGGCTCCTGCACCCCTAGTGCTTGAATTTCCAACACCCTTCGACCTGAGGTGATGGCGATTAGGAAGTCCGCTTTCAAGGTAATATCTTCCAGAGTGCATACCTCTGTGGGTGCAAAAGGAAGGCTTGTTAGAGCATTTTGTTAAGTCCCAATCCTAGGTCTGATCCATTTTGTAAAAAAAAGCAGTACATTCTAGACTCCTGGTTCTAGTGGATTGAATTGGTTGACCTCTGCTAATTCCGTAAATTTTTTCCATATCCTGTAGTAGGTGGCATTGGTGGATGATTTCCTTGCATGTAACAATTTTCGGATAACATTATGAGAACACCCTAACTCGCCCAACCTTTTCTTCTCAACTTCCAGGCCCTTAGGTCTAGGATCCCTGGAAGTGGATGGAAGAAATTGTCTTGAGATAGGAGGTTGTCCATGCATGGAAGTGGTAATGGCTTGCACAAAGCTAGCTTGACTAGGAGTGTGAACCACGGTCTCTTTGGCTAGCATGGAAAGACCGCCAGAATCGTGACCTTCTCTACAAGTAGGCGCTGGAGAAACCTCAGTATCAGAGGGATTGGAGGAAATGCATATCCCATCTGAAATTCCCAAGGTTTGACTAGGGCATTTACTCCTGCTGACCTTGGGGATGGGAATCTCATAAAAAACAGAGGCGCCTTCGTGTTGTGTGGGGAGGCAAAAAGATCTAGCTGGGGGTACCCCACTGCTGACATATCCACTCGTTGTTGCTGCTGATGGTTCTCGTGAGGCAATTGGCCAATTGATTTTCGGGAGCTGGAATATAGGAAGCTTGCAGATTGGCTAGATTCTTCTCGGCCCATGTTAGAATTGGGGCTTCCTCGTTGGTTAGGGATCTGCTGTGCGTTCCCCCTTGATTTTGAACGTAGGCTACTGCCATCCTGTTGTCCATCTGCAGCAGTATGGACCTGCCTCTGAGAAGAGGGGCTAGATGTATTATTGTCATCCATGCTGCCCTCAATTCCAAGATGTTCGATACCATGCCTTCTGTATTGAATTGCCATTTTTCTTATACTAACTGATCTTTGTAGTGTGCCCCCCCACCCTAACAGACTTGCGTCTGATGTAAGAGTGGTCCATGACATGGGCCCAAGTGGGCAGTGATCCAGAAGGTTGGATGGTCTCGTCCACCACCAGAGGCTGGACTTCATCGTGAGAGTGATCAGTATCATCTGGTCTAGGTGCTTCTTCCTCCACTGTTATAGGAAACCTAGTTGAAATCCCCGTAGATGCCACCTGACCCATTTCACCATTGACGAGAAGGATCCCAGGAGACTTAGACAGTCCGATGCTGGCATGGACCAGCTTGCCAATGCCCTCTTTACCTTTTCCATTAATATAGGGATCTTTTCTGGTGGAAGTGACACTGCTCTCTTCGGGGTTTTGAATAATGCCCCAAGATATATCATTGTCTGGGTAGGCGTGAGTTGATTTTTTGAGTAATTGATCAGCCATCCGAATTTGATCAATCTGTTTAGGACCAGTTGCACATGCGTTTCCAGAGTCTTCCTGTGCTGGGATAGGATCAGTATGTCGTCCAAATAATGTAGGACCTGTATTCCCTTCTCCCGGAGGGGAGGCCAAATTTCCACTTATACCTTCGTGAAGGTTGTGGGTTCCGTCGATATTCCGAAAGGAAGACATTGAAACTGGAGATAAAGATTGCCTATTTTGAACCAAAGAAAAGGCTGGAAGTCTTGATGAACAGGTATGTGAAGGTATGCATCTTGGAGGTCTATAGCGACCATCCAATCCCCTGGTTGTCCGGACAATAATCGCTGTGTTTAGGGACTCCATCTTGAAGTGTTCCACACAAATGTATTTGTTTAGCCTTTTCAGATCCAACACAGGCCTCCATCCTCCCGACTTCTTGGGGACTAAAAAGACTGGGGAATAGAATCCTGAGTGCTTCTTCGAATCCAGGACTAGTACTAATGCTTGCTGATGTAGTAGTATTTGCACATACTGAAACAGAATTTATTTTTTCTCTTTGGAATTTGGGATTTTGGTGGACTGGAAGGAAAAATGTGGACATGAACTTCCAAAAATGGCCTTGAAGGACTGTGGAAGTGACCCACTGATCCATACAATTTTCCATCCAAACCTGAGTGAATGACCTGAGTCGGGCTCTTACTGGACCGGCTTGGGTGGGAAAGGAGTCAAAAAGACTTTTGGTTCTCATTCGTGGATGTTGAGGCCTTGGGCTTCCCCATTTTGAGAGTGGCCTGGGAGCCCTTCCAGACTTTTCTGTACTCCCTACCTGGGCGGTTTGCCCTGGTATCCCTTGTATCCTGGTATCCCTTGTGCCCTGGTATCCCTTGTTCTCTGTTGAGTGACCTGGCTGTGTTGCAATTTTTTATTCTGTTTCTATCCTGGGGCATTAGATCACACTTCCCCCCTGTGACTCTATTAATTGCTGTATCCAAGCTTTCCCGTCATATGATATGCGACACCAGGTCTGTTTTGATGATGGGTCTGCTGACCATGGTTTTAACCACAGTCCCCTCTTGGCCGTGATGGAATGTAGCATGGCCCTGGCGGAGCACTTCAGAATATCTATGGCTGCTTCAGCCATAAAATCTGAGGCTAGCTTTAACTCATCGAGTGGCTTAATGATTTTGCCCGAATCTACGCCTTGCCTGAGGGCTGTTTCGATATTATCTGACCAAGATAATCTAGAAAATTATGTCTAAGCCACTGCTGGTTTGCACGCTCCCCTAGCCGTTTGAATGTTTTTTTTAAGATCTGAGTTGATCCTACGATCAAGGACATCTCTGAAGGAGACCGCGTCTTCCAACGGCAATGTTTTATTCCTGGCCAATCTCATGATCGATACATCCACAGCTGGCACAGAATCAAAAAGTTGAGCATCTGATTCTGCCAATGGATAAAGCTTGAGAAAATGGTTATAGGTTATGGGCCTCCTGTCTACTTTCAGACACTCATCCGTAACTACCTCCTTGATCTCTTCCATTAAAAGGAAGGCTGATAACTTTTTCTTTAGGTGGGGGAAAATATCTCTTAGCCTTGGATGGAGGTTCTGGGTCTTGTTCCCATTGAATTGCGTCTTTGACTGTGTCAACAAAAGGCTTGACGAAACCAAAATCAAATGCTGAAGCATTTTCTTCTGCTGTGTCCTTCTCATCTTCAGAGTTAGAATCTGCTTCTGGTTGATGAATGGATGTTCACATTGCTCCATCACTAGTGAGTTTTTTTCATTGATTCGATGGACTCCTGTTTGTCCTTTTCTTTGTCTCTTGTGGCTTCTAGGAGGTACTGGCCACACAATAATTTCTCCGGGAGGGCTTGTTTTCCACAAACCCAACATGATTTTATTCCTGGATGCGCTGACTTGCGCTGGGGATCATGTCTACCTAAGGTATGATGAGGTGACCTCTGAGAACTGCGGGAGGCATGAGCAGAGGATGAGTGTGAGCGTCCCAAGCTTCCATGGCCTCTTGATCTCCTATCTGAAGAATTTCTGTGGGAAGATCTGCAGGATGATCCATGGTGCGGGCTGCAGCGAAACAAAGAAAAAATGTGTGCTTCAGCATACCCGAAATGCTATTTTTTTTGAAGAAGAGGAAACTTACCAGCCTGTTGCAGCCGCTTACCTAGTGGTATGTATATATATATATATATATATTTTTAAAAATACGTTGGCTGGGCTCCATTTAATATATAGCAAGGCAGGGAGAGGTACCGATCCAAGAAAATAGAGGGAACTCTCCTTGTGTAGATATTTCTCCTCTGGCAGCCGGCTCCATATGAGCTGTCAGCCTCATATATATTTATATATATATATATATATATATATATATATATATAAGAGCCGATTAGGGTGTACCAAGATTGCCGCCATTAGCATCAACGTGCTACTGCGCATGCGCCGTGACGTCATGCAGCGACTCCGCCCACCGAGATGGCAAAGTGGCCTCCGGAGGTGCACGGGAAGCACTGAGCACACACAGGGAGGGTGCACACTGCTGCTCCATGTGGAAACGCTGCAAGGAGCCTCTAGACAGGGGAAAGAAAGCTGAGGAGACCAGCTCACAAATGTCCAGGTAACACATGCCAACAGTTGGGAAAAAATTAGGAGAATACAAAGGCTCCTAGATCCCTTTATAGCCCCAAAAAAGATCCACAGAAAAATGGGGCTCTCATACTTATATGGCGCTTTTAGCAGCCCAAGTGATGGGAGTCCATACTGCAGGAGAGCATGAACCTGCAATGGTTACACCATATGGTGGTGAGGCAGGGGCTGATCTGTGATCCTGCAGGAATGAGGACAGGAAAAAGGATGCCGGGGGGGGGGGGGGGGGGGGACCAACTCTTTTTTTATAGAGTTCTAAGTGGTCCTGTGGGTTGGTTGGGGGCAGAGCAACCAACCATTGGTACGCTGCCATGGAGGCTCCAGGAAAAAAATATGTTAAAATATAAAATGCTCCTTTCTGTAAATATGTAGAAAAGTTTTACATTTTCATTCTAACAAACCCCTAATAATCAACCTTCCAGTAACCTCGCTTCCTGATAATTGTGTAAGTGACAGTAGTTTATTTGCCAGTAGCGGGAATCACGTGACGGCGCTCACATCTGCTCTGCAGCTGTTGTTTCTCTAATTTCAGTGTCGTACAATCAAAGTGCAAACTAGGTTATGTGTAGATCAAGCTACAGATATCTGTATTGTTTTTAAAGATGCAGAAAAAATGTATTCCAAACACCAGCCGTAAAGGCTAAATCAACCTTTTGCAAAAAAAAAATTATAAATCTACCCAGATTGATTAATAAAGACTTTCATTTTTATTTCCTTGCATTGTACCCGGCAAAGCATTGCAACCGTGATCTGAGGATCACAGGTGCGATGCTCTGGCTCATGCAGACTATTGCCGCAGCTGCAGGTCTGTCCCGAGTTATAGAACTTTGGTTACTGGGCTGGATGAAGTATCAATGGATTACATTTACATTGACGTCACCACATTTGTGCTCCATTGAGATATATAGTCCCTCTGCTGTGGCAGAAGATGGGGCTTGTAGTTTTTTTCATTCACAGATCTTTGTGAATGAATAAAGTGGCTGTGTGGGCAGAGCCAAATTTGAATAATAACACAAGCTGGCGGAGAGACGAACCCCATGATTAGGTGGGGGAGGGGTTTGGGGGGGGGGGCATCAGTCTGAAAATATTTCTTTACTTTTATAAATAATGTAAAAAGACGTTAATGTTTTATTTTAGTGGTTGTAAAGGCAGACATTTTTTTTATCCTAATGCATTCTATGCATTATGATTAAAAAAACCTTCTGTGTCATCACGCCGCTCCTCCCTACGCCGTTTCGTCACAGATGATGTCTTCCAGGGGCATGGGCGGCGTGCTGACTCACCACCTTAAATAGCAAAACATTCACAAGAGACGCCCAGCTCTGAATTACTGAAGCGCCGCCACATGTCCACCATTTTGGACGAGGGCAAATAGCCCTTACATTAAAATCGCAATGTTAGTAATGAACAAGGGGATTAGAATTAGCATTTAAAATGAAATACCTAGTGAAAATCCTATCACAGGCGTCAACTAGATATGCATAGCTTTCCCCAAATCACTGAAGTTCCTCAAAATTAAAAATATAATAAATTAACTGTAAAAATTAAAACTATATTCGAAAAATAAATGATTCTAAAAAAGCAAAAAATTGCAAACATGACACGAAATCTATAAATTATAATCTAGTCCCATAATGATAGGGAAAAGTGATGTTGCAATAAGTTGCAGGTATTAGATATCTGGTAGGATTCAGAAAAAATATATATTATTGGTAATTTAGTACCTAGGGGTCTATGTATTATCTATATATAATGTATATAGATCAGACCAAAATGAGGGGCAGATGTGGAGAAGGAAGGGACAGAGTGACAGTTGGGAGCTATGCATTAGTTCAACTTTAACAGATTTTTCACAGTATAATGGTCCATAACCTTCTGTCCTTGGTAGGAAAGCATAGGAAGCCCCTGATCACTCACTGTATTCACTCATAACTGAAGCATGGTAAACATGGTAAAATGTTCTAAATTGTCGCGCTTTTTTTGTTTATAGCGGAAAAAAAAAACACAGAGGTGATCAAATAGCACCAAAATAAAGCTCTATTTGTGGGAAAAAAAAGGACATCAATTTTGTTTGGGTACAGCGTCACACGACTGCGCAATTGTCAGTTAAAGCGATGTAGTGCTGTATCGCAAAAAATGGCCTGGTCAGTTAGTGGGTAAATCTTCCCGGGGCTGAAGTGGTTAAAGTGTTTTTATTACTGCACTTAGAAGTGCCTTCTTTTCTGCTTTGTTTTACCCGGACAGTCTCACGTGTCTGGGTTTTAGACCGCATGAAACCCAGACACATTATGCACACCTAACCGTGGCTCCCTAGGTAACCGAGTACCAGAAGCGCCAAGTGCATAGGCGTGCGCACAGGTTGAGTGTGCCTGGGAACACCGCAATCACCAAAGTCGTCAGACGTCCGGAGGGCTGCCTACACTTGTCTAGGTTTAGTGTCTGTGACACTTTCTCTCACAGTGCCCAGAGCCAGCACAGTTCCTTCACCCGTACGAATGAGAGAGGAGAGAGTGCTCGATCTGCTCTCCCCCCCCCCCCCAACCCTCTGTGCCTGCCCGCCCATCAAAGTTGAAGCCCAGCAGCCAGCATCGTGGATCAAAGGTGAATATAAGAAGTATGTGGTGCTAACCAAAGTGTAAAATAATAAAGCAAATTCAGCCGCTCATGTAACTGTTGCGGCCAGTAATAAAGAACGTATATCTTGTGACAACTCTTCAATACAGCATTAAATGTTTCATACGAAGTGTAAAAAATTAAAAAAAAATTCTAAATAAATCCAATACTCTCATAAAGTGCATAAAGTGAAAAAATAAAGTGCGTAGTCCAACAAGTGCAGGTTAGGCTCCAGTGCGGATGGAGCAAATCTCCATATGACAGTTCATGCAAAAAGTGCATGTGCAAAAAAACGTTATTTGATCGGTTTCAGATTCCTCAAATCAATCACACAATCCGTGGTGCGCCACACGATTCCCCCAGCCTCTCACCTCTAAAAGAGACCCCTACGGGTCAAGTCAAGCCTTCAGTATGGAGAAAGAAGATTTAGAGCAATCGATCGACTTCCGATTGTTACACCACTGGCGGATTTTTGGAAGGTGACTTCAGGCTTGTCAAATGCGGTGAGGACATGCAATACAAAGAGATGGCTCCATCATGCAGTATTTCCAAAAGATTTTATTAAAACACACAGTAGTAACTTACAGTTAACATTTCGGAATTTCAGGATAACACCCTTGGGGGCGCGCATCGCGTCGATCGGTGGTGCGGTGTGTCAGTCTGACACAGCGCTACACCGATCTTGGTAAAGAGCCTCCGACGGACATCTGGCCGCGACCAGAAGTGATGGCACCTGTCTCTTCCCTGACGCGTTGCGTCACTGATCACGTGACTTCATCAAAGGGTCAAAAGGTGGATGAAAGGTGCCGATGCCTGAGCCTCCATCCCCGGGTGAGTGAGCTCACCAGCCGCTGTCTGTGACTGAAGTCTCCACCTCCTCCTTCTCTCTCCTATCTCTGAGCGAGTGAGTACACTAAGGTAAGGGGGACTCTGTGGACTCTGATGCAAGGGGGGCTTTGGGAACCTTGATTTAGGGGGCAATGCTTGGAACTCTGATGCATTGTCCCCTTTACACCAGACGGCAGCACATTGGTGTAGTGGGTAGCACTTTCACCTAGCAGCAATAGGGTCGCTGGTTCAAATCCCGACCACGACACCATCTGCCTGGAGTTTGCATGTTCTCCCTGTGCCTGCGTGGGTTTCCTCTGGGTACTCCGGTTTCCTCCCACACTCCAAAGACATGCTGGTAGGTTAATTAGATCCTGTCAAAAAAAATTGTCCAAATATGTGTATGTTGTATGTGTTTGTAAGCGCGCCGGGACCCCTTGGGGTAAAAGGACCGTGCTATACCGCAGATGGACACCGGCGGCAAAAAGCACCCTGAGGCAATTCAGTTTGCATGGGTAGCGCTATACAAGTCACTCATTCATTCAGAGTCCACAGCATTCCCCCTTAAAAATAAAATAAAATATGTTGTTCACTGCTAAAGTGTTCGGGTTTGGCTTGAAGAAAAGATGGCAACCCTAGGCTAGGGTGCCCCCTAGGGTTGCCACCTCATCCCTTTAAACCTGAACATGTATTAATTACACAGGTTCTGAGGCTGATTAAGGTGGTAATTAAACTCACTTAGTGCCTCACTTGCATTAAATCAGCCACAGAACCTGTGTAATTAATATGTGTTCGGGTTTAAAGGGATGAGGTGGCAACCCTAGTGCCCCCACAGCAAACAGCGGGGGACAAGAGAAGAGGAGGATCTGGGCTGCTCTGTGCAAATCCACTGCATAAAGCTGTTGTTATTTTTAAACAAAAAACAAGACTTTAGTATCACTTTAAACCATTATGGGACTTTTCACACTACTGCGTTATGGGTGCGGTGCATTTTTAAAAGTCCTGCATGCTGCATCTTTGATGCCGTCCTGAAAACTGCACCAAAAACGCAGCTCCCCGTTGAAATGAGTGGAAATCGAGGTAAAATCACTGTAAAACTGCAACGCATTTTGCAATTTTGGTGCGTTTTTTTCCATTTTTAACCAGTGCAGGCAACCCAGAAATGCACAGGAAATTATTTTGCTACAGAGCAGTGTGGTTAGTTTACCCTAATCAGCCCTAATTAACTCCTTGTTCCCCTTCTCCCTGTAACCATTAATTCCCTGATGAGTTTTTTGTTTATTTCTATTATTATAACAATTAATATTTAACCTTTTGCGTCTCCTTTCACTGTCCAGTCACAGGCCAGGGGAGGCACAAGAGCTGTAAGTGTTACCTAACTGCAGCAAAGAAAAATTAGGTCTTTTGCCTTGTCAGAGATAGTTGTGATGTGCGGCACAGCTATGCAAATCTCAGCACTGCATAGACAGTAAAGCCTCGTATAGACACACGATCGGATTTTCCGCCAACAAAACTGTCCGAAAGGGCGTTGGCCCAAACTTGCATACACACGGCCACACAATTGTTAGCCAACAATTATGAACGTAGTGACGTACTAAGTGGTTTTTCAGCTCTTTAGCGTCACCCTTTGGGCTCCTTCTGCTAATTTTGTGTTAGTAGAAGTTTGGTGAGTTGATTCACGCTTTTAAGTTCACGGTTTTCAGTTCGTTTCTGAATGGCCGTTCGTCAACCAGCCATGTTGCGGAATCGGTGGAGATAACGTGTTATTTATTATTGGCCTTGGAGTTATTGCTTTGACATCATTTTTTTTGGTTGAATAATGATTTGATTTGGTATATTTTCTATATTTTTGGATGCATAGAATGCACTTTTCGGTTAAGTTCTATTGGCAGATAGCATGTCTAATTTTATTTGTTTTCTTTTTTTAATGCACAATAAAGCAATTATGGAGAATAATACTTGGCTGTGTGTTTTACTTCAAATGACAGTTTGGGAGTCGGCAGTTACATTTAAAAAAAATACAATGTAAAATTGACAAGGGACACCAACATAGTTGTATCTTTGATCTTAAAAAACTACGGGATAATGGTGTTGTGGTAACCTGCCCAAAATATAAAAAAATAAAAGCATAATAATATTATTCTTGATATCACTAGAAAAAAAAAATCTTTGAAAATTTGTTTGCAATAACTCCATCAGTATCACCAGCAAAGCAGCTTCATTGTTATCCCATTAAAGAAGAAGAGAATTGTGCGCTGCATTTCCAGATTTCATAATTTGCCGCGTCACGAATGTTAATTCTCCGTTACGAGCGCTAGTTTACAAGACCGACCGCTTTCGGCAACAGACATTTGTCTGCGGAAAATTTTAAAACCTGCTATCCAACATATGTCCGATGGAGCGTACACACGGTCTGATTTTCCGCCAACAGCGTGTCATCACACTATTCCCATCGGAAAGTCCGATCGTGTGTATGTGGCTTAAGTGTAATTCAACAGAACTTATAAGGCTGTACCCTGGCCTTTAACCCCTCCAGAAAAGCATGATGGCTGATTTTCTCATGAATAGATGAATGCCTGCTGTTGTGTGTTTTTGATTTACCGTACTAACATGGATTTCTTGCTGTTATGCAAGTTCACGTCAGCTGGTGAAGGAAACAGCCGGCATCTGGAGGAAGATGATCCTTTGTATAGCTCCGTTCAGTGACAGATGAACCTGCAAAAAAGGAGAACTCTCATGATACAGTCATCGCCATTTACAAACTTGTTTTCAATACCCAACACAGACTTCTGCATAAGTTGAACAAAACAAGTTATAAACCATAAATTAATATATTACTGTCATCATGTGAGTTTGAGTTTACATTTAAATATCCACCTGTTATTTAGTTTATCAAAAATGTGTTTGTGTGTATAAACATAGAAAAAAAATGTTGCCCTAGCTAAGAGATGTGAAATAAAAAAAGCAGCCCTAGCTGCAATACTTACCCCTTCTCCAAGACTGTCACTGGCAGTGACTCCTTTCCACCACTAGATGTCATCAGTTTTCAATGAAGCCTAGGGGGTTACTAAAACTAGGAAAAGTGCAAAATCTGGTGCAGCTGTGCATGGCAGCCAATCAGCTTCTAACTTCAGCTTGTTCAATGAAGCTTTGACAAATAAAACTGGAAGCTGATTGGTTTCTATGCAGAGCTGCACCAGATTTTGCACACCGGTTTTAGTAAATCAACAACCTAGTGTTGAAAGACTGAGAGAATCCTGTAAAAGGAGCAAAGTAGATATTTGCCAGCGCACCATGGATCGACACAAAGTAGCATCCGGGTTATTTATTGCATGATCACAACACAAGGAGAGTGCAACGTTTCTAAGTCATGCAGGACCCCTTCGCAAGGCATGTGAGATGGGAATATGAAGTATTTCCTGTAAATGGAGAGCGCAATCATTTCAGCACCACTCACTCTGCATTATTGAGAACTGTCCAGGGCCAGAGAAAACTGGAAGAAGTAGAAGACCACGTGTTATGTGACTGTCAGGACCTGGGTCACCTGCTGATGGCACTGTGCTTCCTAGAGCTGAAAGTTGTAGTTCCAGTGTCCACCAGGGGGTGTCTCCCAGCAGCCAGCAGTTTCTCTTAATTAGTCTCCACCTGATGCTGGTTGTTTGGGAGGGTATTTAGTTTGTCCTCTGCTAGTACATTTCTTGATCGTAGTCTTGGTTCCCCCCCCTTCCTTGAATTTCCAGTATTCCCTGTGACCTGTGTTCCTCATCTTGTATAAATAGTATTATAGTTAGGTGGTAAGGTATTTTGTAATTTGGTTAATTGTTTATTTATATCTTTATGTTAGCTGTTTGCTAGTGTTTGGATGTTTTTTGTTTTACTATTAATAAATTCACTTTTATATACATATATACACACACATATATATGTAGCACTGACCCTCGAAGGAGCTGCTGAAATTTTGATTGGGCTTACCGTTCCTTTACTGTTCCACCATATCCGTCAT
This sequence comes from Lithobates sylvaticus, assembly GCA_028564925.1. Classification (NCBI taxonomy): domain Eukaryota; kingdom Metazoa; phylum Chordata; class Amphibia; order Anura; family Ranidae; genus Lithobates; species Lithobates sylvaticus. Next base: position 573,194,947 of record CM053029.1, read on the forward strand.
AGGGGTCCCATTAAAGACTTCTTTCCACAGATTTTTATCTCCGACACATAGTCTCTTTTTCCAATGCTTTATTTAAGAAGACACATGCAATAGAGGGATGAAGGGTTTATGGGAATTCAGGTACCTTTGAATTGCAGATCAGGAATACTTTCTTTGATCCAGAGGGCAACAGCTCCACAACTGGATTCAGCAACCACCGGATAGGCCTCTCTCACTGACCTAGCAGCCAATGCGATGCTCGGTCATAGTCTCTGCCACGGACTTTAAGATTTAGTATAACCGTTACACAATCCTCTGCCACAGGATTGGGTAATTAGCGACTTTTTGCAATGTCAAGGCTTGATCACATAGTACCCGTTCCCTTCTTCAGAACCTACGGTACTGTGTGGTAGGTGACCCGGGATACATCCTCCAACGGAGTCTCCACGCTCTTCTACAGGCACCGGCCTTGTTGCGCGGCCCTCTCCTGAAAAGTCCTCCCCTGGATCCTCCAGTCACTCGCCTTCTTCCCGCAGGCAAGAGAGCACAGGACCATCCCTGGATCAGTAGGCCCCAAGACTTTTGGGCATACCTTCAGTAACGACGCCTTGAGCCAGCCGGCACGAGACAATTTAGCAGGAGCAACACACGTCAGAACTCCTCTGTCATGAGGTCTGTCCCTTAAGTACCCCCTCCCAGATGCACAGCAGGCAGACCACACCCACTGACCGTTTTCGGGCAAAGAGGCACTCAATACACCCAGCTTGTTGCAATTTCCAACCTTGGCCGAACTAATAGGGCGCCATCCCTAGGCCAAGGGGAAAACCACACAACCAGCCAAGCTGAAACAGAACCAGAATTTACAATAATGGCAGTCTGAGCTAAACTACAGCTTCAGACCAGCTACATTTTTATTTATAGCGTCTGTATTGAAAATACCAGCGCTACATACTCCCCCTGCTGCAATAGACGATGTCCTCATCGTCTGAAAAAAAAAGAAAGACCCTCAATCCTGAGAGTCAAGTACCTGAATTCAAAACTTGGATAGGGAAGGGAAAAAATGGTAAAGCGGCAACAAACTGCACATTTAACGGTAATACACACAGGAGAATTACAGTGACATAGTTCCCAGATCTGACTCTCTATCTAAACCACCCACTCTCAAGCAGCTTGATAGATGATCCAGTTGAACCTGAAACAAATCACAAAAGGAAAATCCAAGACACACATATACAACAGAGGAAACAAAGCCCCATCTCCCAGAAGATGAAACTCTCTTTCCCCAGAATTTTCCCTTTTTTTTCTAAGTGCAAGAATTCAACCTTAGTTGTGCAACTCCTACCACCTAGTGGCAGAAAACATTATAACAAGTCCTTGAAGCAGGAGTTAAAGCAGGTGGAAAATCTTGACTCGCAGACAGCATTTAACTAACACTACCTAACTATAGTCCCCACAGTCCTCATAGCATAAAGACTTTCAGAACTGGCATTAACAGAACAGTCACTGTGGCGGCTCACCAATAAAAACGAGGATCAGGCAATGTCAAAGCTTTTCCTTGCGCATCCACAGTGGTAATAAAGTATACGACATCATCCTTGCCCGGCCGGCAAATGACCACTTTATCCGCATAAATGTGTCTCCCATAACTCCAATGCAAAAGACACCCGTTAAAACGATCATCCATATCTGAAGAACAACCTGTTTTCCTGAAAGGCTTTGGCACTTTTAAGTAGTCCCAAACATCCTCACGGTACCAGCTCTCTCTGTTTTCCTCGAACTCTCTCGTGATCTCTCTGGAAACATAGGGAAACTCTAGTCCATACTCAGTAACCACTCGTTTGTTCAGCAAACGCTGTGATCGGGTAAGCCTCGGCAAAGATCGAGTGCTTCCCATCCCAGGAGGTAAACAGGAAATTGTCGATTTGTGCACCATACTCACAGACAATTTCTCTGGCCCAGACAAACTGATATTTTTAGTCACAGTCTCACTAACAACTGCAGGGGTCCCCCCCCCCGAGGTGATATACTCCCCGAGTCCATTGCTTTCCAATCAGACAGGTTAAAGGCTGAAGCAACATCATCAGCATTTGCCCATAGCATCTCCTGAGACATGGTTTCGAACAGGTGATCATTTCCGGAGATACTCGACAGGAATTCTATCTCAGAACTAGGGATGAGCTTCGAGTTCGAGTTGAACTCATGTTCGACTCGAACATTGCCTGTTCGCCTGTTCACCGATTTTTGGGGTGTTCGCGGCAAATTCAAAAAGCCACTTAACACCCTGTAAAAGTCTATGGGAGAAATCTAAAGTGCTAATTTTAAAGGCTTATATGCAAGTTATTGTCATAAAAAGTGTTTGGGGACCCGGGTCCTGCCACAGGGGACATGTATCAATGCAAAAGAAACTTTTAAAAATGGCCGTTTTTTCAGGAGCAGTGATTTTAATAATGCTTAAAGTGAAACAATAAAAGTGTAATATTCCTTTAAATTTCGTACCTGGGGGTGTGTATAGTATGCCTGTAAAGGGGCACATGTTTCCCATGCTTAGAACTGTCCCTGCACAAAGTGTCATTTCTGCAGGAAAAAAAGTCATTCAAAAGCACTATAATGAATTGTCGGCTCCCCGTAATACAGAGAATATTGAAAGTCATTGATAAAAAAAAAATGCGTGGGGTTCACCCCAAATTCAATTACCAGGCCCTTCAGGTCTGGTATGGATATTAAGGGGAACCCTGGGTCAAATAAAAAAAAAAATGACGTGGGGGCCCCCCCAAATATCCATACCAGACCCTTCAGGTCTGGTATGGATATTAAGGGGAACTCCACGCCAAATAAAAAAAAAATGGCGTGGAGTTCCCCTTAAAAATCCATACCAGACCCTTTATCCGAGCACGCAACCTGGCAGGCCGCAGGAAAAGAGGGGGGACTAGAGAGCGCCCCCCTCCTGAACCGTACCAGGCCACATGCCCTCAACATTGTGAGGATGCTTTGGGGGTCTGTGACCCCTCAAAGCACCATGTTCATGTTCACCATGTTGATGCGGACAAGGGCCTCATCCCCACAACCCTGGCCGGTGGTTGTGGGGGTCTGCGTGCGGGGGGCTTATCGGAATCTGGAAGCCCTCTTTAACAAGGGGACCCCCAGATCCCGCGCCCCCCTGTTTGAAATTGTAAGGGGGTACAAACATACCCCTACCATTTCACAAAGAAAGTGTAAAAAATTGTTAAAAAACACACTGACATCGTTGGGAAAAGTCCTTTATTAAAAATAAAAAAAAGATTCCATCGGTGGTAATCCACTCTTGCTATCCAGCAATGGCTGATCTCTCCCGATGACGTCCAGCGCAGCGCATCCTGTCTCCACAGAGACACCGCGGGAATCCCAGTGATGGCCTGACAGGTCTTAGCTGAGGAGGACGGGGCCACCCGTCACCTGACCCCACCCCCCTCTGACGCCAGGGGAAACCCAGGCTTCCCCAGTGACGTGCTGATGACCCCGCCCCCCTCTGATGTAACGTAAACCTGCATTTAATGCTCCCAACTTTGGGGATGGTCCCTTCCTGTTCCAACATGACTGCGCTCCAGTGCACAAAGCAAGGTCCATAAAGACATGGATGAGCGAGTTTGGGGTGGAGGAACTTGACTGGCCTGCACAGAGTCTTGACCTCAACCTGATAGAACACCTTTGGGATGAATTAGAGTAGAGACTGCAAGCCAGGACTTCTCGTCCAACATCAGTGCCTGACCTCACAAATAAGCTTCTGGAAGAATTCCCATAGACACACTTCTTGCTGGTATCTTTTCTTGCTCTGGGTGTGGCTATATCGGTGGCTAATTCGTTTCGTAGTTAGGGATTAGTTTCAGAGCCCCGCAGGGCTTGGCCTTCTGAAGAGTAGATGAACATATTCCAAAATTGCCAGGTTTTGGTAAAAGTCTCTTGTCTGTTCTGCGCTGTGAGAATGAGGTCCTCCATCCTCCTTATGTCATCAACTTTTTGAAGCCATAGGTCAATGGATGGCGGGAGGGTGGATTTCCAGCAAATTGGAATGCACGCCTTAGCGGCGTCCAGTAGGTGGCGTATAACAGATTTCTTGTACTTCCTATTTGGAATATCATTCGCGTGAAGGAGAAAAAATGCTGGATCAGCCGGAATCGGCCTTTCCGTGAGTTTCTGTACCGTCTCGCGAATGGTCTTCCAAAAGTTCTGTAGCTTAGAGCATGTCCAGAAGATATGCAGCAAGGTCCCTTTCTCAGTTTGACAACGCCAGCACAGATCTGATGTTGTCGGGAAGAACTTATGTAACAATGCTGGGGTCCTGTACCAGCGTGACATGATTTTATAATTGGTCTCTTGGGATTTGGCGCAGATGGATGACTTATGTGTATATTCAAGGATGTGTTTTCTTTTGATGGGGCTAAACTGAGTTCCCAGTTCCTCCTCCCATTTAAGTAGTCCCGGGGGTGTAAAGTCCTCTGCTGGGCTGTTTATAAGAGTGTAGGTCAGGGAGAGTGTATGGGGCAGAGCTCCGGATTCATTACAGAGCTCCTCTAATGTCGTGAGTTGCTGGTCATTGTCCGGGGGTGGTGGGATGGTCTTAAGAAAATGGTAGATTTGTAGGGCTCTCATGAAGTCTAGGCTGAAGGGGCCTGTGGGGTCTGTTAGCTCTACAATTGATTTCCACCTCCCTCTATTGCTGAATTGGTGGGCTTGGTGTATGCCCTTCTCTGCCAGGTGTGTAAAGGGTCCGTTTCCCACACCCGGGGAAAATAAAGGATTCCCTAGTATTGGATATAGAGGCGAGTTTGGGGTAGAGATTGATCGTAAGGATATGAGATGTGCGCATATCTTGGCCGTGTTCCCTATCAGTGGGTGTCTTTTAGTCTCTGGTGGTAGACCCATGTAGCACCATGGGGTGCCCCGAAGGGGAGTTATGCTTTGGGCTTGTTCCACCTGAGACCACAACTTGGTCTCCCGGTGGCGGCACCAGTCCAGTAATCTTCCCAGGTGGACTGCTTGATAGTAGGCTCGTAGGTTTGGCAGTGCCAAGCCTCCGGACCGTTTGGGGAGGACCAGGAGACTGTGGGCTAGTCTAGGCCTCTTTCCGGCCCATACAAATTTCGTAAACAGGGATTGCACCTGCTTAAAGTAGGCCTGTGGTATATGTATCGGTAGGGCCTGCATTAGATAGAGGAACTTCGGGAGGATGGACATCTTCAGGATGTTGCACCGACCTAGCCACGAGTGTAGGCCGGATTGCCACTTCTGTAGCAGTGTCCTAACTTTTTTGATGAGGGGGGGGAAGTTGAGATCGTAAATTTCCGAGAAGTTCTGAGGTATGTATGTGCCTAAGTATTTCAGGGCAGTTGTCGTCCATTTCAGCCTAAAGTTGGATTGGAGTTGCATGAGTTGGACCGGTGCTATGTTTACTCCCATCGCTTCAGACTTGGAAAAGTTAATTTTTAAATTGGACAGCGCACCATATGTTGCGAACTCGCTCAATAGGTTGGGGAGGGATATCACCGGGTTTGAAAGTTTGAACATTAAGTCGTCTGCGTACGCCGACACTTTGTATTGGGTTTGTTTTACCAGGATCCCCGTGATGTCCTTGTTTTCACTCACATGAGCCAAAAACGGTTCTAATGAGAGGGCGAAGAGGATGGGCGAGAGTGGGCATCCCTGTCGTGTCCCATTTTTAATTAACAAAGGGTCTGAAAGAATTCCGTTGGCTTTTACCCTTGCCGTAGGCATTGTATATATTGCTGCTATCCAATTCAGCATGGTGTTTCCAAGGCCCATATGTTTCAGTGTGGCGAACATAAAGTCCCAGCTGACCCTATCAAATGCCTTCTCAGCATCAGTGCTGAGGAAGACACTTGGTGTTTTAGTGAGGGTAGCGTGGTACAGCAAGTTTAGCACTTTTGTAGTGTTGTCCCTCGCTTCCCTGGACGGTACAAAGCCGACCTGATCTAGGTGGATAATTCGGGGTATATGTGATTGGAGCCTCATTGCCAGTATTTTTGTGAACAGTTTCAGGTCCGTATTTAACAGAGAAATCGGGCGGTAACTCCCACATTGACCTGGGTCTTTCCCCTCCTTTGGTATCACCGCTATTTGGGCCTGCAGTGTGGTGTCATGCAGTTTTCCCCCCTTGCCTAGACCATTTAGAAGCGATACCAAATGATTGCCCAGTGCTGGGAGAAAGGTTCGGTAATATTGCACCGTGAGGCCGTCCGGCCCCGGAGCCCTACCTTTTTTAGTGTTTGCTAGCGCTTCCTGCACTTCGCTTAGGGTTATGGGTTCTTCTAGGATCTGGCATGTTTCTGCCTCCAAGGAGGGCATCTTGGAGTTCCCTATATATTCCCTCATTTGTGCTGCTGATGGCCGTGTATTGTTCAAGTTGTATAGGGTTTCGTAGTATGACTTGAACTCCTGAGCTATTTGTTTGGGCAGCGTCTTCTTCAGTCCCGTTGGGTCGTGTATATGTGGGATATAGGATGCTGTTGTCTGGGCCTTCAGAGACTGCGCTAGTAGCCTGCCGCATTTATTTCCTGACTCGTATGCCCGTCTGCTTGAGATCTGCAGTGCCGCCCTGGCTTTAAATTGAAGCAGGTCAGTCAGTTTTGTACGCGTTGCGTCGAGTTCATTCCCTATTGTTCTGGTCGGCGTCCGTTTGTGTTCTACTTCTAATTTCTGAAGTTTGTCTAACAACTCCAACCTTTGGGTATCCCTCAGTCTCTTTGTCCTCGCCCTGTGCTTTATTAGCACACCTCTGATCACCGCCTTGTGCGCTTCCCATACCAGTCCCATATTACAGTCGGGGGTAATGTTTGTCCTGAAGTAGTGGCCTAATTCCTTTGTGACGTCTGCTAGGGTTTCTGGGTCCTGTAGTAGACTTTCATTGAGCCTCCATGTTTGTTTTTGTTTCGTGTTGTAGTCAGTCAGTGCGTATGTCATTGTCACTGGTGCGTGGTCAGACCAGGTAATGGAGCCTATGGTCGTATTTTTAACCGCCTCTAGTTGATAGTGGGGGATCAAGAAGTGGTCTATTCGTGAGTACGTCTGGTGTGTGCGTGAGAAGAACGTGTAATCTCTCTCCCCAGGGTGAAAGAGACGCCAAGTGTCTACCAATCTTGCGTTATGTAGTGCCGTGTGAATTACTTTACGTGCCCCCCTAGGGAATGAGGAGGTTCCCGTGGATGTGTCCTCTGTCGGGTTCAGGGGGGTGTTTAGGTCTCCCCCTATTATAAGATGTCCTTCGGAGAAGGTCCGGAGGGTTTCTATATGCTTCTTAATGAAAGAGTCTTGTTGGTTGTTCGGGGCATAAAGGTTTGCAATTGTCACCTTTTCTCCCCCAATCAACCCTTTTAAGAACAGAAATCTCCCCGCCGGGTCTGTCTTCTGGTCAATCAGAGTCCATGGGACCCTTGCTGCAATCTGGATGGACACCCCTCTAGACTTAGCGTCAGAGTGGGTGGAGTGATATACCATTGGGTAGTACCTGTTTTTCAAAATTGGGAATTTGTTTTCCCTAAAGTGTGTTTCTTGTATTAACACTATATCTGCTCTCATCTGCCTCATGTCATATAGTAGCATCTTCCTCTTTTCTGGGACGTTAAGTCCCTTTGCATTTAGTGAGACTATTTGTAACGCTTCCATGGCCGCGGGGGAGCGAGGGTTGTAGTGTAATTGGGGGCGGGGTTAGAGGTTGGGAGGGATAGGAGGGGGGGGGGGGGGGTGGAAAGGGTGTAAGTCAGAGAAAGGTAGGGGTATAGATTTAGATTGGACTTTTTAGTTAGTCCTAGATTTCTATTTGAGCAGATATGCTCTTGGTGCGAACCGACCAGCGTTTGCGCACCCTAAATTTAACAGCTTAATTGCTGTGTAGACGTCTGTCGGCAACAGCCGTTTAGACGCTTAACCTATTTGGGAGTGTGTCTAGCAAGGGACCATGAGGGGGAGCTCCCTCCCTCCCCAGGCCCCCGGACCTACTATTATTGTTTGGGTGAGTGAGATTTTACGAGGCTTCTTGACTGGGAGTGTGTGTAACCTCTAAAAGTGCAACAGAGAATCTTATGCATATATAAAAAGCTACATTAACAGTGGTATAAACCTGATTAAGACCATGCAGTCATATTAAACCAAGCAGTGTATTGGAACATTAACATCTGTCCATCCAGCAACCCTTATCATTCCCCATTTCACAAACTAGGCCTGACATATTAAGGTATGTAGTCCCCCCGTGCCCACCTCTACTGTCCCCCTCCTCCTCTCTCTCTGATCCTATTGGGCATCCATTTCCCTCCTGCTACAAGAGGGTAACATTAACCAGAGAGAGAGGTGGGTATCACTGTGTGCTCTCCCCTCCACCTTTCTGCCCGCCCCCCCTTCCCGCCCACCGATGTGGGTCTGCAGTTCATCTCTGGGCCTGTCATCAAACTGAGGTGATTGTTTGTCTTATGACCGCAGTTCCTCATTGGTGATATAGATTCTGGGTCGGGCCCTGCCACCTCCCGAGCCCGCGTGTCCGTGAAAAAATAAAACCAAGAGGGGATATGCGGCAGCCCCCCCCACCCCCCCAAACCGGCCGAAGTCGGCCAACACTCCGCTGTAGGCCCGTGGGGTCCCCCCTCCCGGCCTTCCTCTCGTTAGAAAGTGTCAGCTGGCTTGCCTGCTTGGTTTCAGAGGTGATTCTATCGGGCCAGTGTTGAAGCGTCTTGGGCCGGCACCGGGGTAAAGCTGATGCTCTAGCGTCCTCCCACAGAGCGCGGTAGCTATGGAGCGTGGACCTGGCGCGGGGGGGGGGGGGCGGCCCCCTCCATCCTGTATGCGGTGCGGTTCAGGGCAGGATTCGCTCATGTGACTGGAGTGTCTGCAGGGCGATCGTAACTCTAGTGGCGGGCGCTATCTTGGCAGTCAGGAAGAGAAAATAATAAAAAATAAAATAAAGGTAGTGAAGAGCCACATTGTCATTTGGGAGTTCTTGGTCTCCGTTCTACTGGGGTCTCCAGCGGGCGGCACTGGGGTCTATCACATCAAAAAGGCACGTGGGTATGGCAACTGCGGGGTGAAATGTACAGATGGGACAGCATAATACTGGCTGCTTGGGGTGATGGTCATGACCGGATTAAGACTCACGTGATCCTTCGGTCGTTGCGGACCGGGTTCTTCCTCTCGATCGATGCGTGCGTGTAGATAGGTGTGGGCCCCCCCGCGGTGGGCCCATCCGGCCAGTAGCTCTCGGGAGTGGTGCCAGCCAGTCTGGTACGTTGATCGGTTCCGCTCCTACGAATGAGAAAAAAGCTGGGAGGTCTTCCACGGAGCGCATTGTGAAGGAGGCCCGGTCGTTTCGAAATAGCACCGCTAGGGGGTATCCCCACCGATATGTGCAGCCGCGTCTCCTTGCAACTTCAAGAGCCGGTTTCAGAATGGCTCTGCGTTGAAAGGTAGCTCTGGAGAGATCCGGTAGTATTTGTATATGGGCACCATCGAAGACGATCTCCCCGTGGTCCCAGGCCTTGCGGAGCAGCGTCTCCTTCAAAGTATAGCGGTGCAGCCGGCAGAGGACGTCTCTGGGTCTGTCCGGGTCTGTTGACCTGGGGCCTAAAGTCCGATGCACCCGGTCAAATTCCAGGGTGGGAGGTGGGTTTTCCAGCAGAGTGTGCAGGATCGCTGTCACGGTGGCAGCTAGGTCTTCTGTGCCGGTGGCTTCGGGGATCCCCCGCAGCCGCAAGTTGTTGCGGCGGCTGCGGTCCTCGATTTCCTCTAGGCGCAGCTGCATCTCCTGGGCCGTCTTGGAAGTTGTATCTTGCGCTCTCTCTAGAGTCTGCACCCTGGATGTCAGTGCTGCCAGCATTGTCTCTCCGGATGACACCCGCTCCTCTACCTCATGCAACTCGTCCCGTACTTCTTGGTGGTTTTTGTTGTGGGCCTCCTCAATCCTTAGAATGAGGCCCTCTATGTCTGCTCTTGTGGGCAGCGCTTCGATGTCCGCTCGTGTGGGGAGCGCTCGCAGCATGCTGCGGAGGTCCTCGTCTATATTCTGCTGCTGTTGGGCAGGGCCTGCCATAGTTGTGCCGGGTATCTCCGGAGAGCTTGTATGGGTGTTTGGTTCTGGTGTGTCGTTCGTACCCCCAGTAGGTCTCTTGGACTCCGTGCTATCTGCACGTGGTGCAGTCGCAATGGCGCCCGGCGATGGGCCCGGGTTGCTTCTGAAAAAGTCTGTAATATCCGGCTGGGATGTGGAATTTCTGTTCCCTCTTGTTGCCGACCGTGTCCTGCACCTGCTGGTGCTGCTCATGCCTCTCTCACTTCGTGGAATCAGTTGCTTTGGGTCCGTTTAGGCTGGTTTGGGCCGGGAGCTCCTCCAAACCACGTCTTCACACAGCCATTGCCAAGCCACGCCCCCATAGACACACTTCTAATCCTTGTGGACAGCCTCCCACGAAGAGTTGAATCTGTTGTAGCTGCAAAGGGTGGGCCAACTTAATATTGAACCCTACGGACTAAGACTGGGATGCCATTAAAGTTCATGCACATGTAAAGGCAGGTGTCCCAATACTTTTGGTAATATAGTGTGTATATATACATAGCTCCCAACTGTCCCTGATTTGGAATAAAGGAAAATTGGCTGCGCTGAAAAAAACAAATACTATAAGAATATACATTAAATTATATAAACATTCAAATATCCCGCCCACATCTTGATGTGTTGGAATAATAAATGAAACATCAACTGTCTCGTTCTGAAACAGTTATCCACCCCTCTTGTCCACCACTCTGTGATAAGTGAAAATTATTAAGTGTAACAAACCACAATTAAATAACACAAAAATTCAGGATCTGGTGAGATGTCATAGAGAATAACAGAGATCCAAATTTTCTAGTGTGTATCACAGTGAATCGAGATCTGGTAGGGTGTCAAAAGAAAACAATAGAGGTCCAAAATAAGGGAAAATGACGTTTTGCACGGAGAAAACCAGTTCATGCACGGATAAGTCCACCACAAATTCAAACTATATTAATGGTGATTTCCTATTTGAGACATCTGGCACATGCTGTGTAGATGGTGAGATAGCCAAAACAAGAGATCCTCCACCAAAAGATAGAAATAGCCGCTTACCAGCTAGTCTGGTCTCTGTGTTAGAGAGACCAGATGGGCGTATGGCATATACCCCTGCCTGGGTCTTTATCCGGGCTCCTCAGGGACACAATCAGGGACACAATCGTCTGGTTATTCTATGGGAACTGGTCTTTTGTCTGGGGTCACTTATTTTTCACTCGGTAGGGGTTAGGTACCATGCAAAAGAAAGGGACACCATAGCGCAATACAGTTTCACCCTTTATTTAAAAAAATCACTAAAAAGTAGCAAACTCACATAGTAAAAACAGTATCAGAGCGGTTATTAAAATTTTCGAGCCGGCCGGCTCTCTTACTTTGCTGCCCGTCGCTTCCTGGAATGGACGGGAGAAAGGAGGTGACGTCAGCACGCCGCTCACCCTACGCCGTTTCGTCAAAATGTGACGTCTTCCTGGGGCACGGGCGGCGTGCTGACTCACCGCCTGATATACATCCTGCCATCTAAAACACTCCCCTTTCTGAGCTCTCTTCAGCCATCATTGTATAGGGCAATCGCCCTCTTTATGTCCCTGATTCGCTGCTGAGATAAATAGGTGGTTCTTACAACCAAATGGGTGTGTTAATGGCTTAGTATCTAGTAAATACCTGAAGTATTATAGCTCGGTGCCGTGTCAGAAGATCTGACACGTCCTCTCTTATAAATCATGTCACAAAAAGATGCTATTAAGTCACATAATTCATAGCAACACTATCTTGCGGTATTATCCTAGATAGTGTATTATATATATTAAAAAGCAGAGGGTAATTAAAAGCTCGGTAACTCCATACCAAAATTAACCCTTTAAGCTCCTTAGCCTTTGGTTAGATTGTAATGGATAATTTTATTATATCTCCCGGCCAAGTATTAATTAAGATTAATTTCAGGGTACCAGTAATAAGTGTGGGCGCACCTATGAGCTATTCATTACCTATTCTCATGTTATATTTTAGCAGTATTTTAAAAAAAAACAATACCCTAGCCTCTTGTTTGTATGAACATTGCAAAAAGGACTAATAGGGATAGGCATTACATTTTTATATTTATTTTAGACAGTTGGTCAAGGGAAAATTCCACCAGGAATGTGGAGCTGAACTGGTGGAATTTTCCCTTGACCAACTGTCTAAAATAAATATAAAAATGTAATGCCTATCCCTATTAGTCCTTTTTGCAATGTTCATACAAACAAGAGGCTAGGGTATTGTTTTTTTTTAAAATACTGCTAAAATATAACATGAGAATAGGTAATGAATAGCTCATAGGTGCGCCCACACTTATTACTGGTACCCTGAAATTAATCTTAATTAATACTTGGCCGGGAGATATAATAAAATTATCCATTACAATCTAACCAAAGGCTAAGGAGCTTAAAGGGTTAATTTTGGTATGGAGTTACCGAGCTTTTAATTACCCTCTGCTTTTTAATATATATAATACACTATCTAGGATAATACCGCAAGATAGTGTTGCTATGAATTATGTGACTTAATAGCATCTTTTTGTGACATGATTTATAAGAGAGGACGTGTCAGATCTTCTGACACGGCACCGAGCTATAATACTTCAGGTATTTACTAGATACTAAGCCATTAACACACCCATTTGGTTGTAAGAACCACCTATTTATCTCAGCAGCGAATCAGGGACATAAAGAGGGCGATTGCCCTATACAATGATGGCTGAAGAGAGCTCAGAAAGGGGAGTGTTTTAGATGGCAGGATGTATATCAGGCGGTGAGTCAGCACGCCGCCCGTGCCCCAGGAAGACGTCACATTTTGACGAAACGGCGTAGGGTGAGCGGCGTGCTGACGTCACCTCCTTTCTCCCGTCCATTCCAGGAAGCGACGGGCAGCAAAGTAAGAGAGCCGGCCGGCTCGAAAATTTTAATAACCGCTCTGATACTGTTTTTACTATGTGAGTTTGCTACTTTTTAGTGATTTTTTTAAATAAAGGGTGAAACTGTATTGCGCTATGGTGTCCCTTTCTTTTGCATGGTACCTAACCCCTACCGAGTGAAAAATAAGTGACCCCAGACAAAAGACCAGTTCCCATAGAATAACCAGACGATTGTGTCCCTGATTGTGTCCCTGAGGAGCCCGGATAAAGACCCAGGCAGGGGTATATGCCATACGCCCATCTGGTCTCTCTAACACAGAGACCAGACTAGCTGGTAAGCGGCTATTTCTATCTTTTGGTGGAGGATCTCTTGTTTTGGCTATCTCACCATCTACACAGCATGTGCCAGATGTCTCAAATAGGAAATCACCATTAATATAGTTTGAATTTGTGGTGGACTTATCCGTGCATGAACTGGTTTTCTCCGTGCAAAACGTCATTTTCCCTTATTTTGGACCTCTATTGTTTTCTTTTGACACCCTACCAGATCTCGATTCACTGTGATACACACTAGAAAATTTGGATCTCTGTTATTCTCTATGACATCTCACCAGATCCTGAATTTTTGTGTTATTTAATTGTGGTTTGTTACACTTAATAATTTTCACTTATCACAGAGTGGTGGACAAGAGGGGTGGATAACTGTTTCAGAACGAGACAGTTGATGTTTCATTTATTATTCCAACACATCAAGATGTGGGCGGGATATTTGAATGTTTATATAATTTAATGTATATTCTTATAGTATTTGTTTTTTTCAGCGCAGCCAATTTTCCTTTATTCTATTTTTGTGTGTATCTCACATTAGGTTGCAGCAGATTTTAGTTTACCAATTTATATTGTTTATTCATTTATTCACATTAATAATTTTTCAGAATAGTCACTCATACGACAAATTTTTCTTTTTTGAGACAGCGCTGTTACCCCACGATATATATGTCCCTGATTTGGAGCAATGTCCCTCTGTCCCTCTGCCCCTCATTTGTCCCTCATTTTGGTCTGATCTATATAGTTGTATATAAAATGAACTTTTTATCTATCAAAAAGTGTTTCCCAGTGCTAAACCTTTCATCTGATTTCTAAATTGCTACATTTGTAAATTCCAAAAGCCAATATAAAGGAATAGTAGTGGTGAAAAAAAGCACTTGTGGGTTTAACCAATCTTTTAAATTTTTTGTACAATTCTCCTTTAACCACTTGCCGACCAGCGCACGACGATATACGTCGGCAGAATGGCACGTACAGGCAGGAGGGCGTATATATAAGTCCCTCCTTTCTGCCTGTCCGTGCCATCGGGAGCGCGCCGGGAGCGGTGCGCTCCCGCGCTGGTCGGGACCCCCGTGAGTCCGGCCGCGGTCCCCGCGGACTCGATCGCCGCAGGGACACCCGCGATCGTCTCACAGGAAGGCTGAACGGGGAGATGCCGAGATAAACAGCATCTCCCCGTTCTGCCTAGCAACTAGTGACGCCGATCTCTGCTCCCTGTGATTGGAGCAGAGATCAGCATTCACTAGCTGACAGCCACGCCCCCCCACAGTAAGAAACACACCCCTAGGCACACTTAACCCTTACACTGCCCCTTGTGGTTAACCCCTTCACTGCCAGTGTCATTTATACAGGAATCAATGCATTAAATAGCATTGATTGCTGTATAAATGACAATGGTCCCAAAAATGTGTCAAAAATGTCCGATGTGTCCGCCATAATGTCGCAGTCACAAAAAAAAAAATCGCTGATCGCCGCCATTACTAATAAAAAAAATTATTAATAAAAATGCTATAAAACTATCCCCTATCTTGTAAACGCTATAACTTCTGCGCAAACCGATCAATAATCGCTTATTGCGATTTTTTTTACCAAAAATATGTAGAAGAATACGTATCGGCCTAAACTGAGGAAAAAAAAAGTTTTTTTATATATTTTTGGGGGATATTTATTATAGCAAAAAATGAAAAAAATAATGTGTTTTTTTCAAAATTGTCGCTCTTTTTTGTTTATAGCGCAAAAAATAAAAACCGCAGGGGCGATCAAATACCACCAAAAGAAAGCTCTATTTGTGGGAAAAAAAGGACGTCAATTTTGTTTGAGAGCCACGTCGCACGACCGCGCAATTGTCAGTTAAAGCGACGCAGTGCCGAATCGCAAAAAGGGGCCTGGTCCTTTGGCTGCAAATTGGTCCGGTCTGAAAGTGGTTAAGGGGGCGTGGCAGGGGGTGTGTCCTATGCCTGCATACTTTTGCTGATAGGTGTCCCTCATTCCCATCTCAAAAAGTTGGGAGGTACCGTATTTATCGGTGTATAACACGCACTTTTTCCCCCTTAGAATCGGGGGAAAGTCGTGGGTGCGTGTTATACGCCGATACCCCAAAAAAAAATGACAAAAATCGGTTGCGGCGCCGAAAAATGGCGACCGCGGCCGAAAAAGGCCGTCCGCGGCCGAAAAAGGCCGGAAAAAGCCGAAGCACAGCCGAAAAAGACCGAAGCCGGCTGTTCAGCTCCGCTCGTAGTCCCGCCTCCCTGCGCTCGCTCCCGAAATAGCAGGGAGGCGGGACTCCGAGCGGAGCCAAACAGTCGGCTCGGTCTTTTTCGGCCGCGCTTCGGCCTTTTTCGGCCGCGGTTCGGTCTTTTTCGGCCGCGCATGCGCGGTTTGTCTCGCGGCGGGAAATTTAAACGCTGGCAAACTGCAAATGACACTAGCAAGCTGCAAATGACACAGGGCAAGCTACAAATGACGCTGGGCAGGTTGCCAATGACGCTGGGCAGGTTGCAAATGACGCTGGGAAAGGCTGCAAATGACGCTGGGCAAGCTGCAAATGACGCTTAAATGTAAGTTTTTTTTTTCCCTAAACTTCTCTCCTAAAACGTTTTTTCCTTAAAATTCTCTCCTAAACTTGGGGTGTGTGTTATACGCCGGTGCGTGTTATACGCCGATAAATACGGTATGTATATATATATATATATATATATATATATATATATATATATATACACACACACACACTGATCAGCCATAACATTATGACCATACCTTCTAATAATGAGTAGGTCACCCTGACCCATCGAGGCATGGACTCCACTAGACCTCTGAAGGTTTGGTAACATAGGGAGTTATTTATAAAGCTGGAGAGTGCAAGCTCTGGTGCAACGCTGCATAAAAACCAATCAGCTCCCAGGTGTTGTTGACAAAACCCTGAAGTGGAACTTCCGCTTATCGGATTCCTCCCCCCCCCCCCTCCGGTGGTGCCACAATTAGCACCTTTCAGGGGGGAGGGGGGTTGCAGATACCTAGATAATCCAGGTATCTGCACCACCCACTTCCGGGACTAGCACACAGTTTCCAGGACACAATGGGGACCAGTACAGACTCACAGCGCTACTCGCGCATGCGCAGTAGGGAACCGGGCAGTGAAGCCGCAACACTTCACTTCCTGATTCCCTGACAGAGGATGGCGGTGGGGGCAGCCAAGAGACGAGCGATTGCTCGTCATCTTCTGCCGACATCACTGGAACCTGGAACAGGTAAGTGTCCATTTATTAAAAGTCAGCAGCTGCAGTATTTGTAGCTGCTGACTTTAAATATTTTTTGTTAAGGTGGACCCCTTCTTTAATGGAACAAGTTGAATTTAGAAGCCGATTAGAAGCCGATTGGTTACCATGCACAGCTGCACCAGGTTCTGAGTGCCCCAGTTTTAGTAAGGCCCCTTTCACACTGGGGCGGGAGCCGCGGTGACGGTAAAGCAGCGCTATATTTAGCGCTGCTTTACCGTCATTTTAGCCGCGGTATTCGGCCGCTCGCGGGGCGGTTTTACCCCCCACGAACGGCCGAAAAAGGGTTAAAATCCCCCGCAAAGCACCGCCGTAGGGGCGCTTTGCGGCGGTATTGCCGCGGTGTCCCATTGAAATCAATGGGTAGGAGCGGTATAGGAGCTGTGAATACACCGCTCCTATACCGCTCCAAAGATGCTGCTAGCAGGACTTTTTTTACCATCCTGCTAGCGCACCGCTCCAGTGTGAAAGCCCGCCGGCTTTCACAATGGAGTGAATGGGGCCGTTTTTTTCAAGCGGTGTACAGGTGCTATTTTTAGCGCTGTACCGCCTGAAAACCGCCCCAGTGTGAAAGGGGCCTAAATCTCCTCTATAGTGTATGTCAGCAAGAAGAGGTGAAAGCACCTCTGCAAGGTAATCTTGAAACCTGTTGGGGGTGACTGAGATTGGGAACCCCTGATTTAGAGGAAAAAATATATATCTATTGAAATTGCTTATTTCCTTGTACTGATCTTTCTCTTGACATACTTGTATCACCAGTGAATGACTGCATTGTATTTATTACAGGTTCTGGCAAGTGATCCCTAACTATAGTCCCCACAGTCCTCATAGCATTCATGTCATTTTTAATACATTCATATCATTTTTAATACTCTTATTAAACACTCAGAGAGATAAATATAGTCAGAGAGGAATATAAATCTATTTATCACAGGCTTATAAATGTAGATATTAAAGCCTACTAAAAGTCACCGATCTGACAAACATTTCCAGGGCTTTTTTTTTGCGGGAACGTGGGGGGGGGATGCAGTTCTGGCACCTCCAGCACTGAATGTATGTAATGGTAATGGGTGCTGGGGGTGTGCTGAAGGTTCTATGAATGCTGGCTGCTGGGTAATCAATTTGCTGGTGGGGATCTATTGCTGCTGGGGGTGGGTCTTATGTTGCTGGGTGGTCAATCATTGCTGGGAGGGATGTACTGTTGAAGGAAGAGTCTAATGTTGCTGGTGGGGGTGGTCTATTGTTGCTGGCTGCTGGAGGGTCTAGTATTGCTGGTTGTTGGTGGGGTGGATCTATTGTTGCTGGGGGGGGGGGGGGGGGGGGGTTCCATTGTTGCTGGCTACAGGGAAACTATTTTACTTTCTTGTTATCATTAACAAATTCCATAAACATTACTTAGCACTACAAAATGATACTTGGTTCTGTATTCTCTAAAGGTGGCAGTACTGGGGGATGGGTAGGGGGTGAAACCAAAGAACAGAGATCGGGGGTGAGTACGGGGCAGATACAAGGGGTGACTCGGAAGGGAGTTTCTGCACCTATTATCTGAGGAAAAAAACCCTGTATATAACTATTTATATTGTTATTTACAGTATCTCACAAAACAGGACACAGGACACAGGACACCCCTCACATTTTTGTAAAAATGTTATTATATCTTTTCATGTGACAACACTGAAGAAATGACACTTTGCTACAATGTAAAGTAGTGAGTGTACAGCTTGTATGACAGTGTAAATTTGCTGTGCCCTCAAAATAACTCAACACACAGCCATTAATGTCTAAATCGCTGGCAACAAAACGTGAGTACACCCCTAAGTGAAAATGTCCAAATTGGGCCAAAGTGTCAATATTTTGTGTGGCCACCATTATTTTCCTGCACTGCCTTAACCCTCTTGGGCATGGAGTTCACCAGAGCTTCACAGGTTGCCACTGGAGTCCTCTTCCACTCCTCCATGACGACATCACAGAGCTGGTGGATGTTGGAGACTTTGCGCTCCTCCACCTTCCGTTTGGGGATGCCCCACAGATGCTCAATAGGGTTTCGGTCTGGAGACATGCTTGGCCGATCCATCACCTTTACCCTCAGCTTCTTTAGCAAGGCAATGGTGGTCTTGGAGGTGTGTTTGGGGTCGTCATCATGTTGGAATATTGCCCTGCGGCCCAGTCTCTGAAGGGAGGGGATCATGCTCTGCTTCAGTATGTCACAGTACATGTTGGCATTCATGGTTCCCTCAATGATCTGAAGCTCCCCAGTGCCGGCAGCACTCATGCAGCCCCAGACCATGACACTCCCACCACCATGCTTGACTGTAGGCAAGACACACTTGTCTTTGTACACCTTACCTGTTTGCCGCCACACACGCTTGACACCATCTGAACCAAATACGTTTATCTTGGTGTCATCAGACCACAGGACATGGTTTCGGAAATCCATGTCCTTAGTCTGCTTGTCTTCAGCAACCTGCAGGCTTTCTTGTGCATCATCTTTAGAAGAGGCTTCCTTCTGGGATGACAGCCAAGCAGACCAATTTGATGCAGTGTGCGGCGTATGGTCTGAGCACTGACAGGCTGACCCCCCACCCCTTCAACTTTTGCAGCATTGCTGGCAGCACTCATATGTCTATTTCCCAAAGACAATCTATGAATATGATGCTGAGCACGTGACCTCAACTTCTTTGGCTGACCATGGCGAGGCCTGTTCTGAGTGGAACCTGTTCTGTTAAACCGCTGTATGGTCTTGGCCATCATGCTGCAGCTCAGTTTTAGGATCTTGGCAATCTGCTTATAGCCTAGGCCATCTTTGTGTAGCGAAACAATCCTTTTTTTCAGATCCTCAGAGAGTTCTTTGCCATGAGGTGCCATGTTGAACTTCCAGTGACCAGTATGAGAGAGTGAGAGCGATAACACCAAATTTAACACACCTGCTCCCCATTCACACCTGAGACCTTGCAACATTAACAAGTCACATGACACCGGGGAGGTTTGGACATTTTCACTTATGGGTGTACTCACTTTTGTTGCCAGAGGTTTAGACATTAATGGCTGTGTGTTGAGTTATTTTGAGGGGACAGCAAATTTACACCGTTATACAAGCTGTACACTCACTACTTTACATTGTAGCAAAGTGTCATTTCTTCAGTGTTGTCACATGAAAAGATATAATAAAATATTTACAAAAATGTGAGGGGTGTACTCACTTTTGTGAGATACTGTATGTGTGGATTTTTCCTGCTAGAACCGAGGCAGACATTGCACAGAATGATTTCATTTTTCAAGCTCTGGAAAAATCAGCCCGGCAGTGAATATGAGAAGCAACATAGGAAAGTATTGAGTGTAATCCGCTTCCATCTGTTTCTGCTTATAATGGAGCTGTATCATCACAATCTACAGGGCAGACAGTCTCTGATTAACACAAACCAGAGCACATCAATAGCACAGAGCGAGGGGAAGGATATGAAAAAAACACATCGGGACCATCTATCAGGCGGGGCGGCTCTGAATAATTCATTTTATAGGTTGTTCTTATTTTAGAAAGTCTATTAACACGTATTGCACATCATCACAGGAGTACAGGTAGGGAGACTTTTATTATCCACAACCAATAGAATATTTCAGCCCAGGACAGTGGTGGCTGCTGCTCCATTTTTTGGGGGGAGGCGGCAAACAAACCACCTGCCCCCCCGTTCAGTCGGTCGATCGATCAAACCCCACACCCCCCCATTGATTGGTCGATCAGTGAACAACCCCCGCCCCGTCACTTGCCCGTCTGCCCGCCAGCCCTGCACTTACTCCATCCCCTGCGTCTCCTCCTCAGTGGCTTCCCCCCTGCTTCTGCTCCCGGCCAATAGGGTCTTAAGACCCGCTTCCTGATTGCCCAGGAGGAGAAGCAGGAAGACAATAGCGAATATTAATTCGCTATTGTCACACAACTGGGTGGTCCACCCTTATGGAAGCCAATAAGAGCCTCAGGCTCTAATCATATGCTTTAAAAAGAAAAACCCCTTTGAAATCCATGCGTCCCGCACTCTGCATGTAGATTAGGGGCCGGACGCATGAATTAGGGGGGCGGCGCCCCTGTGCCCCTAGTGGAGCGGCCGCCACTGTCCCATGGATAGGCAACCTTAAAGAGGTGGAGATCTACCTGAACAACACAGGAGAAGTCACACACCATCGGGCACAGTGTGGCCTCCTCACACCTGATTTAAACCTCTAATTGCCGTACTACCGTGTCGCAATCGCATGCATTGCACGGCAAACATAGGGTTAAATCAGGTGGTGAGGAGGCAACATATCACCTCCTCACCACCTGTCAAACACACTCAGATCGCTTTTCAGAGGAGCAGCAGTGCCTGCTGCACTTGTGAATGAGCCTTTAGTTGCATTCCGCAGCAGCACTCTTAGGACTTGTTCACACGTAAAGTTTGGGGGTGGTAAAACCCTGCGGTTGAGTCACAGTTCTGCCACCCCCAATCCCTACCCTCTTTAGCTGCAGCAGCCAAAGGTGTACACATGCCGCAGAAGGAATTAAGCCCCCTGATGCTTTTGGTGGGTGCTACCACCGGACAATCTTGACTGATTAAAGTAAATGGGGCCACTCTGCAAGCGCCCCACAACTGCATGCTTCTGCGGGGTCCAAGGGGTTAAAGCAGGTGGTGAGAAAGCAATACAACGCTGCCTGCTTTAACCCCTTGTTTGCTGCACTGCGCAGACGACGTCCGGTGACGAAACGCGTAAGACGGAACTTGGTACACATCAACGTCACTTTTGGCCACTTCCGGTTTTCTCGTATCAATCTGTGGAACGCACGCCATCCAGACCTAGGAACTGGTCATTTTACCGCCATTCATATTGGTGGGGCAGAGTGTTTTTAGCCCCGTTTTTTTTAAACTACAGTCCTTTTTAATATCCAATATAGCAATAAACATATTTTGTATCGGATTTACGCTATGGATGCCCATTTTTGATTACACTTGGATGCCGGTTTATACACATTCTGGTCTGCAATAGGAGAGTTCATCGCTTCCTGGGAATATCCGGATTGGTGAAGCTTCTTATTACATGCTCTTTACCCCTGCAGGGGTGAGGGCTTCTGGTGAGTGCACATACTTGAGGGGGAGGACAAGAAGTCACTTTATTTGGATGCACTTGTTCACTTTAATGCATGCACAAGAAGTCACTTTATTTTTGCACAGAAGAGGATATACAGTTTTCATTTTTTGGATACTAGCACAAAGCACTTTTATGGAAACATGCATGTGGGACACTAAAAGGATGTATATATTGCTAGATGGACTTTTTTATTTATAAATAATTTTTTTATTAATCTATTTTTTTTTTTGGACACTTTATATTACACTTAAGGATTCACTTATTAATTGATGTAATTTTTATGTCTATGTATTATATTTTCAGTTGAGAAAAGCTCTTTCACCCATCAGAAGCCTTTTTTACACACCGCTCAGTGTATTACACTTCATATCTATTAGGAATCTAGATGTTATTAAATCCACCAAGGTTTTATTAATATATACCCGCCTTTGCCTGAAATCCCACTTAATGTTTCCAATTAGTTCCCTGGATGCCCTAATACTGAGGTCATTGCCACCAACATGCATTAACAGCACATCGGGAGGCCAGCAACATCCACACAGACAATACCAGACAAAAGATACCACCCCATCCACCACTGAGCCCAATGGACAAAAGATCTCCCCCCCAACCTTAACCACTTACCCACTGGGCACTTAAACCCCCTTCCTAACCAGACCAATTTTCAGCTTTTGGTGCTCTCACACTTTGAATGACAATTACTCAGTCATGCAACACTGTACCCAAATTCATTTTGTGTCCTTTTTTTCACACAAATAGAGCTTTCTTTTGTTGGTATTTAATCACCGCTGTTTTTTTTTTGTTGCGCTATAAATCAAAAAATACTGAAGCAGTATGCACCGCTCTATCACCAATAGATAGATTCATGCATTGCATGAATCTATCTATTGTCACAGCTGCCGCCCCCTATTCAGGTGTCCGGCCCCTGATCGGGCGCCGGGCATCTGAATTACAGTGGGGGGGGGGGTTGTTTCTGGAAGCGCCCCTATTAGAGCGGTGTGCTCTAATAGGCTTCCCTAAGTGTAAACAGTGGGCGCACGGCTGTGCGTTCGCTGATTACACAGTATTGTGTTAGAGAAGCGAATACATCGCTTCCCTAACACAGACCCGCCTCTCAGCCAATCAGGTTGCCAGGTCTGTTACCTGTAACCTGATTGGCTGAAGTCACAGGCGCTGTGATTGGACGCTAGGCGTCCAATCATAGCAGAAGACAGGAGGAGCGCGGGAGAAGACCTCGGACGATAGCAGAAGACAGGAGGAGCGATGAGGCACAGGCGATGAGGCACCGCTCGCCGCCTGACGCCGTCACCAGCTGCACATCGAGACAAGGTAAGTGCAGAGGGCAGGCAGGGGGCACAGTGGCAGCACTTGGAGGGGCACTCTGGCAGCACTTGGAGGGGCACAGTGGCAGCACTTGGAGGGGCACTCTGGCAGCACTTGGAGGGGCACAGTGGCAGCACTTGGAGGGGCACTCTGGCAGCACTTGGAGGGGCACTCTGGCAGCACTTGAAGGGGCACCCTGGCAGCACTTGAAGGAGCACTCTGGCAGCACTTGAATGGGCACTCTGGCAGCACTTGGAGGGGCACTCTGGCAGCACTTGGAGGGGCACTCTGGCAGCACTTGGAGGGGCACTCTGGCAGCACTTGGAGGGGCACTCTGGCAGCACTTGGAGGGGCACTCTGGCAGCACTTGAAGGGGCACTCTGGCAGCACTTGAAGGGGCACTCTGGCAGCACTTGGAGGGGCACTCTGGCAGCACTTGGAGGGGCACTCTGGCAGCACTTGGAGGGGCACTCTGGCAGCACTTGAGGGGCACAGTGGCAGCACTTGAGGGGCACAGTGGCAGCGTTTGATGGGCACAGTGGCAGCATTTAATGGGCACAGTGGCAGCGTTTGATGGGCACAGTGGCAGCATTTAATGGGCACAGTGGCAGCGTTTGATGGCACAGTGAGGCTGTTTGTTTGCGCCCCCCCAAAAATTTTGAGCACCAGCCGCCACTGCACAGTGGTGGCAGAGTATTGCACATTGGTGGCAGAGTGCTGTCACTGACCAGCGCTGTGGGCACTACACATGCAGCCCACAGCGCTGGTCCCATCTCTCCCCCTTTCCGCTTCTCCCCTCTCACTGTACCGATCGGTACAGAGAGGGGAGGGAGGAACCGGTGTCATGACGTGACGCCGGTTTGTGTACATGTGATCGCTCCGTCATTTGACGGAGCGATCACGTGGTAAGCGGACGCTATCAGCGGGTGCGGGTCAGCGGGTGCGGGCGCGTGGGAGCAAATTTCTGCGAGGACGTCCGTAGTCCAATGAGCTGCCTCCGTGGCCGCCCCAATCCTAAAAGAATGAGATGAATAATCCCTCCAGCCTCCAAACATTTCTTAAACACAGCGCCGGAGCTGCAAACCCGGAAGACACGCCGTGGGCAAAATGTCAGCTCCCTCGGTGCAGACCGGCCTGCGATACGAGGACCTCGTTCTAAGGTAAGTATTTCATAATGAGCTAGTATTTGGTGCATACTAGCTCACTAGCATACCTTCATTATGCCTTTGCCTTACAGGATTTGTTTTTACCTTTTGTTTTGTTTTTTGTGGGTATACAACCGCTTTAAGAGCAGTGGAAAGTTCTTCAAGAATACTCCACTGGTCTTGTTTTAAGTTAAGATAATGTTTGCCCCTTTGTGTAACTGATGGGTCAGACAGAGTTGCAGTTACCGGACACCTTTGTTCAATGAGTCGTTCAACTATATAGTAAGTGCTATTCCATATGTACCCATTTTCTTTTGTTTCTCCTTCAATTTGCTGCTGGCTAGCTCACTTTTTTTTAAAATGTTCAACTAGTCCTCTTGCCGCACTAACAGCTCTCTCAATTCCTGAATTCTTTAACGCAGCACTGAGCGCCAGCTACAAGGTGTGGCCAGTGCAGCGGATACTGGCCCAGCCATGCGTGTCCGCCAGGATTTTCGCAGCAGCCACAATATTTGCACCATTGTCATGCACTTTTTCTGAGCCGGAATTTCAAATTTTTCAGTGACCTCCTCCAACCATTCTGCAAAATTTGCTGCTGTTTGTCTGTCTTCCAGAGGCAAGGTAGTGAGGCAGATATAAATCATCTTCCACACATCCCCTATGTAGTGGCATGTAATGCCAAGGAAAGCCTTGCTTGTTATACTTGTCCATATGTCTGCAGTAATGGCAATTCTGCTTTCATTAGCGCTGATGCCATCCTTCACATTCTGAAATGCCTCCTGGTACATTCTCTCCACTAGTTTGGTTCTTGATGGTAAAGTATATCCAGGGTTCAGTACACTGATCATGCTTTTAAATCCTCGGTCTTCAACCATGGACAGTGGCTGCATGTCAATGACTAGCATTTTCATGATAGAATCTGTTAGGCCCCATGCACACGAGACGCAGATGCAAACTCTGCTGAAAGCATGTTTTAAAAAGCAGAAACCTGCGTTTAAAAAGCGCGTTTTGCTGTGTTTTCATGTCGCGTTTAGATGCGTTTAGACGCGTTTAGACGTGTTTGCGTCTATAAGCATTTGTAAAGATAACATCATATAGACCCTCCCCAAGCTCAGAAAGCATGTATTATTAACTATTTCTGCCATTTTGTGAGCAGCAGCAGCAGAGAGAGCCGTTGTACACTTGCATTTGCCTCTCATTCTGTGTTTTTTTTTGGAAATGGATCCCATATTAAATATATGTCAGGAAATGCTCCTGATGTGGCTCTTGATGAAGCAGCAATGTCATCGCAAATTTGCATGAGAGGTCCAGAATCAGAGCTTGGCGATATTGGACCCATCCGTTGATGGCACAGCGAATGTCCGTTGGATATTTCACAAACATGTATACATCAGTGAGTATATATGCTCTATGAACTATCTAAAACTAATTACGACATTTTAACCAATTTTTTCTAGTATTTTTTATGGTTTACCATCATATTTCTGAGTTCTCTGGTCAAAAAAATTGGGTTCCTTTAAAAAGGCTTATAAACGCAAACGCGGCTAAACGCAGGTGCCTGCGTTTAGCCGCGTTTAGCAGCGTTTAGCTGCGTTTTGCGTCTGAAACGTGGAAAAGCAAAGTGTCTGAACGCATTTTTTTTGCTTCTGGAAAAACGAGGTTAAACGCAACTGCATAAAAACGGGAAAAAACTAGACTGTGTACATGGACACATAGGATAACATTGCATGCGTTCAGGTGCAGTTGAAAAAAGTGTCCAACTGCCTCTGAACGCGCGTTTAACAGCGTCTCGTGTGCATGGGGCCTTATAACTGCTGATTGTTGGGGAGTGCACGGACGATTTTGCTGCACATACTCTGTCATGTTTCTTTCTGCAATGAAAAAGATAATATGAATGATTAATATGCAGAAAAAGCTATTTCTGTGTAACTCAATATATCATTTGGGTTTAAATTACCGTCCTGATGTTTTGCCTCCCTCTGTGAACCCCACTTGTTTCCGTTTCATGTGCTTGTTCATCGTTGTTGTGCTTGCTCCATGCAAGTTCCGTTTTGCAAAGTTTGCAGGTGACCACCTTCCTTGCAGCATTTAAATTAAAATGCTCCCATGCCTTAGAAGATTTGGGTCACACACCTTTTTCTGAAGTCATTGTGTCAGCAGCACCCTCTGCCATTTTTATAATGCTTTTTTTTTTTTTGCAGCTAAAAGTAAAAAAAAAGTGCGGAGACAGATTGCAATTAATATGTATTGTACAGTTTTTTTCTTTTTAAATGAATGAGTCTTCAATATTTATATGCACTGCAGTGTTAAGATATAATGAATAACCAGCTATATGGTTAGGGAATAAAAAAATAAATATCTAATCCATTCTCAGAACACCAAAAGAAAAAAATGTAAAAAAGACCTGAAATACTTTTCTGCAGATCTTTAGACAGGACTGTAATATTATAATGCATGACAGAGTCCCTTGTCATATACAGGTATCCTGTCGTGTCTATTCCTCCCAGGAACACCAATGATGTGGTACTATTCCTCCTAGGAACACCAATGATGTGGTACTATTCCTCCCAGGAACACCAATGATGTGGTACTATTCCTCCTAGGAACACCAATGATGTGGTACTATTCCTCCTAGGAACACCAATGATGGGGTATTATTTCTCCCCAGGAACACCAATGATGGGGTACTATTCCACCCAGGAACACCAATGATGGGGTACTATTCCCCCCTCCCAGGAACACCAATGGGGCACTATTCCCCCCTACCCCTCCCAAGAAAACCAATGGGGCACTATTTCCCCCCTCCCAGGAACACCAATGGGGCACTATTGACCCCCCTCCCAGGAAAACCAATTGGGCACTATTCCTCCCCCTCCCAGGAAAAACAATGATGGGGCACTATTCCACTGACCCCCTGGCACACCAATGATGGGGCACTATCCCCCCAGTAATACTTATGATCATGGGGCACTTGTCATCACAGAAATTAAAGTACTGAGTATTGTATAGCCGCTACTTTATCTCACAGGTGCAGCTCGGTGCTCACAGCTGCTTCTCGCCTCTCTCTCTCTATTCCCTCGAGGCAGTAGTGGGCGGGGCTGAGAACTGAGAATATCAGGGGGGGGGGAGCTGACGTCAGCGAGGAGGAGAGAGACGGATGTGCCATGAGTGCCGCTGTATTCTCATGAGAATACGGCGGTGCTGATGGCTTGTACACAGGATTCTAACACTGGAACGGAGGTGGGACTGGCAGGGAGGAAGGTGCATGCCGTTAGACCAACTAATCGATAATAAAAATCGTTGACTTTGATTTTCATTATCGATTTTATGGATTAATCGTTTCAGCCGTAGTCTCTTCGTCAAGAGGCACAGAGAAAAAAACATTACTTAAATCAATAACTAAAAAACACACTGCCGAGGCAGGTATGAAGGTAATGAGAAATGGCACATCAGGTACAATAGGGGCAATTAGAATCACAAGGTTATTTATGGCATGGAGATCCTTTTATGGGGGTGTTATAAGGCGATATGATGGGCCTTAAAATTCCTTGTTTCAGAAATTTCTCAATAATGGGTCTGATGCCTTCCTCCTTCTCTTTGGATAGAGGGTACTGCTTGTGGTAAACTGGGGATACTCCTTGTCTTAGTCAGGCCTTGTAAGGGGTGCATGAAATGTATCCTACATCAAGACTGTCTTCAGCCCAGAGGGCGTGGTCCTGTGGAAATGGGGGAGGGATTTCATGTCCCACGCTGGGCCTCCTGTGTACCATAGGAAAGCTTTCTTATCACCTAGAGTCCCCTGACCATATCTATATGGAATTGGTAATTTGCACCTGTGCGTGGGAAGGGTGAGCTACTGTACATACTTTCAGTCCATCCGACCAGATCGTCTATGAAAGGATTTAACAAAAAAGAATCTGTTCCACATACTCTGGCCACATAGTCTTTACATGTCTCTCCGGGATTAGGTGGGAGTATTCTTTACTTCCTCCCTTATCCATTCTTAATTTGGTTACAAACAACTTATACAAACTAGGGTCGTTGTCTCACCTTACAAGACCCTCTTGCAATGTACTAGACATGTGCAATTAGTTTAGTTTTTTTTCGTTATTTTCGTTCATTCTTTATCGTACAAATGAACGAACGATTCGGTAAAAATTTTAACGAATAACGAATCGTTCGAATCGAACGAATCCGAAAACAACGAAAATCCGAAAAAACAAATTAGAAACAACGAATCTACGAAAGAAGAAAATCCGAAAAACGAAAACAACGAAAATCAAAATGAATGAAAAAATTCGTACATTCGTAACTTTTTTTTTTTTTGTTGAATTGGTAATTTTCCGTGTCCCTTACAATGGGGCTGCTTAACGTGCCTCGAATGGATTGAACAAAAAAAATTCGTACATTCGTAATTTTTTTTTTTTCGATTTGTAATTTTCCGTGTCTCTTACAATGGCGCTGCTTAACGTGCTTCGAATGGATTGAACGAAAAAAATCGTACATTTGTAACTTTTTTTTTCGATTCGTAATTTTCCGTGTCTCTTAAAATGTAATAATAGCATACACATTACATAAAATTATGAATTATGCTCCGATTACGAATCTACGAATGTTACGAATGTACGAATAAATACGAATGCGTCCGAATTTCGAATAAACGAATACACGAAAATTAAACTAACGGAAAAACGAATCAACGAAAAAATAACTCTAACGAAAATACGAATCGTTACGAATACGAACACCGACGACGTACGAATTTACGAATCGTTACGAGTCAACGGAAACAAAAAAAAAGAAAATAAACAAATTTTTTTGTTGTGCACATGTCTACAATGTACAACAATAATATAAGCTCTAAACAATATTCTTATACTCTATACAGGGATAGAAAGAGAAGCAAAAGGTTGGTAGAATCCCCCTGATCGCCCTGCTCCTCCCTTAGGAGCCTTTATTTTTACTATTTTCAAATCAGTTTGCTAAAGACTATTACTTTAATGTGCTTCCCAAAAGCACGGCAGTTTACAATTAACCTCTCTACAATTTTGCACTATTAGAGGATGCGGTATTGTCAGAGCCAAGGCAAGAAGGACAGCGTCAACAAAGCAGACACATTCCACTTACCTCAGATGATCACTGCATTCCACTCGCTGCCACCAGCGCTGTAAGGGTCAATTCTGCTTAGTTACTGGATGATCAGGGGGAATTCTGTCAGAGCTCTGGAAGTATTCAATGCACAAGACAAAATAGCCATTTCAAAGAATGCTTAGTTTTAATGGTAGGATGGGCTGTACCTTTATACAAAATAAAGACAAAGACGATTGCACAACTTAAAGGAGGGCGGGAGGGAGGACAGAGTTCATCACATGAGACATAATTTAAACTAGTTCATAGGTCATGAAATGCTGATGGTTGACTTTGTCTGAAGACATAGGTTCACAACCAGTTCTTACCAGACCTTATCTATTCTGTGGTCATTGCAACAAACAAGACTCTAAAAAAAAGATATTGATCTGTCAGCTATTAAATGTTTTTCAAACATTTAATGTCTCAGTCTTGTTAACTCTTTCTCACTCTTCATTCCAGGTCTTTCTAAAGCTCTCCACAAGTGGTCCTTGGCTCTTGGACAACTCTTCTGATAATTCTTTTCACTTCTCTGTCAGAAATCTCAGGAGGAGTACCTGGTCGTGGCCGGTTTATGATGAAATTATGTACTTTCCACTTCTGGGTTATGGCCCCAGCAGTGCTCACTGGAACATTCAGAAGTTTAGAAATCCTTCTGTAACCAATGCCATCAGTATGTTATGCAACAATAAAGTTGTGAAGGTTTTGAGAGAACTCTTTGCTTTTACCCATCATGAGATGTTTCTTGTGTGACACCTTGGTAAAGAGACACCTTTTATAGGCCAACAGTTGAGACTGAACCAGCTGATATTAATTTGCACTGACAAGGGGCAGGATTGCTTTCTAATTACTGATAGACTTCAGCTGGTGTCTTGGCTTTCCATGCCTTTTTGCGCCTCTCTTTCTTCATGTGTTCAATACTTTTTCCTTGTGTCATTCCATTTTATTACACATAACTTAATTTCTGAACGTATTTGTTTTGGTTTCTTTGTATGTATGGATTGCATGGGTTGTTACCAACATGTGGTGAGAATTTCATTTAAATAGCCGTATATACTCGAGTATAGGCCGACCCAAATATAAGCGGAGGCACCTAATTTTACCACAAAAAAATGGAAAAACGTATTGACTCGAGTATAAGTCTAGGGTGAGAAATGCGCAGCTACTGTACATGGAAAAGAGGGTCAACAATGCCCATTTGCAGCCTCACTGTGCCCATTTGCATGCCTCACTGTGCCCATTTACAGCCATAGGTCCCCCAAACTTCAAACTTGGTGGTTAAGGGTTCCTACATGCCCCCTAGCTGCAGCCAAAATTTTTGGTCTCTGGACCCAAAGGGATACAGTTGACCGAATTTGGGGCCCCGTATCTTTGGGCCACTTGGTGCTAGGAACCCCAAATTTGGTATTCAAACTCACAACATATGGCACTTCAACATCTCCAATGGGGTTCCTATTACTAAGTGGCCCCGAGATAGGGGGCCCCAAAGTCGGTTCAGAAAATGTCAAGCACTTTTCTGCAGCAGAGAAAGACATTTTCTGAACCGACTTTGGGGCCCCGTATTTTGGGGCCACTTAGTGCTAGAAACCCAATCTTTGGATATTCCACTGGGTTTGCACACCAAATTTGGAGTTCCTAGCACCAAGAGAACCTGGCCCGGTTATACCTATTCCCACATTGCTCATCTTTTAATTTGATCACTTTTATTTGTTACCTTGATGTTTTTTTTATCATTAAAACCCTCCCATTTTGACCTGCACCATTGGAGCCCCTTGTTTTTTCTTCTCTCCTTTTTGGTTGATTTACACCGGGGGAGTATCTGGTGCAAGTTCTTACCACATTGGATATGGCAATAGAACGCCATTCCAGTCTCCTGCTCTGCTGTGGATCCCTTCTTCTGGATGTGTGGTCCCAGCTGTCGAGTTGTGGTCGGCATCCTACTTTGGCTGACTTGGATTTGACTGTCCTCATCGCCTTGGGAGATCCGAGTTAAGACCGGCTGATTCCACCAGTTCATCCTCAAAAGTCCAGTGAACGCCCAGGCTGTTGGCTGTTCGAGCCTTCCCATGCCCGTTTGACCTTCTGTCGCTGACAGGGGGTCCATTGGATCTGGTAAGCGCATATCTATTACTACTAGATCCCAGAAAGTGTTCATGAGAAGATCCTTCAAGACACCCGTGTCCTGTTATCACCATTGGTTGTTTTCTTGGGACTTTCTCATTTTGATTGTGTTTATACCACTTGGTTTATCATATTGGACTTTTTATCATTAGTTCATCACATAGAGTCACTTTTGTGTATTACTACTTATCTGTTTTTTTTATGAGTATATCTATTTACATTTTGACCACAGCGCTACACTTTCACCCCCATTGCACTTTGAATTTTTGTCACATTCTAGTGTAGCAGCTACAATATTTGAGCACATATTTTGTGTTTTTTAATGAGTTTAGCGCAATTACTCCTTTTTTCCATTCACATTACTACGCAAATGCCACAAAGTATCCCACTTACAATACGCCAAACAGCACAGAGACAAGCCTCAAACCTTCTGACACAAAGTCATTTGTAGTGATGAGA
Organism: Lithobates sylvaticus; assembly: GCA_028564925.1. Taxonomy (NCBI): domain Eukaryota; kingdom Metazoa; phylum Chordata; class Amphibia; order Anura; family Ranidae; genus Lithobates; species Lithobates sylvaticus. The sequence goes on from CM053029.1 coordinate 573,226,768, forward strand.
CCAAAATTTTGCTTTTTGGCCACAACCATAAACTCTACATTTGGAGAGGAGTCAACAAGGCCTATGATGAAAGGTACACGATTCCAACTATGAAACACGGAGGTGAATCGCTGATGTTTTGGGGATGTGTGAGCTACAAAGGCACAGGAAATTTGGTCAAAATGAATGGCAATATGAATGCAGTATATTATCAAACAATACTGGAGGAACATTTGCATTCATCAGCCTGAAAGCTGCGCATGGGACGTACTTTGACATTCCAACATGACAATGATCCAAAACACAAGGCCAAGTCGACCTGTCATTGGCTACAGCAGAATTAAGTGAAGGTTCTGGAGTGGCCATCTCAGCCTCCTGACCTCTATATCATTAAGCCACTCTGGGGAGATCTCAAACGTGCCGTTCATGCAAGACAGCCCAAGAATTTACAGGAACTGGAGGCTTTTTTGCCCAGAGGACCGGGCAGCTTTACCATCTGAGAAGATAAAGAGCCTCATCCACAAATACCACACAAGACTTCAAGCTGTCATTAATGTTAAAGGGGGCAATACACAGTATTAAGAACTGGGGTATGTTAACTTTTGATCAGGGTCATTTGGGTAGTAGACATGTGCAATTCGATTTGTTTTTATTCTTTTTCCGTTAAAATTCGTTATATTTGTTCATTCGTTATCGTACGAATGAATGAATGATTCGCTAAAACGAATAACGAATTATCGAATCGAACGAATACTAAAAACAACGAAAATCCGAAATAACCAAATTAGAAAAACAACGAAACTACGAAAGAAGAAAATCCGAAAAACGAAAACAGGAACAATGAAACTCAAAATGAACGAAAAAATTTGTACATTCGTAATTATTTTTTTTTGTTGAATTGGTAATTTTCCGTGTCTCTTACAATGGCGCTGCTTAACGCGCTTCGAATGGATTGAACGAAAAAATTCGTACATTTGTAACTTTTTTTTTTTGATTCGTAATTTTCCGTATCTCTTACAATGTAATAATAGCATACACATTACATAAAATTATGAATTATGCTCCGATTACGAATCTACGAAAACAATGTTACGAAAGTACGAATAAATTAATCTACTGAAAGTACGAATGTAACTAAATCTCCGAAAATACGAATGTGTCCGAATTTCGAATAAACGAAAATTAAACTAACGGAAAAAAACGAATCAACGAAAAAATAACTCTTACGAAAATAAGAATCGTTACGAATACGAACACCGACGACTTACGAATTTACGAATCATTACGAATACGAACACCGACGACTTACGAATTTACGAATCATTACGAATACGAACACCGACGACTTACAAAATTACGAATCGTTACGAATCAACGGAAACGAACAGAAACAAAACTAAACTAAACAAATTTTTCTATTGTGCACATGTCTATTGGGTAGTTTCTGTTGCCATTATGATTTAGTTTAGTAAACACAGTTGATTCATAATAAATGGCTTCAGCCAAACACTTAAGCCCCATACACACGCTCGGATTATCCGAGGACCAGGTTCGTCGGATCATGTCCGTCGTACTTTGTCCGATGTTGGTTTTGCGTACACACGGTCGGACAAAGTTGTCGGAAAATCCGATCATTCTGAACGTGGTGACGTTTGTTGCCTACGACGGGACTACGTAGAGGCTAGTAGCCAATAGCTTTGGTCTTGTAATGTGATCTGAGCATGCGTAGCACTTTGTCCGTCGGAATTCGCTACACACGATCGGATTTGGTGTGATCGGACTTTGTTGTCAAAAAATCTATCCAGCAGGAGATAGGACTTTGTCCGTCGGACAATCCGATGGAAACTGTCCGATGGTGCCTACACACGGTCGGAATTTCCGACAACATTGTCTGATAGGACAGAATCCATCGGAAAATCCGACCGTGTGTATGGGGCTTAACCATGAGTGAAAGAAAAGTTTTTGTGTTATCATTCATATTCTCTGAAAAATGGCCAAAAAATCATAAATTCTGCCAGGGTATGTAAACTTATAAACACAACTGTATAGTAAATAAAACAAAATGAACTAAATAATGCAGCTACAGGGCTCAAGACAGTGCTGACAAAACCCTGTAATGTTAGGCCTCAGCATGGACAGCTGCTGCAGCCTGTATCTGATTCAGTGTGGGGCAGGGAGGAGAATGCATTGCTGGGCTCCCATTTGTACTGTGACATTCAGATGATGACAGCTTGTCCTCTGAAGATCCAAAGGTATCAATATGGGAAGCCGCAGTGACAGCCGACGTGTCCGCTGAATACTGGAACAACTGCTCTCCACTTTAGCTGTCAGGCCAGGTGGCAGATGAAATGTAATCCCCTCTATAACAGCCATTCAATCTGCTGTGGTTTTGTGTCCGTCTTAAAGAAAAGAAAAGAAAATGGATTTTTAGATATACCCGTAAAAGAGATGTAGATATAGTTATCAACGCTTGTCAATTTTTGAAAAACTTTGTTTCTATGTATAGTTTCTAATTTATCTGTTTGCAGAGACAGTCATTATTATTATTATTATTATTTATTATACAGGATTTATATAGCGCCAACAGTTTACACAGCGCTTTACAATATAAAAAGGAGACAATTAATTTACAATACAATAAAATACAAGAGGATTAAAAGGGCCCTGCTCAGAAGAGCTTACAATCTAATAGGATGGGGCAGGTGGTACAAAAGGTTGTAACTGTGGGGAATGAGCTGATGGAAGTGGTAGAAGATTAGTTGGAGACGTGATAAGCTTTCCTGAAGAGATGAGTTTTCAGTAGACTTGTGCAAAACAGAAAAATTTCGTTCTGTTATATTCGTTATGTAACGTTAATAAGTTTACGGATAATTCGTTATTATTCGTAGAGTGTCGATATTCGTTATACTGAATCTCAAATCATCTCAAATTAATTTGTTATATGCGCTATAATTTTGTTCGTATTCGCTAAAATTCGATATTTATGTATGTATATATAGTCGTGATAAATTCGATATTTATGCATGTATATATAGTCGTGATAATGATTCGTAGTTTGGAAAGTCGTTTGTTTATTGAATCTATTAACACACACAATGACAATATCACTTCTCCTCGGCTCAAATACAATACAACACCCTTCTCACTCAGATCTCAGGAATGCACTTTACCAGTAATCCAACCTCCAGCACAAAATGAATCAGCTGATTGGACTGTAAGATTTACCTTGTGTTGACCTTTTGTCTCATTAGATCTTCAACGAATTACCGAATCAAATTCATTCGAATCATGTCGAATTTGTTATATCCGCTATAATTTCTTTCGTATTAGTTGAAATTCGTTATTTTTTTATTGCAAATCGGTCGAATTTCGATTCGTTACAAAAGGAATTGCACAAGCCTAGTTTTCAGGGATCGGCTGAAGGTAGCAAGAGTAGGGGATAGCCGGACCGTTGGAGGTAGCGAGTTCCAGAGGATGGGAGAGGCACTGGAGAAATCCTGGAGACGAGCATGGGAGGAGGAGACAAGGGAGCTTGAGAGTAGGAGGTCTTGAGAAGAGCGGAGAGGACGATTTGGGTGATATTTGGAGACAAGATTGGTGATGTAGCTCGGGGCAGAGTTGTGGATGGCTTTGTAAGTTGTGGTTTAGTATTTTGAATTTAATTTGCTGAGTGATTGGGAGCCAGTGTAGGGATTGGAGGAGAGGGGTGGCGGACACTGACACAGTCATATTTTTTTAGGTATAGTGTTGCTTTACAACATCTACTCACAATGTGTGTGAGTAGGGATGCGTTCACTTTCAATAGCCAGTCATGTGTAAGGGAAAAGAAAACCACAATCATGCTGTACTATTTGTAATATGATTATCTCCTATGATTGTCATTGCCATCTTCTGGCCATAATGCAGTATTTTCCTGAAATACCAAAATCAAAGTAATGTACCGCATTATGGCCATTAGATGGCGCTGTTCATACAAGATAATCACATTACAAACAATACATTTAAAGCTGGACTGACCCCAACACTAAAAAAAATTATATTTTGCAATTCACCAGACATTAGATGTAGTGGCTGCTATAGTTTTTTGGGCATTTTCCTCTCTGACTTCACCTAGTGATCTGGCCAGTAACACACCTTCTGTATTGGGGTGTCTCCACTCAAGATGAAGGAGCAACAAAGACACCTTTATACAGCAGCATTGCTAATCTGGTGGGAGGGGAGTGTTAGATGTACTAGCAGATTTAGATACACTTAAGTCTCATTCACACAAACGATCGTCCGTTTTTTTCTCATATCGAATATGAAGAGGTTAATAAACTTACGAAAATTCTCGTATGACACAATACAACTTCGGAAGTGATGTACTGTGCTGTATTGTACTGTAATGTATTTCTTCATTTCCGAGCATGCGTTCTGCTCTTATTATTATTTTTTTTGGATGAATACTGTACTGATTAACCGCTTCAGCCCCAGAAGATTTTACCACCTTCCTGACCAGAGCACTTTTTGCAATTCGGCACTGCGCCGCTTTAACTGACAATTGCGTGGTAGTGCAACATTGCACCCAAACAAAATGTACGTCCTTTTTTTCTTTTGGTGGTTTTATTTTTTGCGCTATAAACAAAAAAAGAGCGACATTTTTGAAACAACCCCAATATTTTTTACTTTTTGCTATAATAAATATCCACAACATATATAAAAAATTTCGTTTTTCCTCAGTTTAGGCCAATGTGTATTCTTCTACATATTTTTGTTAAAAAAAAAAATCGCAATAAGAGTATATTGCTTGGTTTGCGCAAAGTTATAGCGTCTACAAGGGGATAGATTTATGCAATTTTTATTATTATTTTTTTTTTATTAGTAATGGCGGCGATCTGCGATTTTTATCAGGACTGCGACATTATGGCGGACACATCGGACACTTTTGACACTATTCCAGTCCTCAAGTACCCCCGACAGGTCATGTTTTCCGTGTGGTACTGATCAAATCACCTGTGCAAAATAATGGAAAGCCTAAAAACATGACCTGTTGGGGGTACTGGAGGACTAGAGTTGAGAAACATTCTTTTTTCCCGAACATTATATGATCTAGTAATGGCGGCGATCAGCGACTTATAGCGGGACTGCGATATTGCGGCAGACAAATCAGACACTAACATGCACTTGTGGGAACCAGTGACACTAATACGGTGATCAGTGTTAAAAATATGCACTGTCATTGTACTAATGACACTGGCTGGGAAGGGGTTAAACATCAGGGGCCATCAAAGGGTTAAATGTGTGCCTAGCTAATTTTTTGTGTACTGTTTGCTGCCTTTACTAGGGGGAGAGATGGATTCTAGTCCCTGCTTTTCAGGAACCGAAAAGGCACCCCTTTCCCCTGTCAGAACGGAGATTTTTTTATCAGATTTTATTTTTGGAAATTTTTATAACAAATTACAACTATAACAAAATACAAAACAACAAAAAAAAAGAAAACATAAGGACATGTGTGTTCTAGTACCTTTTTGGTGCATTTAGGTGCGTTCCAGTGCGTTTTACAGCGTTCCAGTACAGTCCAGTGCAGGAAAAATGCAGCATGTTCTACTTTTTTTTTCTGGAACTGGAACTGCAAGCCCTGGTGTGAACTATGCCATTGAAAAAACATATAACCTACTTTCCATGTGTTTTTGATGCAGAAAAAAAAAAACGCACTGGACTGCATGTGGTGTGAACTGGTCCTCATTCTTAAAATACAATATCACGGAGCAACTGCTACATTCATGTAGTTAATAATAAATGCCTACGTCAAGTATTTAGAAAGAGAGGAGGCAGACACTCAAAAACAAGAGAGCAGAAATGCCTTGTTTACATAGGAAGTGCTTGGTTCTATGTGTTTTACCTACGATCAGCGGGTGCCGGCGGACATCCATTGCCCAGCACCCGCAGATCGGCTTCTGCTGTGATTAATCACAGCGGAAGCGGCAAACACACACCCCCTGCAGGCGGAAGTGCACAATCACGTATATTTATGTGATTCTGCACAGGAGAGCTCCCCTGTGGAGGAAAAGAGATTTCATCTCCAAATACGGAAAGGTTTCTTCACAGTAAGAGCTGTGAAAATGTGGAATAGACTCCCTGAAGAGGTGGTTCTGGCCAGCTCAGTAGATTGCTTTAAGAAAGGCCTGGATACTTTCCTAAAATGTACATAATATAACTGGGTACTGACATTTATAGGTAAAGTTGATCCAGGGAAAATCCAATTGCCTCTCTGGGATCCGGAAGAAATTTTTTTTCCTGCTGTATCAAATTGGATCATGCTTTTCTTATTTTTTTTTTATGCCTGCCTCTGGATCAACTGTGGGTATAGGATTGGGCATATGGGATTGTATGATATTTTTTAATTTTTTATTTTTTTTATTTATTCTTTTATGGTTGAACTAGATGGACTTTTTTTCAACCTGACTAACTACGTAAAAAAAAAAAAAAAAAAAATCTGCTAAAGGGGGGGGGGGGGATTTGGTTGGAATAGGGGGGGGGGAGGTGGGGGCTTAAGGGGGGAGTTGGACGGCAAGTGGTTAAGAAAAGACAAATTCACTACCCCTAATTTTCCACTATCAGCAAAGATACAGTAAACACCACTGGCAATACCAGGGCAGGGAGTCTGTCTGAATTATTTATATAGGTTAGAATTTCTTTTTGTAGACTACATTTAGAATGTTGGCTGTAGGGAAAATCAAACAAAGCAATTCTCATGTATCCTGAAAACTGCCTTTAAACTTGTTATTACATTGATACATTGAGGTGATGCATTGCTAGAAAATTTAAAATGTTATCCAAAAGGACATTTTATATTGTACCCAATGTACTTTTCTTTCAGCCAGCATCAACAAATGTATGTTTCCAGAACATTCAGAAATCCCCACAGTCCTTATGTTCTGATTTGAAAACACAAAGTCCACTGTTTCAGGCGGCAATGTAATGAAATGTTTAAATGTCACCATTGTAAGTCACTCCATATACAAAGAGACTGTTCCTGGTAGACTGGAGACTCAGAATTGTGTTATATACTCTATATACTGTGTGTGTTATTTTATTATTTCTATTACTATACAGCAGGTTTGTTCAAATTTTTAATTAGTCACATCAAATCGACGTTGGTTTTTAATCCTAGTGTCAAGGCAATTTGGAGGGGCAAGATGAAAAATTGTTTCTTCTATGAAATTCTAACTCTGAGTGTAATTTTCATACGGAAAAAATTGTACACATTGTTATAAAATGCATTTAGCACATCATGATTACATAGAAGTAGCAGGTTTGGATGACATTTTAAGCTCTTTAAAAAAAAAAAATTAGTTGACTCAAAGATGCTAAGAAAGAAAATTCAGATTTTTAGAATACAAAGGTTTGAATGAAAATCTAACTACATATGGGTAGCTTAGAGTAGAACTATAGGCAAAACTATTATTTTTTTTCATTTTGGATAGAGTAAGGGAGGGTTATAGCAGTTTATTATTAGCCACCTGTGTCCCAATGGGAAGATTTACCTTCACTTCCTGTCCCATAACCAAAGCAAAAATCGCTCATCCATGTCTTTATGGACCTTGCTTTGTGCACTGGTCCCAATCATTTGATGGAGGGGGGATTATGGTGGGGGGTTGTTTTTCAGGGGTTGAGCTTGACCCCTTAGTTCCACTGAAGGGATCTACTAAGGCATCAGCATACCAAGACATTTTGGACAATTTCATGCTGTCGGAGAACTCGTGCAGCAGGTGCTCATTCCTGTGCAGTAAGTGCTCATTCCTATTCAGCAGCTGCTAATGCCCATTCAGCAGCTGCTAATGGCCGTTCAGCAAGTGCTAATTCTAATGTGCATGTGCAGAGTAACAGACAAAGACGAGTAAGGACTGGAATGTACGAGCACGTGCACGTGCGCGTACACGTTAGCATGCTCACGCATCCCTTAGATTCTGGCGCCCAGCAGCCTATTTAAACTGAGAGTCTGCCTGGCTTCAGTGCTGGATTGTTTTCAGCTTTGGTTCCTGTGCTCCTGATTCCTCTTGATTATAGGGGTCTCAATCGTTTCACGATTAAGAATGCCTATGCGATTCCATTGATTACAGAGTTTTTTGACCGCCTCAAGGGAGCAACAGTTTTCACGAAGCTTGATTTGAGAGGGGCATACAATCTCGTGATGATTACGGAGGGCGACGAGTGGAAAACTGTGTTTAATACCAATACAGGCCATTATGAGTAATGCCTTATGGCCTTTGTAACGCCCTGGCAGTTTTCCAGGAATTAATTAATGATGTCCTCCGAGATTTGTTGCAGTTATGTGTGGTGCTTTATCTCGAAGATATCCTCATATTTTCCAAGTCCCTGGAGAGCCACCACACAGATGTCTGTCGTGTGCTTCAGAAACTAAGAGAGAACAATCTCTATTGTAAATTGGAGAAGTGCGAGTTCCATCGTGAACAGGTTCAATTCCTGGGTTATGTAATTTCCACTGCTGGTTTTTCGATGGACCCATAGAAACTTTCAGCAGTCCTACAGTGGCCCTGACTCGTGGGTTTACGTCCTTTACAGCGTTTCCTGGGATTTGCCAACTATTGTCGGAAGTTTATTCGTAACTTCTCATCTCTGGTCAAGCCCCTGACTGATTTCTTGTCAAGTTTCAATTACATTGTCTCGTTCTTACCCGGTACTAAGAATGTAAGGGCTGACGCCTTGTCACTGCAATTTTCCTCCACTTCCAAGTTGGAGTAATTTTCGATTCCTGTGATTTCTTCTGATCGTATTCTGGCTACGGTTCACACCAGTCTCACTTCTCCTTTGGGTGACAAAATTCTTGCTGCTCAGGTCCCTGCTCCTCCTGAGAAACCTTGTGACCATTGCTTTGTCCCAGAGAGTCTATGTACTGCCGTGCTCCAGACTTACCATTCTTCCAAGGCTGCTGGCCACCCTGGGAGGAATCAACTCTTTTGGGCCATTTCCCAACAATTCTGGTGGCCTAGTCTACGTGCAGCTGCCTGTTCCATGTGTGCTCAGAGTAAGACTGCACAACCTCTTCCAGTGGGCCTCCTACAACCCATACCCAATGGAGAGGCACTGGACCCACCTGTCTATGGATTTCATTGTGAAGTTACCCAACTCCCAGGTCAACACAGTTATCCTTATGGTGGTTGACCGGTTATCAAAAATGTCTCATTGTATTCCACTTAAGAAGTTGCCCACTTCTAAGGAACTGGCTTCCATTTCTGCTTGGGAGATCTTTCGCTTACATGGACTACCCAAGGTGATTGTCTCTGACAGGGGTAGTCAGTTTGTGTCCCGGTTTCTGCAAGCCTTTTGTGCACAGTTGGGAATTCAACTTGCTTTTTCCTCTGCGTATCACCCGCAGTCTAATGGGGCCGCAGAATGAGACAATCAGTCCTTGGAGCAATTCCTACGTTGTGTTGTATATTTCTAACCATCTTTTTGCTCACAACAGTGCCTTGAATTCTGCTTCCCGATTGTCCCCATTTATGGCAAACTATGGTTTCCAACCTTCCATTTTGCCTGACTCATTTGTTTTCCATAGAGTATTCCTGTGTTAGAGGAGCATCTCAGTGGTCTTCGCTCCACTTGGGCACAAGTGCAGGAGGTTTTGTGACATGCTAATTATAGGTACAGACTCCATGCTGACCGCAGACGCCTGCCCACGCCTTCCTACCAGGTTGAGGACAGGGTCTGGCTGTCATCTCGCAGCCTCCGACTTCGTGTACCCTCACTGAAGTTCGCACCTCGGTTTATTGGGCCTTTACGTATTCTTGGCAGGAATAACCCAGTGTCTTACGCATTAGACTTTCTGTCACGGGTACTCACCCGGGCCGAAATGCTGAGAGCTGCTCCCCTTGCGACTAGGTGCACGATGCCTCTGGAGTGTGTACAGAGGTCACCGGGCACAAAGATGTACGGGTTGCCAGCAGGTGTGTTGCAGGTGGTGTGCAGTAGCGACGTTGACCAGGAGAGGCTGATGCTGCACTGGAAGTAGACACCTGGCAGGACCGTGATGAGGCAGAGGTTATGTAGGTACCAGAACGTGTACTGGAGGCGGACCCTTAGGTGCATGTGAGAACTAGAAGTCCAGAACACCGAGCAGAGGGTCAAACACAAGTAACTTCAGAGAATGTCCAGTAGGCAAGCCGAGGGTCAAGCACAGGTAATCAGGCAGCAGAGGTATCCAGGAAGCAGGCCAGGGGTCAAACACAGGTAAGTAACTCAGAGAATGTCCAGTAAGCAGGCCGAGGGTCAAGCACAGGTAATCAGGCAGCAGAGGTATCCAGGAAGCAGGCCAGGGGTCAAACACAGGTAAGTAACTCAGAGAATGTCCCAGTAAGCAGGCCGAGGGTCAAGCACAGTTAATCAGGCAGCAGAGGTATCCAGGAAGCAGGCCAGGGGTCAAACACAGGTAAGTAACTCAGAGAATGTCCAGTAAGCAGGCCGAGGGTCAAGCACAGGTAATCAGGCAGCAGAGGTATCCAGGAAGCAGGCCAGGGGTCAAACACAGGTAAGTAACTCAGAGAATGTCCAGTAAGCAGGCCGAGGGTCAAGCACAGGTAATCAGGCAGCAGAGGTAACCAGGAGGCAGGCCAGGGGTCAAACACAGGTAGCAGCAGCGGTGGTCAAGCAGGTTCCGGGTCAAGCACAGGTAATCAAGCAGGTACAGGATACAAGGTACTGGATACAAGGTACAGGATACAGGATACTGGATACAAGGACTGGAGCCAGGACTCAGGAAGAGACAACAAACCAGCAATTGTGAGGAGACAGAGGAAGCCTTTTATAGGCCAGGTAAGTGGTCAGGTGGGATACCCGGACGAGTGTGCATGCGCACTCGTCGTCTGTCAGCGCCGCGCACAGCGGTGAGCCGCCCTGGCTGGGCTGCATCAGATACCCGAGCGCCATGGACACGCGCATGCGCACCTGCTACCCGGCATACCTGTACTGTTCGCTGAGCCGCTCTACCGCGCGTGCGCATACCCGGAACCCGGCGACGAAGTACGGTATTTCCCTGACACTTTCTAACATGCGTATTTCAAATGTATTTCATGTCTCCTTATTAAACCTTTGGCCTGCAACCGCTTCACCACTTCGGGGCCACGTCCTCATTCTGTACAGGTTGAGAACCATAAGGAGTATGAAGTACAGTCCATTGTTGATTCTGTAGGTTCTGTGGGCGCATATAGTACCTGGTTCATTGGAAGGGGTATGGTCCGGAGAAACGCTCTTGGGTCTCATCCTCGGACGTACACACCCCTGTCCTCCTCTGTGATTTCCATAGATGTTTTCCCCTCAAGCCTGGTGCTCCTCCAAAAGGAAGGGGTCGTTGAGAAGGCGGTACTGTCAGGGCTGGGCTCAGCCCTCCCTTCTCTGAGCTGGCCGCTCAGCTGTCGGCTAATTGCCAGCTCCTATCTCTCCAGCTGTTGATGATATCCTGCTCATCAGTCCTGCCTACTTAAGCCGTTCAGCCCAGAGGATCTCTGCCTTCGCCTTAGTCTACATCACAGAGACGCTCTCCTGCATTCCTGTTAAAAGATTTGTTTGGCTGACATTCTGGCTCCAGATCCTGCTTGCTGTTTTACTACTCTCATCCCCGGCTCCCTGACGTTTGGCTTGTCTGACTATCTGTTCCGGTTCCTGAACAATGGCTATTTTTTGACTACGTTTTGTTCTATTTACTTTTATTATTAAACAAGTGTGATTTAACTGTATTTCTGTCTCAGGCTGATTTCATGGTTTCTGACACTTCCCAAATGGAACCTCCCTCTTGTTCTCGACTCTCTCAGGAATTGGAGCAGAGTATTCTAGGGCTGTCTCCATTAAAGACCTCTGTCAAGTTCAACTTTCTCGTGGCTATCACATTGACATATAAAGCCTCAGAAACTGAAGCATTGGCCAAGGAGAACCTTTCTTAATGCTCTTTCCAGAGTGAGTTGTGCTGTTACCTATGCATGACTCAAATCCCAAGGATACATCAGTCTTTCATGGGAAACCAAGAAATTGTTCTTCTAACCTTTAGAGTACTAACATGCATCCTTTAGATGCAGGAGAGGTCATGTTGTGGCTTAGTTGGTTATATCGTCTGTCTAGTAAATGGGGAATCCTGAGTTTGACTGCCAGCAGTACCTTTTCTTTTCCAAATAGTGATCTGACTTTTGCGCTACTATAAGTGTCCTGGCAAGTGTAAAACAAATGTTAACTATGTATAAGTTTACATGCAATAGAGAAAATCCGGACAGCCGCACTGAAAAATTTCTTTATTGAATAAAATCAGTCCATACAGCAATCAAGGATAGTGAATGAATCAGTTGACGCGTTTCACACCCCTTACTAGTGCTTAATCATAGCTGAAGGTACATGTCTAAAAAAAAAAAAAACATATATATATATATATATATATATATATATATATATATATATATATATATATATATACACACACACAAATAATATTAAAAGATTAAGCCTATCTGCATTGAACCTACAGATGTAACCAATGAAAAATCAGTGCAGCTGAAGCAATTTCACCAAAGGAGGGGTGCAGCCACAATGCCCTGTAACCCTTGGTATGCCAAAAGATGCTCACTCTTATCAAAAAAGTTTTAAAAATTATATAAAAATATATAAATAGAGTGTAGAGGAGCATGAAGAAGCTAAATCAAAGTATATATAGCATAGAAGATGTATATATAAGAGAAATGGTGTATATATACTCAATTACCTATGATGATACACATATGCATGCAAAAAAGAAAAAGAAAAAATATTGATAAGAAGTCAAAAAAGGAGAAAAATCTATGCATTATATATCATGAGTAAACGCATGCATGTATGTATATATACATACATGCAAGATATACAAACTATACCAAAAATACAAAATGTGATGCGTTCCAGGAGTAATAGGGATGGACTGATGACAATTCTTGCAAACGACACACACGTTTGACAGGGACTTTTATCTCCAGAAGTGCAGGGCGTCCATGGGAACCTAATGTTCCCCCTCCTTTGTTCCCCGCATCTTTGGATTTGACAGTTCCCGTCGTTCAAACACTTTATTTTATGATGATCTGTTCTTCATTGTCTCCAGTGATGTGAATAGTTTGGATGACTGGTTGGTTTATATGAATGACAACAGTTTCAATTTGAGATTCACTGGACACTGGAATCTCAAGTCCATTGATTTTCTTGATGTCACACTGACAGGCATGGAAAGCAGAATCGTAACCAGTATATAGAAAACCATCTGCAGGCAACGCCTTGCTAAGAGCTGACTCTAGTCACCCCAAACACACTTTGAGAGGCATACCAGTCAGCAGTGCCGATCCTGACCTCCCTGGGGCCCTAAGCAAAATTCTGCTAAGGGGCCCTCTACCTGACCCGTGATGCCGTGAGCATAGGTCCCCAGAGAGCCTCCCTCCTTACATTAGGGTCCCCAGAGAGCCTCCCCTTACGTCAGGTTCCCCAGAAAGCCCCTCCTTACATCAGGGCCCCTAGAGAGCCCCTCCTTACATCAGGATCCCCAGAGAGCCCCTCCTTACATCAGTGTCCTCAGAGAGCCTTACTTTAATCCTCACCGCGCCAATCATTGCAGCCTCACCGTGCCCATCATTGCAGCCTCACCGTGTTAATAACTGCCACCTCACTGTGCCCATCATTGCAGCCTTACTGTGCCCATCACTGCCGCCTCACTGTGCCCATCACTGCCACCTCACCATGGCAATCATTGCAGCCTTACCATGCTTATCATTGCAGCCTCGCCGTGTTAATAATTGCCGCCTCACCATGCCAATCATTGCCGCCTCACCATGCCAATCATTGCAGCCTTACTGTGCCCATCATCATTGCAGCCTAATGGTGCCCATCATTGCAGTCTTACTGTGGCAATCAATGTAGCCTCACCAGTCAGTGCCAGTGGATTACGCACAGCAGGCATCTCCCGCTGTGTCACGGGGCTCAATGTGAAATGTTATGCCACGCTAGGACAAAAGTCCCACCCTCCTCCTAGACCAGCTTGTGTGATAGACAGAACACTGTATCTATCACACGAGCTGGTCTAGGAGGAGGGCGGGATCTTTGTCATAGCGCTGGCCAAAGGTTTCAGTCAGCTCTGAGACACAGCGGTCCTCCGACTCCCGCAGTGTGTCAAGAGGAGGAGGGGGAGGAGGAGATTGGAGCTCGGGAAGCAGAGCCAATCCGCCCTTGGGGGCCCCCCCACAGCAGCGGGGCCCTATGCATCTTGCATAGTGAGTGTATAGGGCGGATCGACTCTGCCAGTCAGTCAATTAGAGAGATTAAAGCCCATCTGTAGTGAGGATTATGGAACTATGGACTATGTTTAACACGGAGGTGGCAAACATAAACCAGCGCTCTGAGGACAGGGGCTATTCTAGACACGTCCTCAGAGCAATCAATATTGCTGAGAGCACTACACGCAATGTTTTGTTACGAGATAAGAATAGAAGGCTTCTATCTTTTCAACTCCTTTTAGCTCTGAGTTTGATAAAATTAAGAATGTGGTAAGTATTTACCTGTGTTAGGTATATTGTCTAGTGGGGTTTAAACCCTTTCTCGTGGAGCACCCACCTTGGGTAGATCATTGTCTCCCAGTTTATATTCCAGCAAAAAACGCCAATCGCATTGGCTACGGTTTAAAGGCACTTTTAAATGTGGCACTAATGGATGTTCATGTTGCGCCCATATTCAAAGGGGCGACATTATTTGTTCGACTACAATAAATAGACAATCTAAGATCTTATCCTTTATTAACTTCAATACGAGGTATTTAGTCTACATTATCACTTGCGAATTGTGCCAAATACAATAGGTGGGTCGCACTACACGTAGATTGAGGGACTGCCTCCATGACCATCTGTATGACATAGAAAAGAATCACGGTACTAACGTTGCTATACATTAGAGTGACAGTCACAATAAAGCTGTCTCCAGCCTTGTTATTCAGGGGGTAGAGAAGGAGGTGGTGTCACAAGTATGAAGTGGGGATAAATTTAGGATTCTGTGCAAAAAGGAGGTCTACTGGATATTCTCTTTTAATACTAGAAAACCGGCTGGTTTAAATTTTGAATGGGGTGTTTCCCACTTTTAAGGATGAAGAGCCCTGTCATGTCTTCCTCATTTATTACACATTTGTATATGTGTTAACATTGATTAAGTGTAGCTCCATCACTGCTCTATTGCATTCCCTAATGCATGTTTTACAATCATGCGTCTATACATATATTTATATGCACATACACAATATTGGAGATGCTGGTTACCTTCTATGTATTGGGCATATATCTCTCTATATGATCATAGCTTCTGTGCGACTTCATCTTGTGAAATAATCCTAATTTTGAGTCATCTAAATTCCTTCTTTTTAGCCCTCCACTTTGTGTGTGTGTGTGTGTGTGTGTGTGTGTGTGTGTGTGGGGGGGTCTGTTAGTTTTCATTTATTTGTTTTTGTTCTTTTTTTATACATCTTTGATGTGTTCTTGGTTTGTTGGGAGATGTATCTGGATATTTATAATTTACATATTGTAGGATTGTTGCGATTCGGGCATCCCTCCAAACACAGCCTTTGATATGTGTGTCGGTTTGCCGGAATTGTCATCAGTCCATCCCTATTACTCCTGGAATGCATCACATTTTGTATTTTTGGTATTGTTTGTATATCTTGCATGTATGTATATATACATACATGTATGCGTTTACTCATATGATATATATAATGAATTTTATTGATTTTGTCATGTTATTCATTTATTTATTCTTTATTTTATTAATGGATTTTCCTCCTTTTTTTACTTCTTATCAATATTTTGTGTATCATCTTAGGTAAATGCGTATATATACAGTATCTCACAAAAGTGAGTACACCCCTGACATTTTTGTAAATATTTTATTATATCTTTTAATGTGACAATACTGAATAAATTACACTTTGCTACAATGTAAAGTAGTGAGTGTACAGCTTGTATAACAGTGTACATTTGCCATCCCCTCAAAATAACACAACACACAGCCATTTATGTCTAAACCGCTGGCAACAAAAGTGAGTACATCCCTAAGTGAAACTGTCCAAATTGGGCCCAAAGTGTCAATATTTTGTGTGGCCACCATTATTTTCCAGTACTGTCTTAACCCTCTTGGGCATGGAGTTCACCAGAGCTTCACAGGTTCCCACTGGAGTCCTCTTCCTCTCCTCCATGATGACATCACAGAGCTGGTGGATGTTAGAGACCTTGCGCTCCTCCACCTTCAGTTTGAGGATGTCCCACAGATGCTCAATAGGGTTTAGGTCTGGAGACATGCTTGGCCAGTATCATTTTTATAACCCTTTCCCACCCAGCCTAATACAAATTGACGTTGGCAGGAACCTCTCATCCCTCTGGGCGGACATCATATAATGTCTTCCCTCGGCCACAGCCCATCCCTGATCAGGCTATAGAGCCAATGAAAGTGGCTGTTTACCACGTGACCGGCTGTGTCCAATCACAGCCGGTCACATGTGTTTTTCTCATTTATGCCACTCGTGCGCTCCCCCATTCACAAATGTAAACAAACCACGGTAACTCCCTGTTACCGGGTTCTCCTCCTCACACACCAATCCTGTGTGAGGCGGAGATCTGGAAACAGTGAGTTACTGTCACGTACCTGGTGGAGATCGAGATGTAGAGGGGGCTTCTCTTGCACCTCCTGTACAACACCCCTGGTAGTGATGACAGGAAGTGGAGGACACAGAGTGGCACGAGGGCCGATGTGGCGGATGACTCTGGCTGTACTTTGGCAGGAACCAGGTGACTTGAGAGCGCTGGGCCGGAACTGAAGACAGGAGCTCCGTGACGCTGAATCAGTAGCTGGAAGCGTAGCCGGGACATAAGCCAAGGGTTCATCAACAGCTGGGCAGCGCAGGTACAGAGACATGAGGCAGAGGCAAAGACGGGACACAGGCCAGGTTTGGTACACAGGCGGGCAATGACGCACAGGAACATCAGGCAGAAGCGGAGTCAAACACAAGCCGGGGTCACAAGTAGGCAGGTAGAGGTCAAGAGGTGGTTCAGGCAAGCCGGGTCAGGATACAGGAAACTGGTTCAGATCGGGTAAGCAAGCACTAGCTGAAAAAAACGCTCAACAACTTGTGCATGTCACTGGCAGGTTTCAATAGGTGGATTGGCACCAATGTGCACGTGCACGCGTGCCAACATGTGCACCAACGCGCACCAACGCACACACTAGTGCACACAAGTGCGCACACGAGTGCTCGCGCATGCGCCAGTACATGTCTTTTCTTGAACATCTCCTGGATTGTCCATGCCTGCGCACCACTGTGCACTTGTTGCCTGGGTTTTCCTTACAGTTACCTTGTTACAGTGTACAGTACTGTGCCCAGATTGGCCCCAAAATAAAGAGGACCCAACTGTAAGCCCATCAGAGTACCTGAGTACCTATCTGCAGCCCATCTGAGTACCTGCCTCATGGGGTAATTTTGTGGCCATTTTCCTGGTGCTCTAGGGCCTTCAAAGGTGTGCTAGGTAGTCAGGAAATTAGATGTGAAATTTATGCTCCTAGAATGCCTGAAGGTTCTACTTGCATATTAGGCCTCTGTATGTGGCCAGACTGTGTAAAAGTCTCACACATGTGGTATCTTCATACTCAGGAGGAGTACCAGAATGTATTCTGGGGTGTAATTTTTTCAATGTACATGCTGTGTTACAAATATCTTATGGATTGACAACTTTGTGTAAAAAAAAAAAAAAAGTGTGGAAAAAAATGACACGTTCAAAAGACTCATTATACCTCATAGATTATACGTTGGGGTGTTTACTTTCCAAAATGGGGTCATTTTGAGAGTGTTTCAATTGTCCTGGTGCTCCAGGGTCTTCAAAAGTGTGATAGGCAGTCAGGAAATTAGATGTGTGGTTTATGTCCCTAGAACACTTGAAGGTGCTACTTGAATGTTGGGCCTCTGTATGTGGCCAGGCTGTGAAAAAGTCTCACACATGTGATATCGCCATACTCAGGACGAGTAGCAAAATGTGTTTTGGGGTGTAGTTGCAAGTATGCCTCTGCCGTGTGTGAGAAATAACTTGTTATGCCAATTTTGTGTAAAAACAAAAAAAATAATATCTTAATTTTCCCAAGAATTGTGGGGAAAAAAAATTACAACTTCAAAAAACTCACCATGCCTTTTATGAAATACCTTGTAATGTCTACTGTCCAAAAAGGGGTCATTTGGGGGGTATTTGTACTGTCCTGACATTTCAGGACATTAAAAATGAGATAGACAGTCAGTACATGTGATCAAGGGTGAAGTGTGATCAATTTTCAATAATTGGCACCATAGCTTGTGGACTCTAACTTTCACACAGATCAAATAATATACACTAATTTGGGTTATTTTTTAGATATGTAGCTGTATAAATGTTGGCCCAAATTTATTTGCAAAACGTTATAATATAAACTCAAAGGGGGTTATTTACGAAAGGCAAATCCACTTTGCACTACAAGTGCACTTGGAAGTGCAGTCACTCTAAATCTAAGGGGTAGATCTGAAATGAGAGGAAGCTCTGCTGATTTTATCATCCAATCATGTGCAAGCTAAAATGCTGTTTTTTATTTTCCTTGCATGTCCCCCTCAAAGTGCATTTGCAGTGCAAAGTGGATTTTCCTTTAGTAAATAACCCCCAAAGTATTGTTTTTTCAAAATCGTTGCTCTTTTTTCGCTTATATTGCAAAAAAACAAAAACCCAGTGGTGATTAAATACCACCAAAAGAAAGCTCTAGTTGTGTGAACAAAACGCAAAAAAATGTTTTGGGTACAGTGTTGCATGAGTAATTGTCTGTCATTCAAAGTGTGAGAGCACTGAAAGCGGAAAATTGGTCTCGGCAGGAAGGGGTTAAGTGGATCATTTCCTTTTTTTTTTTTTAAACTGTTACATTGTTACATTTATGTAAATGAATAAAAATAATCTTTTTCCTATTTGATAGTTTTAAAAAAAATATATGATCCCTTTAGTTATCCAGAATACAGTTGTGTGATTTTACCATCTGTTGTCTGATGTTTCCATGGAACTATGGTTGAGGTAAGTGACCATATGATTAAAGTGCTTGTAAATTATTATTTTTTTTTTTTAACAAACATGTTATACTTACCTGCTCTGTGGAATGGTTTTGTACAGAGCAGCCCAGATCCTCCTCTTCTCTGGTTCCCTGCTGGTGCTCTGGGCCTTTCCCCCTTGTCGAGTGCGCCCATATCACACCGCTTGCAATGGGGGCACTAGTGCATGCTCGCTTCCGAGCCAGCTCTCTGTTCATTAGACACAGAGAGCGCGGCTCTCTCCCTTCTCATTAGCTGTGATTGACAACAGAGGGAACCAATGAGGAGCGAGAGACCCAGGAGAGCCCCGGATCTCATGCACATCGCTGGATTGAGATCGGTCTTAGGTAAGTATTTGGGGGGCTGAAGGAAGAGCTGCACACTGATATTTTTTTTTACTTTCATGCAACGTGCTACTTTAAAGTGGTTCTGAAGGCTTTTTTGGGTGGAACTCCGCTTTAAATATGATAAGCATTGTTACGTTAAAATGGAAGTTACAACACAAAAATCGGATAGAAAGCTGTGAAAGCTCCTTCAGCTAGTGATGAAAAGACAGGTGGCCACCCCAAGGTACTTGTAATGTAGCAAATGGATTAACTAGTTCTCCATCTGTTCAAAGGGCTGATTGTGGATTGTAAATTGAATGACAAATGACTGTGGACTCAGGAGACTCAAATCTATCATCCTCCTTCACCCTGCCCCCAACTTTTACAGGGTGAAATAACACATTGATTAGAGTTGATGCAAGGGGCACATAATGAGCATGTTCACCCAGTGATTACTAGTTATTGTAGAAAAACTGTAAAGGCCAATTCTACCTAAAACCAATATTTTGGGCCTTAGAGGACAAATGTGAATTGAATCAGTTAGGGCTCATTCACATAGATGTACAGCCCCTGTACAGAGTAAAGAACAATTTGTTTATCTTTTTGTATTAGCGGGTAACTGCATGCAGGAATCCCATGTAGCGCCTAAGGAACCGCAAGTAGAATGGAATCCACCACCCCACTCGGCCAGGCACATCAAATTTTCACAGTCACTCAGAGTCAGAGAACAGTCCGGGACTTTGTTTTTTTTTGAGGGTAATAAACTTGTATAGGAATGGGAGTTTATGGGATGCCCACTTGACTTCAAACTTCAGGGACAGCTTCTCCTATATACAGTCTCTATATACAGCTCTTCTTCTTCCTCCAGCATACTCTTGCTTGCAGAACCCAGCTGTGTCACCTTGTTGTAGTTTTGTAGCAAAGGCCCATTACAGACAGGGACTCGCAGCCCCTATACACGGAGAACAGATAGGGTGACATTTTTTTCTCAGAGAATAGGTGCATGAACTCCTCCCTTCTGAGTCACCCCTTGACTCCACCCCCTACCCACCTCCGAGCACCACCAGAGTTCCTTCGTTCCTCCCTTTACCCACCTCCCAGTAACACCCCTTTTAGAGAATACAGAACCAAGTACAGTGGAACCTCGGCTTGCGAGTAACGCGGTTTACGAGAGTTTCGCAATACAAGCTACCGTTTACACTCGAGTATAAGCTGAGTTTTTCAGCACATTTTATTGTGCTGAAAGTGTTCCTCTCGGCTTATACTCGAGTCAAGCACTTTTCTGCAGCAGAAAATTACATTTTACAACCCGACTTTGGGGCCCCGTCCGGGGCCTCTTGGTGCTAGGAACCCCAAATTTGGTGTGCAAACCCAGTGGAACCAACACTACAACATATCCAAAGATACGGGGCCCCAAAGTCGGTTCGGAGAATGTCATTCTCTGCTGCAGAAAAGTGCTTGACATTTTCCGAACCGACTTTGGGGCCCTGTATCTCAGGGCCACTTGGTAATAGGAACCCTGTATGGATATGTTGTAGTGCTAGCTCGACTGAGTTTGCATACCAAATTTGGGGTTCCTAGCACCAAGTGGCCCCAAGATACGGGGCCCCAAAGTCAGTCAACTGTGTCCATCTGCAGCAATGTTATTTCCGGACCCTTTGGTTCCAGAGACCCCAAATTTGGCTGCAGATAGGGGGCATCTAGGAACCCTTAACTATCAAGTTTGAAGTTTGAGGGACCTATGGCTGCAAATGGGCACAGTGAGGCTGCAAATGGGCATTGTTGACCCTCCTTTCCACTTACAGTAGCTGCGCATTTCTCACCCTAGTCAATACGTTTTTCCATTTTTTTGTGGTAAAATTAGGTGCCTCGGCTTATATTCAGGTCGGCCTTTACTCGATTATATACGGTATATAAAAAAAAAATCCTGACTCGCATTGTGAGCGTTGTCTCACAAGACGAGCAGGCTGGGGTGTGCAGTACCGCATTTGACCAGAGGTGCGGGGGCGCCGGTGATGCTCAGTGACACTCGGAGATGCTCGGAGACCAATCACAGAAACTCAACACTCCGTTCCCAAGTGTCCGAGCACCTCTGAGTGTCTCTGAGTGTCTCTGAGCGTCTCCGAGTTTCTATGAGTGCCTCTGAGTGTTTCCAAGTGTCTCCCGTGCCCTCTGCACCTCTGGCCACATGCGGTACTACATAGAAAAGCAGTGGCCGTGGAACGAATTATCTGAGTTTTCATTACTTCCTATGGGGAAACTCGCTTTGATATACGAGTGCTTTGGATTACAAGCATTCTTCTGTAACAAATTATGCTTGTAATCCAAGGTGTTACTGTATCATTTTGTGGTGCTGTAGCAGCGAAAAGCTCTATAAATTCTGGGAAACCAGTAATGGACTCCGGACAACAGACTTTCAGGAAAACAAACTATTCATTTTGCTAGTAAAAGACATCCAACTCCCGCTCACACCAAGGAGCTAAGTGCCCGCTTATGGGCAATTACAGCATTTATTTATCAACAGTTACATAGACATTCCTAAAGTAAGCCCTAAAAAAACTTGTTAATGCATAACATCTGCAGTCTTTCAGTTATCTGCCTAATTTATCAGCCACTGTTGCTGTGATCCTGCCTTCTCAGAAGGGGAAGTTAGATGCAAACATTTGGAATTTCTTAACTACTTGCTAATCACAGAAACCTGCCATTTTAACAGGGGTGTGTAGACTTTTTATATCCAATGTAAATGTACAAAATCTTACTCAGAACCTTTTACAAACAAGAACATTTTATCAGAAGCAGCCATTTTGTTCCAAATTTAGCCATTTTAGCCCACAGTGCTAAGTATTTTGTATGGAATTTGTTAATGATAACAAGAAAGGTAGTAAAATAGATCTAGCAACAATGGACAGCCCAGTAGCAATAGATCCACCTCAACAACAATGGACCTCCAACAGCCAGCATCAATAGACCCTGCAGCAGCCATATCCCTCCCAGCATTGATTGACCCCCAGCAACAATAGATCCCCCACTGGCAACAATAGACCCCCCTGCAAAAATAGATCCCCTCCAGCAACAATAGATTCTCCAGTAGCCAGCATCAATAGACCCTTCAGCAGCCAGCAACAAAGACCCCTCCCTCAAAAGTACATCCCTCTCAGCAACAACTGACCCCCCCCAGCAACATAAGCCCCACCACAGCAACAATAGATCCCCCAAGGCAACAATAGATCCCCCAGCAGCCAGCATCAATAGGCCCTCCAGTTCTGGAGGTGCCATAACTGCGTTCCCCCGCGTTCCTGCTGAACAAAAGCCCTGGGGTGACACAGCTCACACTTTCCCAGCAGCTCCTCCCGTGGTCACTGCTCCCAGCACCACCTCTTCAGGCCCTGCCAGCCCTCCTGGCTGCAGCGGCCCCTTTCACTAGTCCTCCAGGTAGGGCTGTTTGAAGGAATTTGGGGGCCCCAAGCAAAATGGACATGGAGTAACCACCAACCCCCCCCCCCCCCCCCCCCCCGTACACACGCAAAGCCTACAGGAATCACAGCATAGCGATACAGTTTAAGTTCACCAACACTTTATATAAATTAAAAAGGTTTACAGTGCAAATACTGCTGTTGCATATAATGTGCATAAAATTAGAAAATTTTCAACAATTGAACATTTGCAAAAAAACACCACTGTACCATAAAATCAAATATACATTAAAAAAGTGCACAATAACTAAATCCAACATACTTAAAACACACGCGCACACACGCGCACACACACTCATATTAACATTTTTCAGTTCTCACAAACGTGCAAATTATCTAAAACTGCTGTTTGTGAGCCTTGTTTTCTGCAAAGGCAATCACAATGTCCTCCATGTCCAAAGACTGGCGAACATCACGCTTAATCAATTGACGTAAGTGCCAGTCCTGTGAGCCTTTCTTGGCCCATGGTGACCACATGTAATTTTTTATCAGCTTCAAAGCTGAAAAGCTTAGACATGTGCACAATAGAAAAATTTGTTTAGTTTAGTTTCGTTTCTGTTCGTTTCGGTTGATTCGTAATTTCGTAAGTCATCGGTGTTCGTTTTCGTAACGATTCGTAAATTCGTAAGTCGTCGGTGTTCGTATTCGCAACGATTCGTATTTTCGTAAGAGTTATTTTTTCGTTGATTCGTTTTTCCGTTAGTTTAATTTTCGTTTATTCGAAATTCGGACGCATTCGTATTTTCGTAGATTTAGTTACATTCGTACTTTCGTAAGATTGATTTATTCGTACTTTCGTAACATTGTTTTCGTAGATTCGTAATCGGAGCATAATTCATAATTTTATGTAATGTGTATGCTATTATTACATTACAAATCGCAAAAAAAATAAAAAAAGTTACGAATGTACAAATTTTTTCGTTCAATCCATTCGAAGCACGTTAAGCAGCGCCATTGTAAGGGACACGGAAAATTACCAATTCAACAAAAAAAAAGTTATGAATGTACGAATTTTTTCGTTCATTTTGATTTTCGTTGTTGCTGTTTTCGTTTTTCGGATTTTCTTCTTTCGTAGTTTCGTTGTTTCTAATTTGGTTATTTCGGATTTTCGTTGTTTTTCATATTCGTTCGATTCGATAATTCGTTATGCGTTAAAAATTTTTGCGAATCATTCGTTCATTCATATGATAACGAATGAACGAATATAACGAATTTTAACGGAAAACTAATAAAAATGAAACGAATTGCACATGTCTAGAAAAGCTCCTCTCACCAGAGGCCACTGACACAGGGAGTGTACTGTAGAGTCCTTTCTCTGCTTTGTACATTTTTGCAAAAAGCTCTAATAAATATTACCTGATTCAAAAAAGAAGCAATAAGATGGAAATGGGATGGTAAAGAAAGAAAATGGAAAGAAAGCTATGGTAATTGTTCTTATTATGGTCAGCAAGCTGGATGACTGCCTCCCCCCTTACTACTCCCCCCGTGTTCTTTTTAACCCCCCTCCCTACCGCGATTCAGTTTTCTGTTCCCGGCCGGCCAGACTGAAAGGAAGTGAGCACTCAGTGTGTGCACTTCCTGTCAGTCCGGCCGGGAACAGGAAACTGAATTTCCTGTACCGCGTGGACTGCATGAGGAAGGAAGTGGAGCTCAGCCACGCTACAGGCTGCCTGCAGCTTATAGGAAGCTGCGGCCGGTGGAGCGGCTGGGGCCCCAAGCAATTGCTTGTTTTGCCTGTCCTGTCACGATGGGTCTGCCTCCAGGCTGACTTCTCCCCACAGTCTTCCAGAATGACGCTCTCTCCACAGTCCTCTAGACTGACACTCACCAGCCCACCCGGCTGAGATCTACCGGAGGTGCTGACCTGCTCCTGCTGTCCTCTCCTTGCTCACGTGCCTCCAGGAAGGGTGTGTCCGAATGTTGATACTGAAATATTAAAACAGTATTATATTTATGGAATTAATGCAAGCGTCTGTTTTTAGGGAGATTTTCACATTTTTCCACAAATACAACCAAGTAATTCAAGTTAGTTTATCCGTGCTATTTTGAAGACAAGTGACACAACGATATGCTAAAAATATATATTTATTAACTAAAAATTCTGTGTAAAATAATATCAGGCATATTTGGTGATAATACAAATATTGATATACTTTTAAATATTAAAGATATATGATGATACAGATGATAATCACATTTCTACACAAGCTCTTATTACAAAATACCATTATTCAATACTTGAATGATAACTTGGTAAATTTTAGACTTGATAACTTAGTAATTAGCTTTTCGCAGCTCTACGGACTAATGTAAACACCTAGCCGTTTACTTTGACACTTGTGACTTCTTCTCAAAACAACTAGACCTTCAAACTTATGCCGCGTACACACGGTCGGAATTTCCAATGGAAACAGTCCGATGGGAGCTTTTCAACGGAATTTCCGACCGTGTGTATGCCCATCGGTCTTTTTCTGTCGGAATTTCCGACAGACTTTGGATTGAGAACCTTTCTATCGGATTTTCCGATCGTGTGTATGCAATTCCGACACGCAAAATTCCGACGCATGCTCGGAAACAATTCGACGCATGCTCGGAAGCATTAAACTTCCCTTTTATAGTGCTGACGAACGTGTTTTATGCCGCGGTGTTACAGACCGTCGGAATTTAGTGTGACCGTGTGTAGGCAAGACAATCGGACAAGACAATTCCGACGGGAAAACCATCAGAGCTTTTTCCGAAGAGAATTCCGACCGTGTGTACGCGGCATAACTCTTTAAAAATGCACTGACAAAATGTTATACTGTGCACATAGCTTGATAATTTAATCAAGACTTATTTTCAAATTTAGAATGAATCTATTTTTAAACACATATCACGACAAAACCATTGTACAGACTTTGGTCTTAGCTTTGTAGAGACAGACAAAAATATGTATGTCTCTTAAAGCGGTTCTGCACCCATTTCATTTAGTAAATCTCTTTGCCTTCCAAATCAGGCAAAGAGTACTAAATGAAATGTTTTTTTTTTTTTTACTTACCTTGTAATTGATGACTTCCGGTCTTCTCTCTCTTCGGCGGCGGGCGGGGGTCTCTGCGTCGATCGTCGTCACGCCGCACTGTCTCCTGGGATCTGGTGTCATTGATCCCAGGAGTCAGTGCGGGCATCTTCTGAAATCTCGAGAGATTTCGGCCACATCTTCCGAAATCTCCCGAGATTTCGGCCACATCTGCCGAAATCTCGTGAGATGTCGGCAGATGTGCCGTTACTGCGCACGCGCGAGTAACGGCGGTGCATGCTGGGCCATCTAAAGTTCCTGTGGGTGTTTCAGCACAAAAGAAGAAGACGAGGAACTTCATCGGACGAAAACCGGCGGCGATCGAGATGGAAGATGGAACAGGTGAGTCCCCCAATAAAGGTAAGCATCCTTTATATTCCGTCCCAAAAAAAAAAAAAATTATACAGAGTGCATAACCGCTTTAATATTTGGAATATAATTATATCATGCTGCAGGTAGAAATAACACAACTCCAAATTTCTAGGCCACAATATTAAATGGCTCTGATTGTATATGTCAAAACAAATCAATTACCAACAGGTAAGATAAACAGATTAATACTTTACCAGGGCTTAAGAATTCTGTTGTTTTGAGAAGCATCAACTGGATGTCCAAAGGACTTCTTTGATCCTTATTCCTACATCTCTGCGCTATCTCCTTCTCCTCTCGTCTTACAAGACTCTTTCCGTCCCAAAATTCTTTCAGTCTTCTCCAAGCTTTCTCTGAACGATCCTCTCAGATCTATGTGTAACTACTTTTATCCCACCCTAGAATATGGGTATGGAAATGGCTTTCACGTCATGAGTGACCTAAAACACACCTCATTCCCTGGATAACCCTTAAGCCCCATACACACGCGCGGACAATCCGTGGACCAGGTCCGTCGGACCATGTCCGTCATACTTTGTCTGATGTTGGTTTTGCGTACACACGATCGGACAAAGTTGTCGGAAAATCCGATCATTCTGAACGTGGTGACGTTTGTTGCCTACGACGGGACTACGTAGAGGCTAGTAGCCAATAGCTATGGTCTTGTAATGTGATCTGAGCATGCGTAGCACTTTGTCCGGTCGGACAAGCGTACACACGCTCGGATTTGGTGTGATCGGACCGGGTTGACGGGAAATCTTTCCAGCAGGAGATAAGACTTTGTCCGACGGACAAACCGACGAACACTGTCCGATGGTGCATACACACGGTCTGATTTTTCAACAACCTTGTCCGATCGGACCAAATTGATGAAAAAGTCCGACCGTGTGTATGGGGCTTTATAGGTCAAATTGTAGTTTCCGATATTCACCATTTCAAAGGGGGCAGTGCTTTATTAGAATTGATTTCATCTAATAATTTAATGACCTTTTGACCTTGGCCTAGCAAAGCACAATAAACTATCAAAAACTGTCTAAAATCTGCCATTCTCTCTAGACATTGGGTCTACTCTTAAAATATATGTGTTTGAGAAAATCTCCCCACACAAGTAACTGGCATTCTACATTCCTTAGAGACTCAAATCATTGGAATTTAACCCTGTGTATTATATCACAAATAATACAGATAACTTTTTATTATATTACATATTGGTAACCCTTATTATGATAATATATATGTATTAATGGTTTATGAATACCTAAACAAAACATTATGAATATATTATAAAATAAATACATTATTAAAATACATAAACCAATATATGTAAAATGATTTGCTTAACCGCTTCTCGACCGCCTCATGCACATATACGTGTGCAGAATGGCACGAGCAGGCAAAATCACGTACCCGTACGTGATCCTTTAAGTGCCTGCCCGTGGGTCGCGTGCGCGCCGCCAGCGGCGCGCTTACGACTCGGTCGGGAGCTCCGTGACCCCGGCCGCAGGACCAGCGGACCCGATCGCCGCTGGTGTCCCGCGATCGGGTCACGGAGCTGAAGAACGGGGAGAGGTCTGTGTAAACAAACCTCTCCCCGCGCTTCCTACTCTGCCTGTCATTGATTGGCTGTTCCCGGTCATCGGGAAAGCCGATCAATGACGTCAGCCCCGCCCCCTAATGTAAAAAAAAACACACACACGTCACAGCCCATAACCCCTCCCCTCCCCCTAGTGGTTAACCCCTTCACTACAACTGTCATTTATACAGGAATCAATGCATTTAAATAGCATTGATTGCTGTATAAATGACAATGGTCCCAAAAATGTGTCAAAAATGTCCGATGTGTCCGCCGTAATGTCGCAGTCACAAATAAAATCGCTGATCGCCGCCATTACTAGTAAAAAAAAAATATTAATAAAAATGCTATAAAACTATCCCCTATTTTTTAAACGCTATAACTTTTGCGCAAACCAATCAATAATCGCTAATTGCAATTTTTTTTACCCAAAATATTTAGAAGAATACGTATCGGGCGAAACTGAGGAAAAAAAAATATTTTTTTATATATTTTTTGGGGGATATTTATTATAGCAAAAAACAAAAAATATTGAATTTTTTTAAAAATTTTCGCTCTATTTTTGTTTATAGCGCAAAAAATAAAAACCGCAGGGGCGATCAAATACCACCAAAAGAAAGCTCTATTTGTGGGAAAAAAAGGACGCCAATTTTGTTTTGGAGCCACGTCGCACGACCGCGCAATTGTCAGTTAAAGCAACGCAGTGCCGAATCGCAAAAAGGGGCCTGGTCCTTTGGCTGCCAATTGGTCCGGGGCTGAAGTGGTTAATTATGTATATAAATACTTCAATATAATAATATCACGTAACTTTGGTTAATATGATTACTTGTACTTGAGTATACAAGACACTCTTTAACCACTGTTTAAATACATCTTTTTCCTTACTGTTTAAAGCGGTTCTGCACTGTCTGTATTTTTTTTTTTTTTTGTGTGCAATGCAATGGATTGCAAGATGTTATGCAAGTACTCACATGTTCAAAATCACCAAGTCATTGCTGCCGTTTTTTTTCTTTTAAAATAATTCAGGAACATTCTTCTTGCTGGGGGCCATCTTGCCTGTGGGCATGTGAAACCCCACAGGCACTTCAGATGGCCCAGCATGCACCGCGGTTACTGCGCCGATCTCAGGCGTGCGCAGTAACGGCGAAGTGCAGCTCACGTCCGAAATCTCGCGAGATATCGGCAGATGTGCCGACATCTCGCAAGATTTCGGAAGATGTGGCCGACATCTCACGAGATTTCGGAAGATGTGGCCGACATCTCGCGAGATTTCGGAAGATGTGGCCGAAATCTCGCGAGATTTCGGAAGATGCGCGCACTGACTCCTGGGATCAATGACACCAGATCCCAGGAGACAGTGCGGCCTGACGACAATCGACGCAGAGACCCCGCCCACCGCCGCAGAGACAGAGGACAGGAAGTCAGCGATTATCAAGGTAAGTGAAAAAAAAAAAAAACACATTTCATTTAGTACTCTTTGCCTGATTTGGAAGGCAAAGAGATTTACTAAATGAAATGTGTGCCGAACCGCTTTAAGAAGAAAAAAAAAATGTCTTTTGGTTCAGTGATATCTGAGACCTAACCCATCTTGGTCAACTCCTTATCTTGTTTATTTTACTAAGTGCCCAGACCTTAAATTTACAACTTAACTGATGTGCAGGGAGTCTAGATTCTCTTACAAAAAACATCTCTTCTCTAAAGACAATGAACTTACGTTAACCTCTTTAAAAAAAAAAATGTTAGACAAAATGGCTTCTGGTTTGTTCTTAGCATACATATGAAAAATATATAATATTCGGGCCTTCTATATTCTTTTAACCCCAATAGTCCTGACAAGTGTCCTCCGTGTGTTGTGTGGGATCCTTCCAGCACCCAAGCCCCAGGACCAAGGTCACCCCCCACCCCGGACTAGGCCCCTGCAAGGGCCACCGACAGCCTCATCAGCACTCCATCTCCATCTTCCACCCGACTGCCCCAGCTGGCATGACTCATGGCTATTTGTGAAGTGGTTTGCCCCCTTCCAGCCCCTTTCTGCTGGGGATTGGCTTGGGTGCTCATACATATTCCAAACAGCCCCTCCTAGACTCCACCCACTGCATCTGGAAGCTTCTCCAAGGTCCCTGAGTCACTCAACCCTGACCCAGATTCAACCCAGCCCTGGATCTCAGCCAAGCCAATTTGCCTACACTAACAATTAACTATATAGACCTAGCACACTATCTAGAGGGTGCTACACCTATATAAGTGAATGCACATTAATAACCCCCAGCACTGGTGTCAGTGAATGAAATAATAACCCCCAGCATTGCTCTCAGTGGGCTTAATAATAACCCCCAGCATTGCTGTCAGTGGGCTCAATAATAACCCCCAGTGTTAGTCTCAGTGGATGCAGTATTAACCCCCAGCACTGGTGTCAGTGAATAAAATAATAACCCCCAGCATTTCTGTCAGTGGGCTTAATAATAACCCCCAGCATTGCTGTCAGTGGGCTCAATAATGACCCCCAACTTTGTTGAACATGAATGCAATAATAGCTCCAAGCACCGATATTAGTATTGTTAACATTCCCCCACATTAATGGACTCTGGCAATTAAATTTAACACTCCACCCACCCTGCATTGGTGGCCACTGACAGTGAAATTTAACCCCCCCCCATCCTTGTCCATCCCCTGCATCGGTGGTAAGTGGCAGTGATACCCCCCCCCCTGCATTTGTGGTCATGGCAGTGAACTTTAACCCCCATGCCCCCCTTTGCTGATCACTTACCCATCACACGCTCCCGTGCCACTCTGTCTTCCCAAGACACTCCGTTGCCAATCTGCTTTCTATATAGTGCTGGCAGGATGCATGTTGGGCACCAGGGATCTACACTATCACAGTTCACCGATTTGATCAGTTGGCTCTTCCAGGCTTATTGGAATCTGGCATAAGGAGGGACCCAGTTAATGTGACGCCGGGCTGGGTGGGAGACAGGACATTCATTTGATTTTCTATTCATAAGAGGGGCCAAATGGATGCTCTTTTTTGACCATAGTGATGAGAAAATTCAAAGGAGCAGGATGGAATTTTTTTCTTGAATGTATGGATTGCTAACAGTTTATGTGGTTTTCATTTGGAAAATGATATTCATTCCAAAATTGAATGTTAAAAGCAAGCAACATTTTAAAGTACATTCGTAAAGTCTTTTAATGTACTGAAAATGTTGGTAGGAATGTTTATTCAAATATTAAGACAGACTTTTATTCGAAAATCTACCAGTGTATGGCCAGCCTAAGCTAGGCATAGTAGCATCAGACACAGGCTTTTGATTAGATAGAACCAAAGTCGGTTTTATCTCCTGCTAGCCTTTATATGGGAAACATGCTTAACTGCTTCCCACCCACGTCATTGTAAAATGACTGATGGGCAGGAACCCTATTGTTCTGGGAGCACGTCATATGATGTCCGCGCCTTGCGTGGCTGCTCTGGCGTGATATGTCACCCGTTGCATCCACCGGACACAGCAGACGACTGATCAATATATCAGTGTCATATGATCGCTGTGACCAATCAAGTTGTAAGTAATGAATGGCTTCCTTTCATGAAATTCATTGTATACAATTGTGTTGCTAGCTGTGATTGGTCACAGTGATCACATGGTACAGGCAGGGCCAATCACAGCCCATTTTTACCATGTTGTTAGCTGTGATCAATCACAGCTAATAACAACAATAGACATGTCTACACACTGTCATTCAGTATAAATATTTGCTTACTGCAGTGCAAATCCCTGCTATAAGCAAGTATAGTATGTAAAAAAAAAAAAAACAATAACAACTTCAAAAAACGTGTCATGCCTCCTACTAAATACCTTAAATTGATCAATCTTCAGATATATATACCAAAGTTTGTAGTAGGGGTCGACCGATATAGTTTTTTCAGGGCCAATATCGATTTTTTGCTGCTTTTCAGGCCGATAGCCGATAACAGGTGGCAATATTCGGTACATCACTGTCACCTACCACCAGATGCAGCATGTCACTTGTCATTGTCACTTGCCACCAGATTCAGTGTGTCACTTGCCACTGTCACCTGCCACCCAGACGCAGCATGTCACTTGCCACACGATTCAGTGTGCCTCTTGCCACCGTCTCCTGCCACCAGATGCAGTATGTCACTTGCCACCATCTCCTGCCACCAGATGTAGTATGTCACTTGCCACCAGATGCAGCATGTCACTTGCCACCGTCTTCTGCCACCAGTTGCAGCATATCACTTGCCACCGTCTCCTGCCACCAGATGCAGTATATCACTTGCCACCAGATGCAGCATATCACTTGCCACCGTCTCCTGCCACCAGATGCAGTATATCACTTGCCACCAGATGCAGCATGTCACTTGCCACCATCTTCTGCCACCAGTTGCAGCATATCACTTGCCATTGTCTCCTGCCACCAGATGCAGTATATCACTTGCCACCAGATGCAGCATGTCTCTTGCCACCGTCTTCTGCCACCAGTTGCAGCATATCACTTGCCACCGTCTCCTGCCACCAGATGCAGTATATCACTTGCCACCAGATGCAGCATGTCACTTGCCACCGTCTCCTGCCACCAGATGGAGCATATCACTTGCCACTAGATGCAACATGTCACTACTTACACTTGTAGCGCTACCCCCAGTTAAGAGAGCCGCTGGTTTGTTTTGGGTCCCTGAGTACAGCTCCACCAACCCCCGGCAATTTGGCTCTACCCGCTCTGGCACAGTTAGTAAAGGGGTATGTATCTATGCACATAAAACCATATCTTATGCTCTAAGTGTAATGGGTATGAACTCACAAGCAGACTGCTGAAATAAGAATAACTGGCTTTACTTTGGCAGTAAGGAAAAGAAATAGCAACATGCATTTGAACATATGACTTACAATACTTTAGCAGGTCCCTGCAATATGCACTTTAACATGTACACATATATGTAACCAACTAGCAATGGGGAAACGGAGCGCCAAGTGTGGCGACTGTCTGCTATGCACCCCTGAGGTGCAATAAATCTATCTGCGCCTACCTAACGGACCAGGCCTGATCCCTAGCAATAGAGCTCAGTCCTTGTACTAGTACAGTATTCTTCACCGGCAATGAATCTGTAGAGGTGGTGCACATGTAGCTTTAAATGGTGTCTTTGTAATCCACAGAAAGTAACATTTGCTGCTCTGAGGTAAATTGCGCCTAGGCAGTTCAATAGGCATAAAACGTGTGTATCAATGCAGGATGAGCCTCTCAGCTCTCTCACCAATCCTTGGGTACCGTCCTCGGTCCGGTCCCTCCAATGGCGGCTCTGGTCTCTTCAATGGCGGCTCGGGTCTCCTCAGTCACAGCCCCTGCGCTCCGGTCCTCAGCTCCGACTGACCGACTGTAGGGAAGAGTCTCCGCTCCGCTGCTGCTGACTCTGAGGGATGAGAGTCTCACTCCATCTGCTGCAAGGCCCAGGCTTCAGGCCTTCAGCTCCAGTCCGCACAGGTGTCTCCACTGGCTGTAGTCTCCGTGTCACAAGCTCTGTCAGCAGAGGCAGGCCAGTCCTGTCAGGCCTCAGAAGAGGAAGTGTCCCAAGAGGAAGAGGCGGTCTCCGCTCTTCCTTTTTATAACCTCCCCCAGCAGCCTCTCGGGCGGAAACAAGCAGCCCGGGAGCCTGGGGAATCATGGGGGATGTAGTCTCTTCCCCTAAAAGGGGTACGACCCCGCTACACACTCCCCCCACTTTGAATCTTTGGTCCCCAAAGACAGTGTTCAAACTACAAACTTTCTCGGGAACAATACTTTCACATAATTTGGACAGAGGAGCTTCCCACCAATTGGCATAAGATGGGGAGCTGTCCTGTCTACAGGTCACTTCAGTGTGGGCGACCTGTTTAACTGTGCCAGAGAGTGAGCTGGGGTTGCCCTCCACCCAATGAACAGTGGATGGGTCAGGGCTTTCAGCACTTCTCCTTGCTGTGGTAACAGAGTCCTCTGAACTTTCTCCCATCTTGGGGTAAGTTAACTTCTTGGGAGGCTTCACAACTCTGCGAGCTCTCTGCTCTCTTGGAACTTCTTCAGGAACACATTCTGGCAACATCTCTGGTTCTGGAACATCTACTTCTTCTTCTTCTGAGTAGAGACCAGGGATATCTTCCCAGCACTCAGGCACAACACTGAATGGCACAAACTCTGTGGCTTCTGGGTTCAATGTGTTATCTTCCACATCTTCAGTAGGTGGAAGATCTATGGCGGAATTTCCTGAAGTTGAGGAAGGCCATAGCCATTCAAGTTCTCCTCTTTCTTCCTCTGGTTGGGGGTCCTGTCCACCCCTAACTTGGGATGTCTGAGACCTAGTGTTAGGCCTGGGGGTATCCAGAATGGAAACAGATTCAGGTACGTCTCTTGCTGGAGGCATTCTGACTGCTTCAGTGAGTGGGAGCAAGTGATTCCTATGCCAGGTCTTCAAAGGCCCCACTCTTCCTTCTGGCTTCAACTTGTAGACAGGCAATCCTGGAAGTTTTCTACAGATGATATATGGCTCTGATCTCCATCTATCAGCAATCTTGTGTTTTCCAGGGATCCCTAGGTTGCGTAACAGTACACGGTCCCCAGGCTGTAGGTCCTGTACTCTAACTTTCAAATCAAAGTTCCTCTTATTTCGAGCCCCCCTCTGGTCAGAGGCCGCTTGAGCTTTTTCATAAGCTATCTTCAGACTGCGCCTCAGTCTGTCCACATATCCTTTGTGGGAGGCAGCAGAGGCATGGTCTAAGGAAATGCCGAAGGCCAAATCCACTGGCAATCTTGCTTCTCTCCCAAACATAAGCCGGTAAGGGGAAAAACCTGTCACATCACTTGTGGTGCAGTTGTAGGCATGCACCAGAGCTGATATGTGTTGACTCCAATGTTGCTTCTTCTCTGTTTCCAAAGTTCCCAACATGTTCAATAGAGTCCTGTTGAACCTTTCAGGCTGGGCATCACCTTGAGGGTGATATGGTGTGGTCCTAGTCTTCTCTACTCCCAGAGAATCTAGTAGCTTCCTGATCAGGCGACTCTCAAAGTCCCTTCCTTGGTCTGAATGGATTCTCTGTGGCAGTCCATAGTGAACAAAGTACTTCTCCAGAAGTACCTTGGCTACTGTAGAGGCCTTCTGGTCCTTGGTTGGGAAAGCCTGAGCATAACGAGTGAAATGGTCGGTTACCACCAGAACATTTCCCAATCCACTCAAATCGGGTTCAAGGCAGAGAAAATCAATGCATACCAGATCCATTGGGCCTTGACTCTGTAGGTGGCCCATTGGGGCAGCTTGATGGGGTAAAGTCTTCCTCTGAATGCATCTTGCACAGGAATGGCAATACTCCTCCACTTCGGCCCTCATGCAGGGCCAATAAAACCGGTCTCTGACAAGCTGGAAGGTTCTCTCTGCTCCCAAGTGACCATGCTGGTCATGTAAGGCAATCAGCACAGTCTCTCGATGCTTCTCTGGGAGAAACAACTGCCACTTGTCTTCTGGGCCATCAGAGGGGCCCCTTCGGTAGACTACCCCCTGATGCACCTGTAGTTTGTCCAACTCTCTCCTCAGTAGGCAAGCTTCTTTAGAAGGGTGAAGGCGAAGTCCCTCTGGACTCTGGTCTTCCAGGGCTTCCAGGACCAATTTCCCCATGGGGTCTTCCAATTGGTCACACCTTAACTCTTTCTTGGACAGCTTCGGTAAACACTCTTCTGCTAGCTGAGTTACCCCACAGTAACACTTTGGGACTCCCACTGTGGTAACTCCTACCTCTTCAGCTCTGGATCCTCCTCTGGCTTGGAGTTCAGCCCCCTGACAAAGGGCTCGCACTCCATCTGGTGCCACTTGGGTCCAGTCTTCCCAATCATCAGCTATGACATGGGATCTTCGGGACAGGGCATCCGCATCCCTATTTCCAGCCCCTGGTCTGTACTTGAGGCTGAAATTGAATCCAGACAACGCCGCCAACCATCTGTGTCCAGTTGCATCCAGCTTGGCGGTGGTGAATAGATAGGTCAAGGGGTTGTTATCTGTCTTTACAGTAAACTCGGCCCCATACAAATAGTCTCTCAATTTGTCAACTACTGCCCACTTGAGGGCTAAGAACTCCAACTTGTGGGTGGGATAGTTCTTCTCGGAGGGGGTCAGGCTCCGGCTCACATAGGCCACTGGTCGTAGCTGGTCTTCATACTCCTGGTAGAGTACTCCACCTAGGCCCTCATGGCTGGCATCAACATGTAGCTCATATGGTCTAGTGGGGTCAGCGTAGGCCAAAACTGGGGCTGTGGTGAGACTTCTCTTCAAGGTTCTGAAAGCCTCTTCACACCCTGAGTTCCATTGGTCTTGGACTGATTCACCGGACCTCCTAGGTCCCAATCCATCTTCCTCTCCTTCTGTCTTGAGCAGCTCGTTGAGGGGTTTGGCAATGCGGGCAAACCCATCCACAAACCTGCGGTAGTAGGAGCAGAACCCCAAGAAAGACCGAAGTTCTGTAACTGTTGTGGGTCTTGGCCACGAAGTAACTGCCTCCAACTTCTCAGGGTCTGTAGCCACTCCCTTTTCAGACACTATGTGTCCCAGATAGTTCACAGAAGACTGATAGAACCGGCACTTCTCGGGAGAAAGTTTGAGTCCCTCTTCACTGAGCCTCTTCAGTACTTTCTCCAATCTGGCTTCATGTTCTTCCAAAGTCTTTCCAAAGACAATGACATCGTCCAGGTACACAAGGACTTCTATGAGGTTCATGTCTCCAACTGTCCTTTCCATTAGGCGTTGAAACGTAGCAGGAGCTCCAGATAGGCCCTGAGGCATCCTGTTGAACTCAAAGAATCCTACTGGGGTTATGAAGGCAGTCTTTTCTCTATCTTCCGGATGCATGGGGATCTGGTAATACCCACTCTTGAGGTCCATCACACTGAACCACTTAGCTCCGGATAAACTCTGTAAGGCATCTTCTATCCTTGGCGTGGTGTACTGGTCAGGAATGGTCCTCCTGTTGAGAGTTCTGTAGTCAATGCACAGTCTCAATGACCCATTCTTCTTCCTGACTACCACTATTGGGGAGGCGTAGGGGCTTCTGGACTCCCTAATCACTCCCGTCTTCTTCAGCTCTGCAAGCTGCTCCCTCAGATCCTCCAGATCTGCTAGCGGGACTCGCCTCACTCTCTCTCTGAATGGCTTGTCCTCTTGCATGCGGATTCGATGGGTGGCACTCCTCGCACACCCCACATCTTTAGAGAAAATCTTCTCCCATCTGGTCAGCTGGGCCTTGGCTCTCTCTTTCCAAGCTCCAGGTAGGTTTGGGTTTTCCATGGAGAGTTTCTTCCAAACATCTTCTCCTTCACCCGTTCCCTTCACTTCTGACCAGCCAACTGGGACAGCAGGACTCACCTGTCCCAGAAGCATCCTGGCAGGGATCTCCACGGGCTGCTCCGTGGGGTTCCTCACACTGACAGGGACTCTTCCTCTTGCCTTCTTCAGGTCCTTTAATAAAATTACTTCTGGTATCACTTCCAGACCTGAATGACCCTCCATTGGGTCAGGTTCCAACATTACAAAGGGGCCAGGCTGCTCCCAGGTAAGTTTCACCGTGGCTCTCATGCAGGTCACCTCTCCGGGCTGTAACACTGCTCCTTCTTTTCCAAGTCTCCATACCCTTCCTATCCCCTCACTTGGGGTCTTCTGCTCTAGGACCAACCGCTGGTAGGCTGCCTTCAGCATGGGATGGATCTTGGGAGCTGAAAGATTCTCTTTCTTCACCAGGGGGGTCAGAAGCCTTCTGACTAGATCCGTGTTTGTCCCTATAATCAGGGACGTCTTGCTGGTTCCTGGCGGGCGGGGACACACCACTGCTAAGGTGTCGAACACTTCAGACTTCCCAGCTACGGATGGGTCAAACGTCAGCCGTATGGGTAAGTATCCATCATAGGGGAAACTCTGGGTTCCCAATCCCCTTATCTCCAACTCTTCTATCTTCTGTATGGGCAGATGACTCAGGTATCTGTCGTAGAAGTCCCTGTACAATAGGGTCACTTGTGCTCCAGTGTCCAGGAGGGCCTTTGTGTACACTCCTTCCACCTGGATGGGTACAGTAGGGGATGGACCAACTAGCTCTTCTGGGTAGGGCCGAGTTGATGCTGTCCTCTTCTTTGGACTCTTTGCTTTACCAGCACTGGATTTGCGCTTGATCCTTTCTTGAGCCTGGTATGCATTAATTTTCTCCCTCTTCGTGGGAGTGTGAACCCGTTGAGGGACATTGTTATCTCTCACTTTGAAGAGTTCTCGTTTAGGAGTGCTGTGTCTCTTCAGAGGGGTCTTGCCCCCTTTCTCTGGAGTGCACCTTGGTTGAGGATCCCTGGGCTCCTTTTTAGGGGTTTGATCTCCTCGCTTTCTCTTCCTGTTGTGCTTCTTGGAGCTCACTGAAGGTGATGGGCACCCGGTTGACTCCTTCACCGGGGCCCTTTGGCGTTTCCCGCCGGCTGGCGGCTTTCTGCCTTCTTCTTCTTGGGACTGGAACATACAGCTGCAATATGACCAATTCCTCCACAATTAAAGCAAATCATCTCCCCGTAGTCAGGTGGGGATGCTGGTGCTGAAACAGCTGGAAACAATTCCCTCCTGCTTGTTTCTTTCTTGGGACTGGGCGTCTCTTTTGCCACAAGAGATGTCAGTATCTCCATCATCTGGGACATCTGCAACTTCAGGGCATCTACCTCTGTGTCTCTTTCAGGGGTTAAGGCCGACCTGACCGTGGCCACTGGAAGCTTTGTAGACCCCATCACCTGCTTCTCCCGTTTCTCTTCCAACATGGCCTCTTCTTCTCTGACCATTCGAATGAGATCAGGGTAGTCCAGGCTCTTCCCATCCTGCCGGGTGCGTAGAATTAGTGCGACAGGGTCCAGGGGTTGGGCTCCCCTCATCACCTGCTGGGCACGGGCTTCATCTACCTTCCCTGGATCTATCCCCTTCTTCAGGATAATCCTATGCAGGATCTTGTCTATGCGTCCCATGTACTCTGACAGCTTCTCCCCTGTCTTCTGGTAACAGTGTTCCAGTTGATAGGTAAGTTCTGTGACTTTTTCCGTCCCACCAAACACACCTTCCAGGATGTCTATGTAGTCCTGGGCAGTGCAATCCCTTTTGCTTGTCTTCAGATTGCGTATGGCCTCTAAGGCAGGTCCTTTTAGGCTCTCAACAATCCTTTGCTTCTTTCTGCCTTCTGAGACCTCCCATTCTTCTAGGGCCTGCGTGGCACCATCTAACCACTCTTCAAATCCCTCTTCTCCCGAGGGTACAGGTGTCCTCCCTGAAAACATCCGGAGTTTCCTGTATCCCGACATTGGGTAATCCCCGGGGTCTCTTCTGCACTGAGTCACAATCTCCCCTAGGACAGCACACAGTTCTGCACTAAGAGTAGTCTGTGTGGGACTTTCCGCGCCCTTCTGCTCTTCCTTCTTTGGGGATAGAATGGCTTTCATAGGAGAACCTTCTCCCTTGCGCGGCAGCGCATGCAGCAATTGGTAGGCCTGACCATTCGGTGCCTGTATGCTTTGGCTCCTGAACTGCTCTGGAGTCTCTTCCTTCCATTCTATTAAGGCGTATGTGTACCCAGCATCATTTCTCATGTCCATTATCCATGACTTCTGGCATGGGGATAATGACATTATGAGCTGCTTGACTGCCTCTCTCTGCCATATCCCTGGCAGTTCAATAACTGCTGCTGCGGCTGGGTCAGCGGCCCATGTTGCGGACCACCGTCCCACTTCTATTGGGTCCATGCCGGCACCTTCTGGCGGCTTTTCCCGCTGACTCAGGATCCCGGATTACGAGCCCCCACGTGTAGCGCTACCCCCAGTTAAGAGAGCCGCTGGTTTGTTTTGGGTCCCTGAGTACAGCTCCACCAACCCCGGCAATTTGGCTCTACCCGCTCTGGCACAGTTAGTAAAGGGGTATGTATCTATGCACATAAAACCATATCTTATGCTCTAAGTGTAATGGGTATGAACTCACAAGCAGACTGCTGAAATAAGAATAACTGGCTTTACTTTGGCAGTAAGGAAAAGAAATAGCAACATGCATTTGAACATATGACTTACAATACTTTAGCAGGTCCCTGCAATATGCACTTTAACATGTACACATATATGTAACCAACTAGCAATGGGGAAACGGAGCGCCAAGTGTGGCGACCGTCTGCTATGCACCCCTGAGGTGCAATAAATCTATCTGCGCCTACCTAACGGACCAGGCCTGATCCCTAGCAATAGAGCTCAGTCCTTGTACTAGTACAGTATTCTTCACCGGCAATGAATCTGTAGAGGTGGTGCACATGTAGCTTTAAATGGTGTCTTTGTAATCCACAGAAAGTAACATTTGCTGCTCTGAGGTAAATTGCGCCTAGGCAGTTCAGTAGGCAAAAAACGTGTGTATCAATGCAGGATGAGCCTCTCAGCTCTCTCACCAATCCTTGGGTACCGTCCTCGGTCCGGTCCCTCCAATGGCGGCTCTGGTCTCTTCAATGGCGGCTCGGGTCTCCTCAGTCACAGCCCCTGCGCTCCGGTCCTCAGCTCCGACCGACCGACTGTAGGGAAGAGTCTCCGCTCCGCTGCTGCTGACTCTGAGGGATGAGAGTCTCACTCCATCTGCTGCAAGGCCCAGGCTTCAGGCCTTCAGCTCCGGTCCGCACAGGTGTCTCCACTGGCTGTAGTCTCCGCGTCACAAGCTCTGTCAGCAGAGGCAGGCCAGTCCTGTCAGGCCTCAGAAGAGGAAGTGTCCCAAGAGGAAGAGGCGGTCTCCGCTCTTCCTTTTTATAACCTCCCCCAGCAGCCTCTCGGGCGGAAACAAGCAGCCCGGGAGCCTGGGGAATCATGGGGGATGTAGTCTCTTCCCCTGAAAGGGGTACGACCCCGCTACACACTACTTCTGGCAGCCTCTCCCCGGCGGTGTTTGAGCAGATAAACTTCCACATGCGGGTGGGCGGTGAGAGATGACATAACTAACTCTCTGCTCACCTGCGGGTGCAGCTCTGTCAAAAGCAGCCTTTGTGGCCCTGCTGTAGGGGCAGAACAGAGGTGATGCAAGGCGGGCAGTGAGAGATGTCATCTCTCTGCTGCCCGCCGCAACGATGAATACAATTTGCCCTACATTTATGAAGAAAGATCATTTATTTGCAATTTTTTTGTAACAGAAACTAAGAAAAACAAGT
Organism: Lithobates sylvaticus; assembly: GCA_028564925.1. Taxonomy (NCBI): domain Eukaryota; kingdom Metazoa; phylum Chordata; class Amphibia; order Anura; family Ranidae; genus Lithobates; species Lithobates sylvaticus. The sequence continues at coordinate 573,267,868 of CM053029.1, forward strand.
TTTGTTTCTTGTCTTTTTAAATGTTTGCCCTTTTTTTGTTTATTTAACAAAAAAAAAAACCCAGTGGTGATTAAATACCACCATAAGAAAGCTCTATTTGTGTGAAAAAAAATGATACACATTTAATTTGGGTACAGTGCTGCATGACCGTGCAATTGTCGTTCAAAATGTGACAGCTCTGAAACCTGAAAATTGGCCTGGACAGGAAGGGGTAAAAGTGCCCTCTATTTTAGGGTGACCAGACATCCCCAGTTTCCGGGGACAGTCCCGGACTGAGGACACTGTCTCCAGACCAAGTCTGTCCCCGGTTTTGTCCCTGAATTCAGGGGCGGCACAAGATAGGAGCTTGAGGGGTGCTCAAGCACCCTCACAAATTCTTTAAGCACCCACAAATAATAATAAATAAAATAAATAATAATAATAATAAATAATAATAAAATGTAAAATATGTACATCAATTGTACATTTTATTATGATTATTTCTTACCTTTTGCAGAGAGGGTGACACCATCTCTACTATATTCTAATACACTGGTTGATTTGCATCTCTGTTGTTATTATTGTATATAGGGGGTTTCACCATTATTTGCACATTGAAGCTCTGCAATTTCTCAAAATATTTTTGCAGAGGGGATGACACCATCATTACTATATTGCAATACATTGGTTGATTTGCACTGGATATTCATCTATAGGTTTTACTATTCCACTTAAATGTCCATTTGTAGAATTGTATAAAGAAAGTGTAGGGTTGTGTTGCATTTTTTTGGGCTTTTTATTGGTCTACAGAGGCCAGGACATACTGATCACCATTGTACACCATGAAGAAACCTCCACTTGCTGACCACACACACTTTTGGCCACGCCCACATGTGTGCGGTAGCAGCTTCGCACGCTGCATTGGCACTTTTACCTCAAACACCACCATAGCCCCCCAAAAAGAATTGTATGGCGCCGCCCTTGCCCAGATTGGATTTAAATTTTTCTGCCCCATACCTCCCTCCAAGTTTTTCCCCTATCTTATCTTCTTAACATTTGGTAGTCATATCCCCAAAAGTATCTTTTTTTTTAATCTCATGAATGAAACGTGAGAAATAACATATATATCACATACCTCCCAACTTTTTAAGAAGGGAATGAGGGACACCTATAAGCAAAGGTATGTAGGCATAGGACACACCCTCTGCCATGCCCCCTTAAAGGAGAATTATATCAAAAAACGTATTAGTTAAACCCACAAGTGCTTTTTTACCACTACTATTCTTTTATATTGGCTTTTGAAATTCAAAAATGCAGCAATTTAGAAATTGGATGAAAGGTTTAGCACTGAGAAATACTTTTTGAAAGATAAAAAGTGCATTTTATATGCCACTATATAGATCAGATCAAAATGAGGGATAGATGAGATGGAAAAGGGGACAGGGGAACTTTGTTCCAAATCAGGGGCAGTCCCTCGAAATCTGGGACAGTTGGGAGCTATGTATATCATACAATCATTCCATAAACACATACCGTATATACTCGAGTATAAGCCGAGATTTTCAGCCCTTTTTTTAGGGCTGAAAGTCCCCCCCTCGGCTTATACTCGAGTCAGCACCGTCTGTCTGCATGAACAGCATGTCATGCAGACAGACGGCAGTGTTCACTGTTCAAAAGCCGCGCCGCGCCTCTGCCTCCTCCAAATTTAAAAGCCGCGCCTCCTCCTCCTCCTCATCCGTGATAGGCGGACACTAATTTTCCCAGCAGTAAGTCAGTGTGCAGTGTTCTGCCTATCACGGACGTCCTGTCATTCTCATCTCATGGACGAGGATGAGAGGATGTCCGTGATAGGCGGAACACTGCACACTGACTGCAGGGAAAACAGAGTGTTCCTCCTATCACGGACGAGGAGCGGCTTTTGAATCTGTAATGGCGCCATACACGCTGAACGCCAGGATCAGCAATGGGGGGACACAGGACGGGGGACACAGGACATCCAGCGATCGTGCCGACAAGGAGGCATTAACGATCGCAAGCCTGCAATGGTGGACAGATCGGAGGTGACAGATCGGCACATCGGCACAGGTAGGCTGCAATGGGGACACAGGGGGGGGGTTTGTGCAGGACACAGGGGACATGCAGCTGCAGATGGGCATTTGCTGACACTCTTTTCCACTTACAGTAGCTGCTGCATTTTTCACCCTCGGCTTATACACGGGTCAATACGTTTTCCCAGTTTTTTTGTGGTAAATTAGGGGCCTCGGCTTATATTCGGGACGGCCTATACTCGAGTATATACGGTACATCATACACTGCATATATAATTTGAGAAAAAAATATGCTTATAAAATAGTTTACCATTTGCCAATAATAAAAAAAAAAAAAAATATGTCAGCGGATTTCATTTTAAAAATCTGGTCACCTTACTGTATTGAAGTGGTTAATAAAACCTAACATACAGCATACCTCCCAACATTTTGAGATGGGAATGAGGGACACCTACTAGCAAAAGTATGTAGGCATAGGACACGCCCCCCTCACCACGCCCTCTTAAAGGAGAATTAACCCCAACAAATGATGAGTTAAACCCACAAGTGCTTTGTTACCACTATATTCCTTTATATTGGCTTTTGGAATTTACAAATGCAGCAATTTAGAAATTGGATGAAAGGTTTAGCGCTGGGAAACACTTTTTGAAAGATAAAAAGTGCATTTTATACACAACTATATAGACCAGACCAAAATGAGGGACAAATAAGGAGGAATGAGGGACAGAGGGACATTGTGCCAAAATCAGGGACCATCCCTCTAAATCAGGGACAGTTGGGAGCTATGTATACAGCCCGAAGTGTGTGCAAAAAGCGAGGATTCAGTAATTACTTCCCCAGTGATCTCTGCAGGAAAAAAAAGGAAATGAAACAACCATCCTTTCACTATCTGTATATTTTCATCTGCAATCATGAAAGTGGCTTGTCTGCTGTCAAGCTTCTGTTGTCACTGCTGTATAACTTATAACATCGTAGAGCCCCAATGAATGCTCATTACAGTATGCGCTTTAAGCCACACCACCCTTATGCTTGAATAATTAAGATCAATCATAACTAAGGACATAAAAAATTAATGACTTGCATTTGACACTGCACTTTTTTTACATTCTAAATATCATTCAGCTGCTTTAAATCAATGAGCTTTGAATAATACATTAAGAAAAAGCCTAAAAGGAGCTTAGTGTTTACACTGGAGGGGGTGAACTATGGAGGCAAATTTACTGAATATCCATTTTTTTTTTATGGCTGTTTAAGTTTTAAGCATTTTACACTTGATGTTGGCTTGTGGTTTTCTTTAATAACAATGTGCTTCATGCACAAATGTGCACTTACCCACTATGCTACAATATTGATTTTATTATTTTATTAAAATTTTTTTTTTTTTGTAACAGAATAAAAACATGAAAGGTTATTTTATTTGGATTACAGAACAATCACGCACTTTGTAATATGAAAACAAATATAAAATCAAACGACACAGATGAATTCAATTACAACAGCTACCACAAAATCGTACAAAAGTACATTAACATTACAATGAGGCAGCCCTGTGTATAGTAAAATACACGCTCTGTACATTCCAATATCTAAATCAATACACAATAAAGGTTTGCCGAAGTTCTGCACGTTAAGCTGGAATCCTCTGAACTCCATAGGAGCCGACATTTCGAAATCAGTTCTGGCCATTTTCAAGTCTAATAGGCAAGGGATTATTAAACAAGTGGAACTGCTTTGTGTGGGAGCTGCCCTTTTAATATTGTATAAAGTACAACACAAAAAATGCTAAATTACAAAAAAAAAAAACTCGCTTGGGGTGCCCTAAATCTGCCCTGTATAATGTATACAATGTACTACAGGAAAAGTGACATTTAAGGCCCCTTTCACATGGACGGACCGTTCAGATCCGCCTGTCAGTTTTGACGGCGGATCTGAACGGGCGCTCCATGTTAGTCTATGGAGTGTCGGATGTAAGCGGAGACATCTCCGCTGACATCCGACCCGGTCCGATCCGCCAAAAGCAGACGTATGGCTCTACGTCCAGATCCGTCGCTGGCGGATCGGATCGGGTGAGATCTGATGAAAACGGACACACTGTCTGTTTTCATCCGATCTCTCCATAGAGACCAGCGGCGCTCGCAAGCCCCTCCCCGCTCAGTGAGCAGAGAGGGACCTGTCATTCGCCGGCTCAGCGGAGATCAACGGAGAGATCTCCCGCCTCGTGTGAAAGGGGCCTTAAGGGTTGCTAAACCCACAACAGTAAAATCTGTCTGTATATGCAGTAAAGCATGCTTGTTATACTCACTGTGGAACCTAAGGGGTTAATCCTCTGCATTATGTAAAAAGGCTGTTTGATCCTGTCTTGTCTTGTTCTTCTACTGTCCCCAGCCCCCCCCCCCCCATCTCCTGATAGCCTGAGAGCCTTTGGAGGCACTCTGCACATGCTCAGTTTGGTGTGTATTTCTTTTTTTTTTCTTTCTTGGGAGTGTGCATGTGATCATTCAGCACAGGGCCAATCAGCACTGTCCAGACAGAGGGTCGGGGTTGTGCAGCCGGAGGACAATCAGGGGAGAATGAAAACTCCTCCTACCAGGGGCGGACTGACCATTCGGCCACTGGGCCCTGGGCCACTATGGGGCCCCATCAGGGTTGCCAGCCTCAGTAAAACCAGGGACAGTATGTCAAAATCTGTTTTTTTTTACATCTGTTTCTGAAATGTCCCTTACCGACATCCTTTTGGTCTAAATATCGAGAGATTATAGCTTCCCCACCTCTCCAGTACCTTCTCAGCCAGCAGAAACATGTCTGTGTATACTGTGTGATTGTATACTGTGTGTGTGTGTGTGTATACTGTGTGGCCCCATAATCTCTGATTGCCTGGGGGCCCCATAATCTCTGATTGCCCGGGGGCCCCTGGAGTTGTCAGTCCGCCACTGCCTCCTACCAGCTTTAAGCAGACACTGATAGAGGTCACAAGACTGCTATATACTGCTGTCGAGAAAAGGTATTTAAATTTACTAAAACTATTGCATTTCCACGTCCTGTGTACTGTGGGAGACAAGATATGGTGAATGAAGGCTCCTGGGTTTAGTAACACTTTAAAAAAACAAATAAATCAAAGCAATCAATCAATGCAAAATTCAATGAAAATCATCAGCTTTCTCCAAATCTATGAACGTCCCTTAAAGTGTAAAGTTAAAAACAAAAGTCTCTGGGCGTTATTTACTAAAGGCAACTCCACTTTGCACTACAAGTGTACTGGAAGTGCACTTGAAAGTGCAGTCGCTGTAGATCTGAGGGGGAAATGCAAGGATAATAAAGAAAACAGCATTTTTTGCTTGTACATGATTGGATGATAAAATCAGCAGAGCTTCCCCTAATTTCAGATCTTCCCCTCAGATCTAAAGCGACTTGCAGTGCACTTGTAGTGCAAAATGGATTTGCCTTTAGTAATTCAACCCCAGAGCAGTGTTGCCAACCGCCCCTAGATTTACGGGCAGCCCGTAAATTTAACCCCTTTTTCGGGCTGCCCGTTAAAGTCTGTTATGGGCACCGGTGCAGTAACGTAATTGCACCGCCCGGCGCCATTTTTTAATAAACGATCGAGAGAGAGAGGCCACGGCGGCCGGTGACTCCTGTCCTGCAGAGCACTCATCGTAAGCGGAGGAGCCGAGCAGCCAGGGGTAACGGTGAGGAGGAGGAGAGTGACTGAAACTGTGGGGGGATATCATAGTGAAAAGGGGACAGATAGAGAGGAGGACATTACTGGGAGTCGGGAGGCTGAAGCCATGCCATGCAGGGGACAGAGACTGATGTGCTCTGTCCACCATCATATTACTTCTCCAGTCCACATCATCAGTGTGCTGTGTCCTCCTTCTGTCCCCTATTCACCTCTCCACAGGTCAGCTGCCCTGACCTGTGGAGAGATGAAAGGGGCACAGGGAGAGGACACAGCACACCGATGATGTGGAGAAGTAATATGATGGTGGACAGATGAGGAGGCAGCCTCTGTCCACCTCCTGTAGTATGCCTGCAGCCTCTGTCCACCTCCTGTAGTATGCCCGCAGCCTCTGTCCACCTCCTTTAGTATGTCCACAGCCTCTGTCCACCTCCTTTAGTATGTCCGCAGCCTCTGTCCACCTCCTTTAGTATGTCTGCAGCCTCTGTCCACCTCCTGTAGTATGTCCGCAGCCTCTGTCCAAATCCTGTAGTATGCCTGCAGCCTCTGTCCACCTCCTGTAGTATGCCCGCAGCCTCTGTCCACCTCCTTTAGTATGTCCGCAGCCTCTGTCCACCTCCTTTAGTATGTCCGCAGCCTCTGTCCACCTCCTTTAGTATGTCTGCAGCCTCTGTCCACCTCCTGTAGTATGTCTGCAGCCTCTGTCCAAATCCTATAGTATGCCTGCAGCCTCTGTCCACCTCCTGTAGTATGCCCGCAGCCTCTGTCCACCTCCTGTAGTATGCCCGCAGCCTCTGTCTACCTCCTTTAGTATGTCTGCAGCCTCTGTCCACCTTCTGTAGTATGCCCGCAGCCTCTGTCCACCTCCTTTAGTATGTCCGCAGCCTCTGTCCACCTCCTTTAGTATGTCCGCAGCCTCTGTCCACCTCCTGTAGTATGTCCGCAGCCTCTGTCCACCTCCTGTAGCAATTTTTTGCGGGCAAAGGTGTTGGCGTTTCAATCATCATGGCACCATGGTTGATATGGTGTCAGGGTGATCAAAGCGCATTTTTTCTATTGTTACATTCTAATATATAATGAAGTGGTTCAACTCACCATAATGCAGAATCAGCGGGAGCCCTGGGCGTATCACTTGCCACATCTCCTGCCATCTAATGCATCATGTCCCTTGCCACCGTCGCCTGTCACCAGCAGCAGCAGCAGCAGCTTTTTAACTTGCCACCGTCACCTGCCACTAGATGTGGATTGTCACTTGCCACATCATAAAAGTAATTTTTCTTTTGAAGATCAACACTCACTATTTGTTATCACAACACTGGGTAATGATCAAAGATGCCCGTTTGGTGTCCCTAAAAATTGCAGAATTGCGGTCACCATGCCTAAATACAATAACTATAAAAAGAAGGATTACAGGGGAAAGGATCCCACCGAGAAGAGACACAGGCGGACCAAGCTGCTTAATAAGGGAATACATTTATTACAAAAATGTATTTAATACAAAAAAAAATGCCAAGACCAGGTACCCATCACCAGATTGTCACTTGCCACGTCACCTGCCACCATTTGCAGATTGTCACTTGCCATGTCACTTGTCACGTCACCTGCCACCATTTTCAGTTGTCACTTGCCACCATTTGCAGATAGTCAGTTGCCACGTCACTTGCCACCATTTGCAGATTGTCACTTGCCACGTCACCTGCCACCATTTGCAGATTGCCACTTGCCACGTCACCTGCCACTAGATGTGGGTTGTCACTTGCCATGCCAGCCAGTGCAGCCAAATGTGCATTGTCACTGCATTGGTGGCAGGCTGGCAGCACTGGTCTATTTAGTGAGGGCAGGAAAGCAGAGATGCAGGGCGGGCAGAGAGAGATGATGTAATCTCTCTGCTCCCCGCCGCGCCCCTGACATTTAAGAGGCCCGCGCTGTAACGGCAGAAGAGCGCTGATGTGGGGCGGGCAGTGAGAGATGATGTCATCTCTCCGCTGCCCGCCGCACATCGCTCCCACATTGAAGTGGCCCGGCTGTGAGGGCGGAAGAGTGGTGACGTGCGGGTGGAGAGAGATGATGTCTCTCTCCTCACCTCCAATGCCACCTGTCCGTCGCAGCCACAGCCCCAACCTGCTTGTTAGGCAGGGATGCCAGAGACTCGGGACTATGGGCTGCAGATTCGGGGCTCCAGCCTCGATAGCCACCCCCTGGCGACGCCTATGCCAACAGGAGTGAAAATATGCAGGATTGAACAACAAGAGAGGTCTCATCGTATAAAACCATAAACATTTATTTAAAATAAGAGCATTGGAGGGGATAACTGGGTGGGGCAACAGTATAAAAAAATTTGGGGAGGCTAACCACCTAAGGACCGAGCCTCTTTCTGAGATTTGCTGTTTAGTTAAAAACTGTTTTTTTGCTAGAAATTTACTTATAACCCCCAAACATTATACATTTTTTTCTAACAACCATGAAAATAAAATGGCGGTCATTGCAATACTTTCTGTCACACCGTATTTGCGCAACGGTCTTACAAGCACACTTTTTTGGGAAAAAATGCACTTTTTTGAATTAAAAAATAAGACAACAGTACAGTTAGCCCAATTTTTTTTTATATTGTGAAAGGTAATGTTATGCCGAGTAAATTGATACCCAACATGTCACGCTTCAAAATTTCGCCCGCTCGTGGAATGGCGACAAACTTTTACCCTTAAAAATCTCCATAGTCGAAAAATTCTACAGGTTGCATGTTTTGAGTTACAGAGGAGGTCTATGGCTAGATTTATTGCTCTCGCTCTACCGATCATGGCGATACCTCACAGGTGTGGTTTAAACACCGCTTTCATATGTGGGCGCTACTCACGTATTCATTCGCTTCTGCACACGAGCTTGGCGATACGGGGCACGTTTAACATTTTTTTTTTTTTCTTATTTATTTTACCTTTTTTTTTTTTTTTTTTACACTGTTCTTTAAAAAAAAAAAAATTGTCACTTTTATTCCTATTACAAGGAATGTAAACATCCCATGACAGGACCACTTAAATATGAGATTTGGGGTAAAAAAAAAAAAAATTGTCATTTGCAAAAAAAATAACAAAAAAACGGCCCTTTAAAAGCTATGGGCGCAAGTGACGTTTTGATGTTGCTTCCACCCTGCAATGGTATGGAGACGGGTGGGGGCCATCTTCTCCTCACTCGTCTCCATACCCAGCAATGACAATGACAAGGATTTGATCGCCTCAGCCGCTACCAACAGATCCGGTAAGCGGCGGAAGGCACCGGAGCGCGGTGGGAGGGGGGCCTCTCCCGCTGCCGATAAAAGTGATCTTGTGGCGATTCCGCCGCAGAGACCACTATTATTGGAAACCGGACTGCTGGCTGAAGAAGAAAATACCGGGGTTATTGCAGCTATCTGCTGCCATAACAAAGATATCGCTCTTCAAATTAAGGACGTATATCGGCGTGCGGCAGTCTGGAAGTGGCTAAAGAAGGGCAGCATTGCAGTTTGGGAGAGGAGCAGGCCAGTAATACTCCTGAGCCTCGTGCATATAGACTTCAAGTATAACTAAAGGAAACTTTTTTTTTTTTAGTTTTGGATAGAGGGGAGATGGATTAGACCCCTCCGCCAGTAGTTATTGCTGTCTTGTGTCCCTGTTAGGGAGATTCACCCTCTCTATTTGTCCTGTTTTCCATTATAACTGAATGTGAAAGTAAAAGAAAATCCTGAATTTTGGGTTGTCCCCAGAAAAGTAATGAAAGGAATATATTCTAATGGGGACACTAGTTCTGTGCAATTGTCAGTTAAAGTAACGCAGTGCTGTACTGCAAAAAATCACCTAGTCATGAAGGGCGGTAAAACTTTCCACAAATTTTTGCCATAAAGTTGACGTTACGTCTTTATTGGGGAGATTAGAGAAAAGGGGAGGAGTAGGACTTTCAGACCTCGTCAGTATCAGAAACCTGACAATCAAGTTTTGAAGAAATTAGATTTTTTTTCTATTTTTTTTTTTATTGGATATGTTTTATAGCAGAAAGTAATAAATATTGTTTTTTTTTTTTTTTTCAAAACTGTCGGTCTTTTTTGTTTATAGCACACAGCGTGGGGGAAAAAAAAGACATACATTTTATTTGACCTCGCAATTATTAGTTAACCACGTAAGCTCCAGAAGGTCAGAAGGTCCAGACCATTTTTTGTGATACAGTGTTCTGACGATAAGTCCCCCCATCGGATAGTGTCCGCCCTATACTGCGCAGACGCAGCGCTTGCGCAGTACGGAGGACAAGGAGACGCCAAAAGTCTCAGAAGATGAACGGCGCCTGCGCACTTAATAGTACCTTCTGCCCTGAGGCCAGGTTCAAGGCCCACCATCCAAGTGGACATAGATGATGTAAGACAGCACTTTGTAACAGTGACCCTTGCGGGCTCGCTTCGCTCACCACGTTTCGCTCGTCACGCTTCGGCACGGCCTCACTTCGCTCAGCTTCTTTTTATTCTAACTCTATGTGCACTTGGATGGTGGGGCTTGAACCTGGTCTCAGGGCAGAAGGTACTATTAAGTGCGCAGGCGCCGTTCATTTTCGGAGACTATGCAAGCGCAGTACAGGGCGGACACTATCCAACGGGGGACAGCATTCTACAAGACACCGGCACTGCATTACTTTAAAGGGGTTGTAAAGGTCAGTTTTCTATTTTCTAAATAGGTTCCTTTAAGCTAGTGCATTGTTGGTTCAATTACCTTTTCCTTCGATTTCCCTTCTAAATGTTTTTTTTTTCTTTGTCTGGATTTCTCACTTCCTGTTTCTCCTCAGTAAACTTCACACCATCATCCGAGCGGTGTTTAGTCAGCCAGAACAGCTTACTGAACAGCTTACTGAGGAGGAACAGGAAGTGAGAAATTCAGACAAAGAAAACAAAGAAAAAAAAACATTTAGAAGGGAAATCGAAGGAAAAGGTAAGTGAACCAACAATGCACTAGCTTAAAGGAACCTATTTAGAAAATAAAAAACAAACCTTTACAACCCCTTTAACTGACAATTGTGCGGTCGTCTGACGCTGTACCCAAATAAAATTGATGTCCCTTTTTTCCCCACAAATAGAGCTTTGTTTTGGTGGTATTTAATCACCTCAGCATTTTTTTTTTTGCGCTATAAACAATTTTGAAAAAAACAAAAAACTATATTTTTTACTTTCTACTATAAAACATATCCAAAAAAAATGTAGAAAATCGAATTTCTTCATCAATTTAGGCCAATATGCATTCTGCTAAAAAATTTTTGTAAATCCCAGTAAGCGTATATTGATTGGTTTGTGCAAAAGTTATGGTGTCTACAAAACTATGGGATATATTTATGGAATTTATTTTATTTTATTTTTTTACTAGTAATGGTGATCAGCGACTTAAGTGACACTTTATGGGGGACCAGTGACCCCAGTACAGTGATCAGTGCTAAAAATTCTGCCATGTTACTGTACTAATGACACTGGCTGGGAAGGGGTTAACATCAGGGGTGATCAAAGGGTTAAATGTGTTCCTAGTGACATGGACATTCGTTGTACTGTTCATTTAAGCACAAGAGACTCCATTTTGTTCTCACTGTTGAAATGTGTTCAGTAACCTTCACCTAACACACAGACACATCTCCTCTAGAAACTCTCTACTCCCCCCCTCCCCTATCCATGTTTTACTTTTGCAATTGTTCTATTCGCTAGCTTTTAATAATATATTTCTATTTGTTTAGCTTTTAATAACGTATTTCTATTTGTTAGTTTTTTAATAACATCTCACACCACCCCTTTCTTATCTGTGTATAAAATAACATGTAATAATAAATTTCGTCAGAACGGACATTTTAAACACAGTGATTGATTCCTGTGAATCTGTTCCTGCAGCTGCAGTATTAACTTTTATTTTAGAGTCCCAATCAGAAATTAGTCATAACAGTTTTGGCGAGTCAGATATCAGGAGTTTGGCAGAGTTTCCAGAAGGAACCGCGATTCGATCGGGATCATCGGGAACGCAGACCTCTAAATGCCGGCTAGGTAAGCTGTCCTTAAGCTTGCTATATTTCTGCCTTTCCTATGTATTCTATCTGTCGGTTCTCAAGGAAACCAGACCACTCTCGGACCTTTCTGGTTGGGTAACGTGTGTGTGTGAATGTGTTTGTGTCCCCCTTCACGGGTTGGACTGTGTGTGGATAGGGAGAATCCTCTGCAGTTCCCTGCGTTGACTCCTTGTGGGCGACCTGGGTCAGAGGCGCATGGTAGGGTCAGATAAAACTCACGGAGAAGAGAAGAGACGAGGAGGGTCTCTTAATGAGTGTTTTGTCTATTGTCATAAACCCCTTCTATCCACGTAGATAAGTGGAGACTATTCTTGTAAATCTGCAGATTTGCTGTACTATTTGTTTTAGAGGCAAGAGGGTATAGGCACTAGTAGAGAAGACTGGCCAGTCATTATGGGCATTAAAATAAGTAAGGGAATGAAGGGTAAGAGGCCTTCAGATAATGCCCAGCGCAAGATGAGCGCTAGAGAATATATGAACCGAAGGTACGGTTCCGCCTATACTGAGCCCCTAGATAAATGGGTAGAATGGACAAAGGGAACAGCTAAACCTTTAAAATCTGAAGGGACTTTTGATTTACAAGTATGGCAAACTTTTCTGCACGATTATGGCCCACTACTGTGCAGTGAAGGAACGTGGAGAATAGCTTGCACATGGGAGACAGAAGCTAAAGTAGCAAATCAAACTGGCTTGACGGAGATGTTTAATAAAAGTACTGCCCAAATTTACTACGTTTGGCCAGAAGACTCTGTAGAAGAGGACCCCCCACCTTATGTGGCTGCCAGTTTGGCTTTAAGGGGTCCAAGAACAAAAGCAAAAGAATTAGATTACATGGAACACACAAAAGATGAGCTGGGCAATATAGTAGAGAGCAGAGGTTTAACAGCCCCGTATCAACCTACAAAGAGGGATTTGTCTCATATCCTAGAAACGGATGATTGGCATAAATCAAAAGGCACATATGCAAAACTAGATCTCTCTGAACTTAAGGCTTTGGCCAGAGAAAGAGAGATAGATTCTGAACTTCCAGGGCAAACCATAATTTCCAAATTGTGGCAGCAAGATGAAGAGAGAAGGAAGGGAGATGCTGCCCCTTCTGCCCCGGTCACAGAGCAATCTGCTTCAGTTTATCCTGTCAGAACCCAATTAGTTTTTGAAGGTAATGCTTTTGACAGTAAGTCTCAAATTAAATGGCATGTACCTTTCAGTCCCCAAGATATGAGAGCCATATTAGAGGGATTGGGAGACCCTAGAAAGAATCCAATTGGGTTTGCAAACAAACTTAGTGCTGCACAGGAAGCATATGAGGCTTCTGCTACTGACATTCATCAGCTTCTTATTAAAGCAGTGGGAAGCAACATGTCTGGCTATATACTTAAGGAATGTGGTGTAGACATCAAAACTCTAGGTAAGATGGTTAGTGGACGGGAGGTTTGTGGGAAATTGAAGGAAAATTTGCCCCAAATATATGGACAAACCAGACATGCTGAATTTATGAATGCTAAGCAAGGGAAAGAGGAAGCAGCAGGGGCTTATTGGAGGCGGTTAAGCGATATGGCTGAGGAAGCAGGCATTAATGTAGAGGAAGAGAAGGTGGGAGAAACTGCAAGTCCATCTACGCAACTGGTGAAACAAAGGTTTCTTGATGGTTTAATACCCCAGTTGAAAGAGAAGTTGTTCACAGCAAGGCCTGAGGCAGGCAATATGTCTATTCGAGACGTCCTGCCTATCCTGTTATCCATAGAAAACAGGATTAACCAAAAAGACAGCAAACCCAAGGTTATGTACATGGGGAAGCAGAGAGGAAGAGGAAGAGGCAAAGGCAATTTCAGAAATCATGGCGATCGGGGACCAATCATATGCTACAATTGTGATGGGGAAGGACACATAGCTAAATTCTGCCATCTTCCTGACCGTAGACTAGAAAAGAGCTTAGAAGCACCTCATGCTGATCCCAGTACAAAAGCAGTGGATCAGGCATAGGAAAATGGCATACCAGTATCAATCATGTTAAATAGAGGAGACAATGGTCCGAGACCAGAGTAAAAGTATTTTTACAAGAACTCCCCTATCCTGGAGGAGAAACAGAATTAACCTGTTTAATAGATACTGGTGCAAGCCGAAGTGTTTTTAATATAGAGGACTTACCTCCAGGATTATTATCTACAAATGTTATCTCTGGTGTTGGCCTAACCGGGACCTCTACTGATTTGGTCGAGTCCAAGCCACTTAAACTCAGGCTAGGACAGCAAACAGAAATTGTCACTAAAGTGTTAGTTTCAGACACAGTTCCTACCAATCTTCTGGGAGCTGACATTTTGAACCAAATTTTAGCAAACATAGACTACACTCCTACAGGAGTCCAAGTGGTCAGTAGTCTGTCAGGAGAAGTTTTAAATTCTGCCTGTGGAGTATTTTTAATCCAAGACTCCACTCCGCCATTTCCACCAGAATTGAAAGTGATTCCCACTGAATTATGGGCCACCAGCAAATATGATGTAGGTCTGCTGGATTGCACCCCAGTCATGATAAAAATAAAACCAGGATCCCATCTCCCACAGATTAAACAGTACCCACTGAGTATTGCTCAGACTGAGGGGATAAAGGATCAAATCACTCAACTGAAAGCAGCACGGGTTGTTGTACCAATTAAGTCCCAAGTCAACACACCCCTGTTCCCAATTGCAAAGAAGCCAAACAAGAAGGGTGGGCAGGTGACATACCGCATGGTGCATGATTTGAGAGCCATTAACAATATAATTGAGGCAGATACCCCGATCGTGCCCAACCCCCACACTTTACTAAGTGGAATACCTGCCTCCAGCACCTACTTTACAGTGATTGATCTTGCAAATGCTTTCTTTTCGGTGCCCCTGCACCCAGATTGCTGGCACCTTTTTTCATTTACCCATGATGCCCAAAAGTTAGCATGGACAAGATTGCCCCAAGGCTGTGTGAGTAGCCCCTCTGAATTTAATACTGCGTTAAAGCAAGTATTGGACCAATGGTCCCCCTCACACCCAAACACAGTTTTGCTTCAGTACATAGACGATTTGCTTATTTGTTCTGATACAAGGGACATTTGTAGCAAAGAAACAGTAAGCCTTCTCATGTTTCTCTATAACAGTAACAACAAAGTTAGCAAAGATAAGCTACAATACTGCCAAGAGAAAGTGATCTTCCTGGGTCACTGCATTTCACATGGAATCCGTCATCTAACCCCAGATCGAGTTAAAACTCTACAAAAATTTGAAAAGCCAAGAAATGTACGGCAACTACGTGCCTTCCTGGGGTTAGTGGGATATTGTAGGGACTGGATTCCGAATGCATCAGAACTTTTGGCTCCTCTATATGAGGCTACCACTAGAAATCCTTTCAACCTCACATGGGAAAATGAATTGCAGATGAAGGAGCTTATTAAAATTTTGTCTGAAGCTCCCGCCATTGGACTTCCTGACTATACTAAAACTTTCTCATTGTTCTGTCATGAAGTCAATGGATTTGCTGCAGGTGTACTCACCCAGCTACATGGAGACAAACAGAGGCCTGTGATGTATGTATCGGCCTCATTAGACCCCGTCATCAAAGGCTCCCCCAGTTGTATGCGAGCCATAGCAGCCTGCATTTTGCTGCTAGACAAAGTAACTGAGCTTGTACTAGATTCTGCTCTGATCCTGTATGTACCACATGCAGTACAGGAAATCATGAATCAAGTAAATACCAGACATGTGTCTGCCAGTAGATTTGACAAGTACCAGTCTGCTCTTTTTGCTCCATCGAATTTAACAATCAAACGTTGTGTTACTTTAAATCCGGCAACTCTTCTTCCTATAATTGATGAGGAAGATGCAACAAATGGTACTGATGTAGAACCCGAGAGTTTCTCTCATGATTGTATGGCTCTGATGGAGGTAGAAAGGGCCTCTGTCACACCAGCAAAAGATGAGCCTTTATCAGATTGTGACACACACTTATTTGTAGATGGTTCCAGATTTTACACTGATGATGGTCAGCCACACACAGGGTTTGCTGTAACCACTACAGACACCATTTTACATCAGGAAGCATTGATACCCCAGATGTCAGCACAGGAAGCGGAGTTGTGTGCTGTAGTCAAAGCATGTCATCTCCTAGAGAATCAAAGGGGAAACATTTACACTGACAGCAGATATGCATTTGGAATAGCTCACGATTTTGGGCCTATCTGGAAAGCACGGAATTTTCTGACTAGTGCAGGGAGTGCTTTCTAATGGTGTGGGGGGATGGTTTAACTGTGGGAAGACAGAGATCCATGTTCCTGCTCAGGAGAAGTAAATTATCTCTTTCTTCTCTTGTCACAGAACAGCGATCTACCTTATTTACATAGGCAGATCGCTGTTCTGCCTCTGTCGGGAATGATCATCAGGTCTGCCGGACCCACTAATTGACTCCTGCCAGGGCTGGTAGATGGATTTTTGACACCCTAGGCGAAACCTCATTTTGCTGCCCCTCCTTGGCTCCACCCCCTTTTCCCTGCCCATGTAAACCCCACCTTTTTAATGAAGCGCCCTTTAAATGCAGCCTCACCAGCACATTCAGCCTCGCCAGCACCCATCAATGCAGTCATCAATGCAGCCTCACCAGCGCCCATCAATGCAGCCTCACCAGTGCCCCTCAATGCAGCCTCACCAGCACCCATCAATGCAGCCATAAATGCAGCCTCACCAGCGCCCAACAATTCAGCCTCACCAGCGCCCAACAATTCAGCCTCACCAGCGCCCATCAATGCAGCCTCACCAGCGCCCATCAATGCAGCCTCACCAACACCCATCAATGCAGCCTCACCAGCGCCCATCAATGCAGCCTCACCAGCACCCATCAATACAGCCTCACCAGCACCCATCAATGCAGCCTCACCAGGACCCCTCAATACAGCCTCACCAGCGCCCATCAATGCAGCTTCACCAGCACCCATGAATGTAGCCTTACCAGCGCCCATCAATGCAGCCTACCAGTACCTATCAATGAATGTTTGCTTGCTTCTATTAATTCAGGAGTTGGAACACAGACAGAGTCCTCCGCCTGCTGATGCTGAGACTTAGTTGCTTGCTGCAGAGAGAAAAAAGTAGGAACACCAGTGTCCTGGCATCCTAGGCAGCAGGGCGCCCTAGTTGGCTGCCTAGTTTGCCTAGTGGTAGCACTGGCCCTGGCTCCTGCTGTTTCCAATCACAGCGGGAGCTGAAGCCTGCGCAAGAACCCGGAAGCGTAAGAACGCGTACCTGTTTTTTGCGCAGAAGAGACGCCGCCCCGCAGCATATGTATGTGGGGCAGTCAGCAACTGGTTAAAATAACACAGTGCCTAATCGCAAAAAATGGCCTGGTAAGGAAGGGGGTAAATCTTCCTGGAGGTGAAGTGGTTAATAAACTTGGGTCCCCACAAACTTTTGCCATAAAGCCGACGTTCCGTCTTTGTTGGGGCAATTAGGGAACAGGGGAGGAGTAGGACTTCCAGACCTCATCGGTATCAGAAACAGAACCTGAAAATCAAGTTTTGCTCAGGCAGATGCGTACGAAGAGAGGAGAAATGCTTGTTTTAAAAAAAAAAAAAAAAATGCTGTTCATTGCCTGCAAGACAAAAAAAATAAAATAATAAAAAACCTTTTGTTATTTTGCTTCAGTAAGAAAGCATCTTATTATATAGGTTGTTTTGTCTTTTGGCTGTTTTGCACAGCTGATTTCCTATCCCCTTACTGCTTCCTTTCATCTGCCGAGCTGCCTTTCTCTCAATGTGGAGGCGGTGATGCTATAGGCTGACATATGGTCCTGTTCTTCTACTGGGCTTCCCTCTGGTGCATCATTAGCATGCTCTACTAGGCAGGTCTGCATCACTGGAAGAGAGGAGATCCCGATTCAAAGCACAATGCTGCCTGAGATGATGAACACGGCTCAACTGTGCACAACTTAGGGTCACCTACAGGTAAGGGCCACCTATTACATATCTGGCTTTACTGTTATTATCATCCTTCCCATCCAGGGATGGCATCGCTTCCTTACCACCCGATCTTGTTAATGTGTGCAGACTGTCATGATTTCTCTTTCTCCATTTCTATGTAACGGGAGCGAAATCAGATATAGTACAACACTGGTGAAGGTGATGTCAAGGGCAATGCCATCGTCACACCTTGCTAACGATCCTTGCCAAATGACACACCGATAACTTGCCGCGTCGCAAAAGGTTTAAAGGTGACCTTGTTGTCTATAGCGAAACTGTTTTATGTTTACTGATCATTTAACCACTTTCACGACCAGGACATTTTTTTGCGTTACGGCACGGCGTTACTTTAACTGACAATTGCGCGGTCATGTGACGATGTACCCAAATTAAATCTATGCCCCCCCACAAATACAGTTTTCTTTTGCTGGTATTTGATCACCTCTGCAGTTTTTATTTTTTGCGCTATAAACAAAAAAGTGCAACAATTTTGAAAAAAAAAGCAATATTTTTTGCTTTCTGCTATTAACTGCTTGCTGCCCGCCCCGACGGCGAGGCGGGCAGAAAAGGATTAATAGCAGAAAGTAAAAAATATTGTTTTTTTTTTTTTTTTTCAAAATGTTTGCACTTTTTTGTTTATAGCGCAAAAAAAAAAAACTGCAGCTCTCGTTCTGGGACGCCGTCATATGACGGCATCCCAGAATCGCCGCTCTCACGCGCCCGCGGGGCCGCGCAGCGATCACGGCCGTGCCGCATTGCTAGGACACGGCGCGGCTCTTTAACCATGTGATTGGCTGTGTCCAATCACAGCCAATCACATGTAAACAAGGAGATCCCAGGTATTGGCTCTCCTCGCCTCACACTGACAGAGTGTGTGGCGAGGAGAGACGATCAGCGGCATCTCCTCACAGGGGGACATCTAGGGATGTAATCAGGGCACTGATAATAAGTGCCCTGATTACAATAAATAAATACAATGTCACAAAACAGTGCCCACCATTGCCCACCAATGCCAGCATATAGTGCCCACCAGTGGCAGCAGTCAGTGCCCACCACTGCCAAAAAGTGGCACCAATCAGTGCCCATTAGCGATGCCAGTCAGTGCTGGTAATCAGTGCTGCCTAACAGTGCTGCCCATCAATGCCCATCACTGCTGTCGATCAATGCCCATCAGTGCCACCCATCAATGCCCATCAGTGCCCATCTGTATCACCTATCCGTGCCGCCTATCTGTGCTGCCTAATCATGCCCACCAGTGCCGCCTATCAGTGCCCACCAGTACCGCCTATTAGTGCCCATCAGTGCCGCTCAAGAGTGCCCATCAGTGCCGCCTATCAGTGCTCATCAGTGCCACATATCAGTGCCCATAAGTGCCACCTCATCAAGGCCCACCAGTTCAGCCTATCAGTGCCCATCAGTGCCGCCTCATCAGTGAAGGCGAAGAATTACTTAGTTACAAAAGTAAAAAAATATTTTTTTTCAAAATTTTTGTTCTTTTTTTTTTTTTTTGTAAAAAATAAAAAACCCAGCAGTGATTAAATACCACCAAAAGAAATCTATATTTGTGTGAAGAAAATGATAAAAAAATTGTTTGGGTACAGTGTAGCATGACCGCACAATTGTCATTCAAAGTGCGACAGCGCTGAAAGCTGAAAAATGGCTTGGGCAGGTAGGGGGTGTAAGTGCCTGGTAGGCAAGTGGTTAAACATATACCAAACATTTAAAAAAAAAAAAAATCTAATTTCTTCATTAATTTAGGCCAATATGTATTCTGCTACATAGTTTTGGTAAAAAAAATCCCAATAGGCTTATAATAATTGGTTGATTGATTTGTGCAAAAGTTGTGTCTAAAAACAATGGGATTTTTAAATGTATTTTTTACTAGTAATGGCGGCGTGATCAACGACTTATAGCGGGACTGCAATATTGCAGCGGACATTCAGACACTAACTGATACTTTTGACACTTTTTGGGGACCAGTGACACTAACCACTTCGATTCCGTAAGGTTTACCCCTCTTCATGACCAGGCCATTTTTTGCGATACGACACTACGTTACTTTAACTGACAATTGCGCGGTCGTGTGGCATTGTACCCAAATCCATTTATGGTGTTTTTCCCAAAAATAGAGCTTTCTTTTGGTGGTATTTGCTCACCTCTGCGTTTTTTATTTTTTGTGCTATAAACAAAAAAAGACAGACAATTTTGAAAAAAAAATAAATATATTTTTTACTTTCTGCTGTAAAACACATTTCAAATTTCTTCATCAGTTTAGGCCAATATGTATTCTGTTACATATTTTTTGTAAAAAAAAATCCCAATAAGCGCATATTGATTAATTTGCGTTATAATGTCTACAAACTATGGGATATTTTTATTTATTTATTACTAGTAATGGCAGAGATCAGCGACCTATAGTGGGACTTCAATATTGCGGCGGACAATCAGACACTAACTGACACTTTTTGGGGACCCGTGACACTAATACAGTGATCAGTGCTAAAAATATGCACTGTCACTGTACTAATGGCTGGGAAAGGGTTTAACACCAGGGGCGATCAAAGGGTTAACTGTGTGCTTAGCCAGTGTTTGTTTACAGTGTGGGAGGTGCTTTTACTAGGGGAAGGCATGGATCCATGCCCCTGCTTTGCAGGAAAACAGTATCCATGCCTTCCCTGCTGACACATCGCTCTACTGCCTCTGTGCTGGATGATTGGTGGGTGCGGCAGACATCGAGTCCGTGGTACCCGCCGTTGGGCTCCCACTGTGTATAATAACAGCGGGCTGCCGGCAGCGCACATGGGCGTCCCCAACCCGGAAGTGTCGGATCACACTAGGTAGGTGATCTTGCGCAGCAGTGCCACCTTGCCGCCGGATATTTAAGTTATACGGTCGGCAAGTGGTTAATATCTTTTTCTGGTACAGTGTTTTTATTGATATGCAAAATAAAACCAAGCGTTAAATTCCCACGCAGGGGATGTAAACGGGTTCATAATGCAGAGTTTCACGCAAGAACATAAATGAAAATGTGTTACAGGATATAAACCAACAGTTACATAGTTACATAGTTGGTGAGGTCGAAAAAAGACACAAGTCCATCAAATCCAACCTATGTGTGTGATTATAGGTCAGTATTACATTGTATATCCCTGTATGTTGTGGTCGTTCAGGTGCTTCACTAATAGTTTCTTGAAACTATCGATGCTCCCCGCTGAGACCACTGCCTGTGGAAGGGAATTCCACATCCTTACCGCTCTTACAGTAAAGAACCCTCTACGCAGTTTAAGGTTAAACCTCTTTTCTTCTAATTTTAATGAGTGGCCACGAGTCTTGTTAAACAGTGACCCTCAGGCCTATGCCAGGGGTAAACATGAGATGACTGAGCCTGCAGACTCAGGGGCTAGGGTGGACAGGGGAGTGCACCTGTCCATGAAAACGATGCGAACAAAACCCAAATAAGCACAGGACAAAGAAATGAAAAACAAAAACAAAACACACAACAAGGTGGGGGTGGGGGGGGTGGGCAAAGTGACCGGCAGGATGCCCAGGAATAGAGGAAAGGGGTAGGAAGAGAGGCAAAGAGGAGAAAAGAAGTTCCCCCAGGCTGGGGATGGGGTCAAGGCCGTGTTAGTTTGAAAGGCCTAGGCTGGTTGGGTGAAGAGTTGGAAATGCATAGGACCACCACGGGGCCCATACCCTGAGAAATCTGGCATGGGTGTCGTGGAGGATATTGGTAGTTTTTTCATGGATCGTCAAGGTGTTCTTGACCTCTGAAAATGAAGGGCTTTTTCCCAGGCCCTTGCTGTTGTGCGCTTAGTTGCGATGAACAGATATGTGGCTAGTTTCTGCTGGTGAGAGAAGAGGCCCGGGATTGGACAATTGAGCAATGCAAGTTTAGGGTCCTTATGGAAGGATGCGTGGAAGAGGGTAGACAGGAGTCCAAAGACCCTTGACCAAAATCCCACGAGGCGGGGGGGGGGGGGGGCAGGACCCCCAAATGTGTATTTCATCTCCTCGCTGACCGCAGCCCTGGAAGCATCTGTCACTATGGGATGGGTTTGACTTGGCAATGTGGGCTAGAACCCAATACCAGCGAAGGAGGACCTTCTAGGCAGCCTCCAACGTGGCTGTGTTAAAGGAGCATTTGACTATGCTGACCAGGCTTTTCTCCAGTCTGTGAGGTCAATGTGGGACAGGTCTCGTTCCCATTTGAGCACATAGGAGAGGGAGGTAGAGGTGCTGTTGGTGTTGAGTGAGGAGTGGTTAATATCTTGTCTGCAGTCTATCCAGACACATAATCATTTATAAAAAAATAACAAAAACAATCCTACCCTGTTTCTCCAAAAATAAGACCTAGCGTGATTGTTGGTGATGGCTGCAATATAAGCCCTACCCCCCAAATAAGCCCTAGTTAAAGTCCTTGTAGGTCTTATTTTCAAGGTAGGGCTTATTTTCGGGGAAACAGGGTAGGGCTCATTTGGGGGGGAAGGGCTTATATTGCAGCCATCACCGACAATCACGCTAGGTCTTATTTTCGGGGAAACAGGGTATGTATTTTGATGTTGTCAAATTGAAAGAGTATATAATACTTTCTCAGGGGTACACATTAGCCCTCTGAGCTGGAGAAAGCTACCCATGCAGTGGGGCCTCCTCCTCCAAGGGTAAAAAGGAATTCTGTGATCACAACATACACTTTCCTTTAAAAAAAATCTATATTATAACAACAATACAAACAATAGTTATATTTGACAATCCAATATAAGCTTACAGTACTTCTGTTTTCACTTTGTGAGCACTGCCTGTCTGCTGGCCATCTCTTTCCACAACTTTCTGGATTCCCTGCATGCTTCGCAGCTTCTCCTTCAAAGGACTACATATCCCATGGTACCTTGCTGCCTTCAAGCAGTGATTCCTGTACTGACTCCACCTACTGAAACTCCTCCTCTTAGCACCTCTGAAGTTAAGAAGGCAGGCTCTGTGAAATGTGTGACACAGCATTGCCTACTCACAGGGAATCGTGACTATGTGTCAGAGAATTCAAGGAAGTAAATGTGTGGGGATCTTCAGAAAGTAAGTGTACAAATTTCAAGATTGTTCTTAATATTAGGTGTAGGCTAGAACTAATTGAAAAGCAATGAAGAAATGATTATATTATTTTTTATTTTGACCATAGATACAGTATCAGGTTTTCCAACTCTGGATTTTTTACTGACAAAACATGGAGACTTTACTGATGGTGCATATTTGACAACCTAAAACCTGACAAAAACTTGTATTATAATTTAACCGCTTGCGGACTGGCGCACGACGATGTACGTCGACAGAATGGCACGGACAGGCATAAGGGCGTACAGGTACATCCCCTTTAAGATGCCGCCTTGCCATCGTGCGCGCGCCGCCGGCGGGGCGCGCTCGCGCCATTACTAGTAAAAAAAAAATAATATTAATAAAAATGCTATAAAATTATCCCCTATTTTGTAAACGCTATAACTTCTGCGCAAACCAATCAATCGCTTATTGCGTTTTTTTTTACCAAAAATATGTAGAAGAATACGCATCGGCCTAAACTGAGGAAAAATTAATTTTTTATATATTTTTGGGAGATATTTATTATAGCAAAAAGTAAAAATGAATGCGTTTTTTTCAAAATTTTCGCCCTTTTTTGTTTATAGCGCAAAAATAAAAACCGCAGATGTGATCAAATACCACCAAAAGAAAGCTCTATTTGTGGGAAAAAAAGGACGTCAATTTTGTTTGGGAGCCACGTCGCATGACCTCGCAATTGTCAGTTAAAGCGACGCAGTGCCGAATCGCAAAAAGGGGCCTGGTCCTTTGGCTGCAAATTGGTCTGGTCTGAAAGTGGTTAAGACAATCGATACTTAACTGCTTGCTGGTCATATACATACAGCGGCAAGGCGGCTCTCCTGTGCTGGATCACGTACCTAGCATGTGATTCAACACTTCTAGGTCTGGGACACGCCCTGCAGACGACCCACTCACGCTGTGATTGGCCACAGCAGGAGCCAATGTCAGGAAAGATGTCTGCATAATGCAACTTCTGTTTCCAGACATACACATGTGCACAGGTGCCAACAGGGAACGAGCAGAACAGTTACGAGCCCATATGCGCATGCGCAAGACGCGATGCACGCCTTTCGCCAGGACTGGAGCCAAACAGCCTATTTAAACGGGACTTCTGTGCTGTCTAATTGCTGCTTGGCCTACAGCGTTTGTGTATATCCCGATTCCTGTGTTGACTTCTGATCCTGATCCGGCTTGCTCTTCACTATCCTTGTCTGCTACCTGCTACGACCCCTGGATTTATCCCAGGCTCTGTCTCTGCCTGCTGCTCCTGTTTACCCTGCATCTGTTGCCAACCCTGCCTGTGACCCAACTATGCTTCTCCCTGCCGTTTATGTCTGATCTGCCTGCCAGTTACCGACCCGGTTCGCCTGACCCTGCTTCCAGTTCCTCCAGCCTGCTACAGCTCCTTCAGTCCAGCTCAGCACCTCCACGTTCCTGTTTCCTGTTCGTGCATCCACGGTCTGTCATTAGCCAAGCCTGCCAGCCTGTCTGCTGTCTCATCTGCTTTCTACCAGCCAAACCTGGCTTCCTGCCCATGGGTTCCTGGCTACTATCTGCACAGACTTCTGGACTGATCCTAGGCGCTCTTACCCCGCCGTAATCCAGTGGCTGCTGTCTCACCATCAGTGGTCCTCAAGCCGGAGATGTACGAGAGGCCTTCCTCTACACATCAGGCTCACCAACCAGGTACGTGACAGCCAATCAGTGGGTCTGGTGGACTCGATGTCCTCCGGAACCCACTGATCATTCAGGAAATAAACAGAACGGTGGTCTGCCTATGTAAACAAGGCAGATCGCCATTCTATTAGTAGAGAAGGTAGTGATTCTGTGTTTCTGCAAAGGAGGAACACGGATCCCTGCCTTCCCCTAGTACAAGCACCTACAAATACTTACCTTAGATTGAAGCTGTTGCACCGGCTCCGCACACCGATGTGATCGCCTACATCTCTCCCTGAGTTATTTCCGGGTTCGGGGGCTCCGGTGCTGTGATTGGCCAGAGCCGCGATGACGTCACTCCTGCGCATGCGTGTGGGAGCCGACACTCGCGGAACGGCTGCTGAAGAAATGGCATGAGTGGCCCGTTTCTTCAGTGCGCATGCACCGATGATGTCGGTGCAAGCGTATATGGTAAATATTTCATAAACTGTGCACCAGCTTGGCCCAAACAAACTAAAGTGGATCTTCACTGCATCTAAATACCGCAAACCAAAAAACACTATTTAATTAATTTTTAATATTCAAAGCAAATTTCCCCATCCATCCATGTCTCTATTTTTTATTTTGTTGGGAAATCACTTCGAAAAACAAGCCCCAGCATTTCTGTCCGGGGCCATCTTGAGTAAGGGCAAATGATTCATGCAGCAGGTACTTCCTGGAATCAGTCATACATTTCTTTTGAAAGTGGTAGCTCAGCACAAATTTCTTAAATTGTTGGCAGAAAACCAAGAGTGAAATCAGAGATGGGCAGTCTATGCTAAGCAAAGCTCTGTACATGCAGCCAATGGCAAATATAAAGCTAGGTCCTGCTGTGGGTGAAGGTCAGAGAGACAAGTGTTGTATGGGTTTGGAGATCCATGCCAATTGTTTGGTGCAGACCAGTTCTCATTAATTGGATAGTTAGGTGACCTGAAGCCTTTGTATTGTGTGAGAATGATAGGGAAAAAAATCATAAGTGTTGTGGAAAAGATAAAACATGACCCAATAAGTACCAAAGGTGTTCCTTATGCTTATTCCTCTCTGTTTTTAATTTCTGTGTTGTTTTTTTTAAGCAACAGCCTGCCTACCATAGCCACAACCAGGGGAGGGCTGGGCCGGGGGGCAGAGTGGCACTTGCCCCACTTACATTGAAAATGGCCGGGGGCATGGCTACGGTGGCCGGTGTTGTATTACGGGAGTTGTAGTCCGCACTCAAGCTCCCAAGCAGCGCAGAGGAAACTGCAACCCCCAGAGACCAGAGTTATGTAGGCAGGGTGCGCGTGACTGGCTCAGGTTGTGGAGCTGTGTACTGGCTTGCGCTGGTCGTGGCGTGCAAGCTGAGCTGCCAGGTGAATGACCCTGACACTCCCAGCTGACCCCCACATCCCATCCCCCCCATACACCCCATTCACCCTGCCCCAGTGATCAGGCTGCATTGGATGGGCACTGATGAGGCTGCATGGGTGGGCACTGGTGAGGCTGCATTTATGGACACTGGTGAGACTGCATTTATGGACACTGGTGAGGCTGCATTTAAGGGGACTGGTGAGGTTGCATTGATGGGCACTGATCAGGCTGCCATGATGGGCACTGATCAGGCTGCATTGGTGGGCACTGATGAGGCGGCATTGATGGGCACTAATGAGGCGGCACTGATGGGCACTGATGAGGCTGTATTGATAGGCACTGATGAGGCTGCATTGAGGGGCACTGATGAGGCTGCATTGAGGGGCACTGATGAGGCTGCATTGATGGGAACTGATGAGGCAGCATTGATGGGCACAAATGAGGTGGCACTGATGAGGCTGCATTGATGGGCACTGATCAGGCTGCATTTAGGAGCGCTGGTGCGGCTGCATTGAAAAAACAGCTGGGCATGGATGGTGAGCTGATTCGGTGGTTCAATGGGCGCTCCTAAAGCGCCTCTTCCCATTGAAATCAATGGGAAGCGCCTGAAAAACGCCTGAAATGCGCTTGTAGCAGCAGCGCTTTGTGGGCGCTTTTAACCCTTTATTTGGCCACTAGCAGGGGTTAAAAGCACCCCACTAGCGCTTGAAAAAAAAGGGTAAGGCGCCACTAGTTTAAGCGGCGCTTTACAAGCGTTTTTCAGGCGCTGGCAGTGTGAAAGGGCTCTTAAAGCACTTGGGTTTTCACATTGGAATTGCAGATGAGGCTTCTTTCAAACGTTTTACAGACGCTTTTTTTAACGCTAAAGCGCCTGAAAAACGCCTGAAGAACGCCCCAGTGTGAAAGTGGTCTTAGTGCCCCTTGTGCTCCCCTGGCTACACATTCCCCTGGGACTTTGCTCTACTTTGTGTCGGGAGCGTTTAGCGCTCCTGCTCCTTAAAGCGGACCTTCAGTCATTTTAAATTTATAGTCATTTAAATCTTCTGCCCTTGTTGTTTTAACTTTGGATAGTAAAACATTTTTTTTCTGCCAGTAAATACCTTATGAATCCCACTTCCTGTTTCTTGTCTAGAAAAAAAAGCCTAGGCTTATGACATCATGCACAGCTTTCTCTTTCACTCTCGTGAGACTTTGCCAGGAAAGGGGGGGGGGGTGGGATGAGTCATAAGAGGGCCAATGAGAGCTGCAGAGCTGGAGGTGTGCCTCTGTGTCTGTGTAAATCCAGAAAGTGAACATATTTTGCAAGAACAGAATCACAGTAGATGTAAAATAATATGCAAAGTGGTTGGATGGAAGCTTCAGAATGGCAAACATGTTTTTATTAGAAATTATGTGAGCAGACTGCAGTTCCTCTTTAATAACTGCTGGTCTCATTCCCGCATCCTGCTTTTGGCTGTGATACTTTCTCCCTGTCTGTCTGTCCACCTGCGAGGTGATTGATGTGGCCAGTCTCTGGTTGGAGACCAAACCTGATTTAAGCCAGCCAAGCCTGCAGGCTCATGCTTGTGATAGCATGTGTAATACGTGCTCAAGGTATCTGTTCGTCTGCCCTGTTCCTGCACTGCTGTTTGGATTCCCCTGTTTATGAATTTGGGTCGGAAATTTACTATTCTCTGTACTCTGCCTACCTTTTGATTATGGATTGGACCTGGACTATTCTGAACCTTGCCTGCCTAGTACCTGGATGGTCATTAAACCAGTCTGCTTGTCTGCCAACTGCAAGTATCTGTTTGCTTTGCTCAGTTTGCACCTGCCCCAGCATGGTAACCAGGCACTATAGCATTATGTATAAGCCCTAGGGGCAACCTAATACTGTTAGGCCTGCTTGCCTTATGGGAAAGTGGGCTGCTATAGGCAAAGAACACAGAAGCTAGCTTTAGTGTCTGACCACCTGCTTTAGGGGTAAGCGTGACATTTTGACAAATTGTGGCATTCATCAAGTTATCGTCCACCATGTCCCCCTGATGAAGATTTTCAAGAAAAACTGATACGTGTTGAGGTTTCATCTACTTACATGTGGTTGTTTCTTGTAGATGTGAGGATGGTCTCTGCATAAATACCTTTGTGGTTGATCAGCTACTGATTTTATATAATGTTTTTAATAAAATTGTATTAATACATTTCTATTTTTTAAATAATTTGTGTGTAAGTGCCTAAAAAGTCCCCAATCCTAACCAATTTTATACAATTTTATATATGGGATGTGGCACCCAGTATGATCAGACCTATAACATATTTAAAGCTGGCCATTCACTAGAAATCTGCATGAAAGTTTTACATTTTCCAATTTTAGTGAAGTCAAATTTATATAAATTTTGGACCATGGTGACTAGAAATTTTGAAGGAATAAGATGGAATTTTTTTTCTTCAAACAAATTAATAAAAACAAATGAATATCTAACAGGGTAAGTGGTTTCCATTCCTACCAAAATCAATTTAAGAGATTTTTCGTATGAACATTTTTTGTTCTACCAGTGTATGGTCAGGTTGGGCCTGGACAGTGATCTTGAGCATTAAGCTAATGTGTCTAATATACCTGCAACACAGAATTTTATTTAATTATTCAGTAGTAGTGGTTCCTTAGTGCTTTGGTCTGGTGCATTTCAGAAAAAAATAAAAACGGTGTGATGTCTGCTGACCAGAAAGCGCACTACTCTTAAGGATGGATAGAAGCACAAGTTGAATATAAATATAATAAATCTGAAGTGTGTTTTAAGTCATACAGTGCCTTGAAAAAGTATTCGTACCCGTTGAAATTTTCCACATTTTGTCATGTTACAACCAAAAACATAAATCTATTTTATTGGGATTTTATGTAATAGGCCAACACGAAGTGGCACATATTTGTGAAGTGGAAGGAAAATGATAAATGTTTTTCAAAATTATTTACAAAAAAATAACTGAAAATTGTGGGGTGCATTTGTATTCAGCCCCCCTGAGTCAATAATTTGTAGAACCACCTTTCACTGCAATTACTGCTGCAAGTCTTTTTGGGGATGTCTCTACCAGCTTTGCACATCTAGAGAGTGACATTTTTGCCCATTCTCCTTTGCAAAATAGCTCAAGCTCTGTCAGATTGGATGGAGAGCGTCTGTGAACAGCAATTTTCAAGTCTTGCCACAGATTCTCAATTGGATTTAGGTCTGTACTTTGACTGGGCCATTCTAACACATAAATATGCTATGATCTAAACCATTCCATTGTAGCTCTGGCTGTATGTTTAGGGTCATTGTCCTGCTGGAAGGCGAACCTCCACCCCAGTCTCAAGTTTTTTGTAGACTCTTAACAGGTTTTCTTCCAAGATTGCCCTGTATTTGGCTCCATCCATCCTCCCATCAACTCTGACCAGCTTCCCTGTCCCTGCTGAAGAAAAGCATCCCCACAGCATGATACTGCCACCACCATGTTTCACGGTGGGGATGATGTGTTCAGGATGATGTGCAGTGTTAGTTTTCCACCACACATAGCATTTTGCTTTTAGTTCAAAAAGTTCAATTTTGGTCTCATCTGACTAGAGCACCTTCTTCCACATGTTTGCTGTGTCCCCCACATGGCTTCTCGCACACTGCAAACAGGACTTCTTATGGATTTCTTTCAACAATGGTTTTCTTCTTGCCACTCTTCCATAAAGGCCAGATTTGTGGAGAGCACGACTAATAGTTGTCCTGTGGACAGATTCTCCCTCCTGAGCTGTGGATCTCTGCAGCTCCTCCAGAGTTACCATGGGCCTCTTGGCTGCTTCTCTGATTAATGCTCTCCTTGCCCGGCCTGTCAGTTTAGGTGGGCGGCCATGACTTGGTAGGTTTCCAGTTGTGCCATACCCTTTCCATTTTCGGATGCTCCGTGAGATGTCCAAAGCTTGGGATATTTTTTTATAACCTAACCCTGCTTTAGACTTCTCCACAACTTTATCCCTGACCTGTCTGGTGTGTTCCTTGGCCTTCGATAAGCTGTTTGTTCACTAAGGTTCTCTAACAAACCTCTGAGGGCTTCACAGAACAGCTGTATTTATACTGAGATTAAACTACACACAGGTGGACTCTATTTACTAATTAGTTGACTTCTGAAGGCAATTGGTTCCACTAGATTTTAGTTAGGGGTATCAGAGTAAAGGGGGCTGAATACAAATGCACACCACACTTTTCACATATTTTTTTCCAAAAATTTGGAAAACCATTTATCATTTTCCACTTCACAATTATGTGCCACTTTGTGTTGGTCTATCACATAAAATCCCAATAAAATACATTGAAGTTTTTGGTTGTAACATGACAAAATGTGGAACATTTGAAGGGTTATGAATACTTTTTAGGGCACTGTACAGCTGCACATAATGAGCAGGTAGGCTTCCCTACCTTGCAAAAAGCATGCAGAAAAATCCATGCAAATATATACTTCAAAACACATCACAATTGAAAAAAAAAATCCTTATGCGGCGTACACACGGTCGCAATTTCCGATGAAAACAGTCCGATGTGAGCTTTTCATCGGATTTTCCGACCGTGTGTATGCCCAACGGTCTTTTTCTGTCGGAATTTCCGACGGACTTTGGATTGAGAACCTGTTCTTAATTTTTCCGACGGAAAACTTTCTATCCGATTTTCCGATCGTGTGTATGCAATTCCGACACGCAAAATTCCGGCGCATGCTCGGAAACAATTTGACGCATGCTCGGAAGCATTACACTTTCCTTTTATGCCCCGTACACACTGTCGGAAATTCCGACCACAAAATCCGTCGGATTTTTTCCGACGGAATTTGTCCGACACTGGTGTTGCATACACACGGTCGGACAAAGTTGTCGGAAAATCCGATCATCCTGAACATGGTGACGTTCGTTGCGTACGACGGAACTACGTAGAGGCTAGTAGCCAATAGCTTTGGTCTTGTAATGTGATCTGAGCATGCGTGGCACTTTGTCCGTCGGAATTCGCTACACATGATCGGAAAAAGTCCGATAGGACTTTGTTGTCGGAAAATTTGAGAGCAGGAAATAAAACTTTGTCCGTCGGAAAATCCGATGGAAAAAGTCCAATGGAGCCCACACACGGTCGGAATTTCCGACAACATTGTCCGATAGGACATTTTCTGGCGGAAAATCTGACCGTGTGTATGGGGCATAATAGTGCTGTCAAACGTGTTTTATGCCGCTGTGTTATTGACCATCTGAATTTGGTGTGATTGTGTGTAGGCAAAACAGCTTAAACGGAATTCCGTTGGAAAAACCGTCAGAGTTTTTTCCGATGAGAATTCCGATCGTGTGTACGCGGCATTACAGTTATTTTCGTAGCAGATCTCTAAAATGAAATAGACACCTATATATTTTGTTACTTGAATTGCAATTATTAACTTTTTATATATTACTATTTTATATATAGCTAAAATTGGGTATAATCCAATACAGTAGTTGCCACTGCACACATAGCCAAGAGAAAAGGTGCTCAACAATGCATGAAGTACATATAATCCAAAAGATAACGCGGCTCTCACAGGGCTTGAAAGTTGAACACACAGTAATGAAGTGTTATTTCGAGGTTCATATCAGGCACAAACTTGTCTTCCTACTGTCCTGAGGAAGCTTGCACCTCGTCGAAATGTCGAAATAAAACCCTCATCACTGTGTTCACCTTTCAAGCCCCGTGAGAGCCGCCTTATCTTTTAGATAATAGCTCAAATTGAAAATTGGTTACATGATTAGACAGTATGAGTTTTGGATGGGGGTGAAGGGACCATCCAAAGCCCAGAATTGATATTTTCCCAATTTTTTGGCTATGTTTTATGGGAGTTTTTTTTTAGCTGATGTCTTTCTTTAGTCTGGGGTGTGCTTTTCTGGGCTGGAAAAGCTGTAATTAGCCACAAT
Source organism: Lithobates sylvaticus (assembly GCA_028564925.1). Lineage (NCBI taxonomy): Eukaryota > Metazoa > Chordata > Amphibia > Anura > Ranidae > Lithobates > Lithobates sylvaticus. Next base: position 573,299,643 of record CM053029.1, read on the forward strand.
GCTGCTACACCGAAGTGATTTTATAAATAATTTATCAGTATTATGGAGTGCTTTTAGCTCTTCGGGTGGCATACAATGTGGTAGGCATCTGCAATTAAACTTGTCTGTCAAAATAGATTTTATTGGAACCACTACTGAAGCACCTTACAGCCATAATATGGGGCGGTCCCTCTGTCATATCATCCACCCGGTGAAGGATGACTTTCACATTTCACCTGCTGCAATGGTGCTAATAAAATCTAGCATACTAATCAGTCCTGTAGATTGGGTGCTACATCAGCATGAAGATATTTCATTAAGCAATTCAATACCGCCACCTTTACCCCCTTCCTGCCCAGGTCAATTTTCATCTTTCATCAATGTCAGATTTTGAATGACAAAGGCTGTACCCATGTGAAATTGTATCTTTTTTTTTCACACAAAAAAAGCTTTCTTTTGGTGGTATTTAACCGCTTCAGCGCCGGAAGATTTCACCCCCTTCCTGACCAGAGCACTTTTTGCGATTCGGAACTGCGTCGCTTTTACTGACAATTGCGCGGTCGTGCGACGTTGCACCCAAACAAAATGTAAGTCTTTTTTTTCCCACAAATGGAGCTTTCTTTTGGTGGTATTTGATCACCTCTGCGGTTTTTATTTTTTGCGCTATAAACAAAAAAGAGGGACAATTTTGAAAAAAAAAGCAATATTTTTTACTTTTTGCTATGATAAATATCCCCCAAAAATATATAAAAAAACAAATTTTTTCCTCAGTTTAGGCCGATATGTATTCTATATATTTTTGGTAAAAAAAAATCGCAATAAGTGTATGTTGATTGGTTTGCGCAAAAGTTATAGCCTCTACAAAATAGGGGATAGTTTTATGGCAATTTTTTTTTTTTTTTATTAGTAATGGCGGCGATCTGTGATTTTTATCATGACTGCGACATTATGGCAGACACATCGGACACTTTTGACACTATTTTGGGACCATTGTCATTTATACAGCGATCAGTGCTATAAAAATGCACTGATTACTGTGACACTTTCAGGGAAGGGGTTAAACACTAGGGGGCGATCAAGGTGTTAAGTGTGTCCTAGGGAGTGATTCTAACTGTGGGGGGATGGGCTTCTACTCACATGACAGCGATCACTGTTCCCGATGACAGGGAGCAGTGATCTCTGTCATGTCACAAGGCAGAACGGGGAAATGCCTTGTTTACATAGGCACTTCCCTGTTTTTCGGCTCCGTGACACGATCTGTTATAAGCAACCATTTTTACTGAATGAAATTGAATAATTCAGTGTGTATTGTTGCGTTTAGCTATGATTGGCCACAGCTAATCACATGGTACATATAGGCTGTTATTTGCCCTGTCTGTACCATGTGATCACTGTGACCAATCACAGCTAGCAATACAATTGTACATTATAAATGGCATGAATCAGAGGCATTCATTGTTTACAACTGTCATGTGATCTGCTGTGATTGGTCACAGCAATCACATGGTACCGGCAGTGGGCTGGTACACTGATCCACCATCGGCTGTGTCTGTCAGTATAAAACTGCGTACTAAATGTACATGACTCAGCGCATATCTATAAAAAAATTATCTAAAGTGCTGGTAGGACAATATGTATTCCGGTGTATATGCAATAAAGTGCTAGATACCAGTGCTGAATACAAATACTACAGTGCAAGCTCAATGCTTCCAATAAAGTGATAACAGTGCTATGCTTATAATAAAGTACTTATAAACGCTGTGAGAATTAGATAAAATGATGTGTCCAATGGAGCAACTGCATACAGGACTAAACTGTATGCAGAAATGTCCAATATGGTGTGCCAGTGCACAAATAATATAGTTCACTTAGAAAAAGTGCATAAATGTATTCCAATTCTTCCGTTCGATGTGTTATTCCACCATAGAGTCAAAAAGCCTCAGTACTTGTGGGTTTCTTTCAGTGAACGATGGTGACTTTGATATCCATCAGTGTGCTCACAGAGCTCTTACCTTCAGGGAAAGTATACCGCGCTTAAATGCTCCAATGATGATGGGTGGTCTGCTCCTAATTGTAGTGGAATCCTATCGGTCTGCTATCGGTCTATGTGTCGGTCTATGTGTCTGTCAGTGATTAGTGATTAGTGATTATCACTAGCGGCTGTAGCAGCCACTTGCGATAATCGGAAGCGAATCTGGCAGTCTGGTTGTACCTAAGTTGATCTATTGATCAACTTGGTACATTCAGCCTGCCCATTAATGGTTCGTATCTCACTGAACCGCTGCTGAACCAGCCGAGATTCGAACTGTGTATGGGCAGCCTTAAGCCTCGTACACACGATCCGATTGTTGGCCGACAGAAGGGGGTGTGCCTGGATTTTGTTTTGCATACTAACGGCACACAATTGTCGGCCAACAAACACGAACGTAGTGACGTACTACGTGTAATTTTAGCTCGAGCACCACCCTTTGGGCACCTTCTGCTAATGTCGTGTTTGGTGAGCATTGATTCCGAGCATGCGTGTTTGTACTTTGGACTTTTGTGTGACGGACTTGTGTACACACGATACGAAAATCTGACAACAGACCGTTGTCCTCCGGAAATTTATAAGCCTGCCATCCAACATTTGTTGGCCGAAAGTTGGACAACAATTGTCTGATGGAGCGTACTAACGGTCGGATTTTAAGAAAACAGTCTGTCAGTGTGTAAGGGACAGGGTGGTCGTGATTAAGTTCCTGTACCTATTTTCTGAGAAAAAAAGCCTTGGTTAAAACTCTCAAACATGATATATTTTTCGAAAGCAGAGACCCTTATGCCGTGTACACACGGTCAGAATTTCCGATGATAACAGTCTGATGGGAGCTTTTCATCGGATTTTCCGACCGTGTGTATACCCATCGTTTTTTTTCTGTCGGAATTTCCGACGGACTTTGAATTGAGAACCTGTTCTCAATTTTTCCGACGGAAAACCTTTCTATCGGATTTTCCGATCGTGTGTATGCAATTCCGACACGCAAAATTCCGACGCATGCTCCGAAACAATTCGACGCATGCTCGGAAGCATTAAACTTCCCTTTTATAGTGCTGTCGAACGTGTTTTATGCCGCTGTGTTATTGACCATCGGAATTTGGTGTGATCGTGTGTAGGCAACACAGCTTGAGCAGAATTCCGTCGGAAAAAACGTCAGAGTTTTTTCCGATGAGAATTCCGATCGTGTGTAAGGGGCATTAGGAATAAAATGATGGTTGTTCCAAATTTGTCACACAATGTTACGCAACGGTTTATCAAACCAAATTTTCTGTAAAAAATACATTAAAATGTATTCAGGGCACGCAAATGCAATATATTACCCATTTTTTTGGTTAAGATATAAAAAGATGAGGTTGTGCCGAGTGAATAAATACCAAACATGTCAAGCCTTAAAACTGAGTGCCTCTGTGAAACAAAGACAAACTATGGTACCCAACAATTTGTATAGGTAATGCTTAAAACTACCCGATCCGGGTGCCCGGAAAGTGCTAATACTCAGACCCCCCATCCTCTTCCCACCCTTTATACTCTCCCCTCCCCCATCTCTCCCCATAGATAGCCTTACTTTGGTAGCGCAGACAATACTACCCTACATTAGACAGCATATTAAAGAGTGCCTGACATGATTAAGCCAGATTCATACTGAATGAACTACGTCGTATGACATGGAACACAACTCAGAGACAGGCAAAGGTAACACCCGATATCAGATAGACAAACCTCCCGCCCACACACAGTTAGATCCCGATAGGGGTGTGGGGGGCGAGGAGGTGGAATAACAGTTCTCACCAAATGTTCTCTGACTTACACCAGCTTGCAGCCCTTAAACAATTACCCTACTATTCCTCTAGATTAGACTGCCTACGGCTGACCTACAGGCACTAGTAGAGATTCAGAGTTCATTTTCTGATTATTTGTAATTTTTACGATCTGTGCTTGGAATATCACGGATACTCTTATGCCGCATACACACGGTCGGAATTTCCAATGGAAACAGTCTGATGGGAGCTTTTCATCGGGTTTTCCGACCGTGTGTATGCCCATCGGTCTTTTTCTGTCGCAATTTCCAATGGACTTTGGATTGAGAACCTCGGAATTCCGACGGGAAAACCATCAGAGCTTTTTCCGACGAGAATTCCGACCGTGTGTACGCGGCATTACCGTTCAAGCGTTCACCCTGAGACTGGCTAAGCTGTACCTACCCAATAACCCTCAATAACATGATCGATGTTGTATGTAAGTAAGATGCGTGTATCATATTGCCTTGTCTGTTTTGTTAAATATGTTTTGTTAACCTTGAAAGACCAATAAACATATCGAAATAAAAAAATAAAAACAGATTTAACTATTTGTAATATTCAAAGCAAACACCCCAATCCATCCATGTCGCAATGCTGAATTTTGTTGCCACCTCATCCCATTAAACCCAAACACATATTAATTACACAGATTCTGTGGCTGATTAAAGTGGTAATTCAACTCACTTAGTGCCTTATCTGCATAAATTTGTCTCAGAACCCGTGTAATTAATATTTGTGTAGCGCGCACACTTTTACAAGTGTGCGCTATATGTGGAAATTTAGTTTTTCCCTCAGAACAGTAAATGGGATTCTGAGGGTTAATTGTACAGGTTAACTTTGGCATCAGTTTGGCTGGGCTGTACTGGGGTTCTGCCTGGTCATAGGTGCAGTGAGGCACCTCTGACAGGCTTAGAACCAGGCCTGGTTGGACGTCTTAGGTATCAGTCTTCCCCGGAGCCAATCACTGGGTGCGTCTGGCCCTGCTGTGTAGTCTGGGAAGGGTACTTAAGGTGCTGAAGTGACGTGTTTGGGGTTCGACCGCAGTCCTGCTTCCTGGTTCTGGACCGGGGTAGCCCCGCGAGGGGTCCCGGGCCTAGGAGCACTTGCCGTCCCCCAAACATGGACAATTTGACTAACCCTATAGACCCGCTTGGTCTGGGGGATCAGTCTGTTCCCGAGTCTCAGAGCCGGTTAGCCCGAGGCCCAGTAACTGAAGGAGGATTCAAGGCGTCCTGGTGTGCTCTCAGTATTGGAGGCACCACAGCTCATTCAAGCGACCTGGGGAGGACTCTTCGGAGGAGGGCCAAGAAGCTGGCATCTCAGTAAGAGCCTGGAAGCTGAGTTGTATGGACACTAAAGAATCCACATTTCCACAGTACTGCCAAGGAGACAGTTAAAGTTCCAGGTATTGTGTGAAAGGTTCCTCTTCATCTTCAGTTGCAAGTTCAATTTGTATCAGAGACTTTTGCAAGTTTCCGGATCACATTGTCAGCTGCTATACCTCTGGTTAGAGGTCTATCTGGCATTAAAGTACCCAGCTGCGAGTGGCTACTCTCTGGGTTGATTAGAGTCATTCAGTTGGATGTCAGCAGTTCAAGCAGTTCAAATCAGTGCCTGAGCATTTAGTGGGATGTCATGGTGCAAGGGATCTGAGCGGCCAGAACCTTGTATGAGCAAGGCAAGCTGGGAGCGGGATTGTCAGTGCTGTTTGGACTGAATTGGACTGAAGGGACCATAACTGTGCCCTCTATTCCTATTTGAGACTGTGTTATGTTGGATGTTACCACTGCAGAATAAAAACTTTTTTAAGGACTTTTATGTGTCAGCATCAGAAGTTGTTGGGTACTAACCCTGGGAACCCCTGGACATTCAAATACAAGCCACGAGGAGGTAACTGGTAAGCCCAAAAGTCAAGGCCGCCCCTCAAGGGTTTGTGGCCGCTCCTTTTTGTTTGGGTTTAAAGGTGAATTTGGCGCCGATCTCCGCTCCCGAGGCAACCCCCCCCCCCCCCCCCTAACATTTTTGGCCATGGCCCTTTGAGTAAGGACAGATTATTCATGTAGCATTTACTTTCTGGAATCCATCTGCCCTTAGCTCAGCCATGCCGGCAGGAGGGTGTGCTTAGCTGAGAGAGCTCCTCCTCCCCTCTTCCAGATGAAAAAACAAATGCCCATAAAAACTCCCTGGTATGTATGACATCTTTTGGGCCTAGGCCAGAAACCAGGAAGCAAATAAAGAAATAAAAAAAAAAGTTTAAACCAGTGAGTATAATATACCTTCTTATATATTTACTAATGTTAGCAGCATAAGGATTAAAAATAGTTCATGTTGATTCAGAGAGTTTATCTGTTTTATTCATTCTCTTTTTAATTGTGCCTAATTATAAGTGTATATACTGAGTGCTGCAAAAATGTTACTAATTGGTTTGAAATGAATCACTACCACTATAGTTCTAATTGTTACGTTCTCTTTTGATAAAATAAAAAATGTATGGTAAAAAAAAATAAAAATAAAAGAAATGAATCACTACCAGTGTATGGAGTTGTTATAATAGCTGTGACTAAGGAAGATTTATGACTAAGTATGATATTATTATCTTTACATTCCTGCTTGCATTGATAGATTATTTACAGTAAGGGTCCTTTAAAATCATACTACACATAAAAACTGAGCATCGAAAATCAAATTGCATTTCTATGCGGGTTGGCATTGTATTTTCATGTCATTCGTTGTGATAGGACAAGGCCCTGGAAGGGTTAAGTTACAAACAACAATTTATTTTTCACATCTTTATTTTTAGCTGCATTGTCTTGCAATTATCTGCATTCGTGTGTGTTGTGTTAAAATGCAGACAGGTTGCATTTTAACACAGCATACTGCAATACACATGTATGCAACATTGTGGCCTGAATGAGGCACATGGAAAACAATAGTTCTCTATGTGCCCTTGCAATGACCTACGTTCATCCGAAAAACGCAGGCCACTGCACATGGTGTGAATGAGCCCTAAAAAGCTAGCTCCACCCTTCGGGCCATGTTTCATGTCATACCCATATTTAGGGTATAGCATAACAATGTATACAGCTCCCCAATCTCAAAGTACCCCCTCCCCACTTACAGTATCAAGGCGTTCTCCCCCCACTTACAGTATCAGGGGGGTTCTTTGTCCCCCCATTTACAGTATTAGGGGGTTCTTCCCCCTCCCACTTACAGTATCAGGGGGTTACTCTTCCCCCCACTTACAGTATCAGGGGGCTCCTCTTTCCTCCCCACTTACAGTATCAGAGGGTTCTTCCCCCCTCCCCCACTTACAGTATCAGGGAGTCCCCCCCTCCTCAAGTATCAGGGGGTCCCCCCCCACACTTATAGTTTCAGGGGTTCTTCGTCCTGCCTGCTCCTGTCAAATTTGAATTTGGGGCAGCAGGGGGACAGTAATTGACATTAATTCACTTGTATTCATTTAGGAACTGGGTGACATGAGATCAAGTTTAGGTTCTGCATCCCTTATATACAGAGAAAAAGAAGAAGAAGGGGCGAATGGGACTTTTAAGATACCAAGGATTTAAAATAAACAATAAATTGAGAAAAATATTAATTTTATTTAGTTTAAACAACTCTTTAAAATCACAATGAACCTTTACAAGGATCCCGTATCAATTTTTTACATGTACAACCACTTCTTACTCTACATGTTTCGCTCAGATGAGCTTCCTCAGGAGATTTTTTGAAGTGTCACATGAAGTAAAATATACTATAAAAGAAACAACATTTGTAAATGATTATACTTGAAAAGTTGCCATGAATTAATTCAATTCACTTTCACTTTCTCTAGCCCCATAACTGAAGGCCTGTACCTTTGTGAGCACCAGGAACAGGGTGAAGAGTATGCAGGAGCATGATAATTGCAACCGCCATCTACCAACTGATTATGGTCGCAATGCTTTCTAGACTCAGATGCAAACAAATAGTAAATGCACATGTTTGCTTATTGGAATATACAGTCATGCTCAAAAGTTTGCATACCCTGGCAGAAATGTTGGCATTTATATTGAAAATATGACTGATCATGCCAAAAAAACTGTCTTTTATTTAAGGATAGTGATCACATGGAGCCATTTATTATCACATAGTTTTTTGGATCATTTTTAAATAATATTGATGACAGAAATCACCCAAATGGCCCTGATCAAAGGTTTACATACCCTGGAATGTTTGGCCTTGGTACAGAAGGTGGCACACACAGGTTAAAATAGCAATTAAAGGTTAATTTCTCACATTTGTGGCTTTTTAAATCACAATTAGTGTCTGTGTATAAATAGTCAATGAGTTTGTTAGCTCTCACTTGGATGCATTAAGCAGTCTAAACACTGAGTCATTGGTAGAAAAGAACAGTCAAAAGACCTGCGTAACAAAGTAATGGAACTTTATAAAGTTGTAAAAGGATATAAAAAGATATCCAAAGCCTTGAATATGACAGTCAGTGCTGTTTAATCACTTATTAAGAAGTGGAAAATTCTGAGCTCTTTTGATACCAAGCCAAGGTCAGGTAGACCAAGAAAGATTGCAGCCACAACTGCTGGAAGAATTGCCCAGGATACAAAGAAAAACCCACAGGTAACCTCAGGAGAAATACAGGCTGCTCTCCAAAAAGACGGTGTGGTTGTTTTCTTAAGGAGCACAATTCAACGATACTTGAACAAAAAAGAGCTGCATGGTTGAGCTGCCAGAAGGAAGCCTTTACTGCGCCAATGCCACAAAAAAGCCCAATGTGTCATGTCAAGGTGTTGTTGGGCATATTGTAACCAGGCTTTTTTTGTGGAACTTGTACAGTAAAGGCTTCTTTCTGGCAACTTGACCATGTAGCTCTTTTTTGTTCAAGTATCATCACATTGTGCTCCTTAAAAACAACCACACCATCTTTTTCCAGAGCAGCCTGTATTTCTCCTGAGGCTACCTGTGGGGTTTTTCTTTGTATCCCGAACAATTCCTGTGGCAGTTGTGTCTGAAATCTTTCTTGATCTACCTGACCTTGGCTTGGTATCAAGAGATCTCCAAATTTTCCACTTCTTATTTAATGATTGAACAGTACTGACTGGCATATTCAAGGCTTTGCACCACTGTTCCATGTCTTCGCTATTTGTGGATAATGGCTCTCACTGTGGTTCGCTGGATTCCCAAAGCTTTGGAAATGGCTTTATAACCCTTTCCAGACTGATAGATCTCAATTACTTTCTTTCTCAATTGTTCCTGAATTTCTTTGGGTCTCGGCATGATGTGTAGCTTTTAAGGATCTTCTGGTGGACCTTACCGTGTCAAGCAGCTCCTATTTAAGTGATGCCTTGATTGTGAACAGGTGTGGCAATAATCAGGCCTGGGTGTGGCTAGAGAAATTGAACTCAGGTGTGGACAACCACAGTTATAGTATGTTTTAACAAGGGGGGCAATCACTTTTTCACACAGGGCCATGATGGTTTGGATTTTTTTTCACCTTTAATAATAAACACCTTCATTTACAAATTGCATTTTGTGTTTACTTGTGTTGTCCTTGACTATTGTTTAAATTGGTTTGATGTTCCGAAACACTTAAGTGTGACAAACATGCAAAGGAACAGGAAATGAGGAAGGGGGCAAACACTTTTTCACACCACTGTATATCCTTTTCCATCTTTGTAAAGTTTCATTACCTTGTTACGCAGGTCTTTTGACTGTCCTTTTCTGCTCCCCATGGCTTAGTATCTACCCTGCTTAGTGCATCCATGTGAGAGCTAACAAACTCATTGACTATTTATACACAGACACTAATTGCGATTTAAAAAGCCACAAATGTGGGAAATTAACCTTTTAATAGCAATTTTTTGGGCAAGATTTGTCATATTTTCAATATAAATGCCAACATTTTACAATTTCTGCCAGGGTATGCAAACTTTTGAGCACAACTGTATATATAGATATATCTATATATAGTATATAAAGCACATAAAAAATTCAGGTTGGTTCTCTTAGTTTTACAGTTTGGGTATCATGGCGATACAGTCCATACTAGCAGCAGAGTTGCAATGATGGATCCCTCTGATCCTTTTTCTGCTGCTTGCAGACGTCTCCCCACAAGAGCTGCTTGCCCACATGTACAGTTGGCAGGCTGAGCAGATATCAGAGAGATAAACCACATGAACAACAATTAGGAGTGAATGAACATTCTCCTTTCATGACAGCATTTGTTTTTCGCTTAGCTGACTTGATTTTAATAACATAATTAGCCCCCAGAGACAAGAAAAGAGTTTCAGCTTAAAATAACTGATTTCGTTTCTGCAAGTTTTTAAAAAAAATATGTAGCCTTACTTTGCAAGTCGGCCTTCCTATGCAACTAATAATCTAAGGAGAAAAAGATTGCTAGGGAATTGAATGTGAGGGACTACCAACATCCTGAATTATAGACATAGAAAACATGCAACTGGTGCACTAGGAGCCGCCCCCTTGGACTTTATGGGCATAAAAGAGTATAAAGGTATATAAAAGGCAACCATGTACCACTTTTATTGAAATACAAAAAGGTAAGTAATGCCAATAGACAACAATCATTTTAAAAATGATGCAAAGTACACCAATAGAATTCATAATACATAGATAGACATATATATCAAACCCCAAGGCTAATAATCAAGGCCCTGCCAAAGTCAAGCTGAGTTCAGTCCATGAAGATTTGTAGCATACATACCGACATGTTTCGGAAATTTTTATTGGTACATATTTTTCCTTCATCAGGGGAGATTTACTTTGGGTGACTTTGTCTTTAGCTGCAACATAAATATAATACATAATATATGTGCAGTGACATGTAAATGCAAATAGTATCATGTAATAAATGTATATACAATATTTTGAGTCAAAGGTACTTACATACAGATTTTATAGAAATAGCAGAGAAAAAATATATAAAAACAGTGACATATAAACTACGTTGGCTGGAAGAGTTAAAACAGAGATCTGCAGATGTACAGCTGCGCAATCAAGAGCCGGCCAGTGCTTCACACACACAAGAGACTCCCTGGTATATACCAGCAAAAAAGCACTATCTGAAAAATCATAAATAAAAAAGACAAAAACTTTTGTTAAACTGTTAAGTATAGTTTTTGATGTTTAAAGCACCAAATCTGTGCTAGCATAGCAAACCAGATGCAGTTATTGCCCTAAATTGCCTAACCAAGATTGAAGTAAATTTTACCTTTCACTTGTAATGGTACGTATGCAGTGCAGATATCCAAGCAGCAGTCCTCAGACTGAGAGAACACTGACTATAAGAGCCCTTCCACACTATGCCGCCTAGGGCATCAGCGGTAAAGCGGCGCTATTTTTAGCGCCGCTTTACCGTCGTTTTAGTAGCGCTATTCAGCCACTAGCGGGGAAGGTTTAACCCCCGCTAGCTACTGAAAAGGGGTTAAATCCGCCCGCAAAATGCTGCCGCAGCTGGATTTTGCCGGCGGTATGGCAGCGCTGCCCCATTGATTTCAATGGGAAGGAGCGGTGGAGAAGCGTTGAGTTTACAGCTCCTTCACCGCTCCAAAGAAGCTGCAGGCAGGACTTTTTCTGACGCCCTGCCAGCGCAACGCTCCATTGTGGAAGTCCTCGGGCTTTTACACTGGAGTGAATGGAGCAGCTGTTTTAGGGCAGTTTGCAGGTGCTATTTTTAACGCTATAGGACCTGCAAAACACACCCAGTGTGAAAGGGGTCTAAGTGAGCACTTTAAATAGTAGAGATATATGTGAAGGACCAATCAAGACAACCTGATTGTATGTTGCTGGTAGTTCCGTTCCATCAGCTATAAAAAAGAACAGCTGGGATAGGAACTCAGAGTGTCTCCCTGACATGGAGGCGCGAGGCGTAGCCCCGCCCCGAAGGGCGTGATGACGTCACGTGCCGCTGCGTCACTGGTGGAAAAGGAAATCCCCGTCAGCGCAACGCAAATACGCATAGCGGGGACATACAAAGGCTCACCTCAGCACAAAGGCACAGGCGGGGATCCATAGGACCTCCATAACCTGTTATCCATGCACAGGAGGAGCCCACCTGCCGGGCATGCACGATACACGGCACTGACCCAGACACGCGCCGCGCACCATCTAGTGGCCAAGTAGAGCAATGGCAGCCAACATGTTTACAGAGAGAAAAAAATTTAAAAAAACCAGGTCAATTGGAGAAGAAAAAATAATAATAAGGTTATTAAATACATTACATGTACATGGCAGCAAGTAATCAAATAGACATAGTTAACAAAGAACTAGATCATTTATATTACAGTAAAATTAGTGATCATAACCATATATCAATAGGGATATATATTCTCATAGACAGATGTATATAATGTACATAATCCCCTTGACGGAAAGGGAAAAGGACTATATAGAAAAGAATTAATTATCAAATGCCTTGTTGAAATTACATCGTCTATCACCACAAAGGATTAGACCAGCATGAAATGGATAATAGAGACATGGCTCAGGTGGTACATAAGAAAACGTTGGTCAAAGGAAGAAAGAAAAAACAGGGGAAAAGTGAAGAATTATAAATTCAATTCACAACCCCCTGAAACAAAGCCAGGAAGAAAAGACTTGAAATTAAACACCTCATTGAGGCCAGGTGGTGAGGTGGTCTGTAAGTTGAATATCCATCTTAATTCACACTGGAGGAGGTGCTTGTTAAAGTCGCCTCCTCTGGGGTGAAAATGTACTTGATCAAGTGCCAAAAATATATTTTAGGAATAGATTGTGGGTGAACTAATGCCATATGACGGCCAATGGGTACATCAGGATCCCGTTTGTGTATGGTGGATAGATGCTGGTATATTCGTTTCCAAAATTCCAAAAGTGCTTTTTTGCTGGTATATACCAGGGAGTCTCTTGTGTGTGTGAAGCACTGGCCGGCTCTTGATTTTGCAGCTGCACGTCTGCAGGTCTGAGTACCCGAGTACCTGTCACAGTTCATCTGAGTACCCGAATACCTGTCACAGTCCATTGGAGTACCCGAGTACCTGTCACCAGCCCATCGGAGTAACCGAGTACCTGTCTCCAGCCCATCAGAGTACCCGAGTACCTATTTGCAGCCCATACCTCATAGAATACACGTTGGGGTGTTTGCTTTCCAAAATGGGGTCATTTTGGGGGTAATTCCATTGTCCTGGTGCTCCAGGCCTGAAGGTACTACTTCAATGTTGGGCCTCTGTATATGGCCAGGCTGTGTAAAAGCCTCACACATGTGGTATCGCCATACTCAGGAGGAGTAACAGAATGTATTTTGGGGTGTCATTTTTGCTATGTACATGCTTTGAGTTAGAAATATCTTATAAACTGACCACTTTGTGTAAAAAAAAATATGTTTTCATTTTATTTCCACGTTCCCCGAAGACTTGTGGAAAAAAATGAACTGTTCAAAAAACTCATTATGCCTCATAGAATAGACATTGGGGTGTTTGCTTTCCAAAATGGGGTAATTGAGTTGGTAATTCCATTGTCCTGGTGCTCCAGGGCCTTCACAAATGTAATAGGTCGTTAGAAAATTAGAGGTGTCATTTATGCTCCTAGAACCCCTGACGGTGCTCCCTGCATGTTGGACCTCTCTGTGTGGCCAGGCTGTGTAAAAGTCCCACACATGTGGTATCGCCATACTCAGGAAGAGTAGCAGAATGTATTTTGGAGTGTAATTGGTAGTATGCATATGCTATGTGTGAGAAATAACTTGTTATTATGACAATTTTGTAAAAAAAAAAACATTCTTCTTTTCCCAAGAATTTCAAAAAACTCACCATGCCTCTTACTAAATACCTTTTACTGTCTACTTTTCAAAAAGGGGTCATTTGGGGGTTATTTGTACTTTCCTGACATTTCAGAGCCTCAAGAAATGAGATAGGCCGTCAGTGCATCAGGTGTGATCAGATGTGATCAATTTTCAACGATTTGCACCATAGCTTGTAGACTCTATAACTTTCAAAGAGACTAAATAATATCCACTAATTTGAGTTATTTTTACCAAAGAGATGTAGCAGTATAAATTTTGGCCCAAATTTATGAACAAAAATTACTTTTTTTTTTTTTCAAATTTTTCGCTTTTTTCTCACTTATGTCGCAAAAAATAAAAAACCCAGTGGTGATTAAATACCATCAAAAGAAAGCTCTATTTGTATGAAAAAATGATAAAATGTTTGTTTGGGTATAGTGTTGCATGACTGAGTAATTGGCATTCAAAGTGTGAGAGCGCTGAAAGCTAAAAATTGGTCTGGGAAGGAAGGGTGTATAAATTCCCTGTATTGAAGTGGTTAAGGTGCCCCAAGAAAGCCACGGGATACAACAGAGTAAATCAAAGGGAAATATACACACACACCTACATACATTTATTCATACAACAATATTAAAATTGAACCACTGAATATTTTGCCATAGATCAGACAAGAAAACACACATTTTTTTTCTGCATAGTTGATTCTTCTTAGGTAATCATACATTGATAAATTCTACTACTAGCAGTGGCGGCCCGTCAATAAGGGGTGCAGCTCCCCTAGTTTGTATGTGGGGCGCCTGGACTAATAGCTTTCTATGAAACCTATAATTTTTTTACGAGCACGTAATTAGAGCCTGAGGCTCTAATTGGCTTGTAAAAGGTTGTCCTCAAGCTCAGCGAACCCTCCCACTTGTGATACTAGCGAATCAATATTCGCTATCGGTTTCTGGCTTCTCGTCCCAGCCAATCAGGTCAGGAGGCGGATCTAAAGACGACTGGGTTAGCCAGGTGGAAGCTGGGGGGAAGCCGCGGCGCCGGGTATCAGGAGAGCCATGACCGCTGGAGGACTCAGTTTGTAGGGTGAGTGCGGACCTGGAGGGGTTTGTTTGCAAATGCAGTTGCTCCAGAGCTTAGTAAATGAGGTAAAGCTTCACTTTTCAAAGAACACCCAATCACATGCAAGGAAAATAAAAAAATATGTATTTTTGCTTGCACGTGCTTACATGATGGAAGTCAGCAGAGCTTCTGCTCATTTACTAAGCTCTGGTGCAACTGCTCTTGCAATGTGCACAGTCTATTTGCCTTTAGTAAATCAACCCCATTGTGTGATTTGCATATGAATAAATTGCCCTATAAATGACCAGACTGTGGGATTTTCATCTGAATGAGCTTTGCCAGCTCATTCATATTCAAATTCCCCTAGAGCTCATTTATAAAGCAAGCTTGAGGAATCTCCTCCTTAGCTCCAGTGAAGGGTAGTACTTCCTGCTGCTGCTGCATCTTTCTATTCTACCGATGAGGGAGCTTAAAGGGGAGAAGGGGTGTGTGTACTGGAGGGAGGAAGTCTATACTGTTGGGGAAGGGGTGTGTGTACTGGAGGGATTAAGTCTGTACTGGTGGGGAAGGGGGTGTGTACTGGAGGGATTAAGTCTGTACTGGTGGGGAAGGGGGTGTGTACTGGAGGGAGGAAGTCTGTACTGGTGGGGAAGGGGTGTGTGTACTGGAGGGAGGAAGTCTGTAATGGTGGGGAAGGGGTGTGTGTACTGGAGGGAGGAAGTCTGTACTGGTGGGGAAGGGGTGTGTGTACTGGAGGGAGGAAGTCTGTACTGGTGAGGAAGGAGTGTGTGTACTGGAGGGAGGAAGTCTGTACTGGTGGGGAAGGGGTGTCTACTGGAGGGAGGAAGTCTATACTGGTGGGGGAGGGGTGAATGTACTGAAGGGAGGAAGTCTGTACTGGTGGGGAAGGAGTGTGTGTACTGGAGGGAGGAAGTCTGTACTGGTGGGGAAGGGGTGTGTACTGGAGGGAGGAAGTCTATACTGGTGGGGGAGGGGTGTATGTACTGGAGGGAGGAAGTCTGTACTGGTGGGGAAGGGGTGTGTGTACTGGATGGAGGAAGTCTGTACTGGTGGGGAAGGGGTGTGTTTACTGGAGGGGGGTTCTGTACTGGGGGGGATTCTGTACTGTTGGGGAGGAAGATGGTCTGTACTGGAGGAAGGGGCGGAGCTCTATACTTATTAGAATGAAAATCTTTCAGTGCCAGGAGGGTTTCTTATTAAAGCTGCTACAGGAACATCTTTAAACAACACCCATGTGGTCACACCCACTTTTTTGCTGGACACACCCTCTTTTAGCTGCAGTGTGCTATGTGTGTCACGTTCTGCTAATTCAAATATTGTCCCTCTTTGACAAGTTCAGTGTTAGTGTGGTAAATGTTCCTTGTCAGCAGATTTGCTTGCCAAACACCTGATTTACTCCTAGAGCTGTTTCTGGGCTCAAACTGCACTGGAAAGAATCTTATGCGGTTTCGCTCAGCGCTGCTGCGTGAACCCAGACTTGTCATAGTGATTTCAGCCTGGGTTCACACAGTAGCGGCGGGGGAAACCGCATGCGATTCTTTGCAGTGTGGTTTGAGTCCAATCATTTTGTACGGGCTCGAATCGCTCCACAAAAGTAGCGGACTTGGTTTTGGTGAGTACTTGACCGAGTGTATCAGTACTCAAACTCCCCAGTAAAAACAACGGTATTGGTGGAACCCTACTATTTACACTTTATTAGGTCAGTTGAAATACATTTTATGTACTAAATTGATTTCTATTGATCAGGGGCGTAACTAGAAATCACAGGGCCCCATAGCAAAATGTTGTATGGGCCCCCCCCCCCCACAAAAAAATGGCGGGGCTTAAATTAAATAGTGGGCGCGGCTTAAAGGGCGGGGCTCAAAGAGTGTGTGGTTCGAGTCTGAGAAGAAAGAAAGAGCCCAGATCCTACACCACAATAGCAATATATGTATTCCAGAAAGTTTAATCAACAGATAAAGATACTCCAAACACCCGGTGTTAGCGCTTCAATAATCCTCACCTGTGCCCAATGCAGCGTGGTCTGCCCATGCCCAATACTGCCTCACCTGTGCCCAATGCAGCGTGGTCTGTGCCCAATACAGCATGTCCAGTGTCCAATGCAGCCTCACCTGTGCCCAAAGCAGCATGGCCAGTGCCCAATACTGCCTCACCTGTGCCCAATACTGCCTCACCTGTGCCCACTTGTGCCCAATGCAACGTGTCCAGTGCCCAATGCAGCCTCACCTGTGCCCAATGCAGCCTCACCCGTGCCCAATGCAGCCTCACCCGTGCCCAATGCAGCCTCACCTTTGCCCAATGCAGCGTGGCCTCACCTGTGCCCAATGCAGCATGACCCGTGCCCAATTCAGCATGACCCGTGCCCAATGCAGCGTGGCCTGCCCATGCCCAATGCAGCCTGACCCCACCCATGCCCAATGCAGCCTGACCCATGCCCAATGCAGCCTCCCCCGTGCCCAATGCAGCCTCCCCCGTGCCCAATGCAGCCTCTCCCGTGCCCAATGCAGCCTCCCCCGTGCCCAATGCAGCCTCTCCCGTGCCCAATGCAGCCTCTCTCGTGCCCAATGCAGCCTCCCCCGTGCCCAATGCAGCCTCCCCCGTGCCCAATGCAGCCTCCCCCGTGCCCAATGCAGCCTCCCCCGTGCCCAATGCAGCCTCTCTCGTGCCCAATGCAGCCTCTCTCGTGCCCAATGCAGCCTCTCTCGTGCCCAATGCAGCCTCTCTCGTGCCCAATGTAGCCTCCCCCGTGCCCAATGCAGCCTCCCCCGTGCCCAATGCAGCCTCCCCCGTGCCCAATGCAGCCTCCCCCGTGCCCAATGCAGCCTCACCTGTGCAGTGTTAGAGGTGAGCCAGACTGCAGCAGCCCTTATTGGCGAGCGTGGGGCTCTCTCAGATTGGGGGGGGGGGGCGAGCACCGGCCGCACGGTCCCCCAGCCAGGGGAAGTGAGGAGAGGAAGAGGCGCGCTGTCCAGCAGAGCGCTGTAATAGCTAACATTTGAATGCCCTGTGAGTTCCCGGGGCTCAACGTCACATAGCCCCACCTCTTGGCCCGGCGCCTTTGATGACGTCACATGTCCCGCATTGGACCGGCGTTCTGTCTATCAAAAGCGTCGGGCCAAGAGGTGGGGCTATGTGACGGTGAGCCCCGGGAACTCACAGGGCATTCAAATAAAAGCTATTACACAGCGCTCTGCTGCCTTGTACGGACAGCGCGCCTCTTCCTCTCCTCACTTCCCCTGGCTGGGGGCCCGTGCGGGCAGTGCTCGCCACCCCCCCGGGCCCCGGCAGTATGCTTTCCTCCTCCTCCCCAGGGGCCCCATAGCAGCTGCGGGCCCCATAGCGGCCGCGTGTGTCGCTATGGCGGTAGTTCCGCCACTGCTATTGATGATATTTTGCATAACCTGGTCAAAGGAGGAGTGTGATGCCCTGTACACATGATTGGACTTTCCGCCAACAAAACCGTGGATTTTTTTCCGAAGGATGTTGGCTCAAACTTGTCTTGCATACACACGGTCACACAAATGTTGGCCCAAAATTCCGAATGTGAGAAGACAAGACGTACGACGAGCCGAGAGAAAGGAAGTTCAATTGCCAGTGCGGCTCCTTCTGCTTGATTCCAATCATGCGTGGACTTTTGTGCGACGGACTTGTGTACACGCGATCGGAATTTCCGACAACAAAGGGAAGTTGGTGGAAAATGTGAGAACCTACTTTCAAACATTTGTTGGTGGAAATTCTGACAGCAAATGTTCAATGGAGCATACACACGGTCGGACTTTCCGACAACAATTCTCCAACATTTCCCGTCGGAAAGTCTGACTGTGTGTACGTGGCATGAGAGTTTTTTTGTGTATGAAACACCAGCTGCACTTTAATGGCCCTGGGGCCTCAGTCAGCCCTGACACACGCTTACTGTACAACCACAGCCAGTGTCTGAACCATGACTGGCGGGAGAGGAGGTGGATAATGACACCTTCTTGTTTGTCTCTGCATTTGTTTTCCTTAGGGCTCTTTCACACGGATGTGTCCGTGTACGGAGCCCGCTCTGCACAGCGGGGGATCGCTCCGCCGATCCCCGCTGAGCAGGCAGATGACAGGTCTGTCTCTGCACTCTGTGCATGGACGGACCTGTCAGAGCGCCGCTCTCCCCTATGGGGGATCGGATGACGACGGACCGTAGAGTCCATCGTCACCTGATCCGATCCCCAGATGGATGGAAAAAAAGGGTTTTCCTCTGTCACACTTTTTCGGAGCGGGTCGGATGTCAGCAGACATGTCACCGCTGACATCCGGCTCTCCATAGACCTCTACGGAGTGTCCGTTCAGGTCCGCCTGAAAAGCTGACAGGCGGACCTGAATGGACCGTCCGCGTGAAAGGGGCATTGCAATGAAGTAAAGCGGGTGCTCTGATAAATTATGACATTCAGCTGAGTGCTACTTGGCTTCCTCCACCTTTTATGTTTCCAATCTTATTAGAAAAGTAGGTGACATCAAAGACATGAATAAAAGAGCTTCTGAAAAAAAAAGTCAAGTGACCCTAAAAGGTATATAAGCACCACAACTTGAAAATGCTATTTAATTCTTTTTTATTATCCACTTGAAGACCATGCTTTTGTAAAAGTAGAAATCTGTATTTTTTTTATAGAAAATTACTTGACAACACCCAAACATCATATATATATTTTAGCAGAGGCCCTAGTGAATAAAATGGTGGGTTTTGCAATTTTTTTTTATATCACACGGTATCTGGACAGCGTTTGTTCGAATGCCAATTAAAAAAAAAAATACACTTTAACGTATTTTAATGCACACAAACACAATATAATAACCGATTTTTTGTAAAATAAAAAAGATGGTGTTACGTTGAGTAAATAGATACCTAACATGTTATGCTTTAAAATTGCGCATGCTTGTGGAATGGTGACAAACTACGTAGCCTTTGGCGACCCTTTAAGGGCTTTTGCAGACTACTAGATTTGAGTAAGACCCCTTTCACACTGAGGCGGTTTTCAGGTGTTTTAGCGCTAGAAATAGCTTCTAAATACTGTATTTAATGGCGTATAACACTCACTCATTCACCATGAAAACCGAGTGCAAATAGCGTGTGTGTGTTATACGCCAATACTTACATTTTAGCTGCCTCGGAGGGGACGGGGGGGTGGGGTGGGGGACGAGTGGCATCAGATTACATACAGTGCATAGGTGTGCCCAGCCTATTGCATTAGGGTGTGTACCCCAAAGCTCAAACACAAATATGTGTGTGTAAATATATATATAGGGCAGTAGGGCAATGGACAGTGTCAGTAGGACAGACATTGGTGTCAGTAGAGCAGTGGATGGTGTCAGTAGGGAACAGATTGGTGTCAATAGTTTTTTTATTACTTGTTTACAATAATTTTGAGCCCCATTGGGGAGCTTTGGTGAAATATCAGGAGTCTAAACAGACCCCTGATGTCTCACTTTGGAGAAAAAGAAAAGGACTGAGGACATAGATTCCCCAGTCCATTTCTCTGCAGCCAAGCAGCAGAGACAATCTGCACAGCACAGGGTGATTAGGGTGTGCCCAGGCACCTGGCACACCCTGTGCGCATGCCTATGATACAGTGAGAATATCCTGTTTACTTGGCGGCTTCTGTAATCGGAAGTCCCTTCTTCTGGGTCACCATTGGACCACTGTTCTGTCTATCATAGGAGATTCTCAGTGTATGTAATCTGTCGGCACTCGTCCCGCCCCCCTCTCTGTCCCCTCTAGGCTGCAGATGGGCATTGATCAGGCTGGATTGAAGGCAATGGCAAGGCTGCTGCATTGATGGTAATGGTGAGGCTGCTGCATTGATGGCAATGGTGAGGCTGCTGCATTGATGGTAATGGTGAGGCTGCTGCATTGATGGCAATGGTGAGGCTGCTGCATTGATGTGGACTGATGAGGCTGCATTGATGGCACTTGTGAGTCTGCAGATGGGCATTGATCAGGCTGCATTGATGGCAATGGTGAGGCTGCAAATGGGCACTGACCCTTATTTTGCTTCAAAGTTCCTTATTTATAATTTTAGTTTTTTTCCTGAAACTTTCCTCTTAAAATAAATGTGCGTGTTATACGCCGATAAATACGGTAACTCCTGAAAACCGCCTCCCATTTATTTCAGTGTGTCTTTTCACACTGGGGCGTTGTGCTTGCGGGACTTTAGGAAAAGTTCTGCAAGCAGCATCTTTGGGGCGGTTTGGGAGCGCTGTATACCCTGCCCATTAAAATGAATGGACAGCGCTTCATGAAAAGCACTTTGGAAGCGGCGCAACACGGGCACTTTTAACCCCTTCTTTGGGGTTAAAAGCGCCGCGCTAGTGGCCAAAAACCGCAGCTAAAACGAGTGCTGCTTAAGCGCTAATGCGGCTGCGGCTCAGTGTGAAAGGGCTCTTACAGAGGAGGTCTGGTGCTAGAATTATTGCTCTCACTCTGACATTCACGGCAATACCTCATATGTGTGGTGCGATCACTATTTATGTACGCGTGTGGGACCAACATGTGGGGGACAGGGGCAATTTAACATTTTAAATTTATTTTAAATTTTTTTTTTTTTTAAACTCTCTCTTTAAAAAAAATGTTTTGATCCCTTTTATTGCTGTTATGCGGCGTACACACGCTGGGACTTTTCGGCGGGATTGTCCGCCGAACCTAGTCCAGTGGACAAACCGCCGGACTTTCCAGCGGAGGTCCGCCGGACTTTCCGAGCTTGTGGACTTGCCCACACACGCCCGGACTTTTCCGGCCGAAAATCCGCGGGAAAAAGTCAGCGGGACTTTTGAAATGAACGGACTTGCCTCGCACACGGAGGAAAGTCCGTTCGTTTAGAACGTAACTGCAGGTAGACGGGACTAGCGGAGGCAGTGAATGCCGCCACGTTACCCCCGTCACCTGGCATGGATTTAAAGGGGAATCCCTAGGCCGAAAAAACGGCGTGGGGGTCCCCCCAAATCCATCTCAGACCCTTATCCGAGCACGCAGCCCGGCCGGCCAGGAAAGGGGGTGGGGACGAGCGAGCGCCCCCCCCCTCCTGAGCCGTACCAGGCCGCGTGCCCTCAACATGGGGGGTGCCCTGGGGAAAGGGGGGCCGTTGGGCCCCCCACCCCAAAGCACCTTGTCCCCATGTTGATGAGGACAAGGGCCTCTTCCCGACAACCCTGGCCGTTGGTTGTCGGGGTCTGCGGGCGGGGGGCTTATCGGAATCCGCTTATCGGAATCCGGGAGCCCCCTTTAATAAGGGGGCCCCCAGATCCCGGCCCCCCACCCTAAGGTGTAAAAGTGTAAATAAAAAAAAAACACACAATTTTTTATTGCACTGCTCTGGGGGTCTTCTTCCGTCTTGGGGGGTCTTCTCGCCGGACTCCTCCACTCTCTTCTGCTCTTCTGCTCTTTTACCTAGCTCCTAGTGGCAAGAACAGAAGAGACCCCCCAAAGACCCCCGAAGGCGGAACGAGACCCCCAAAGACGGCGGCGACGAAGAAGAAAGCCGGGCTCCTCCGCTAGTGAAAGAGCTAGGTAAAAGAGCAGAAGAGAGTGGAGGAGTCCGGCGAGAAGACCCCCCAAGACGGAAGAAGACCCCCGGAGCAGTGCAATAAAATATTTAAAAAAATGTGTGTTTTATTTATTTACACTTTTTCACCTTAGGTGAATGGGTAGGGGTACATCGTACCCCATACTTATTCACATAGGGTGGGGGGCCGGGATCTGGGGGCCCCCTTATTAAGGGTTGTCGGGAAGAGGCCCTTGTCCTCATCAACATTGGGACAATGTGCTTTTTGGCACCCCCCATGTTGAGGGCACGCGGCCTGGTATGGCTCAGGAGGGGGCGCTCGCTCGTCCCAACCCCCTTTCCTGGCCGGCCGGGCTGCGTGCTCGGATAAGGGTCTGAGATGAATTTGGGGGGCTGTTTTTGGCGTAGGGATTCCCCTTTAAATCCATACCAGGTGACGGGGCTAGCGCAGCGGCATTCACTGCCTTCGCCAGTCCCGTCTACCTGCAGTCACGATCTAAATGAACGGACTTTCCTCCGTGTGTGAGGCAAGTCCGTTCATTTCAGCACACAGACCGCGGGATTGTCCGCCGGACTGCCGAGTCCAGCGGACAATTTTAAGTCTGAACTTAAAACTTAGTCCGCCGGACTTTTGGGAGGAAATACATTCCCGCGGGAAAGTCCGCTCGTGTGTACGCGGCCTTAGGCCTATGTAGGGGCCTGAAACGTGTAAATTCTTAGGAACTGATTTCTTTTTATGGTTTTATGGATTAAATAAATACATACATTTTTAATGCCAAGATGTCCTGGTGCCAGATATCTTGATCTCATCCTATCTATCATTATGGGGTTTTGGGGCTGTAGCATTTCCTTTGTTGTTTTAGAATCTTTACGGACCCCAGACCTGCTCTAAAACCATCTGATCACATCAAGATTGGTATGTTCAGATGCTTTGCCCATTTAAACATGATGCTGTTTACATCCGGGAAACAGCAAGTGATGTTGCATCCTGTTTCCTGTACCACAGAGATCATGGGCAACCCCTCCTGCCACCTGTAGTAGCAATCCTGCGGCTAATTAGCTGCTAGGGTAGATTTCACATAAAAGCCGGCCACTGGCTTAAAAAAATCAATACCGGGATGATGTCTGTAGCGGCAGGTTTACGCAAAAGTTATCCCGTCTACAAAATAGGGGATAGATTTATAGCATTTTTTTATTAATATTTTTTATCGTGAGTGCGACATTGCGGCGGACAGATCGGACACTTTTGACACATTTTTGGGACCATTGCCATTTATACAGCGATCAGTGCTATAAAAATGCACTGATTACTGTGTAAATGTCACTGGCAGGGAAGAGGTTAACACTAGGGGGCGATCAAGGGGTTAAGTGTGTTCCCGCAGCATGTTCTAACTGTAGGGGGGTGGGCTCACTAGAACATGACAGAGATCACTGGGAGAAGTGATCTCTGTCATGTTGCTAGGCAGAACAGGAAAATGCCTTGTTTACATATTCATCTCCCCGCTCTGCCTCTCCGTGCCACGATCACAGGCCACCGACGGACATCGAGTCAGCGGAAAATGCGAGCACGCGCCCACTAGCCACGGATGACGCAGCGACGTACGGGTATGTTGTTTTGCGCACCCTTGCCACTTTGCTGACATATATTGGCGTGAGCCGGTCGGCAAGTGGTTAATACTGGCTTTTGAAATTTACAAATGCAGCTATTTAGAAATTGGATGAAAGATTTAGCGCTGGGGAACACTTCTTTTAAAATTGAAACAAAAATAAACGGGGCTAATGGAGAGGTACCTGCATTTTCTCTCTTGAATAGGACACATTTCTTTGTTACCAAGATAGTGAGGTCCCGCGAATAAATGCGAAACGCGTCAACCTTGTTGAACATATAGCAAAGACACGTTTGTGTTATTTTACATGGTGAATGTCATCCAATTTTTTAAACTTTTAATAAATATTGTTGTTTTATACTATAATAGATGTGGCTATTCCTCTCTTGGTACCAGTAAAGTCCAACATCACAAGTTCTTTTTTTTTTAGCAACTTTTTTAAAGATACAATTTTGCTTTTTTTTATATACAACTATATAGATCAGACCAAACAAAATGAGGTACAAATGAGGAAGAAGGAGGGACAGAGGGACTTTGTTCCAAATCAGAGACTGTCCCTCGAAATCAGAGACAGTTGGGAGCTCTGGTGTATTGACACCCTAGTTTTTGTATTATGGAAACTTTAATACAATAAAATTAAAATTAAAAAAACAAGATTCAGGAGGTGGCAGTATGCCTGCCAGCCACTGCTTTTCCACCGTCTCAAAAGTGATCAATTGTGGATCGCTATTTAAAGAGGAAGTAAAGCCTCCTCACCAAAAAAAAAAAAAACGTAACCTGCAAGGCAAAGGCATAATGAGCTAGTATGCATAGCATACTAGCTCATTATGAATAACTTACCTGACAACGAAGCCCCCGAAGCGGTCCTTATCCACAACCTTCTCCGCCGCCATCAATACCAGAGTGACTTCTGGGTCTCGCCGCTCCAGCGCTGTGATTTGTTGGATCGGCGATGACGTCACTCCCGCGCATGCGCAGGAAAGCGGCATATCGCCGTGAACTCGGCATGCGCCGTAGACAGCGATGCCTCTTTTTTTCTAAATATCTCCTAAACCATGTAGGTTTAGGAGATATTTATTGGACCTACAGGTAAGCCATAATCTAGGCTTACCTGTAGGCCAAAGTGGTTTGTAAGGATTTACAACCACTTTAAAGGGAAGGCAAGGAAATTCTTTTGTTTAATTGCACTAAAATTTTATGAATGCATCCTTGAAAGATTTAAGAATGGAGTAAAAAAGGATAGTATTTTATAGCCTATCTAGAGGGGGTAACTCTACAGGGAAGAAATAACATATAGAGAGAATTTTCCACCTGACATTAAGACAGGCCTAATCTATTACCTGCCGCAGCAGTAGCCTGGGGAACACCGAATGAAAGGCCGAGCTGCCTGTCTGCGGGTGGAAGGAACCCTGGTGGGTGTTGATCGCAGTGATCTGGATAAACACAAATAAGAAGCAGTCTATATTTAGGCGATGGCTGTGCTCCAGAGACTAATCCTCTTTCACTGAATTATCTTTCCTACAGATTACATTGTTTAACTCCTCCCATCGCAGGAAGACGCACAGCGTTCGAGTGGAGCAGCTGTTCAAACATTAGTGTGGAAAAAGGGAAGGGAAAAAGCTTAGGAGGCTTAGTGACTGCCCCGGGTTATTTGCTCTATTCGTTATACGGGATGGCAGGAAGCAATTTTTTTTTATTGTATGCCATCGCCATTAGTCCTGATTTATAATAATTAATCGGCCTTGTCATAAGCGTATAGTTACATTAAGCAGTGCACAATGGCGGAAAAAATTGATTTGAAATGGAACTGCAGCTACACAATATTTTTTTTAAGTTTTGATTTTAGTTTTGGAATGGTTTCCAAGTGAAAAGCATTGGCCTAGCCCACCATCAATACATTCCGTTTTTCAAAGCGAACTTATCCAAAGGACAAGGTGTGTGTGTATAATTTAGGAGGGTGGACAGCACTGGCAGATATATACAGTATATATATAATATACCGTATTGTGTATGTGTGTAATATATTGTGTATGTGTGTGTATATTTAAGGAATGCATTTTGTGATGTCTGTGTATTCAGTATTTATGTTTTAAAAAACACATGTGACTCAGTTGATAACTATAAATCAAGGTACTTCCTTATTACAAATAAATGTTTTCATTCTATATACCAATTCATGTACCAAAGATTCATGCACTGGCTTTGTATGTATCCTGGGGGGACTCACTCCCTGAATTCAAAGCGTCACTAAACTCTGCATTGGGAAAAGAAAAAAAAAATGATATACAGTATCTCACAAAAGTGAGTACACCCCTCACATTTTTGTAAATATTTCATTAGATCTTTTCATGTGACAACACTGAAGAAATGACACTTTGCTACAATGTAAAGTAGTGAGTGTACAGCTTGTATAACGGTGTAAATTTGCTGTCCCCTCAAAATAACTCAACACACAGCCATTAATGTCTAAACCGCTGGCAACAAAAGTGAGTACACCTCTAAGTGAAAATGTCCAAATTGGGCCCAAAGTGTCAATATTTTGTGTGGCCAGCATTATTTTCCAGCACTGTCTTAAAGCGGAAGTAAACCCTTTGATTTAAATAGTTAAACAAAAAAAATGGCATGCCGGAAATGCTACCTGTCACATTGACTATGCTTTCAACCAAACTGTCAAACCATCCAATGGCTGGTGTCATAACTGATCACATGTGCAGCATCATGGCAGTTGAAGATTGAACAGAGGCCAAGATGGCAGCTTCCTTGGCTGAAAACGATAGGAGGGTTTACTTCCACTTTAACACTCTTGGGGATGGAGTTTACCAGAGCTTCACAGGTTGCCACTGGAGTCCTCTTCCACTCCTCCATGACGACATCACGGAGCTGGTGGATGTTAGAGACCTTGTGCTCCACCACTATCCGTTTTGAGGATGCCCCACAGATGCTCAATAGGGTTTAGGTCTGGAGACATGCTTGGCAAGTCCATCACCTTTACCCTCAGCTTCTTTAGTAAGGCAATTGTCGTCTTGGAGGTGTGTTTGGGGTCGTTATCATGTTGGAATACTTCCCTGCAGCCCAGTCTCTGAAGGGAGGGGATCATGCTCTGCTTCAGTATATCACAGTACATGTTGGCATTCATAGTTCCCCCAATGAACTGTAGCTCCCCAGTGCCGGCAGCACTCATGCAGTCCCAGACCATGACACTCCCACCCAGGGCAGGACTTAGGGTGGTGGGGGCCCCTGGGCTTGAGTCACTTTCGGGCCCTACCTTCTATACATTACTGTATTTATCGGCGTATAACACGCACCCCAAGTTAAGGAGGGAATTTTAAGGAAAAAAACTTTTAGGAGGGAAGTTTAAGGAAAAAACTACATTTAAATGCCAATCAATGCAGCCTTATCAGTGTCCATCTGCAGCCTTGTCCAGTGTCATTGCAGCCTTGTCAGTGTCATTTGCAGCCTTGCCCCAGTGTCATTTGCAGCCTTGTCATTTGCAGCCTTGTCATTGCAGTCTTGAAGTTTAAAAATGGCGCAGCCGAGATAAGAGTCCTGTGTATCTCGGCGGCTCTCGGCTACTCTTGGCGGCTCTCGGGTCCTCTCGCAGTCCCGAGCAGAGCCGAGAGTAGCCGAGTGTACTCGGCTCCGCTCACAGTCATGCCCGGTCCCTGTGTTATGTCCATCATAAGGCGGGACTGGGCATGACTGTGAGAGGAGCCGAGCCGAGTACACTCAACTATGTATCTTAGCGGGGCACGTGGGGCCCCCTATTTGGTGGGGCCCATGGGCTTGAGCCCAGTCAAGCCCAATTGTAAGTCCGGCCCTGCTCCCACCACCATACCTGACTGTAGACATCTTGTGGTTGGAATTTCCGACCGTGTGTACGGGGGGCTTACTGTGAAGAAATCTTTCCATATTTGGAGATTAAATCTCTTTTCCTCCAGATATAAAGAGTGCCCCCTTGTCCTCTGTGATGATCTTAAAGTGAATAACTCAACACCAAGTTCACTATATGGACCACTTATGTATTTGTACATGTTGATCATGTCCCCTTAATCTCCTCTTCTCAAGAGAGAATAAATAAATATTGTTATTTTTTTCACTATCCTGTCCCCTATGGAACAAGGTATATTTAGTACTTTGTCTCATGATGCTAGGCACTTACCAAGGGGATGGAGGGCTCCCAATCCAACCTCATAGCTACATACATACACTACGAGGGGGTGCTGATAAGTATTGAGCCTTACCCAGAACAAACTGAGCTAGGAACTGCCACACTCTTCTTCATATTCCCCCAGGAAATCAATGCACTTGTGACATCTGTCCTGCAGCTTCCTAAGTCCCTGCAAATACAATTCTTACGACTGCTGGTGTAACCACTCATTTGCAGCGTTAATTGCCTAAAGGAACACTCCCAAATCGTTGTCCCTTTAGGTGTTTTTTGAGATTGGTGAACAGATGATAGTCAGAAGGGGCCAGGTTGGGCGAATAGGGTGGACGGGGCATCACTTGAAAGTCAGTTTTGCCATTGTGTCACCTGCAGTGTGTGATGAGGCGTTGTCCTCTTTTCTTCAGTTGTCAAAAGTTTTGGGATCCACTTTGCTGCAAGCTTTCTCATTTCCAAGTCGTTGTGGATAATGGCACCAACTCTCTCATGTGATATTCCCAGATATATCGCAATACTTTTGGCTGATATTCGGCGGTCCTCCTTGATCATGTCATGGATGACTTTCACATTTGCAGGCACAGTGACAGAAACAGGCCTTCCACTGGGTTTCTCACTTATAACACCGAAACGGGCAGTTTTAAAATTGACAACCCAACGTTTAACTGACAAGCGCCTTGAGGCAATTCAGTTTGCATTTGCAGCGCTACACAAATCATTCATTCATTCATGAAGGGCTACTGTCACCCAAATTTTGTGACACGTCATCATGGATTTGCTTCGCACCTTTCCCTTGGAAAAACAGGAACTTGATTATGGTCCTATACTCTTCCACATTGAATTTTTCTGGAGGTGCTGCCATGTTCATTTTGGACCTGAAAAGAAAGATAAGTTAAAATTCATAGGTAGTTGATTTTTACACCATTGAAAATAGACAAATTGGCCAGTACACCCTGCAATTTACAGCTTCCTAGCTCAATTTTTGTGTAAGCCTCAAAATTTATCAGCACACCCTCATACTTTGTCCCATAGGGCACAGAATTTATTGGATAGTGCGGAAGGGTTAAACCCTCTGTCAAGTTTTTACTGCTGTAGTTGTCTTCATTGGGAACATTCACTCCTCCATTTGTACTTGTGATCATTGTCATGAAGAATGTACCGTATATATTCGAGTATAGGCCGTCCCGAGTATAAGCCAAGGCCCCTAATTCACCACAAAAAAATGGGAAAAATGCATTGACCCGTGTATAAGCCGAGGGTACAAAATGCAGCAGCTACTGTAAGTGGAAAAGAGGGTCAGCAATGCCCATCTGCAGCTGCCTGTCCCCTGTACAGACCCCCCCGTGTCCCCATTGCAGCCTACCTGTGCCGATCTGCGGGTCCTGTGCCATCCGTCCTGTGCCATCTGTCCTTGTGCCCTCCGTCCTGTGCCCTCCATCCTGTGCCCTCTGCCATCTGTCATCGGTCTTCGCTCTGTCCCCCCACAGCGTGTACGGCGCCATTGTAAAATTAAAAAGCCGCGCCTCCTCCTCGTCCGTGATAGGAGGAACGCTGTTTTCCCAGCAGTCAGTGCGCAGTGTTCCGCCTATCACGGACATTCTCTCATCCTCGTCCATGAGATGAGAATGACAGGACATCCGTGATAGGCGGAACACTGTAATGCTGTGAAAATTAGTGTCCGCCTATCACGGACGGGCGGGAGGAGGCGGCGCGGCTTTTGAAAACTGCCGTCTGTCTGCATGACACGCTGTTCATGTAGGCAGACGTCGGTGACTCGAATATAAGCCGAGGGGGGGACTTTCAGCCCTAAAAAATGGGCTGAAAATCTCGGCTTATATTCGAGTATATACGGTATGTGAGGGAAAATTCTAATTGTAGGGCTGTCCCCAGAACAAGAGGTGAGCAGTTAATGGATTTTGTACGAATGTGCTGTACTATTTTCACCAACACTCATTTTATTTATTTCATTTTATTGTACTATTATCCTGGTGTGCCCTTTCTCTAACCCTCTTCTCTAACCCTCCATCCATAACTAACACAACGTTTTGTCAGGAGTTCCACTTCAAAAAAAACAGAATGAGAAACTAAATTAAAGAGACGCAGGATTTTCTACTCAGGCTATGACTGCTTTAGAAAAGGGTAAACAAATTGTTGCCTATGGGCCTTATGTACTGTGTCTAAGGGGTTAATTTACTAAAACTGGAGAGTGCAAAATCTGGTGCAGCTCTGCATGGTAGACCTGGCCCAACAAGATCTCCCTGCACCAGGGCCGATCCTAGGGTCACAGACGCCTCGGTTTAGAAATATTTGTGGCGCCCCACATGGGCGTGGTCATCTTACCAACTTATGGCAACGAATAAAACACAGAGATTCTTCCCTAAGAAATCTTCATTACCCTGGGATCCTCCCATGATCTTTTAACTATAAAGAAAATACAGGAAGAGCGTACACTAATGAGCACTGGAGGGGAGTCACTCTGATGCACACAGAGGGGGCTTCTGTTATAGAGTCTGTTAGAAAGAGCCCCCAGACATAGTACAGGAGATAGTCAGAGACTGGAGATATAATACAGGAGACGGTCAGAGACTGCAGGCACACCACAGGAGATGGTCAGAGACTGCAGGCATACCACAGGAGATGGTCAGAGACTGCAGACATAGTACAGGAGATGGTCAGAGACTGCAGACATACTACAGGAGATGGTCAGAGACTGCAGACATGATACAGGAGTTGGTCAGAGACTGCAGTTCCTATGGATGTTAGTAGATAATGGCCGATCGGCCCTCTCACCTGACCTAGCGATACAGCAACAACGATTCCTCTGATCAGGAGTCAGCTCACTCTTGCCTGTGGCGACTCCGCTGGGTAGCGCCCAGATCTGTATTCTGGCAATGACTCCGTTCCTTTCTCCGCCAGGGATGGAGCTAGACTGTGTGGCTTTCCCTCTGGTGGTGCAGGGCAGCGGGTTTCTCTCATTGATGGTGTTCCCTCAGCACTGTCCTCTCCCTCTGGAGTCCTCGGTGCACTTCCCTGTAAGCTTTCCCGGGCTCCTGGCTCTCTCTCTCCCATTCAGCTGAGCATGCTGAGTGGGCTGCAGTTTCCATGTTACAGTGGGGCTGTCAGTCCTTGGGACTACATGTCCCACAATCCTCTTCTCTTCTCCTTTTTTTATTCTATTTCTTCCCTGGCCGACATGAAGGTGGGTGAAGAAACATAGTGGGCGGCTGTGCTGGCATGCCCCGTTCACTAGTTCAGCAGCACGCATGAGGAGGAGAGGGAGGGGGGAAAGAAGAGCTGGCTGCAGTGGCGTTACTAGGGTTGGTGTCACCCGGTGCTGTAAAACATGGTGTCACCCCCCCTCCACCAACTATAGTCGCCCCTCAGTACAGACCCACCTCCACTAAGTATAGACCCCCCTCCATCAATGCAGACCCCCCACTAAGTATAAACCCTTACCTCAGTACAGACCCCCCCCTCCATCAGTATAGACCCCCCAGGACAAACCACCGCCCTTCCCCTCCCTCCATGGCGGAGGGAGGGGGGGAAGTTCCCTCCCGTCACCTGTAAGGCCCCTTTCACACCGGGGCGTTTTTCATGCGGTGCAGCGCTAAAAATAGCGCCTGTTCACCGCATGAAAAAATCCTGCCCCTTTAACTCCAGTGTGAAAGCCGGCGGGCTTTCACACTGGAGCGGTGCGCTAGCAGGACGGCAAAAAAAGTCCTGCTAGCAGCATCTTTGGAGCGGGATAGGAGTGGTGAACACACCGCTCCTATCCCGCTCCAAAGATGCTGCTAGCAGGACTTTTTTTGCCGTCCTGCTAGCGCACCGCTCCAGTGTGAAAGCCCGCCGGCTTTCACACTGGAGTTAAAGGGGCAGGATTTTTTCATGCGGTGAACAGGCGCTATTTTTAGCGCTGCACCGCATGAAAAACGCCCCGGTGTGAAAGGGGCCTTACAGGTGACAATGGGAGACCGCGGTAAAACCGCGGCAATACCACGGCAATACCGCGGCTACGGCGGCGCTCTGCGGGGGGTGTTTAACCCTTTTTCGGCCGCTCGCGGGGGGTAAAACCGCACCGCGAGCGGCCGAAAACCGCGGTGAAAACGACGGTAAAGCAGCGCTAAATATAGCGCTGCTTTACCGTCACCGCGGCTCACCGCCCCAGTGTGAAAGGGGCCTAAGAACGATCAAGCGTCGGAACTGCCACTATGATCATTCTGATGGTGCACAGAATCGCTGGCTGAAAACAAGGATATCTGAATGATGCCTGTAGCTGCAGGCATTATTTAGATATTCCCACTGAAAGTCCAAGACATCATATGACGTCCTTGGGCGGGAAGTGGTAAAGCTAACTACTGCGTCAAAGTACCCCATTATCAGTGGGTCCTACACTATTCATAGAATGAAAGATCCTGCTTCTCAACCATGGGAGAAATACACTCCTCTTTTTTGGAGAACTAAAAGGACTCCTCCTATAACTCAGGTGGACACTAATTAGAGGTAATGGTGAGGGGATGGGGTGCTTCAGCCGAAGGGATCTGGTCATGACCCATATAACAGACAAAGACTTGGGGTCACATACTAATTACTGTCCACCTGAGTTATAGGTGGAGGAGTCCTTTTAGTTCTTTCATTAAGAGGAGTGCATTTCTCCCATGGTTGAGAAGCAGGATCTTTCATTCTATGAATAGTGTAGGACCAGTGGTGGCTGATGGGCTTTGCTTCTGGCAGGGTGGCAAACAACCTATTGCAGGATTTAAATGTCAATTTTGCATGTGTGCGCTGTAATCCTCTGTTCAATACATATGTAAAACGCTGCATAAATTGACAGCGCTATTTAAGTACCTGTAATAAATAAGAATAAATTATAAATAAATAATCCCAAAGAGTACTAGTTCCAACAACAAGAAGCCACACTGAGACTGGGAAACAGCATGGTGGTGTTGCTAAAGAAATATGAGTTATGGCCGTACACACGATCCGAATATCGTATGACAGATCGTACGACTTTTTTCGCTTAATAGTCGCAAGTAGAAATTGAATAGGTTACTAAAGTCACGAAAATTCTCGTACGAGAGAAAAAAATCGGAAGTGATGTCATGTGTTGTAATGTATTTGTATTGTATTTTTGGACAATTGTACTGACTAAACGAAAATCGTACGATCTGTTATCGTATGAGGAACATTTTCGTGCTTATCCGGTCTAATGATATCGGGTGAATTGTGATCGGCTCTCAAACTCTGTACTAATGATCCGATTATCATACGATCGCGTTGAAAGCAGTATTTTTCGTCTGATTTTCGGATCGTTTGTACCGGCCATTAGGCCCCTTTCACACTAAAAATAGCGCCTGTACACCGCCTGAAAAAAACCGGCCCCATTCACTCCAGTGTGAAAGCCGGCGGGCTTTCACACTGGAGCGGTGCGCTAGCAGGACGGTAAAAAATTTCCTGCTAGCAGCATCTTTGGAGCGGTATAGGAGCTGTGTATTCACCGCTCCTATACCGCTCCTACCCATTGAAATCAATGGGACACCGCGGTAATACCGCGGCAATACCGCCGCTACGGCGGCGCTTTGCGGGGGATTTTAACCCTTTTTCCGAATCCCGCGGCTAAAACGACGGTAAAGCAGCGCTAAATATAGCGCTGCTTTACCGTCGCCGCGGCTCCCGCCCCAGTGTGAAAGGGGCCTTAGGGAGGTCATACTTGTTTCATAAATATGTACAGTGTGTTTTGAATTGTATTGTTTTAGTCCTGACAAAATAACTTTTAAAAAGTACCGTATATACTCGAGTATAAGCTGAGATTTTCAGCACATTTTTTTTGTGCTGAAAATGCCCCCCTCGGCTTATACTTGAGTCAAGCAGGTTTGCTGCAGCAGAGAATGACATTTTCCGAACCGACTTTGGGACCCCGTATCTCGGGGCCACTTGGTGCTAGTAACCCCATCTTTGGATATGTTGTATTGCTAGTTCCATTGGGGTTGCACAACAAATTGGGGCTTCTAGCACTAAGTGGCCCGAGATACAGGGCCCCAAAGTCAGTCAACTGTGTCCATCTGCAGCAATGTCATTTTGGGACCCTTTGGGTTCAGAGACCCCAAATTTTGGCTGCAGCTAGGGGGGGATCTAGGAAACCCTTAACTACCGAGTTTGAAGTTCGGGGACCTATGGCTGCAAATGGGCACAGTGAGGCTGCAAATGGGCATTGTTGACCCTCTTTTCCACTTACAGTAGCTGCGCATTTCTCATCCTAGGCTTATACTCGAGTCCAGTGGCTTCGCTAGGGGGTGGCTTTTGGGGCTATAGCCCCGAATCTGGGGCCCATAGCCCTGAGTCTCTGCTGGGATCCCCGGGGGGAGACTCTCTGGGGACACTGATGTAGGTGGGGGGCTCTCTGGAGACCCTGATTTAAGGGGGAGGCTCTCTGTGGACCCTGATTTAAGGGGGAGGCTCTCTGGGGACCTGATTTGAGGGGGAGGCTCTCTGGGGACCCTGATTTAAGGGGGAGGCTCTCTGGGGACCCTGATTTAAGGAGGAGGCTCTCTGGGGACCCTGATTTAAGGAGGAGGCTCTCTGGGGACCCTGATGTAAGGGGGGCTCTCTGGGGACCCTGATGTAAGGGGGGCTCTCTGGGGACCCTGATGTAAGGGGGGGCTCTCTGGGGACCCTGATGTAAGGAGGGGCTCTCTGGGAACCCTGATGTAAGGGGGGGCTCTCTGGGGACCCTGATGTAAGGGGGGCTTTCTGGGGATCCTGATGTAAGGGGGGCTCTCTGGGGACCCTGATGTAAGGGGGGCTCTCTGGGGACTCTGATGTAAGTGGGGGGCTCTCTGGGGATGAATATACACACACACACACGTATATTATATACATGTGTATGCCCGCCCAAGCGTATGACTTTCTTTACTGCGCTGCTATGGGCTCTAGCCCCAGATCTTTTGTAGACCTAGCAACGCCCCTGCTCGAGTCAATAAGTTTTCCCATTTTTTTTTTCGTGGTAAAATTAGGTGTCTCGGCTTATATTCGTGACGGCTTATACTCGAGTATATACGGTATGTATGAAACCGCTATCGATTCCCTTTATCAAATCCATACATTACTGCCACATTTCATGTGGGTATAGCAAATTGTAATAGTATGGCAACATTCCAGAGAAATAACTGGAACTTCTAGGAAGCTCATATTAAAGTAATAATAATAAAATAAGTTAATAAATCCTTATTCCTCTTTGCTGCTGTTTGCATTTGAATTTATATCCAATAAACATTTATTGAAGCAGGAAAAAAACTCCCTCTTTATTTCTAGAACCTTATTTCATACAAAGAAATAGGCAGGTAACGGAAATATTGCTAGAGGAGTAGCTTTCTCATGCTGTAAACTGACCACCGGGTCTTTCAAAAATCCATTTACGCAGTACGTGTAAGCGATCAGATAATGGAATGTATGCTGCAAATTGCTGCTTGTAGGGAGGAAGTATCTGTCAATTGTGATATTATTTTCCAAGGGTAATACACATTTGAGAACAGACCGGTGTGGGTCTGTGGAGCACTTCTTGTAAAGACAGGTTTTATTCCCTTTGCTGTAAAAGTAATAACTCTTATAATGTGTAAGTGCCACTCTCTGGTTGTCAGTTATCTATTCTGGGTATTTCAGGATTCATGGTGAAAAGGTCAAGGCTACCAGTGACAATAGGACTCTTTTGTAATAAAGATTAACTCCAGATCAATATAGAAAAAAAAACTGAGACTCTGGCGAAGACTTTAAAGCGGAACTTCCGTCATTTTTTCATCTTTCCATCTATTAAATCTTCTGCCCTTGTTGTTTTAACTTTGGATAGTAAAACATTTTGACTGCTGAGGCGCAATTGGCCTAGGTCCCAATTAGCGTAACACAATGGGTTCAAATCCCCCACCACCCTTGCCCTTTTTTTACCCCATTAACCTCTAGCCAACCGCCCACTGTCTATTGACGGCAAAGCGGTGCGGCTCTTGTGGCGGGACGGCGTCATATGACGGCGTCTACATTTTGGCCACTAGGGGGGCGCGCGCGCGTGCCCGCCGCGTCGCTGGGGACCCGATGCGTGTGCCCGGCAGCCGCGATGTCCGCCGGGCACCCGCGATTGCCCAGTAACTGAGCAGGACGTGGATCTGTGTATGTAAACACACAGATCCACGTCCTGTCACTGGAGAGGAGACCAATGGTGTGTCCCTTGTACATAGGAACAGAACAAACATATTACAGCGCACACATGCAAAACTGACATTTACCTCCAGCAAGGCTATTTAAAAGCACCTAGACATTTTCAAAAAACATTATCAAAAAAAATATGGGGATTTGGTCACACCATATTGCTATATGGTGCTTAAGCCCACTTACTGCGACAAAGTACCCCATGATTAGTGGGTCCTACACTA
Source organism: Lithobates sylvaticus (assembly GCA_028564925.1). Classification (NCBI taxonomy): domain Eukaryota; kingdom Metazoa; phylum Chordata; class Amphibia; order Anura; family Ranidae; genus Lithobates; species Lithobates sylvaticus. Next base: position 573,336,014 of record CM053029.1, read on the forward strand.
TCCATAGATCGGGAGATCCTTGTACATAGGGACACCGATCGGTCCCCTCCCCCAGTCAGTCCCCTCCCCCCACAGTTAGAATCACTAACATAGGGAACACATTAAGCCCTGCAGCGCCCCCTAGTGTTAACCCCTTCCCTGCCAGTCACATTTATACAGTAATCAATGCATTTTTATAGCACGGATCGCTGTATAAATGTGAATGGTCCCAAAAATGTGTGAAAAGTGTCCGATATGTCCGCCGCAATGTCGCAGTCATGATAAAAATCGCAGAACGCCGCCATTACTAGTAAAAAATAAAAAAAATAATAAAAATGCTATAAATCTATCCCCTATTTTGTAGACGCTATAACTTTTGCGCAAACCAATCAATATACGCTTATTGCGATTTTTTTTACCAAAAATATGTAGAAGAATACGTATCGGTCTAAACTGAGAAAAAAATTTGTTTAAAAAAAAAAAAAAAATTGGATATTTATTATAATAAAAAGTAAAAAATATTATGTTTTTTCAAACTTGTCGCTCTTCTTTTCTTTATAGCGCAAGAAATAAAAAACGCAGAGGTGATCAAATACCACCAAAATAAAGCTCTATCTGTGCGGAAAAAATGATAAAAATTTTATTTGGGTACAGCGTTGCATGACCGCGCAATTGTCATTCAAAATGCGACAGCGCTGAAAGCTGAAAAAAGGCCTGGTCAGGAAGGAGGTGTTCGTGCCTGGTAGGCAAGTGGTTAAATAAGACACTTACAACGATTAGGTTGGAAAGGGCAAGGCCACAGCTTTATTAAATTCCAACTCATAACATGTGTAGCAGTGACACTTTTGCAAGGTGTCCGCTATGTGTAAATTTAGTTATTTTTCTCTCAGAACAGTAAATGGGTTCTGAGAGCTAGTTGAGTAGGTTAGCTTTGGCACCAGTTTGGCTGGGCTGTGTTGGGGTCCTGCTTGATCATGTGTGCAGTAAGGTACACATGACAGGTTTAGAATCAGGCCTGGTTGGACGTTTGGGTACCAACATTCCCCGGAGCTAATCAGTGGGTGCGTTTGGCCCCGCTGAGGAGTCTGGGGAAGGGTACTTAAGATGCTGGAGTCACGTGTTCGGGGTCCGTTCGGCCATAGCGGCCTGTTCCTGAGTTTGGACCGGGGTAGGCCCACGAGGTTTCCCGGTCACGAGAGCGTGTACCGCCCCGAAACATGGTCAGTTCCATTGACCCCACCGACCCGCTTGGTCTGGGGAAGGATCCATCTGTTCCCGAGTCTCTGAACCGGCTGGTCCGAGGCGCAGTAACTGAGGGAGGATTCAAGGCGTCCGGGTGCGCTCTCAACTTGGAGGGGCACCGCAGCTCGTGTAAGCGACCGGGGGAGGACTCTTCGGAGGAGGACCAACAAGCTGGCATCCTGAGAAGTGCCTGGTTGCTGGGTTGTCAAGGACACCAGAGAATCCACGCTTTCCCAATACTGCAAAGGAGACGGATAACGTTCCAGGTACTGAGGAAAGGTTCCTGGTATTGCAACTTTTCTACAAGGTCAGAGACTTTGCAAGTTTTTTTCGAATTCAAGTGCTGACTGCCGTAATCTCTGGCTAGAGATTTGTTCAGCTTTGAAGCGCCCAGCTGCAAGTGGCTACTCTCTGGGTTTGCATTAGAGACTTCCTACTAATTTGCAGTTCAAGGTGCCTGAGTTTCTTCACCCTTACCCTCTGTTCCCACATGTGACTGTGTCTGTTGGATGTTACCCCTGCAAATAAAAACCTTTCTAAAGGACTTTTATGGTGTCAGCGTCCAAAGTCGTTGGGTACTAACTCTGGGAACCCCTAGACCTGGAGGAACAAGACAAGCGGAGGTAACCGGTAAGCCCAAAAGTCAAGGCCGTCCCATCGTGGGTTATGGCCGCTACACATGTGAAAAAAATCCCCCTTTTTTCAACCAATCGTTCCCCTTGTCAGGCACCTAGCCATGCCCCCATCAGTCAATGCTCTCTTTCCCTGGGGAGGGGGCTCAAGAGGCCTTAATTTTTCTGCCAGTAAATACCTTATACAGCCCACTTCCTGTTTCTTGTCTGGTCATTAGCCTAGGCTTATGACATCATGCACAGCCCTCTCTCACCCTCGTGAGAGTTTGCCAGGAAGGGAGGGGGGGAATGAGCCATAAGAGGGGAAAAGAGAGCTGCAGAGCTGGAGGCGTGTCTCTGTGTGTCTTTGTAAATACAGAAAGTGAACATGCAGCAGCTTCAGCTGCCCACAGTTAAAATGGATGCAGCCAGACTCGGTGGAGGAAGATTTCTGCAGCATATGTGGCAAGTACAGAATCACAGTATATATAAAATAATATGCAAAGTGGTTGGAGGTAAGTTTCAGAATGGCAAAGATGTTTTTATTACAAATTATGTGAGCAGACTGCAATTCCTCTTTAAAGAGCAAATCCACTTTTGTTGAGAAAAAAAAACATTTGCCTCTGGGTTATCTATGTACATTGCAAGGATTTTAACAAACTTTGGTGCAGATTCCTACCTTTTGTTAATCTGAAGCAATCCCTATGTGTTTGTCTGTGTCCCTGTGGGAAAGTAAGTCTAATGGGAGTGGTTTCATAATTATCAATCAGCTGTGCACCTGCAGGGCTCTAATGAGCAAAGCTGCAGGGTCTGCATCCCTTTAGATGTGATTTTCTATTGGGAGTATCTCACTTAAATGGACATTTTGGTTACAGGGAATGCCTGAAATCTGACTTGTATCTTAGGCAGACTTCTGGGAAAATCAGTGAGCCAATCACACAAGCAGGAAATTACATTTCTGGGGGGCGTTCTGTGTACAGAAAACCTCCAGGTAACCATATTACATTTCACTTTACAGAAAATTACATTGGTTGCAGATTGAAAAGGAAAGGTAATTTTTAATAACATTCAATTACTGAATGCGGCGGGGATCGGGCATCCAAGCATCGGCCAGCGGCTCTTCTCCTCGCTTCCGCTGTGCGTCTCCTCCCCTCCTCCTAGGCATCCAATAGGATTGCCTGTCCTTTCAGTCAATCAGTTGACGGGTATCAGACCTGCTTCCCCATTGGCCTGAAGAAGGATCAGTGTTGCATCAGTGATTGCCCACGCCTGTCTGTAATTCATGTTTGGAGGGGGGGTCATGCCCCTAATGGATGGGCCGCCCCTGGTGTTTTGGCAAGCTTCTCCCATTCCTTGACGGGGTATCAGAAAACCTAAAAACCAAATAGGAACTTTTCCACTCCCCATTGGCAGTCTCCCACCCAGAATGCAGGGGGGGGGGGGTGTCCAGGATCAGTGTTGCAATAAACAGTCCATGTCAGCAACCAAACGAATATTCATGACCCCTTGCTGTTGACGACCTTGCCAGTGTCAACTGCCCCGGAGCCCCTACTACTCTGATCCTGGATGTGGCTGTACAGGACAGGCAACGAGGGAGGGCGGTCTCCACAAATGGCGGTGTCACGGCAACACGGCGGGGGGCGGGGTCAGGGGACGCTTGGTATAGGAATCATATCTGCAACCTGATCATAGAGATGGTGCAGCATCCGCCGTTATACGTCCTCACTTTGAAGAGGAATATCGTTGTTATGGCAGCAGCTAGCTACCATAACCTATTCTTGAAGCCTATCAGTAGAGCCCCCACCCTTCTCCTCTTTGCAGGGCGGAAGCGACATCTAAGCTTTAAAGGGACATTTTTTTTTACTTATTTTTTCAAATGACAATTTTTTTTATATTTTTTTATTGCATTTTAGTGTAAATATGAGATCTGAGGTCTTTTTGACCCCAGATCTCATGTGATGTATCGCCGCGATTGGTAGAGCGAGAGCAATAAAAAAAAAAATCAAAACATGCTGCTGTCCACGAACGGGCGCAATTTTTTATGTTGGGTATCCCGCATAACATTATCTTTCATAATATAAAAAAAATTGGGCTAACCATGAAGGGTCTATCAAATTGCATATAGACCGGGGTGTTAGAAAAAAAAATGTATAATCCTTGGGGGTTCTAAGTAATTTTCTAGGTTTTTAACTCGAGAAAGAGGGGCCCGGCTTTACAACTACTTTAAATAGCGGTTTCAGTTTGTGGGTGATACTTCCACTTTAACCCCTAATCACGCTGGAAGGGGGCCGTACCCCTTTGGTGTCCATTTGACAACGGTCCACGGGTATACCCCATTCCTTGTACAAGCATTTCCCTTTCTGGGTGTCACTGGGAATCACTCCCTAGGGCACACTTAACCCTACAGCAAGTAATGGTCACAATTAATCTGCCCTGAATGGGAAAGAATCCCAAAATAGCGCCAAAAACCATAATAGTCATGAACTTTCTGCCACTCTAACTTTTGCAGTAAAAAATAATGTGTTTTTTCAAAATTGTCGCTCTTTTTACTGCTGATTGGACAACAAAAATATGTAGAAGAATACGTATCGGCCTAAACGCGCAATTGTCAGTTAAGCTCTCACTGCTGATTGGACAACCGCGCAATTGTCAGTTAAATTGACGCAGTGCCGAATCGCAAAAAGTGCTCTGGTCAGGAAGGGGGTAAAATCTTGATCCTTTTATTGCTGTTACAAGGAATGTAAACATCTCTTGTAACAGCAATAGGTAGTGACAGGCGACCCCCCCCTCCTGCCACCTGTAGTAGCAATCCAGCGGCTAATTGCCGAATCGCAAAAAGTGCTTTGGTCTTTGGCCAGCCAAATGGTCCGGGGCTGAAGTGGTTAAAATAAAAAAAGCCAAACAAGTCAATCATTAGTGACCTGGTCGTTTTGATTCTGTACGCAAATTGGATAAACTGAGGTTGGAGTGGATTTTTTTTATTATTTTCTAAACTCTATTCCTCAAAATGTCTACTTGTGAAGATGATAGCAAAATAAGGCAGATCTGTAAAAAAGGAAAAAATAAAAAAAGAAGATACATTGCATGTGTACTATATGATGTACCGTATATACTCGAGTATAAGCCGAGTTTTTCAGCACATTTTTTGTGCTGAAAATGCCCCCTCTGCTTATTTGGGGCCCCGTATCTGGGGCCACTTGGGGCTAGGAACTCCAAAAGCACTACAACATACCCAAAGATGGGGTTCCTAGCACTAAGTGACCCCCGAGATACCGGGCCCCGAATTCGGTCAACTGTGTCCATCTGCAGCAATGTCATTGACCCCAAGGTCAGTTCGGAAAATGCCATTCTCTGCTGCAGAAAAGTGCTTGACATTTTCTGAACCGACTTTGGGACCCCGTATCTCGGGGCCACTTGGTGCTAGTAACCCCATCTTTGGATATGTTGTATTGCTAGTTCCATTGGGTTTGCACACCAAATTAGGGCTTCTACCACTAAGTAGCCCGGAGATACGGGGCCCCAAAGTCAGTCAACTGTGTCCATCTGCAGCAATGTCATTTCGGGACCCTTTGGGTCCAGAGACCCCAAATTTTGGCTGCAGCTAGGGGGCATTTAGGAACCCTTAAAGTGGCTGTAAACCCTCGTTTACAACTTTAGGTTACAGGTAAGCCTATATTAAGGCTTACCTGTAGCCAACAAGGATATCTCCTAAACCTGCACGGTTTAGGAGATATACCTGTATTTGCATGTGCCGACGTCATGCGGCACATGCGCACTTGCGACAACTGAAGCAACGGCGCTATATGCCGATGCTTCAGTTGTACTGTGCCGCTCTCGTGCGCATGCGCGGAGTGATGGCATCGCGGCTCTGGCAAATCACAGCGCCGGAGCCGCGATACCCGGAAGTCACTCCGGGAGAACATGTCGGCGGTCGGAGGGGGAGAAGAGGACCGATGCCGGGGCTTCGATCTCAGGTAAGTGATACATAATTAGCTAGTATGCTATGCAGTTTTTTTTTTTTTTACGTTTTTTTTTAAGAGGTTCTTTAACTACCAAGTTTGAAGTTCGGGGGACCTATGGCTGCAAATGGGCACAGTGAGGCATGCAAATGGGCACAGTGAGGCTGCAAATGGGCATTGTTGACCCTCTTTTCCACTTACAGTAGCTGAGCATTTCTCACCCTAGGCTTATACTCGAGTCAATACGTTTTCCCAGTTTTTTGTGGTAAAATTAGGTGCCTTGGCTTATATTCGGGTCGGCTTATACTCGAGTATATACGGTATAATGTATTTGCATCCTGTGCTCTTGTGTGTAGAAACACCTTAATCAGCAGCATCCTAAATTGGCATCCTTTTTTATATTAGCACCTCGTATGGCCATATTAAAAATATAATTAACAAGCACATTAACATATCTTGAACGGCTTAAAATGCCTCATTTGTTTATCTTAATATTCACTTTCAGTCCGGTTATACATGTTGTGCATCATCAGTTTTCGCTTTAACTTAAAAGTCATCACATCTGTCATGTTAGCGTTCCTCCTCCCCCTCCTTCCATCTGGTCCTCCAGTCCCTGCCTGCCTCCCCTGAGCATCAGTGCTTGTTTTGTGCGTGTGTGCTATACTGGCTGATGGACTCTTCCATTCCTCGTATCACGGTGCTGCCTGGATATACTATTACACTGGGATGATCGGCTTGCTTCTCAAGAGCTTGTACACTTAATCTCACGCTTGTGATTGCCCGGGGCACGGCAGCCTCTAAAGGACCTCTTTCAATGGCACCTGAAGATTAATTTAAAAAAAAAAAGGTGGAATCCCCAGATCCGTGGAATTCATTATTCCTTAGAACTGGTAGGAATCTCAGTTTTTATCTCTCTGTTTTTTTTAATGTATCTTTCTATCTAGGTTATTAACGAGACATATGCTCAGGTTGACTCCTTCATCCCTGAACCCTTAGTTTAGAGTGGTTTGTGTTGCTAGTAAATAATTTACCCTACTAATACGACTACTTAGGAAGGGAGTATTCCAAAGGATATCGTCGATAAAAAAAACGTTTATTGGGTCAAGGAAGTAGAGCTTTTATATATTTAAGCTTAGCGGTTTGTTAAGCTTGGAACCCATCTGCTGTGTAGATAACCTTCGCTGCGAAAGGTAAATATTTTTCAACCTCGAATGTAAAAAGTTTACCACCGGTATGGTAATCGGGACGTCTCCGTGTCCACATTTGTTGTTTTTTTTTTTTTTAATTAGGTCAGTAGTATGAAATATTAATAATTTGAATTCAGTGCGTGGGATGGATGAAGTGGAGCTGAGAGATTCAGGATTCATTTGTCGGGAGCGAGGGAGGAGGCGAGTGTGAAAGACACCTCATTAGAGATGTCCTTAAGTTGCTATTTTACCAAGGATGTTGCAGTGTTCCTATACTGAGAACTATGTCATGGGTGGATTGTAGATCAATGCATTTAATGCTTTTTGCTCTAGCCATGAAAAAAAAAAAATTACAAAATTGAAATATATAACGATCATCAAAAGCATCCAGAATCAACCTTGTTCCTTCTTGTTTTTGATTTGCGACCCCCCTCCTCCAGTATGAGTTACCTGCATTATGCAAGACATACAAAGCACAGTTTTTACAGATTGAATCCCCAAATTGATCTTCAAAGCAATGAAGTATAATATTCATCTATTACCTTGCATTTGCTGGTCTCAACACTGCTAGAAGCCGCTAATTGGATAGAGAAATGTAGTCTGGGTGTGTGTGCTGACTAGACCTATGAAAACGCCTTCTGTGTCTTACCATCTTTATGAATGGAAGTTTAACCCCTTTACATACTGCCTGGGTACAAACTCGCTCTCTCTTATATGATATAATATCACGACTTTGACTTCTGGTTTCCCTGTTAGCATGACCAGGCAGTACTAGCCTTCGGGCAGAGGTCCTTGCCAATAGAGTAATTAAATAATCAAGATTGTGCATTGATCTGCCTTCTGGTTCTTGCAATGATGAATTGCATGAATTCTTTTCAAGTAGACTTTATAAGATTAAGTAAATGTTGTATAATGAACAGCAATCAATCTGATGTTAAAGCAGTAAAGTTAACCTAAAAGAAAAAAAAAAAAGGGGGGGGGGGGAGTCCGCCCTGCAGGCTTAAGCCAAAAAGTGCTAGTATGCACTACATACTAGCATGGTTAGGCTTACCTATAGAATGGATCCCTCCAGTGGTGCTCTGTCACCGCTGACAGGGGTTCTAGCTTTACCCGGAATTCTTTCAGGTTTTGGCAGGAGCCACGATGACGTCACTCCCACGCAATGCACAGGTAAGTCACCACCACATGCGCTGAATGAATGAATGATTTGTATAGCGCTGCAACTGCGAACTTAATCGCCTCGAGGCGCTCAGAAGGAACAGCATACTCGTGCACAGCAAAGAGCTCTGATGGAACGGCACAGAGCTTTGATGGAATGGCACAGGTATGTTGGTCCTTCAGAGCGCATGCGCCGGGAACAACACCGGCGCATGCGCTCTGAAGGAACGGCATACCTGTGCCTGGAGCAGAGCTCTGAAGGAATGGCATACCTGTGTGGCACAGCATACCCAGGCACGACACAGAGCTCTGAAGGAATGCCACGGGTATGCTGGTCCTTCAGAGCGCATTCACCAGTGACATCACCATCACATGCGCTCCGAAGGAACAGCATACGAATGCATGGCTTAGAGCTCTGAAGGAACGACACAGCATACCCAGGCATGACACAGAGCTCTGAAGGAATGCCGCGGGTATGTTGGTCCTTCAGAGCGCATTCGCCGGTGACGTCACCGTCACATGTGCTCTGAAGGAACATCATACCTGGGCATGACACAGAGCTCTGAAGGAACGGCACAGCATACCCAGACACGACACAGAGCTCTGAAGGAATGACACGGGTATGCTGGTCCTTCAGAGCGCATTCGCCAGTGACGTCACCGTCACATGCGCTCTGAAAGAACAGCATACCAATGCATGGCAAATAGCTCTGAAGGAACGGCACAGCATACCCAGGCACGGCTCAGAGCTCTGAAGGAACGGCACAGCATACCCAGGCATGACACAGAGCTCTGAAGGAATGCCACGGGTATGCTGGTGCGCTCTGAGGGAACAGCATACCAAAGAGCTCTAAAGAAACGGCACATCATACCCAGGCACGGCTCAGAGCTCTGAAGGAACGGCACAGTATACCCAGGCATGACACAGAGCTCTGAAGGAATGGCACAGCATACCCAGGCATGACACAGAGCTCTGAAGGAACGGCACAGCATACCCAGGCATGAAAGAGATCTGAAGGAATGGCACGGGTATGTTGGTCCTTCAGAGTGCATTTGCCGGGGACGTCACCGCCACATGTGCTCTGAAGGAACAGCATACCCATGCAGAGCAAAGAGCTCTGAAGGAACGGCACAGCATACCCAGGCATGGCTCAGAGCTCTGAAGGAATGGCATGGGTATGCTGGTCCTTCAGAGCGAAAGAATAGCATACCTGTGGTAGCGGAGAAGGCTGGGAGAACACACAGTGATTATTGTTAGCTGGCAAAAATCGCATGAACAATCCAACAGGTTGGTTGTACCCAAGTTGTTTGATCGATCAACTTGAGTACAATCAGCCTGCCCTTACATTGTTCCATTCTTGGCCGGTCCCTGCTGAACCACCTGAGATTTGAATCGTCTATGGCTGTCTTAAAGCGTTCGTTACCCCAAAACTTTACAAGGAGACCCTTTACAATCACTTTAAATCTCCCAAAATGTAATGTGTCAGCATGTAGCAATATATATATATATATATAGGGAAAGGGCATTAGGGGGTGGCTACATCACAAATACAATGGGACCATGTAGAGCCAGTGTAGTCACCCTGAAAAAGGAAGTGATTTTTGATTTTTTTTTACCTATATTTGATTGTGAGTTAATAATTATCGGCACTCTATTTCTATAATTTATTAGAACAGCAGTAGAGAATGTACAATGACATTCTTCAACATAGTGATAAAATATATTGTTATTTGGCAAGGAACAAACATTCCACATTAATTATGCTACCATAATTAGTGTGTGCTGTAAATTGCCTCCAGCATTGTCCCTGTTTCTTCTTGATGGCGGCTGCCATTTTTCTGAAGCCCAGGGCCCCTGAACAGCTGTAATTCTTTAGGCTGTCAGCAGATTGGCCTCTAGTGGCTCTGATTTGTACCACAATGCCAAAAAAAGGAGAGCAATTGGGCATGTGCAGAGCAGGGGGAGACTGTGTATTACTGGATTTTAAACAGTATAGGCCTGAGGGGATCTAGTAGGACTTAATTTTCACTTTAAGGCATCATTAAGTGGACCAATCTGAGACAGCGAGGTCTGGCTATATGCAGGATGCTCCAAAACCTAGAAATTCCATTTCTAAAGCATTTAAAAAGCGTGGACCAATGTAAATCTTTGGCAGCACAACATGGAACAACTACCATCCAAGAGTTCTATTGTAGACTAATCACTTCACAATGGACAAAGTGCAATGTTCTGAAGCCATGCCGGACCCCTTCGTCAGGCATATGATGATCGCATGTCTGACTAAGGTCTTCCGCGGGGCTCTGAAAATGTTGTACTTTGGCCATTGTGAAGTGATCATTCTTCAATAAAACTCTTGGATGGAACTTGTTGATCTGTGATGTGCTGGCAAAGATGTACGTTGGTCTGTGATGCCTTCAGTCTCCAGCTGCACAACTCGTTTCTTCTGGTCTTAGTCCAAGAACATGTGCAATGAGAATATGGACATTATCTTATGAACAGTGTGCATGCAATAACAAAACAACTTTTGACAATAGGCCTTGGTGTTTGGTTCAAAATGCAGGCTTGAGCTTGTCACACCTATTTATTACAGGTACTTATATAGCACCATCAATTTATATTTATATTGTACATGACTATTGTATAACAGAGGTGTCCTGTTAACCCCTATAACCATACTAATTCTTACCACTGCTACGTACCCCAACCCAACCCCAGAAATTGAGACCACACCAATCTGGAGAAAACTTGGCCGTAGCAGCCAATTAACTTTATTTATTTATAAAATATTCAAAAATAAACATAAATAACATAAACATAAATTAGCATAACCGTATGCACCTGACTAAAGCCCCATACACACGCGCGGATTATCCGAGGACCAGGTCGGTCGGATCATGTCCGTCATACTTTGTCCGATGTTGGTTTTGCGTACACACGGTCGGACAAAGTTGTTGGAAAATCCGATCATTCTGAACGTGGTGACGTTTGTTGCCTACGACGGGACTACGTAGAGGCTAGTAGCCAATAGCTTTGGTCTTGTAATGTGATCTGAGCATGCGTAGCACTTTGTCCGTCGGACAACGGTACACACGATCGGATTTGGTGTGATCGGACCGTGTTGTCGGAAAATCTATCCAGCAGGAGATAGGACTTTGTCCGTCGGACAATCCGACGTACACTGTCCGATGGTGCATACACACGGTCGGATTTTTCAACAACATTGTCCGATCGGACAGAATCCATGCAAAAATCCTACCGTGTGTATGGGGCTTTAAAGTGGTTGTAAACCCTCGTTTACAACTTTAGCTTACAGGTAAGCCTAAATTAAGGCTTACCTGTAGCTAACAAGGATATCTCCTAAACCTGCACGGTTTAGGAGATATACCTGTATTTGCATGTGCCGACGTCATGCGGCACATGCGCACTTGCGACAACAGAAGCAACGGCGCTATATATGCCGATGCTTCAGTTGTACTTTGCCGATCTCGTGCGCAAATCACAGCGCCGGAGCCGTGATACCCGGAAGTCACTCCGGGAGAACATGTCGGCTGTCGGAGGGGGATAAGAGGACCGATACCGGGGCTTCAATCTCAGGTAAGTGATACATAATTAGCTAGTATGCTATGCATACTAGCTAATTATGCCTTTGTCTTGCAGGTTTTTATTTTTTGACGTTTTTTTTTAAGAGGGTTTACTTCCTCTTTAAACCACCTCCTCCATTAACTTCCACCCGTTGGTCTTTGCAGGAAACCCCATCCATCTTAAAACCATATCAAATCTGGCACTGCGGTACTTTAAAACTAAATTAGGCCTCAAGCTGACACACTAGCTCAGAGACCACAAGAATACTGCCCGCAGTGCACCCGATCACCAACTTCCAGCTAAACCCCTTTAGCTGGCATACGACCCTCGGGTACCATATCAGCAATGGGTCCCGAACTTATTCCAAACCTGGGGTTAATCCTTGATCAGCAAAGACCAACATCATGCCGCTGCCACGACAATAACCATCCTGAAACAGAAAGCACATAGATTAATACACCAAAAAACTCCCCTTTAGATTCAAGGGAGGGCGGGTGGGAAGCTTCTCTCCGCCACGCTGACTGAGCTGCTGGAACCACTCCCCCTTGCTACTTTCCTGAGTTTCACACCACCTGCTCCTCTCCACCAATCACTGCTCTGCTCTGCTACCATCACTTGATAGAATACCTCCCTGTTAACACTGTCATGCCCACCTTATGCCTATTCCATTACGTTGCATTGCTCCAGGCTTACTTTCACATCAGTCCCTGCCCTCAAGAAGCTTACTAAAAGGTCCTTCACTCACATTCATGCATACGCATACTAGGGCCAATTTAGTGAGGATACAATTAAACTACCAGCATAGGTGTGCGCAGCCTAATGCATTAGGGTGTGCACCCTTAAGCTCAAACACACATGCATGTGTATGTATCTACATATATATGACCCCGGCACATTGATCTCCCTGCTGGCACAGTGAAAGAGAAAAGGATAAACACTTTTCTTTTTGCAGAGCCGGTAAGAGGGAGATCTTTCCCATGTTCTTGTTGCTACACAGAATGATAACACTAATGCGCATGGGGGGATTAGGGTGTGCCTGGGCACACACGGCACACCCTGTGCGCACGCCTATGACTACCAGCATGTCTTTGGAGTGTGGGAGGAAGCACATGCAGGCACAGGGAGAACATGCAAACTCCAGGAAGGTAGTGTCTCAGTTGGGATTCAAACCAACGACCCTGGGGTTGCTAGGTTGAAGTGCTAACCACTTAGCCACTGTGCTGCCCCCAACATCATGCTGTGTTTACTGTTGAGCCCTTCTCCAAATAATGTTCACGTATTGGTCCCTGTGGGTCCCAAAAACTTTCAGCATCACTGATCCACGTTTCATCTCCTGTGACTATTCTTTTCAAAAAAGCTTCACCTTCATTAGCATAGCGGTCCAGTAAGAATTGATAGATGGTCAGATGATTGCACTTATGCTGCTTCAGAACCCATCTTGCACAAACTTTAAAAAAGCCAAGCATGTTATGGATAATCTCATATGCAGAATCATGACTAATCTACTTATGATTTGCTATGTCATTGATAGTCAACGATCACTTTGCTAGAATCATGGCACAGACTTGCTCAGTTTTGTCATCAGTAGCAGTGGCGGCTGAATATTTTAGGGGTGGGGGGGCGGCAAACCCCCACCAGCCCTGCACTTGCCCCATCTATCAGCTTCAGCTCCTTCTTGTGTATCCTCCTCCTCCTCCATATTGGCCTCCTTCCCTCGGGGGCCTGTTAGGTACCTGGTAGTGCTGAGCTTGACTTGATGGTTGGAGACCTCTCTTACAACTCTGGTTCAGTGCTTCAGCTCCTTCTTGTGTATCCTTCCTCCATGGTCAGGAGGCAAGCCGGGGGTTCAGCAACAGTAACACAGTCCAGAGCAGGGTCAAACAAGCCGGGGTCAAGGAACGGAGAGAGTAGCGGAGTCAAACAAGCCGGGTCACAGGTAGGGAGCTTCAGACAGGTTCAGGTTGGGGTCACAGGTGGGAGCTGAGACGGACAGCGCCGCATGCAGGCAGCTGTCCCCTTTAAATAAGGCCACTGGCGCCAAAGCGGCGCCGATCGCGCACGTGCACGCGCAGCCGGCATTCAGAGGGACCAGGGCTGCCCAGGTGCCCGCGCACCCTCCGGCTGGGGTGCCCAGGGCGGCTAGAGCCCTGACATTGCCCCCTCACAAGGGGCAACCTCCGGGTGCCCATTAGGCGTTGTCTTTCTGGATGGGAAGAAAGAAAGGTGCGGATTAGTCTCTTGGCATGAAGGTTGCATTCTGGCTCCCATGAATTACTCTCGGCCCCATACCCCTTCCACTTGATCAGGAACTGCCTCTCCCCCCTACGTCTCCTGCAATCAAGGATGGCCTCTACCTCGTACTCCTCATTACCTTGGACCAGGACAGGTCCGGGTGGGTTTGTACCCCTATCAGGGAAGGGATCGGGCACAGCGGGTTTCAGGAGAGAAACGTGGAAGACTGGGTGGACTCTCATAGAGTCGGGCAGGGACAGCTCATAGGAAACTTCATTGATCCTCCTCTTCACAGGGAAAGGTCCTAAGAACTTGGGAGCAAGCTTCTTAGAGGGACAAGCAAGTCTAAGGTTAGTTGTAGCTAGCCATACCTGGTCGCCCACCTGCAAGTTCAGCTCACCCCTCCTCTTCCGATCGAAGAATCTTTTGCTGTCCTCCTGTGCCTTGGTGATTGCCTCCTGAAGAATCCTGTTGTTGCGGCTGAGGAACGAAGCTGTATCCTGGACTGCCGGGACTGAAGATTCTGGGAGAAAGTCAGGGAGAAAAGACAAGTGAAAACCGTAGTTGGCAAAAAATGGGGATTGACCTGTGGCTGAATGACTGGCATTATTATAAGAGAATTCAGCTAGGGGTAATAGGGACACCCAATCGTCCTGTACAAAGGACGTGAAGCACCTTATGTATTGCTCTAAAGTCTGGTTGGTGCGTTCCGTCTGCCCATTAGTTTGGGGGTGGTATGCAGAAGAAAGGGCCAGCTCAATCTTAAGGATCTCACAAAGGGCCCTCCAAAAACGGGACGTGAACTGGACCCCCCTATCTGATACTATATTGGCCGGAACCCCATGTAACCTGACTATCTCCTTAATAAAAAGATGGGCAGTCTCTGTGGCAGATGGTGTTCCCCTTAAAGGCAAAAAGTGGGCCATTTTGGACAGCCGGTCCACTACTACAAAAATAGCAGAGCACCCCTCTGAGCACGGAAGCTCGACTATAAAGTCCATGGACAACATTCGCCAAGGTCGATCAGGTGCAGGAAGAGGCTTCAAAAGTCCCCAAGCTCGGTTCCTAGACGTCTTGCTGCGGTTACAAACAGGGCAGGAGTCAACATAAGACTTGCAGAATTCCTTTA
Organism: Lithobates sylvaticus; assembly: GCA_028564925.1. Classification (NCBI taxonomy): domain Eukaryota; kingdom Metazoa; phylum Chordata; class Amphibia; order Anura; family Ranidae; genus Lithobates; species Lithobates sylvaticus. The sequence continues at coordinate 573,351,093 of CM053029.1, forward strand.
GTTTGGGCCACCAAAAGGTGCGTTGCACCAACTCCACAGTTTTACGGCTCCCGAAGTGTCCTGCCAGTGGATGGTCGTGTAGAAGGGTCAGGACCTTCACCCTTACAGATTCGGGGACGAAGACTTGACTTCCCCTCCAGAGGGAGTCCATCGCTGGAAGTTAGGGTGACCCCATGGGGTCCCTGGGAACTGGCGGATGCCTCCCGGATTTGAGATAGCAGATCTGGCTGTAAAAGTAGAAAGTTTCCGGAAGATAGGATGGTGTCTGGGGTGGTGGAGTCCTGGGACTGTCAAACATCCGGGAAAGGGCGTCAGGCTTCACATTCTTGGAACCGGGACGATACGTAATATGAAAGCAGAACCTTGAGAAAAACAGAGCCCAGCGGGCTTGTCGGGGTTTGAGTCGCTTGGCAGTTCGTAAGTACTCAAGGTTCTTGTGGTTGGCATCCACGAAACAGCTACACGCCCCGGAGTCAATGATGGCGCTGGTGAGGATTGTCCTTCCCTGGCACTGCAACGACAGAGGAAGGGTAAGGTGAATAGTACTGGCTGGGCAGGGTGCAGAGAGAGGAGATACGGATGATAAGCACTTACGCGTCTTGACAGGGCAACCATTCACGAAATGTCCAGAGCCCCCACAGTACAGACACAGATTCAACTGGCGACGTCGGGCCCGTTCCTCGGGCGTCAAGGGGGCACGTAGAAGACCAATCTGCATCGGTTCGGAAGCATCTGAAGCAGGTCCCACGGGAGGTGTAGAGGGAGCAGGTAGGTAGCGAGTGGCAGGAACAGGAGCCCTAGCGACCATCCAAGCTGGGCGACTGGGCAAAGCAGAGCGTTCAGCTCGGCGCTCCCGTAGGCGACGGTCCAATTGGATTGTCAGAGTGACAAGGTCCTCAAGATCCTCAGGAACTCCTACACGGGCCAGTTCGTCTTTCAACCCCTCTGAGAGGCCCATGCGGAACTGGTGTCTGAGGGCTGCATTGTTCCATTGAGTATCCGCGCTCCAGCGCCTAAAGTCCGTGATATAGTCCTCAGCCGTCCTGCGGCCTTGCTGGAGCGCGGATAGGGCAGATTCAGCTGTAGCCGTGCGTTGAGGGTCGTCATACAACTGTGCCATTGCCTGGAAGAAGGCGGCTAAGGACTGGGTCATGACACTGTTGGTTCCCAGAAGACGGTGGGCCCAGGACTGGGGTTCTCCTTGTAGAAGGGACACCACGAATCCCACCTTGGTGACTTCCAGGGAGAAGGTCCGGGGTTGCAGGGCAAAGTAAAGCTGGCAGGCATCTCGGAAAGCTTGAAACTTGGACCGGTCGCCCGAGAACCTTTCTGGGATAGGTACTCTAGGTTCAGGGGGAAGCATCACCACTGTTGGTTGGGAGGCAGGTTGCACTGGTGGTGGAGGTGCAGCAGCCATGGGGCTGGCAAGTTGTTGAACTTGGAGTCCGCGGGCGCGTCGTATCCTCCTCCATATTGGCCTCCTTCCCTCGGGGGCCAATATGATCGCTTCTACTCTCGGACAATCGGGTTAACCCACTTTAATAGCAAATATTAAGAAAGAAAACCGCGCTGCAGTTCAAAGTAAATACTAAAGCAGCCAGCACAGAAAAAGACAAAATTGTGTTTGGATTAATGGAAAAATATGTGCAGCACTAATATAGTTTGAAAGATTTTCTACAAGGTATTCAATGCGTTTCGTCCAAACAGACATCACCCCAGATGAATTCTGTTTAGACGAAACGCATTGGGTCGAGCCCTGTTGGTGTCATTGCTTTCTACTAGCTGTCACATGAAAGATTATCTGTCAAGTGCTTTTTTATCCATGGAAATGTGAGTGGTTTAAGGAAGACACTTCCCAATCTTCGTCTTGAGGTTCCAAGCCCTACACAGTTGCCTTATGACTGAGCCATGGAGGGGACGGAGGAATAATCCCCTATAGTAGCCAGGAAGAAGTGGTGTGGAAGCTCCATCCTATTGGTGTATATACACCTCCCGCTTGTGTAGACCCACTAGGTTTAAGCCTAACTGGGTCCACATGTTCCAGTAAGCCCCCCTCAGAATCGGTGGTGGTTGAATCCTCCACAGTGGTAATTCTTACTGTTGGCATTGGGACTCATTTATCCTTTTTTGGATCACCATTCTGAACATTTGTTTCTTCAATTTTTATTTGGACTTTTTTTGCACTATTGTTTTTATTAGTTTTCCATTCTTACCTAATATTTTATTGATTCATTTAACCCCAAAGACCACGAATGATTGTAAATGCATGTAATATGAGGTTATTTACCATTTATGATATTGTTTATATATGTTTATATTGCAAAGAGAGGTGCCCCAGGGATTGTACAGTCAAATGAGGTAAACCAGAATTTAAAGAAGTACCGTATATACTCGAGTATAGGCCAACCCGAATATAAGCCGAGGTACCTAATTTTACCACAAAAACTGGGAAAACTTATTGACTTGAGTATAAGCCTAGGGTGAGAAATGCGCAGCTACTGTAAGTGGAAAAGAGGTCAACAATGCCCATTTGCAGCCTCACTGTGCCCATTTGCAGCCATAGGTCCCCCGAACTTCAAACTTGGTAGTTAAGGGTTCCTAGATGCCCCCTAGCTGCAGCCGAATAGGGGGTCTCTGGACCCAAAGGGTCATGAAATGACATTGCTGCAGATGGACACAGTTGACCGAATTTGGGGCCCTGTATCTCGGGGGCCACTTAGTGCTAGGAATTTGGATATGTTGTAGTGTTGGTTCCACTGGGTTTGCCCACCAAATTTGGGGTTCCTAGCACCAAGTGGCCCCGAGACACGGGGCCCCAAATTCGGGTCGAAAAATGTAATTCTCTGCTGCAGAAAAGTGCTTGACTCCAGTATAAGCCGAGCGGGGCACTTTCAGCACAAAAAAAAAAATATGTGCTGAAATACTCGGCTTATATTCGAGTATATACGGTAACATTGTGTAAAAAAGTACAAAATGCATTGGGTACAAATGATAATAAGGTTGATACACAGGTACGAACACCTAAAAACATCAGATAAATCAGATTCGATCAATAAACAGCAGCTAGATTCTGGAACACACAGGTGATCTCAAAACGAGATCAGGTGGCGTGTGTAATCACAATAATCCCAACATGTTGTTTCGGAATAGGTGTAAATACTTAATTCCTTCTTCAGGGACTGCATTGAAGCAAGCTGTTTTTTCTAACAACAAAAATAATACATGATACACGGGTGAGTATATAAGTATAAAAACACAGTAAATAGCATCACATAAGATGACAGGCAATGGGAACAACAACTTAGTACTCACAAAGTTTGTGTCTTTTCTAAAGTATAGTACACATCAGGATTCACATGTAGGGGGGGCTTTCATCTCTGAACCTGCTCAATCGCACAATATGGGAGCTCTGGGGTCCACATGTGGGGCTATGTAGGAAAGCCTCCCAACACTGATAGTGCATGGATCCCCGTGACAGAGCAATCGAAGTACAATATGTGTATGGTTGGAGCATGCATCGTTCCTGTCGCTAAACACACCAAAGCTCACAAGGATCGACCAAACAGATTGGTTGACAGCTCTGGCACAGAGAAATAATACAAAATCGGTAAAATGGCAATGTAGGCCACAAAAATATAAAAAGATGTAAAAATATGTGCATGAATCAACATGTTATGCTGTAGCAGACATGTGGGTTCATCACTGAGGGCATAACACACCAAGATACTTTAAAGCAGGGATATGCAATTGTTGCAAAACTACAAGTCCCATCATGCCTCTAGGTGTCATGCTTGTGGCTGTCAGAGTCTTGCTATGCCTCATGGAACTTGTAGTTCCAGCTGGAGGTCCACTAATTGCAAATTCTTGCTTTAACTTCTAGCCCACTGCCCACTGTCTATTGACGGCGGAGCGGGGCGGCTCTTGTGGCGGGACACCGTCATATGTCGGCGTCTACATTTTGGCCACTAGGGGGGCGCGCGCGCGCCCGCTGCGTAGCTGGGGACCCAATGCGCGTGCCCGGCGGCCGCGTTGTCCGCTGGGCACACGTGATTGCCCAGTAACAGAGCAGGACGTGGATCTGTGTATGTAAACACACAGATCCACGTCCTGTCACTGGAGAGGAGACCGATGGGGTGTCCCTTGTACATAGGGACACCGATCGGTCCCCTCCCCCAGTCAGTCCCCTCCCCCCACAGTTAGAATCACTAACATAGGGAACACATTAACCCCTGCAGCGCCCCCTAGTGTTAACCCCTTCCCTGCCAGTCACATTTATACAGTAATCAATGCATTTTTATAACACGGATCGCTGTATAAATGTGAATGGTCCCAAAAATGTGTCAAAAGTGTCCGATATGTCCGCCGCAATGTCGCAGTCATGATAAAAATCGCAGATCGCCGCCATTACTAGTAAAAAAAAAAAAAAAAAAAATAAAAATGCTATAAATCTATCCCCTATTTTGTAGACGCTATAACTTTTGCACAAACCAATCAATATACGCTTATTGCGATTTTTTTTTACCAAAAATATGTAGAAGAATATGTATCGGCCTAAACTGAGGAAAAAATTTGTTTAAAAAAAAAAAAAAAAATTGGATATTTATTATAATAAAAAAGTAAAAAATATTGTTTTTTCAAACTTGTTGCTCTTTTGTTTATAGCGCAAGAAATAAAAACTGCAGAGGTGATCAAATACCACCAAAATAAAGCTCTATCTGTGGGGGAAAAAAATGATAAAAATTGTATTTGGGTACAGCGTTGCATGACCGCGCAATTGTCATTCAAAATGCGACAGCGCTGAAAGCTGAAAAATGGCCTGGTCAGGAAGGAGGTGTTCGTGCCTGGTAGGCAAGTAGTTAAAGTATCTGCTGCAAAAACATGCAGCAGAGCAACACCATAGTCGCAGGAATAGTAAAGACAAGGGGATGTCGGGTCCAAGGAGTTCTCACCTGAAATTGACACTTTTGTGTGGCTCATTGGTGTGGCGCACAATGTGGTCCTGGCTGTCCAACAGGCCAATGATAAGCTTACCTAGCTTAAAAGGACAAACAGGGAGGAGAGAATCGTAAAGTAGCCGCCCATCAATCTGGGCAAGTGTCCAATGGATGGGACTGGTAGGTGTCAGGTGATCAGAGAGTCCATCAAGTTGATGAGCCCAACTGATCACCTGTGCACCAAGTGTGCCTAAAGAAGTGATGTTTATATCCATCACACGGACACATTGATTGTACACAATAATGCCCTGTACACACGATAGGATTTTCCGACAACAAAATCCATGGGATTTTTTCCGACGGATGTTGGCTCAAACTTGTCTTTCATACACACGGTCACACAAAGTTGGTCGGAAATTCTGAGCGTCAAGGACGCCGTGACGTACAACACGTACGACGAGCCAGTGCCGCTCTTCTGCTTGATTCCGAGCATGGGTGGCACTTTGTGCGTCGTAATTGTGTACACACGATCGGAATTTCCGACAACGGATTTTGTTGTCGGAAAATTTCAGAACCAGATCTCAAATTTTGTGTGACAGAAATTCCTATGGAAAATGTGTGATGGAGCCTACGCACGGTCGGAATTTCCGACAACAAGGTCCTATCACACATTTTCTATTGGAAAATCCTATCGTGTGTACAGGGCATTACACTGACTCTATATTGTTTGGTTTGCACTTAAAGCGGGATTCCACCCTAAAGTGGAACTTCCGCTTTTCGGAACCCTTCCCCCCCTCCGGTGTCACATTTGGCACCTTTCAGGGGGGAGGGGGGTGCAGATACCTGTCTGAGACAGGTATTTGCACCCACTTCCGGGCATAAACTCCCACGGGAGTTTACGTCACTTCCTGTCCCGGCGCGCTGTCTGCCGGGACACACACGTGTCCCGGGAGACAGCGCAGAAGATTCTCATTGCGCCGCGCGACTCGCGCATGCGCAGTAGGGAACCGGGAAGTGAAGCCGTAAAGGCGATACTTCCTGATTCCCTCACCGAGAATGGCGCCGGCAACAGCAGAGAGCCGAGCGATTGATCGGCCTCTGCTGCCGACATCGCTGGAACTGGGAGACAGGTAAGTGTTCATTTATTAAAAGTCAGCAGCTGCAGTATTTACAGCTGCTGGCTTTTAAAAAAAATGATTGCAGGTACAATCCCTCTTTAAATTGAAGGCTACCTTGTAGCATAACAGGTACTTTCCAACTAGATTAGCGCTGCACGTATTTTTCCAATAGCAAATTTGAATTCGCTATTGTTACACAACTGGGTGGCCTCAGGGCGCAGTGCTCTGCGCCCCAAGCCCACCCATTTTTAAGCCTATTAGAACCACTTGCTTCTAAAAAAAAAAAAAATCCTTTGGAATCTGCATTCAGCGCCCTGCATGTAGATTAGGGGCCGGATGCATGGATTAGAGAGGCAGCGCCTCTGCACCCCTAATGGACGGGCCTCCACTGATCAGTAGTGGATGTGGATGGGTGTCATGCTTCCTCAAAAGCTTGTCTGACCGTTTTTAAACTCCACAATTTATTTGCATACACTTTACTGTGGTAAAACACTGTCCCCATATTGTGATAAAAGCCGTCAGGATTTCAGTTCCTGGTACACCTTCAGACCACAAAAAACAGATCACTGTTCTTTTTTGGTGCAAACAGAGACTGGCACAGCCATGTTTACTGTTCAACAGCGGCAAAGGAAACTGAGCGATGTAGGTCAAAGATTTGATAAAGCGATGACAAAGGTGCCATGTACGAGCAGAAGTTGGCACAGCCAATCTAAAGCCCCATTCACACAGGGCTGACACCGTCAAGCGGATCCACTTGCTTGGCGGGTGATCTGTCCACTGATCCCCACTGAACAGGCGGATGGCAGGTCCATGTCCACTCCACTACATGGACACAGCCCGCTGTTCTCTATGGGGCGGTCGGATGGAAACGGACAGGAGGACCCGATCGCAACCATCGAAATCATAGCAAAGGAGCACATAATTAATGACCTACTCTTGTATTTCTTGATATAAAACCCCATACTGTTATTTAAAAGTATTTAGATGACCACTTATGAAGGTGAAGAATATTATATTGGATTTTTTTGTGTTTAGTGACACCGGCATGTTCTCCCTGTGCCTGTGTGGGTTTCCTCCGGGTATTCCAGTTTCCTCCCACCCTCCAAAGACATGCTGGTAGGTTAATTGGCTTCTGTCTAAATTGGCCCTGGTATATGAATGTGAGTTAGGGGTCGTAGATTGTAAGCTCCTTGAGAGTAGGGACCAAAGTGAATGTACAATGTATATGTAAAGCGCTGCGTAAATTGACAGTGATATATAAGTACCTTAAATCATAATAACTTTAAAGAATATGTAAACCCAACATTTCTTATTCCTGATATGTGCCTGCTGCACCATGTCTTTGTATGAGAAAGTATCCTGTTCTCTTTGTATTGCTCACTTTGCGTGAAATCCCTGGTGATCCTGCCAGTCCCTCTGCTTTCCTACTAAACTGACCACACTAAGCAGGAGAACACAGCGTGGTCAATTCTCTAGCTGTGCTGGGAACTCAGCCTGCTCTCCTCCAATGACCAGACTTGTCCTGACACGCCTCCCTTGCAAAGACATTTATTGGGAAGATCAGTGCCTGCTGTTTTTCAATCCTCCAGCTCTTATGCAGCTGAGAACACGTAATCGCTTATAAAAAGAAAAAAAAAAGGAATAAAAGGGTGTTTATATTGTTTTTTTTATATGCACAAAGCAAGGTCCATAAAGACATGGATGAGCCAGTTTGGGATGGAGGAACTTGACTGGCCTGCACAGAGACCTGACCTCAACCGATAGAACACCCTTGGGATCAATTAGAGCGGAGACTGCGAGCCAGGCCTTCTTGTCCAACATCAGTGCCTGACCTCACAAATGCCCTTCTGAAATAATGGTCAAACATTCCCATAGACACACTCCTAAACCTTGTGGACGGCCTTCCCAGAAGAGTTGAAGCTGTTATAGCTGCAAAGAGGGGGGCCAACTCAATAGTGAACCCTACAGACTAAGACTGGGATGCCATTGAAGTTTATGTGCTTGTAAAGCCAGCAGTGGCGGCTGGGGTATTTTTGTTTGGGGGCAGCAAACAAATACCCCCCCTCGGCACCTCAAATACCCCCCCGGCACTCACCCCATCGGTGGCGGGGATCGGCGGGCACATCAAGGATCGCAGGCACATTGGGCAGGGAATCAGGCTGCGGTGGGCATCTGGCAGCGTCTCCTGTGTCCTCTTCTCTTCTAAATCACGGACGGCTTCAGCAGTGCGTCTCCTCCCCTCCTCCTAGGCGTCCAATAGAATCGCCGGACCTTTCAGCCAATCAGTAAAAGTCTAACAGACCCATGCTTCCTGATTGGCAGAGAGGTGATTCAGCGTTAGAAAAGCGAATATTCATATGCTTTTCTAACACACCAGGGTGGGCTCTGAGCGCAATGCTCTGCGCTCCGAGTCCACCCTAATTTGAAGCCTATTAGAGCCTATGGCTCTAATCAGGCGCTTCAAAAAACACCCTGCCACTGTAATTCAGGTGCCCACCGTCCTGCTGTGCATGACATTATCCATTAACCATATAGAGGGGGGGAGCGTGGATCCCTTAATGGACGTGACTCCCCCGAAAATCCAGGCGTTCCAATACTTTTGGTAGTATAGTGAAATATATATATATATATATATATATATATATATATATATATATATATATATTCATGTGATTCTTTACTTTTGCCTAGGGGTCTTGGAATCCTATACCTCTCTGCCATTGTGAGCATTTTATGTAAAATAGATTATTGTTTTTTGTGGGGATCTGAGGATTATGTGCACTATGTTGCTTTTACTTTTTTACATGTAAATACTTCATCTAATTGTGATTGTATTTGGTGAAATTTACTTAGACAATTTAGCCTTGTGCTATATATTAGCTCTGGAGTAGTGGAATTCTTGGATATTCGCCAGGGGGCGTTGTACTTTTGTCCAGCTGCTAACAAAGGTGACCATGGGGTTCTCGTGCACTAATAAACATTTGATGGATAGTTGGGAGGTAATCATACGACAGCAAGAGAGGCTCTGATTCACAGAATGGATGACGCAAAAGCAGGGAAATCCTTGCTCTGTGGGTCCTCATTTACGGCTTTCTCTCCAGCCTGGAGAACAAAGAGCAGCAAAATAGGAGGCTCACCAAATTTCACCCCAAATCACACAGAACTGACACTCAGTGCCTCAGATTCACACCGCAGTCATACTTATACAAGGTTTTAGGCACAGGACCTTGTTTGCAATTTTTTATGAGAACTTCAAGACAAAAAGTCAATCTTTCAGGGTAAATCTTTACTTTTTTTAAGTTCAGGTTTACTTTACGGACTGTTGATGTGTTGTGTACTTAAACTTCACGCGATTAACTTTATTCAGCAAGAATCTGCTTCGCCACATTGATCTTATTTGCTTCCTGATATGTCAGCTATACTACTCTAGGAAATTTTAATCCCCCCGGCCGTTATAAAAACCCTCAGCAGATTCAACCAGTATGTTTCTAAACCTTGGTCCTCCTAACTGCTAATGGGTCATGTTTTTCATAGGCGAAATATTTAAGTGAACTTCTTTAAATTGATTAGACTAACGCTAAGTTTAGTATTGCCTCTCTGTGCTCAAATCGCTTTTCAGAGGTGCTTGGCAACTCCCTGTATTAACCCCAAAAATGCCTCACTGGTGCAGCGCATCCGTGCACATTGCACACAGGCCGCATCCCTATTGAACTTTAGGCAAGTTTTTTTTTTAATCTGCTTTTTCCTGCCAGGAATAAAAGGCATTCAGAAGAGAAAATTAAAACACCCTGTGTGCATGAGGCCCTAAAGTGGTTGTAAACCCTTATATAGTTATAGTTAGTAAGGTTGAAAAAAGACCATCCAGTTCAACGAATAAAAAAATAAAAAATAAATCATACAATCCCATATGCTCAATTCTTCACCCACAGTTGATCCAGGGGAATGCGAAAAACCCCAGCAGAGCATGATCCAATTTGCTACAGCAGGGGAGAAAATTCCGTCCCGATCCCCCGAGAGGCAATCGGATTTTCTCTGGATCAACTAACTATAAATGTCAGTACCCAGTTATATTATGTACACTAAGGAAATAATCCAGGTCTTTTTAAAGCAATCTACTGAGCTGGCCACAACCACCTCTGGAGGGAGTCTATCCACATTTTCACAGCTCTTACTGTGAAGAAACCTGGCCGTATTTGGAGATGAAATCTTTTTTCATCTAGATGTAAAGAGTGCCCCCTTGTCCTCTGTAATGACTTTAAAGTGAATAACTCAACACCAAGTTCACATGTCGATTATATTCCCCCTTAATCTCCTCTCCTCTAATCTTTCCTCATAGCTGAGCTCCGCCATGCCTCTTATCAGTTTGGTTGCTCTTCTCTGTACTTTCTCCAGTTCCGATATCCTTTTTGAGAACTGCTCAAAAGCGGAACTGCAAATTCCAGGTGAGGTCTTACTAATGATTTGTACAGGGGCACAATTATATCTCTCTCTCTGATCCTTCTCCACTATGGATTCCCCCCAGTTGTTCTCCCCCTAGTATGTATGATGCATGCATATTCTTAGCCCCCAAGTGCATAACTTTAAATCAACATTAAACATCAACATTAAACCTCACCTGCCACATAGTCGCCCAATTAGACAGAGCATTGAGGTTGGCTTGTAAATTGGAGACCTCCTGTAAGGACGTTATTCCACTGCATAGCTTGGGCCAACATGCTCAGACCTGACCTTTTTACTATTATATTTGAAGAATCTTTGGGGGTTTGTCCTACTATCTTTTGAAATCTGTTAGTTTTAAATTTTTGCATCCTTGATTTCCTTTTTACATACCGTATTCTGTTATATTCTTTGTAACATTTAAACGATGATAGTGTTCCTTCATTTTTATATTTTTTAAAAGCTCTTTTCTTATTATTTATAGCTTTTTTAACTTTGGTCATGAGCCACATAGGTTTTATTTTTAGCCTTTTAAAACGTATTCCCCATGGGAATATTCTTTGCAGTGAGTTCGCTTACAGTCTTTTTGAAGAATTTCCATTTCTGTTCTGTGTTCATCGATACCAATATTCCCTTCCAGTCTTGGAGAGCAGCCCTCATCCTTGGAAAATTTGCTCTCTTAAAGTTAAGTGTTTTTATCTTTCCCTTTACATATACCCAGTGACGTGACTCGGCTCATGTGATTCACAGAGATTAAACAAATTATCCTACGTAAATTGTACCTGTTTATCTGCAGTTTTCTCTTCTCTAGAGCCATTCAAAATTCACACATCAAGGGGTATTTCTGAGCTGGCAGGGGGCAGGGATCTGATGTCACACACTGCACAGTACAGGATACAGAGCTGAGTGTAGTCTGAGACCTGAGAGGAGGAATGGACACATCCCACTCTACACAGTCTTAAGCAGGCCATACATGGTCCGAGATTTGAACCGTGTATAGGCAGGCTGAATGTACAAAGTTGATCAATCAACTTGGATACAACCAGCATGCCGGGTTTTACCTGTGATTATCACTAGCGGCTGCTTTAGCCGCTAGTAATAATCACTGTCTTCTCCTGCCCCCCCCACTGGGAAAAGATAATGGCCGGCAGGAGGGATTCCAGCATCAACACTGTCTATGTTGATGGGGGAATCAAGCAAATTTTCTTCCTGCAACCTGTGTGATTTCTGTCTGTCTCATTCCTCTGCTATCTGCACTAGTCACCTCTGTTTATGTTGACATCAGACAATCCCAGGACAAGACCAATACCTTACCCCCCAGCACACAGCAGGTGGTTGCATGAAAAAAAATTGCTCCGTGTATGGCCGGCCTTATATGGAAATATATACATTTGAGTTTGTCAATCACCTGCTGTGTGCTGGGGGTAAGGTATTGATCTTGTCCTGGGATTGTCTGATTGTCTGATGTCAACATAAACAGAGGTGACTTGTGCATATACTGCTGCTCATGGGCTCTGGGCTTCAGCAAAATTTTTTGTTTTAGAGATTTACAACGACTTTAAAAGTGGAACTTTAGTCAGAAAACTCCTGCTAGATCACTTCTGCCCCTTTTGCAGGTATACCCATGTAAAACATTAAAACTAATCCCCGATACTGTATAAAATGCTGTCTATTTTTTGGCACTGTGCCGAAAAATGTAGAGGCCAATCTGCTGACAGTCTAAAGAATTACTGCTGCTCAGGGGCTCTGGGCTTCAGCAAAATGAAGAAGAAAGAGGAACAATTCTGAAGGCAATTTACAGCACACAATCATTTTGGTAGCATAATTATTAATGTTGAATGTGTGCTCCTTGCTAGAGTTATTTTTTTTATCAAATTGTTATGGCTAAAGTTCCATTTTAATGTGCAATGCCTAGATGTAAGTATTTGGCATTTTGCTGGTGGATTAGGACTTGGACACTTTGGAACATCTAAGCAGATTGTAGCTAACACCTCAGTAGATTATGACAATATCATTTCTTGCAGCAGAGCATGTAAAATGATAGAATTGTCAGCCTTTGCAATCAGTTCTGTCACAAATGCTGACATCATCATGCCTCTTCTATATGCTAAATTATTCATCACGCATACACCGAAATAGTTCCCAGCCTTCTTTAGGGAGAACAAGTGCAATTAGGTCAGATGGGTGGAAAATATACGGAATGTACTGCAAGTTCAGCCATCTGTGCTTATTTCAGTTCACAGTTGCAAAAGTGTAAATTCATTACATTCTACTTATTTTTACATGTTCTAATTGTGCTTTTTTTTTCCTTAGAGAAGCACTACAGATACACTTAACTCCAGCGAAATAAAATCATGTTTTTTTTTAATGGAATAGGCAAAGGTTAAAGAATAAGCTCACCTTTTGGAACATGTTCCGCCTGTATTTAGGGAGGAGCAAGTAACATTTTGCAGCAGCTGCAGCCTCTCCCCCTCCCCAGTGACAGTGAGTGGGCATCTTCTCCGGGTGCACGCTGTCACTGTTTGAAAATAATGTGGCTGTGCTTGGCTCCGCCCACCCAGCCACGTCATTCATTCACAGTGCTCTGTGAATGGAAATCTACAAGTACCATCAGCCTTTGTGGCTGTCGGCTTGTAGTTTCAATGAACTACCAATGGCGCTGTTTAGTTCATTCATTCTTTCCGTCAGTGTGTAGCTGCCTGCCCGTGTGAGGTACGAGAAGACGGATACACTGACAAGTCTGCAGGAGTCCTGCATGGCACCCGTGATCTCCTGATCGCGGGTGCAATGCTTTACAGGCACAGTAAACTGATACCCAGCATGTCACGCTTCAAAATTGCGCCCGCTCGTGGAATAGCGACAAACTTTGACCCTTAAAAATCTCCATAGGCGATGTTTAAAAATGTCTGCAGGTTACCAGTTTTGAGTTAAAGAGAAGGTCAAGGGCTATTATTATTGCTCTCGCTCTAAGGGTCACGGCGATACCTCACATGTGTAGTTTGAACACTGTTTTCATATGCGGGCGCTACTCACGTATGCGTTTGCTTCTGCATGGGATGGGGCGCTTTATAAAAAAAAGTTTTTCCTTATTTACTTTACTTTACATTTTTTATTTTGACATTTTTTTTTTTTTTTTTTTTTGGGGTCACTTGTATTCCTATTACAAGGAATGTAAACATCCCTTGTAATAGAAAAAAAGCATGACAGGACCTCTTAAATATGAGATCTGGGGTCAAAAACACCTCAGATCTCATATTTACACTAAAATACAATAAAAAAAAAAAAAAGTAATTGAAAAAAAATTCTCTTCTAAGAGCTATGGGCGGAACAGTGGCGGCTGGTGCGCAATTTTTTTTGGGAGGGCACAAACAAACTGAAAAATTCTGAAAAAAACCCCAATCAATTGCAGTCTCACTGTGTCCATCAAATGCAGCGACTGTGCCCATCAAACGCCGCCACTGTGCCCATCAAATTGCTCCCACTGTGCCCATAAAATGCTGCCATTGTACCCATCGAATGCTGCCACTGTACCCATCGAATGCTGCCACTTACCCCCCGCCCATCCACTTGCCCGTTCGCCGTCTGTCCAGCACTTACCTTGTCTCGGTGGGGCAGCGGGTGACAGCGGTGAGCGGTGTCCTCCATGTATTAGACAGGTATCTGCTCCCCCCTCCCTCCTGAAAGGTGCCAAATGTGACACCGAAGGGGGGGAGGGGGAATCCAAAAAGTGGAAGTTCTATTTTTGGGTGGAACTATGGTTTAAGGTTAAACGGCTTCTCCTCCAATGTGTGGTCCTAATCCACTAAACAAGTTTTGACTGGGTCATTAGGAATTGGCCTAAATTCGAACAGTATATGGAAAACTTTGTCAGTTCCCATGGCTTTCTATGTCTCATTGGGGAGACATATTAGGGCTAAAGACAATTAGGGTTAAAGATGTTGTCTTGGTACTTTGAATGATTCATGTGGAATCACATGTCTCCATCCCTGTATTTGGGTACAAAAGAGGGGGTTTGGGACTTTAAGTTGCTCATCCCTCTAGGTACTTACATAATAAGTCTGGAGCATGTGAGACCAGGAACCAAGGGCTGCCCAAGATGTCTGTCCTGAGAATTGTGGTAGGAACCTGCAAAGGAAGGTCTAGGGAAAGAAAAAGGTCCAGATAGTGGTGTGGATGGGCTCCATTTCTAAAAATAAATTGAATAAGCTATAAATAATTGTAGTGTGTGATATTAGGGAATACTAGAGCCCAACACCAGGGTGCAAACAAATATATGAGTGAAATGTAGAACGGTGTGTCCAAAAGACACATAGGCTAAGTGATGAGAAGAGAACGTGAGACAGAAGTGAGTGAAGAAACCAAGAGAAGAAAGGAGAGGTAGGAAGGAGTAAAGTTCTATAAGCGTGGACGAGAGAACACTGACCAAGTGATTACCTGCTGGTGATGTAGGAGAGCGTATACCAAATAGTGTGCACAAGAAGTGCTGCCAGATGAACTGGCTAGCACAGAATGGGGATATTAAATGCGTTCGGCGTACCCCGCAGGTTCCTCCCAGCGTCACACACGTGCTTCTCTTCTACTTCTGTTTCACGTTCTCTTCTAATCACTTAGCCTATGTGTTTTTTGGACACACCGTTCTACATTTCACTCATATGTTTGTTTGCACCCTGGTGTTGGGCTCTAGTATTTCCTAATACCATACACTATAATTATTTATAGACATGGAGCCCATCCACACCACTATCTGGACTATCGTTTTTTCTTTCTTTGTGGGTTATGTTTGAGCGCCCGGTCATTCCTTTACAGGTTCCTATCACAGTTCTCGGGACAGACATCTTGGGCACCCCTTGGTTCCTGGTCTCACATGCTCCAGACTTATTACTATATAAGTACCTATAGGAATGAGCAATGCTCTCCCTTTTCTTTTGTACATATCCTCCCCGGTATAGGGGTATAACATTGGATTACACTGGTTTACTCATGTTTTTTTGTAAAAAAAAATTGCATCCACCCCTGAAGAGTGGTAATATCCACAAAAAGAGTCAAGGTAACTTGGATGCACCACTTCTCCTGTAGATGGTTCCATTCATTCCATCATTCTGAGTTTACCACCTTATTGTGTATTTTTAAGTGTTTTTATTACATCTAGGATCATTGTCCCACACCACATGGTTGGCTGGTTGCTAATACTGCTCTTCTATATAAAGTATGTGGTCGTTAACGTGACAAGTTCATCTATCTTTGCATGTACAGGGGGTCCCCGACTTACGAACGCCCGACCTACGAACATCCCCTACTTACGAACGGGGCGCTGCGGGGACCCTCCGCCATTTTCCGCCGTCCTCCGGCCATTCTGCGCATGCGCAGCCATACGGAGCCTCGGAAAATGCCGGCAAACTTCGGAAATGTCCGTAAATTTGCCGCGCATGCGCAGAACGGCAATAGACGGAACATCGGAAATGTCCGTAATTGTCCGTAATTGTCGGTCTGCGCATGCGCGGGCGACCTACGAACAATTCCGACTTGAGAACAGGCTGGCAGTCCCTAACGAGTTCGTAACTCGGGGACCCCCTGTACCATGTTATTGTGTCATGTTTTATTGTTCATACGAATAAAACTAAGTTTTTCAACAGTGACTCATCTTTTAGCCACGATTACTCACCTCATTTAAAGTCCCAAACCCCCTCTTTTTTACCTCAACAATTTGTTTCAAAAAGTTGCATACATTCACAAATATATGCGGAAGCCACATTGCCTTGTCAAGGCATTGTGAAGTGTGGGCCCTAACCCTAGTCCATCAGAAGGCCCAACTTGGCACATATATAGTAGTAAATGAATTGAGGGCCTGAATGGGACCTCTGTTGGACTATAGCTAGGAACAACACTTTAAAAAGACAAGGGAGTGTGGCTTTTACATGAAAATGTATGCAACTAAACCACTTTTTTAAATTCAATCTTATTTTATTCAATAGAGAAATCAAGAAAGACTGATATTATCTTAAACATTACAAACAGTGATAAGATACACCAACAATAGGCATTGTGTGTGTCAGAACAAAAACATGTCTAGGTTACAAATAAAAAGATTGAAAGCATATAAAGTATACCAGGAGACCTTTTGTGATAGTGATCCCTGTAAAAAAAAAGTATAAGTTAACCGCTTCCCGACCGCCCACTGCATATATACGTCAGCAGAATGGCACGGGCAGGCAAAAGCACGTACCTGTACGTCCCCTTTAAATGCCTGCCCGTGGGTTGCGCGCTTGCGGTCGGGAGCTCCGTGACCCCGGCCGCGGGACCAGCGGACCCCATCGCCGCTGGTGTCCCGCGATCGGGTCACAGAGCTGAAGAACGGGGAGAGGTCTGTGTAAACAAACCTCTCCCCGCGCTTCCTACTCTGCCTCTCATTGATTGGCTGTTCCCGGTCATCGGGAAAGCCGATCAATGACGTCAGACGTCAGTCCCGCCGCCTAATGTAAAAAAACACACACGTCACAGGCCATAACCCCTCCCCTCCCCCTAGTGGTTAACTCTTTCACTACAACTGTCATTTTATACAGGAATCAATGCATTTAAATAGCATTGATTGCTGTATAAATGACAATGGTCCCAAAAATGTGTCAAAAATGTCCGATGTGTCCGCCATAATGTTGCAGTCACAAAAAAAAAAAAAAAAAAAAAAAAAAAAAAAAAATCGCTGATCGCCGCCATTACTAGTAAAAAAAAAAATATTAATAAAAATGCTATAAAACTATCCCCTATTTTGTAAACGCTATAACTTGCGCAAACCAATCAATAATCGCTAATTGCGATTTTTTTTTACCAAAAATATGTAGAAGAATACGTATCGGCCTAAACTGAGAAAAAAAATGTTTTTTTTTATATATTTTTTGGGATATTTCTTATAGCAAAAAGCAAAAAATGTTGCATTTTTTTCAAAATTGTTGCTCTATTTTTGTTTATACCGCAAAAAATAAAAACCGCAGGGGCGATCAAATACCACCAAAAGAAAGCTCTATTTGTGGGAAAAAAAGGACGCCAATTATGTTTGGGAGCCACGTTGCACGACCGCGCAATTGTCAGTTAAAATCGACGCAGTGCCGAATTGCAAAAAGGGGCCTGGTCCTTTGGCTGCCAATTGGTCCGGGGCTGAAGTGGTTAAAGTAACCTTCATCCTCATTTCAGTTAAGGGGATCATAGATGCCCCGTACGTAGTTTTGATGGAGGCTTGATGGATTCCTAAGGGTGTATTTAAATATAGAGAAAAGAAAAAGGAGCAGGGGCAGACAAGAGGGGGCAGAAAGATAGGGGACAAGGATCACTCCATCATGGTCCCAGGGCGACGTCATTCAGGCCGTGTTCAGCCCAGGAGATCAACTCAGAGGAGTATCGGAACACAGATCATGAATTCCAGGTGAGAGAAAACTGTTCGTCTTTACCATATTCCTCTGCCAACAGATGTTCCAGGTCCTTTATGCGGTCCACTTCAGTAGCCCAATCCCCCAGGGAAGGCATGGTTGTCGATCTCCAATGATGGGGGGATCACTACTCTGGTTGCCGCCAGAAAGTGTCGTAATACACTAAACCACTTTTTTTAACATAGTAGGGAAGGGTCTAAACTTGGGCCTTTAGGTTTGCTTCACACCCAGGGTTACTCCAGAGATTGCTATGGGTTCCTTGAGCGGTGGCTGATTGACTTCCCATTTGAAGGTACCTACATAGTTCTGGGGCCAATGCCACTTATAAGAACCACAACACCAGTGATCTTTTTATAAGAGCTGTTTCTAAGGGTGGTATTCTGACCACCACTGGTCAGGTCCCACTGGCCACCAGTAAATGGTTTTAGCAGGGGTTCCCCTAGACTTAAACATTTATTCAAGGGTTGCTCTGGGGTAAAAACTTGACTTTGAGAATGTATCTTATTTTCTAGAGATCTGACAGGCTGTAGATTGTTTACCAGTTTTATGTACGGGTTGTGGTCCTTTGATAAATAATGTATCATGTCATGTGGTGATGTTTACAGCAGAGGATTGTATTCTACTGCTGAAAGCATATTTCTCATAGTACGATTTTTTTTTTATGTTCTAAAAAAAAAATGTATTCTAAAATCAGGTATTACAATTCTGAAACTAAATACAGATTTATAGCTGTAATTGTGGTGGATGTTTTGTGTAGGCATTACCTAATAAAGTCAGCATAACAATTTTGAATCGTGGACACTTTGGTAATCATTCCTATTCATTGCCTCCTTGGAGCTTTCAGCATTCCTGGCTATCTAGCCTGCTAGCCAGCTGCCAGACCACTGGACCCAGGACAACCAGAAAGGAACAGTGTGAAACGGATAATAAATCATTTTTAATGACAATTGATGGGCATAGCCAAAGGTTAACATTCTCATTAGCAGTGACAGTTCATTTTTTTGTATTGCAGGTACATTTGAAATGTTAGGCAAAATGATGCTGTAAGGGGAGATCTCAGAGGATTGCTGTAACATGGTATGACTGTGCAG
This sequence comes from Lithobates sylvaticus, assembly GCA_028564925.1. NCBI lineage: Eukaryota > Metazoa > Chordata > Amphibia > Anura > Ranidae > Lithobates > Lithobates sylvaticus. The sequence goes on from CM053029.1 coordinate 573,370,091, forward strand.
CTTGTTATAATGGCCTCGCCTATTCTTTTTTTAAAGCCAACTCAGCAATGTCCTTGTGTTAGTGTTCTTGTAAATTATTGACCTCCTAAAAATAGTAGTTTCCTGGATGTATTGTTGACTTCAATACTTCTGACTCACAAACCCAGGCATGTAGCAAATGGCAGTAAGAGGAATGTCAGAACTCCTTCTCTATGTTTATCCCTGGCCATTGATTCAAAGTCAGGGCTTTTTCAGCTGCACCATGGCGGAGCTCTGTTCTACCACCTCCAGCACTGCTCTCTCCTCACCAACCTGTCACTGGTAAACACAGAAGCCGGTAAGAGAGAAAGTTCTGTGTGCTACTTGCTTCCTCTACCGGCTTCTGTGTTGACAGTGACATCGCTCCTCTTTGAGCCACCACCCTCACTGCTCCTTCTGCACACTGCTCCCTAGCACTCTCAGTTGAGTGGTGGGCCTCTGTACTGTGGTGTGCTCTATACAGTGTGGAGGGACTCTGTACTTTGCAGGGGCTCAGTACTGTTTGTGGGGAGGGGGGCTCTATACTGTGGAGGGGCTCTGTACTGTTTGTAGGGGGCTCTGTACTGTGGAGAACAGGGGCTCTTTACAGTGTGTGGGTGAGGCACTGTACTGTGGTGGGCTCTATACAGTGTGGGGGGACTCTGTACTTTGCAGGGGGGGGGGTCTGTACTGTTGGGGGCTCTGTACTGTTGGGGACTCTGTACTGTTTGTGGGGGGGGCTCTGTACTGTTGAGGGCTCTATACTGTCTGGGGGCTCTGCACTATTTGTAGGGGGGGGGGGGCTTTGTACTGTGGCAGGGCTCTTTACAGTATGTGGGTAGGGCTCTGTACTGTGGTGTGCTCTATACAGTGTGGGGGGACTCTGTACTTTGCAGGGGCTCTACTCTTTTCTGGGGGCGGGTCTGTACTGTTGGGGGGCTCTGTACTGTTTGTGGGGGGGGGGGCTATGTACTGTGGGGGGGGGGGGCTAAGTGCTGTGTTTGTGGGGAGCTCTGTATTGTGGAGGGCTCTATACTGTGTCGGGGCTCTGTATTGTTTGTGGGGGTGGTGGGGGAGTGTAATGTGGAGGGGCTCTGTACTGTTTGTAGGGGTCCCTGTACTACGGAGGGGCTCTATACTGTTTGTACTGGGGGGTCTGTACTGTTGGGGGGTCTGTACTGTTTGTGCGGGGACTATGTACTGTGGAGGGCTCAGTACTGTTTGTGGGGGGGGGGGGGGGTAGCTCTATATTGTGGAGGGCTCTATACTGGGGCGGTGTTCTGTGGAGGGGCTCTGTACTGTTTGTTGGGGGTTCTGTACTATGGAGGGTCTCTGTACTATGGAGGGACTCTATACTGTTAGTAATGGGTGGGGGGGGGGGCTCTATACTGTTTGTGGGGGGGGGGTAGCTCTATATTGTGGAGGGCTCTATACCGGGGCCGTGTTCTGTGGAGGGGCTCTGTACTGTTTGTTGGGGGTTCTGTACTATGGAGGGTCTCTGTACTATGGAGGGACTCTATACTGTTTGTAATGGGTGGGGGGGGGGCTCTATACTGTTTGTGGGGGGGCTCTGTACTGTGAAGGGGCTCTGTACTGTTTGTGATGGGCTCTGTATTGTTTGTAAGGAGGGGGCTCTGTACTTTAGAAGGCTTTATACTGTGTGTTTGGTGGGGGGGCCTCTGTACTGTGTGCGGGGGGGGGGATCTATATTGTGGGTGGGTTTTGTACTGTATGTGGGGGGCTCCTGTTCTACCAAAGCACCAGTAGTACACCCAGGCAATTCGAATTTGCAGAAGGAATAGTCAGAAATAGCATACATATTACTGATTAAGCAGGTTTACTATAAAATCTGAAAAATATAAATTTTTACATAGTATTTGTTATCTTCCAGTTTCAATAAAGTCATTGTTGAAGCAAAACATGACATGATCAGAAATGCACAAACATTTCATTTCAAGGCTCTGAATCCAAAACCACATTCTCATTCAAGGATGACACTACAGTAATTTGCAGTATATGGAATGCAGTATTTTTTCCTGACATTCATTTATGAAGGAGATGCCGAATGCCTCTTCCACCCCTGTATTCTGGTGTTCTTCACGTAATCCAAGGTTGACGTGATTTATGATTAGACCTAGATTATCAGTCCAAACCATAAATAACAGAACCAGAAACTGGTGACCTACTTTCCCAGAAGACTGAATGTGTTCATAAACTAAACTGAGCTACCCTGATGACTGGACGACTGGATGTGCCCTGGTCCCTCTGTATCTCCCTATGGTCTTCTGAAGAATGTCTTGTCATTGGTGACAGTAGGTGGGTGAAGCCCTTGCTGCTATGGCTTTGCCGCGAACCAACCAGCACTAATGTTAGGCATACGCACTTCGATAAATGACTGATTTGTTTTCCGTTCAACCTATAGTCGTCAATTTTATTGATTGATATGCCACACATGGGGAAGGCGATTTCGACAATTCAATCTCATAATCTAAGGAATTAAAATACTATCAGATTAATGACCAAAGCATCTCATAGTTTTCAGTTTTAACCGACTGACTCAGTTTGATTGAATCTGATCTAAATTGAGTGGAAGAAAAGAATATGGTTATTTGATTTGCTCAAATTGCACATTGATCCGATAATAAAATAGAAGCATGTATAGCCACCATAAAAGTGGTGTTGTATTATCACACCTGTGCCTGGTATTAAGAAGGACACCACAGGGGGAAAGATTTAAGGCACTCTGCTTATCCTTGCAAATGCTGTGTGTATCGACGGCCATATTAGCATGCAAGAAACACAAAACAGTGCGCACTGAATAATGCAGATAAAACACCTGGTCTGGTTTGCTGCTTTAAGTGCTCTTTCAGACTTGCAGTACCGTGCATTGCCCTCCGAAGTGCGGATCACCTCCTCACCACAATTTAACCCTACAGTGCCTTTAAAAAGTATTCATACCCCTTGGAATTTTCCAATTTTTTTCATGTTACAACCAAAAATGTAAATGTATTATATTGGGATTTTATGTAATAGACCAACACAAAGTGGCACATAATTGTGAAGTGGAAAGAAAATGATAAATGGTTTTCAATTTTTTTTTACAAATAAATATACGAAAAGTGTGGCGTGCATTTGTATTCAGCCCCCTTTTCTCTGATACCCCTAACAAAAATCTAGTGGAACTAATTTCCTTCAAAAGTCACCTAATTAGTAAATCAAGTCCACCTGTGTTTAATTTATTCTCAGTATAAATACAGCTGTTCTGTAAAGCCCTCAGAGATTTGTTATGCCGCGTACATACGACCGGACTTTCCGGCAGACTAGGTCCGACAGAATCAGTCCGTCGGACAATCCAATCGTGTGTGGGCTAATCTGATCGTTTTTCTTTTAAAAATTCAGACGGACCTAGAAATAGAACATGTTTGAAATCTTTTCCTATTCCTTCAATTCCTATCGGGAAAAAAACGTTCGTCTGTATGCTGGTCCGACAGACCAAATACGACGCAAGAGAAGCTATTGGCTACTGGCTATTGAACTTCCTTTTTTAGTCCCGTTTACATCATCACGTTCACAATGAACAGACTTTCGAACGGACTTAGTCCATTCGTGTGTGGCCAAGTCCATTTGTTCAGAAAGTCCATCGGGAAGACCGTGGGACCTAGTTTGCCAGAAAGTCCGGTCTTGTGTACGCGGTATTAGAGAACCTTGGTGAACAAACAGCATCATGAATGCCAAGGAACACACCTGGCAAGTCAGGGATAAAGTTTTGGAGAAGTTAAAAGCAGGGTTAGGTTATAAAAAATATTCCCAAGCTTTGAACCTCTCATGGAGCCCTGTTCAATCCATCATCCAAAAATTGAAAGAGTATGGCACAACTGCAAACCTACCAAGACATGGCTGTCCACCTAAACTGACAGGCTGGGCAAGGAGAGCATTAATCAGAGAAGAAGCCAAGTGTCATGAACCGCCTGTAATACCTTCATGCCTACCTGGTCTGTGTGTCAGCCTTGGGCTGCACTCTCACACCTGCATGGTTAAGTAATATTCCCTCAGCGTGGCTCCACCCTAGCCTCTACAGGATACACTATTTAACACTGTGCTGTCCAAGCCTACCTTGCCCGATCAATATTGTGCGTTTGGTTTCCTGTCTGCTGCTTGCCGTGTGCTCTACGTCTGTTTCTTTTACCAATCTTGGCTTGTTCTTTGACTATCCCTGCCTGCTTGTTACCCTGACCTTTGGTGTCATCTCTTGGAGGGTTCCCCGCACTCCATAATAATTTTTATTAACCATAAAAATCTTGCAGTACTTAAAGAATGCCAAACGACTGAATCCCAGACAGGCCAGGTGGAGTCTTTTCTTTTCCCGTTTCAATTTTTCTATTACTTACAAACCTGGTTCCTGCAACAGTCGGGCTGATGCACTCTCTAGGTCTTTTGACATTCAGGATGAGGAGCCAACCTCTGAACCTGAGTCGATCATTCCTACCTCATGTGTTCTTGCCCATTCTATCCTGGACTCAAAAATTCTTCTTGGCAAGACCTTCGTTCCAACCAAGTTAAGAATTAAGATCCTTCATTGGGGTCATGATTCCAAGGTGGCAGGTAATGCCGGAGCCCTCCGATCTTTTTTCCTCATCAGCCGCCACTATTGGTGGCCTACTCTTCGTTCCGATGTTAAAGACTACGTTAAGGCTTGTCAAGTCTGTGCCCAGTCTAAGTCCTCCACACAAGCTTCTGCTGGTCTTCTCATGCCTTTGCCCATTTCTAAGGAGCCTTGGTCTCACATTGCCATGGACTTCATCATCGATCTTCCACCTTCTGAGAAGAATACGGTCATTTGGGTGGTAATTGATCGATTCTCCAGGATGGCCCATTTTGTGCCTCTTCCTGGTCTCCCTTCTGCTCCTGCCTTGGTACCCATTTTTTGTTTAAGAGATTTTCCGCCTTCATGGAGTCCCTTCCCATGTTGTTTCAGACAGGGGTGTTCAGCTTACTTCTGGCTTTTGAAGAGCCTTTTGCAAATCCCTCAACATTACCTTGGATTTTACCTATTCTTACTATCCTCAATCCAATGGTCAGACTGAGAGGGTTAATCAGGAGTAAGAGGTCTTTCTCCGTACCTTGGTCTCGGCTCATCAAGATGATTGGGCATCACTACTCCCGTGGGCAGAGTTCTCCCACAATAATCATGTCAATGTCAGTTCTCAGAAGACACCCTTTGTCACTGTTTATGGAAGACATCCTCAGCTTCCTCTTCTTATGACCTATTCTTTCGTAATCCCAGTTTTGGCTACCGTTCAGGAATCATTCAATTCCAAGTGGGTTGACGTTCATGATTCCCTCCAGACAGCTGCCAACAAATTCAAGGGTTTTGTTTACCATCGCAGGTATAAACCGCCTTCTCTACAGCCAGAAGACAAAGTCTGGCTTTCCACCAGAAACATCAGACGCCAGGTTCCTTCTCTGAAATTTGCCCCAAGATTCATTGATCCTTACAATATAATTTCAAAGCTGAATCCTGTTTGTTTTAAACTCCAGACCCCTAAAAGTCTCAGGATCTCAAACTCCTTTCATGTATCCCTTCTGAAACATTTAGTTCTCAATAAGTTCTCCCGTCCTCTCCCTACTTTGGCTCCAGTCTCTGAAGATGATCAGGAGTATGAGGTTAGTCAAATTTTGGATTATCGCTGTAAAGGTGTTCTTCAATATCTCATGGATTGTAAAGGTTTCGGTCCTGAGAAGAGATCTTGGATTCCTGCATCTGAAATCTTCGCACCTCATCTTCTGAGGAAGTTACATTTGAAGTTCCCCTCCAAGCCTGGTCCCAAGTGGGGGAGGGGAGGCCTCGTAAGAGGGGGGGTACTGTCATGAATCGCCAGTAATACCTTCATGCCCTGTCTGTCTGCTTACCTGGTCTGTGTGTCAGCCTTGGGCTGCACTCTCACACCTGCATGGTTAAGTAATCTTCCTTCAGCGTGGCTCTACCCCCTAGCCACTACAGGATACACTATTTAACATTGTGCTGTCCAAGCCTACCTTGCCCGTGCCATATTTGGGGTTTGGTTGCTTGCCGGGTGCTCTACGCCTGTTTCTGTTACCGATCTTGGCTTGTTCTTTGACTATCCCTGCCTGCTTGTTTCCCTGACCTTTGGCGTGTTCTCTGTTTATCCTTGTCTGCTAGTTGCCCCGAGCTTTAGCTTATATCCTGACTATCCCTTGTTGTCCTGGGCTGCTGCTTCCGCTCTATCCTCCTGTAGCCTACCGTGAGCGGGAGCTGGGAGGCTCTGGTGAACACCTGCTGGCTCTTAGACTCCGTGCCCTTGGGAATCTTATGCTCTAGCTCCCAGTGGGATCCTTGTTGGTGCTCCAGTGGACCTGTTTTTCTGAACCACCCAGAGTTCCATCTGCAGCAGTCAGCCAAAATTTGGACGCCTCCAAGGACCCCAACCACCATCACATTACAACCACCCAACAAGTCCAACATCCACAGGGCAGGAGGGTGGGAAGCTTCTTCGTCGTTCGTCTGCCTCAAAGTGCCCCTCAGACTTAACGACCCCACCACCCACAGTCTTTACCCATCCCTATCATTAGCTACACCAATCAATGTCAAAAGCCCCTTACCGACCCCTGACCTCTTTACCATTAACCAACTGACTGCTCTACTACCCTGCTGGCCTAGTCATGCCTGCCCTTTGCCTATTTTTTTCTTTTTTTATCTCGCTGTTATTTTACAGTTTGGGGGGCAGTAGAATCAGCCATATGTTTTTTGAATAGAAAGTGGCAGATTAGGACGATCTGCCTAGCAACATCCTTTTCTGGTAAGTAAAAAAATATTTTTCCTTTTCATTTGTTTTTCACATTTTTAGGAGCCTTTTTATGTAATTTCTTTTTTTTTTTTAGTGTGGACCTCCGCTTTAATGCTTTTAAATGTGGCTAAATCCACAGCAGAAAAAATAATTTATACTTCCCATATAACTTCTGCTTTTAGAAAAGCTAAATGCTGGAGTGCCAGTGTGAATGTAGCCTAAGGCAACATAGGAAGGCTGCACCAAGATATCCTTATTGTTTTTAGGTGACATAAAGCTGTGAAATGGATAGCAGTCCTTGCAGGATGTCTCCATAGTACAAGCTGACCTTGATTCACTGTTTGATTGAGCAAATACATTTTAACATCGATAAATGTAAAATGATACAAGCTAAAAGCAGACATGTCACTGAGGGGTTAATGTTTACAAACTGGGGGATTGAGGGAATAATGCTTCTTCTGTGACGGCTGATCACTGATAGGTTAATGCACATACTCTGCTGGTAAAACTGGCCAGGTTATTCCGAGAACAATCAGTGCTGACAGCTATAGTTAGCAACACTGATCTTTGTATTCTGTGGGTTGGGAAGGCTCTCCACTGGCAGAACCCAATAAGGCCCCATGTACACGGGACGTTTTTACAACCTCCCCTGAATGATTTAACTTGATAGATAGTTACCCACGTTTAAAACGTCCGTTTTGCTGCGTTTACATGCCGCGTCTAGCTGCGTTTTGCCGCGTTTGCGTTTAGAAGAATTTTTTTTAAATGGCCAAACACGAAAAATGCGTTTGGTGTCTGAAACGTCGGAAACTAAGCGTCTGAACCCATTTTTTTGCTTTCGAAGAAGCGCTGTTAAACGCAACTGCCTTAAAACAGCAATAAATGAGACATGGTCACATAGGATAACATTGAATGAGTTCAGGGGCAGTTGAAAAAAGCGTCCAACTGCCTCTGAATGTATGTTTAGCAGCGTCTTGTGTACATGGGGCCTAATGCCACGTACACACGACCGGACTTTCCGACAACAAAGGTCCAACGGAACAAATCCGTCGGACAATTCGATCGTGTGTGGGCTCCATCGGACCTTTGCTGTCCAAAAATCTGACAGACTTAAGAAATAGAACATGTTTCAATTTTTTCCGCCGGACCCAGTTCCTATCGAGAAATCTGTTTGTGTGTATGCTAGTCCGACGGACAAAAAACGACGCTAGGGCAGCTATTGGCTGCTGGCTATGAACTTCCTTATTCTAGTCCAGTCGTACGTCATCATGTTCAAATTAGTCGGACTTTGGTGTGATTGTGTGTGGCCAAGTCCGTTCATTCGGAAAGTCCGTCGGAACTCCGGCGAAAGTCCATCAGAAAGACCCTCGGACCTAGTCCGTCGAAAAAGTACGGTTGTGTGTATGCGGCATAACACTGCAGGAGTGATTCCCTCATCCACAGGTCAGCAGGTGAGAGGGTGTGTGGGGACAGGCTGGGGAGAGAGGTCTGTCAGAAGGGGGGTATGAGGTGGTCATGGCGGGATATCAATCAGGGAATGTCAGCTACTCTAAATATACCACTGGTAAAAGAAAGTGTCCCTGAAAATATTTTTGAAATGTTGGCAACTATGCACTTGGGCACTGCCCAAGGGCCACCGGGTCAGTAGGGGGCCCCATGAGAGGCTCCTGGGATCCTGTGATATTAAAGCGGTAGTAAACTTTGCTAACATTACTACTTTTTAGAGGCCCTGAGGTAGGTTATGTCATAATGTAAAAGTATGCACAGCATATTAGCACATTAGGGTACACTTACCTGCCAGACTGAGCCCTCCAGCGCTGCGCTATGATCATTCGGGCAGGGTCCCGGGCGCTTCCATCTTCACGGACTTACTTTCCGGTTCTGTGCCTTAAGTCACTTGCCTTGGCCAGGCTGCATTGATGTCACTCCCACGCATGCTCATGTGCATCCTCTCTCTCTCTCTCATCCCCCCTCCTATACCCCTCACCCCTCTCTCATCCCCTTTCTCTCTCTCTCATCCTCCCTCTCTCTGTTTAATTCAATTTGTTAAAAGAAATATACGTTTGCATTTTTATTTATTTATTTTTTTATAAAAAGCCACAACAAAATCCTCAGCACCAGGCCCATGCTGTTCTTAATCCAGCCCTGCTGCTCCTGTGTGTGTGTGTAAAGAAAAGGGAAAAGCGCAATCTAGTGGGCAGTTTAAAAAAAATGTTAGAACTCACAGTACATATCTGGCCACATGCAAAATAATCTACATAGGTGCACCCGGTGCGTGCTGGAAGTAGGATCTTAGAGGGGAAAGGCCAATGTGTATGTGCTGGAGGTAGGATCTTAGAGGGGAAAGACCAAAGTATGCATGCTGGAGGTGGGATCTTACTAGGGAAAGGCAAATGTGTGCGTGCTGGAGGTGGGATCTTACTGAGGAAAGACCAATGTGTATGTGCTGGAGGTGGGACCTTATTGGGGAAAAATCAATGTGTGTGTGCCGGAGGTGGGATCTTACTGAAGTAAGACCAATTTGTGTGTGCTGGAGGTGGGACCTTATTGGGGAAAAATCAATGTGTGTGTGCCGGAGGTGGGATTTTACTAGGGGAAGACCAAAGCGTGTGTGCAGAAGGTCGGAATTTACTAGGGAAAGAACAATGTGTGTGCTTGAGGTGGGATCTTACTGGGGAAATAGAACCTGTACCATGAATGTGTATGTGTTTGAGGAGGGATACAGGAGAGAGACTACAACTGGCCATAGATGAGCTGGCAGCACAAATTGAGAGGGGAGAATCTGACAGGCTGGTAGTACAGAAGTTGATCGTTAGATCAACTTTTTTACGACCAGTCTGCCCGTACTTGCCAGCTGAACCAGCTAAATTTCGAATGTATGGCTGGCTTTATGTATGTGAGCTTGAGGTGAAATCCTACTGAGGAAAAACCAATGTGTGTTGGAGGTGTGATGTCACAGGGGAAGGACCAGGAAAACGCTGATTTGCACAGTAGCAAAGTGAAAGTAGAATGTAGAAATTATATTATATAGGATAAATTAAGCAGGCCTATTTCATACTATTTTTAGTGATTCATATGAGAATGCAATCTTCTCCTTTGTTGATTCACCAGTGAGTCGAGATCTCCAAATTTTTCATGCTATATCATTTATTATTCATAATTATCTTGCATGTCCATAAAAGCTTAGATCTCTGCAAAATATTATGTATAATAATTTTACTTAAACTGGCAGCAATGTCACCATGGCAACGACAGTTTGAATGCTACCATTATCAGAACACCCATTGTAAGATTTGAACGATGGACCTCCTTGGGTCACTTCTGCAATGCATTTCCTTGACCACAGACGTAACTTTTCTAAAATAGTGTTCAATCGTTTAAATAAAATAAATACTTCTTTGTCATCTTCTAATAAAATTTTACTTGTCTGGTAATTAAAGCTAATTACCAGGCAGACATCTAAATACACAAAATACACAGGAGAGCAGCATTACTTTCAACATGGTTTGCATTACTTTCAACATGGTTTGCATTACTTTCAACATGGTTTGTATTTCTGTCCACCAGTTTTGGGATTTACACGACCCCATCACCAAGCACAGCCAGAAGGATGACGCCACATACAGCTAAGAATACAGTAGTGGCCTATCTTTACCTTCAGCCTGCTGACTGGTCAGTGAAAAAGCAACAAGAGACTGATGAGGTCTTCTCACTGCTCACTCTGCTCGATTAATTACATAGTTACATAGTTAGTAAGGTTGAATAAAGACACCAGTCCATCCAGTTTCAACCTGAGTGAGTGTGGGTGCGTGTCTAAAATTGTCCCTATCCCTGTACATTGTGTCTCATTAAGATTATCCAAAGACATGCAGGTAGGTTAATTGGCTTCTCTCCAAAAATTGTCCCTAGTATATGAATGGGGACCTTGGATTGTGGGCTCCTTGAGGGTAGGGACAAATGTGAGTGTGCAATGTACAGGGATAGGGACAGTTGTAGACACTCGCTCAGGTTGAACTGGATGGACTGGTGTCTGTATTCAACCTTACTAACTACTATTAAAGATGCTCATCTATTATATTATTATTTATTTAAGCTACCCATATAGCGCCGTCAATTTAGGCAGCGCTCCACACATACATCGCACACTCACATCGGTCCCTATCCTCAAGGAACCCACAATCCAAGGTCCCCAACTCACATTCATATACTAGGGCCAATTTTGTACAGAAGCCAATTAACCTCGGCATACAGTATTTGCATGCAACTCAGGAGAGTAAATCCCCGTACACACGATCAGAATGCCGGGAGACATTTGCCAGTTAAAAAAAATAAAACGTCCGACATTGTGCACATGTGTAAGTCGCTTCTGTCAGACGTGCATGTTGGAAAAAACAGCATTCGACTGACTCCCGATCAGTGCTCTCAGCCAATGGCTGAGAGCGCTGATTGGAGTGTTCTGGCGAGGGGGCTTTCACCCTGTCAGAACACAACAGCTAAGCAGGGGAAATCAATGTACTAACCTTGCATGGTAAGTACAGCGGCTCCGACTGGAGCTGACAGTTTTTTTCTGTGCAAAAAAAAAAAAAAAAAAACGTAGTGTGTACCAGGGGCGGACTGACCATTCGGCCACTCAGGCACATGTTCGAGGGCCCCGGGCCACTAGGGGGCCCCATCAGGGTTGCCAGCCTCAGTAAAACCAGGGACAGTATGTAAAAATCTGTGTTTTTTTTTACATCTGTCTCTGAAATGTCCCTTACCGACATCCTTTCAGTTTAAAAATCCAGAGATTATAGCTGCCCCACCTCTCCAGTACCTTCTCAGCCAATAGAAACATGTCTGTGTATACTGTGTGTACATGTATGTGTATACTGTGTGATTGTATACTGTGTGTGTGTGCATGTTTATACTGTGTGGCTCCATATTCTCTGATTGCCTGGGGGCCCCATAATCTCCTATTGCCTGGGGGCCCCATAATCTCCTATTGCCTGGGGGCCCCATAATCTCCTATTGCCCGGGGGCCCCATGAGTCGTCAGTCCGCCCCTGGTGTGTACCGGGCTTAACTGATCACAGGAGGCTGTTTGCTCAGCATTGGCGCCATTCACGGAAGGCCTTGCATTCATTGGACAGAGGTAGAGATGGTTTTGTGACCTCTCCACTTTGCCCAACCAGAATCATTAAGAAAATGCAGTGATCTAAGAATGGTGCCCTTGCCAATTAAGCAACCTCCTCTGTTTGCCACTCACCGGCATGGGATCTGGAAGTTAGCAATGATCACTGTAGTAGCAGTGCCTACTACAGTGATTTCTTGCTTCCAGAGTCATCAACCAATTATGGCACATGCATACTAACCTTGATCCAAGCTGAACCGATATTCATTGTCCATATCTAATTTTCAGCTTTAAGATTTACATTTCCCGGTAGCAGGCTGATGAATTTGTCTACTGTAACTATTAGATTGCAAGCTCTTAAGAACAGGGTTCTCCTATGGCAAGACATAGATGATTTGATTTTCTTTCCTTCCTCCATGGGTGGAAGGAACGAAAAACGCTTGATTCCTCCATCAACACTGACTTCCTCCTGCAAGGATATTGTGTTCTGCTGGTGGGCAGCCTTCCTGGACAGCAGAACGCAATAATTGCTGCTAGCAGTTATAGCCACCGGCAGTATTGGCTTGTAAAAAAAATCTGACAGGCTGGTTGTACCCAAGTCAATCAATGAATCAACTTGGGTACAACCAGCCTGCCCATGCATAGATCGAATCAAACACATGCATAAAAAATCTTTCAAATATATATGTGTGGTTTATAATTACTGCGCTATCCTCAAAAAATAGTGACACCAAATAAGGCTGCGACTTTGCTGCAAGATACACACGTCAATAAACAATTTTCAAACATCAAGCCGTGCAGTAAACTAAAAAAACAAAAAATATACTACTGTGACCTTATACAGATGAAAAAGGGAAATTAATATAACTGATCAAATAATAAATGATTAATAGTCCATTCAAATTGATAGTCAATCTCCTCTGTTCAAATATCACACACAACACCCAAGAATGGTGATAAGAGGTCTGCCTTCCACCTTCACACAAACTGCCGCTTACCGGCTCCTATGAATCTCTTAGTTATAGGAGATCGGATGCGCCTGTGGCTTGATACCCAGCCCGGGCCTTTGATTGCACATGCTCAAGATCCCAGCGCTTTTGCAGGAGTATGTGGCTCAATCAGGAGGTTATAACAGATGTTTCCCAGAAAAGAATAATAAAAGAGCTTCCATAGCGTAAAACCATAAGGTATTTATTTTATAAAGAAAGATAAGAGGTATTGCACTTACATTTGTGTAAAAACATCATATGCAGAGTAAAAACTAAGCCTGCAGGCTCTCTGTAACAGCCCATGATTCCGGGACTTCCGTGTATCGCCATGACGTCAGCACGTCGCTCCTCCCTATGCGTTTCGTCACACCTGACATCATCCTGGAGCACGTGCTGATTCACTGCTTAATATATCCATCCAACAGAAGGCCACACCTCGCTCTGGCTTTAGAAGACATTAATCCAAATCAGCCATTTTGGAAGTGGGCATATGCAAACAGTAAGTGCGACAAATTTAGAAGTTAAAGACAAAACCAAAAAAAGGTAAAAATTGTAAATCATCCAACCAAGTATATGATACTTAGGTTAGGAAAAAGTAACATCAACAAATCCTGATTTGCTTTCAGAATCGGATAATGATTCGCTGACAATAAACTTAAAAACAACAGACTACATAAATAAAAAAATAGTTATGATAGATTTTAGATGGTGGCATTAATTATAAAATAGCCTATCGTTGCTAAAACGAATCATTCTAAGGAGCACATACATTACAGAGTTACAGTGACCCCTGGTACTACCGCAGATTTTTTATAAAATCCAACGATATACAAGTTAAAATGAATCCGTAAAACCCGGAAGAGGATAAAAATCACTACCCGGGAACACTGACACTCGAGCAAGACAGCAGCCCCTAATGGTAGGAACGTTTCCTGTACATAGTGTGAAAAGCTGTAGACAGAGTAGTGTCAAAGCTTGCCCACCCGTTATGAAGGGCGGGCGTGTAACCCTCAAGGGGTCTCCACTAGATCAATAATATAGCCCTTATTTAAACCCATAAATCGGGCCTGCACAACATCGAAGCAATATTAATCCGTGTACCGGAAACTAGGGAAATCCTACTCGTGGGGATACTCATAACCAAGGCACAGCGACACTTGGTGGTGATACAAATTGAAACATATATGTTGAGTCTGAATCAGTGTCTTAATAAGTATAGAGACTGGGATTTAAATGTAATGCCCTAAATGGAGAAAAATAAAAAGACCACAATGTTATTAATATCCGGTCTTAAAAATATAGTCAACTAGGTATTAATATTTAATTCGACCTAATTCCACCAGGCTTTGGCAGAGTTACAAGAACCATATAATGGGATTAAATTAGAATAGGTCATAGACTAATTGCAATTATTTATGAATAGAAATTGAAAAATCGCACATGCAATATACTCCCATAGGTCATAGACTAACTGCAATTATCTATGAATGGATGTTGATAATAATAATATATGCTTGATAATTGATAATCGCACATGCAATATGTTCCCATAAAGATTCACTCGCCCCCAGGCTAAAACAGGGAGAGGAAACAATAATCACATACTAAAAGAAAAACAAAAGGAAATTCGAACCAGGGGTAATTGGTTGTGTTCATGAGCAATTTCTAATTCATTATCATCCAAAGCCCAGATCGAGTTTACAATGTCAATGTATATCAAGAGTTGTCTATAAAAGCATTCACATCCACATCAATATTAAGCCCAAAAGGGGTATAACACTGTACTCTACGAATCCATGCCATTTCTGACCTAGAGAACCCTCTAATGTAGGCACTACCCCTCCAATGTGCACTGAATTTATTAATGCCAATGAATAGGGTATTAGCGGGATCCCTATTGTGATGTGGGGAGTAATGCTTGGATACCAAATGATGTTTGAAACCATTTCTAATATTAGTGATGTGTTCTCCTAAGCGTATCTGCATGTGTTTGGTCCTGCTCACATATTGCAGTCCGCAAGGGCATTGTACCAGATATACTACTCCCACCGTGGAGCAAGTAATAAATGGTTCAATGCAATGCTCCACTGTTGTACTGATGTACTGTTTGATATAAATTGATCTGTTTTACTTTTTTTGCTTTTATTTACTTTTTTTGCTTTTATTTAAAAGGCATATTTGGCATTTCCTACATTGATGGTACCCTGGCAGGTTTTGGAAAAGGGCCAGTTTTTTTGTTGCATAGGGTCTGCTGCATTGGGGGTGATTTTATCTCTGAGTGAAGGAACACACCTAAATATCACTTGGGGTTTTATGGAGAGGAATGTCTTGATAATTCGATCATTTCCTAGTATGTAACAATGCTTACGTATAATGCTTTTGATCTGGTGATGTTGGGTGGAAAATGTAGAGATAAAAGGTCCTTGAAAGTTTTTAGAGATGTGGTCTTGAGGGATTTGGAATCTGTAAAAGTAAGAAATCATAAAATGACTATGGACTTGGAGGAGGGATTCGATTTGTTGTGCACTAACAAAGATCTGGTCATCCGCCCTGCTGACAAGGGAGGGGGGGGGGGCAGTAATATTGGACAAAAAAAATGGACAAAAAAAAAATGGGCTTTTTCCAAAATCTGTTACTCTGCATATGATGCTTTTAGACAAATGTAAGTGCAATACCTCTTATCTTTCTTTATAAAATAAATACCTTATGGTTATACGCTATGGAAGCTCTTTTATTATTCTTTTCTGGGAAACATCTGTTGAAACCTCCTGATTGAGCCACATACTCCTGCAAAGACGCTGGGATATTGACTGTGTGCAATCAAAGGCCAGGGTTGGGTATCAAGCCACAGGCGCATACGATCACCTATAACTAAGAGATCCATAGGAGCCGGTAAGCGGCAGTTTGTGTGAAGGTGGAAGGCAGACCCTTTTCTCTTATTACCATTCTTGGGTGTTGTGTGTGATATTTGCACAGAGGAGATCGACTATCAATGTGAATGGGCTATTAATCATTTATTATTTGACCAGTTATATTCATTTCACTTTTTCATCTGTATAAGGTCACAGTATTATATTTGTCACTTTTTTAGTTTACAGCGTGGCTTGATATTTAAAAATATATATGTGTATTTGGTATAATATACACACAATCCCAGGCAGCACAGTGGTGTGGTGGTTAGCACCCTCACCCAGCAGCAAACAACACCACCTGCCTGGATTCTGTGCCTGGATTATTTATTTTTTTAGTGGATAGTACAGAGTACGATGTGTCCGCCATAATGTCGCAGTCACGATAAAAAATCGCTGATTGCCGCCATTACTAGTAAAAAAAAAAAATTATTAATAAAAATGCCATAAAACTATCCCCTATTTTGTAAACGCTATAACTTTTGCGCAAACCAATCAATAAACGCTTATTGCGATTTTTTTTTACCAAAAATATGTAGAAGAATACGTATCGGCCTAAACTGAATTTTTTTGTTATATATTTTGGGCAATGAATTTTTTTGTTATATATTTTTGGGCATATTTATTATAGCAAAAAGCAAAAAATAATGTGTTTTTTTCAAAATTGTCGCTCTTTTTTGTTTATAGTGCAAAAAATGTTGTTTGGGAGCCACGTCGCACGACCACGCAATTGTCAATTTATAGCGACGCAGGCACAGGCTTATGTTTGGATAATAGTCATGATATCCAATAGTCATGATAATAGTCATGATCATATATACCTTCTTCTCAGCTCTCGTCATCAGCATATCGGGTCCTCAAGTCATTTGTTTGATTTTAATCTTAGAGGAATCGAAACTCGTGCAAATGCTCTGATACCTGAAATCGATACCTTCAGGCTCGGTTCTTTCAGCTGTTAGCGAGATTCCCCCACTGACGGCTGTATTGTAAAAAGCCGGCAATTATCAGTTGTTAAAGGAGTTGTAAAGGCAGAAGTTTTTTTTTTTTATCTGAAGGCATTCTATGCTTTCAAATAAAAAACCTTCCATGTGTAGCAGCCTCCCCAGCATTCCCCTAATTACTTACCTGAGCCCCATCTCTCTCCAGCGATGTCCATGAATGTCTAAGCCATCCAGGACACTCCTGCTGATTGGCTGAGACAAAGTAGCGGCCCAATTGGCTTCCGCAGCTGTCAATCAAAGTCAGTCACCCAATCAGGGGAGAAATGGGGCGGGGCCAGGGTGGTGCTCTGTGTCTGAATGAACACAAGGAGCTGTGACTCGGCTCCAGTGCCCCCATAGGAAGCTGCTTGCTGTGGGGGCACTCAGTAGGAGGGAGGGGCCAGGAGAAGCAAAGAGGGACCTGAGAATAGGTGGATCCGGGCTGCTCTGTGCAAAATCAACTGCACAGAGGAGGTAATTATAACATGTTTGTTATTTATTTTTATTTTTTTAAATGAGACTTTACAATCACTTAAAGGAGCAGGGCCGCTGTGTCCTTAACAACCGATTACTTATTCAGATGTCAGTGGGGTTCCCCTGTTGACAGCTGAAGTGGAAATGAAGTCCCAGCAGTTGGAGCTGTCAAAAAAAAAAAAAAAGACACCGGGCAATGTTTATCAACAACATTGCTCAACCGCTAAAACAGAAAGATAAAAAGAAACATTGTTTAATTTTGTATTTTTCTGTTTATTAATCTACAGATCAAAGGGATGAACTTAAATTTGCAGATGAAGTCAGTTAAAGCAAAATGTCAAGTAAAAAATAAACAATTTTAAACGTTCCTCTGTTTAACCCCGTATTAACCCTTAATTTACTCTAATCAGTCTTAATTAACTCATTATTTTCCTTCTCCATTTAATTATTATTTTCCTGCTGTTTTTTTTTTCTATTTTATAAACTATTAATAATTAAAACTTTTTTTTTTTGTTTGCTTTGTTCGTTAATATTTTTACACCTTTAACATATATTTTCATGCTTCATATTAAAAAAAAAAGTGCACAATTTTAATAAAATACATTTAATTTGTAAATAATTTTTCAATGCTTTGTATGATTGCCGACAGCTGAAGTATAAACAAAGCAGTTGCAGTAGGTATCGGTAATTGGTATCGGCGAGTACTAAAAGAAAAGTATTGTTACTCGTAAAGAAAATGGTATCGGTGCATCCCTAGTATAAATCTCTTATTTTTAGTATCTTGTATATATTTTTTGCCGGTGTACTGACCTTTTCAATTTCATTTAGTATTATTTAGCATTTTGTACATTAACAGATTGCAGGGATTTGCAGGGTTTTAGGCTAGGAAAGCTGTGTATAGTAGGTTATGGTTGGTCATAATCCTCTTTTGAACTAAAAAAAAAAGAAAAAAAATTCCTTTTAATGCATTTGGTTTAGCTCTGTGTTTTTCTTAGTTATATATTATGTATGAGGCTTTCCATCTTATGATTCCACTGGTTACAGTCATCAGTATGTAGGATCTGAATTTTGCAATGAATTAAGCATCCTCCTAAAAATGGATAAGTGAAAGAGTGGAAGGGAAGAGTTCAGAGCTCTTATATTTAATAGGTGCAGAGAGATCGAATGTAATAGTAATATTCAGACAGATTCACACAATAAATAATTATCAGTTTGAGAAGGGGGTACTGAGTCCAAATTGTCTGATCTTAGACTCATTATGGCTAATGAAATGATCAAATGCCTTCATGTTCCCAGGGTAGAGGAATATGTAACATTCAATTTAGCAAATATGCAGATGATCATAGAAGACAAATTAGTCTAACATCTTCAGATCAGAAGACATACATAATTATTATTAACTATTAATTTTTTTTTTTCATCAGTGTGCTAAAGATTTTCTGAAACCATACTATAAGAATGGCCATACGTAAGCTGATCAAAGCTATTTTTGATTTTGTGTGATCGCGGTGACCTACGCCATCCCCCCCCCCCCGCGCACGCTGTCTGCTGGGACACACATGGGTCCCAGAGACAGCAGGGACCATTCGGATTGCGCATGCGTGACTCGCGCATGCGCAGTAGGGAACCAGGAAGTTAAGCCTCGAGGCTTCACTTCCTGATTCCCTTACCGAAGATGGCAGCGGCAGCATCCGAGGACCGAGGGACTGACATCGCGGGCGCCCTGGACAGGTGAGTGTCCTTATTTTAAAAGTCAGCAGCTGCAGTATTTGTAGCTGCTGACTTTTAGAAAAAAATAAATTTGGCGGACCTCCGCTTTAAATATCATATCGCTGGTATATTTTTACACAGGTTTAGCATTCTGCCACTCTTACATTTAGATACTAGATAATCTAAAGTTTAGGCAGACTGCAATTTTTCTTTTACAAAAGGTTTTATTGATAACCATAGCAATTTCACAGTTCAACAGTGTAGAGAATGCATCATAAATAAACATAAAATAAAATAAGAATGCTAGTAAATCAGAAAGAAACAAAAAACAATAAAAATACAACAGAGGCTGAGAACAGCTGCACGTTAGAAACATGAAAGTGGTTGGACACACTGAGGTTTCAGGAATGCCAGTAGGACTGCGTCCGATTTTTAACCAATACTTGAAGAGTTTGTCTCAACAGGGGCCTAACTATAAATAGTCCTGAGTATCTATCTGTGACGGACCCCGTACTCAAGATGTCCACCATAAATGCTTCCTCTGTCCGGTACCACACAATCCAAGACCCCTTAGCTCACCCAGTCACCAGACAACACCAGTGTAGGGTAAAAACCAACAGCATGAGACAGCACACATTATATATATATATATATATATATATATATATATATATATACACAGCATTGAATCTGACTAGCACAGATCATAATGGGGTTCTCATTCACCCTGTGCCCTAGAGACACAGGGTGATTTACACATAAGAGGGTCCGGGGAAGCTGGACAAGGAGCCTCCAGAACTCTCCAGGGCAAGCTGAGTTCCACAAATCCCCGAACCAAAGTCACTGCTGTCACACTATCCATGTAGCCATCTCATCCAAGGCTATGCCCGGTGGCCATATGGGTTCATAGGTGCAACTGAGAAGTAAGAGTATAGAGAGGGAGGTTAAAGAAGAGATATGGATTGAGATTAGCTAAGAAGGGAGGAGTAAAGAATAGGGGGGAAGAAGGGGAGAGGGGGTTGTCCTCGCGGTGGGGAGCAAGAGTGCATTAAATCTGAAGAAGGGTGGTATCAAATCTGGTGGGTTTAGTATATTCGACCCATGGCCTCCAAACCTGCAGGAACTTATCATGAGTGTCCGAAAGGACAGCAGTCAGCTTTTCGTTAACCAATTTCTCATCCATGCGATTCTTAACCGCCTCAAAACGTAGTACCTGTGTCTTCCATGCCCTAGCTATCGTTAGTTTGGTTGCAGTAAAGAGGTGCAGAGCCAGCTGGCGCTCCGGGCGAAGCAGTTCTGCAATTGGGTTGCAGAGGAGTGCTTCATATGGATCTTTTTTGAGGTCAGCATGGAGTATGTTTCGGAGGAGGGAGTAAACTCTGATCCATAACCTGCGTACCCTCGGACAGGTCCACCAGATGTGCGTCATTGTGCCCTCCTGGGAGGCAGACTGCAATTTTTAATGTTTTCACACATAAACAAAGGCACTTGGTAGAAAAAGATCATCATTGAGGAATACTTCATCATTGTACACAGGATGTGTGCAGCATGACCAGTCTCTCTGTCCTGCTTCTGGGATCCCCCCTTTCCCAGTATACTGTAATTATTAGCTGTGATTAAAAGGTTTGTTACCCCAACATTTCAGATTCCAGATATGTGTCTGTTGTACCATGTACTTGTATAAAGGAAGTCTCTTGTTCTCTTTGTAGTGCTTTCTTTGTGTGAAATCCCTGGTGTTCCTGCCAGTCTCTATGCTTCCATATTAAAAAAACTGACCACACTGGGCAGGAGAGCACAGCTTGGTCAGTTATCTAGCTATGCTGGGAACTCATGTGCTCTCCTCCAATGATCACACTTGACATGCCCCCTGACACGCCCCCGCTGCACAGCCATTCAATGGGAAGCTTGGTGTGCTGTTGCTTCTCCTCCCCCAGTTCTCATTATTGTTATTATTATTATACACGATTTATATAGCGCCAACAGTTTGCACAGCACTTTACAACATGAGGGCAGACGGTACACTTACAACACAAATCAATACAGGAGGGATCAGAGGGCCCTGCTCATTAGAGCTTACATTCTAGTAGGGGGGGGTCAAGTAATACAAAAGGTAATAACTGTGGGGGATGAGTTGATGGAGAAAATAGACATACAGTTGTTAGGTGTGGGTAGGATAGGCTTCTCTGAAGAGAAGGGTTTTCATTGATTGTGTAAAAGCGAACAGAGTAGGAGATAATCAAACAGATTGGGGTTGGGAGTTCCATAGGATTGGAGAGGCTCTGGAAAAGTCCTGGTGGTGAGCATTGGAGGAGGTGATGATGGAGCTAGAGAGCAGGAGGTCTTGAGAGGAACAAAGAGAACGATTAGGTTGGTAATTTGGGACTAGCTTAGTGATGTAGGTGGGGACCAAGTTGTGGATGGATTTGTAAGTAGTTGTTAGTATTTTGAATTTAATTTGTTGGGTGAACGGAAGCCAATGGAGGGATTGACAGAGAGGTGTAGCAGATATGCAACTGAGAACAGAGTGAAAGTTATATATAATGTTTTTTTATATCTTTACAAAAATGTTTTGCCTTTCATTCCTATTTTTCCCGTCCTGCAAGCATTTTTTACATTTTCTTTTTACCAAAAGTATGTAGAAGAATACATATCGGCCTAAACTGAGAAAAAAATTAGCTTTTTAAAAAAAAAAAAAAAATGGGGATATTTATTATAGAAAAAAATTGTTTTTTTTTTCAAAATTGTCGCTTTTTTTTTTTATTTATAGTATAAAAATGAAAACCTCAGAGGCAATCAAATACCACCAAAAGAAAGCTCTATTTGTGGGAAAAAAATTTTGTTTGGGTGCAACGTCGCACGACCCGCGCAATTGTCAGTTAAAGCGACGCAGTGCCGAATCGCAAAAAATGGCCTGGTCATTCAGCAGCCAAATCTTCTGGGGCTGAAGTAGCTAAAGAGGTGGAGATCTTCCTGAACAACACGGCAGAAGTCACAGTGTTGCCTCCTCACACCTAATTTAAACCTCTAATTGCCATAACTCTGTGTCGCAATCGTGTGCATTGCATGCTAATCATGGGTTTAACGGCCTAATAGAGGGTTAATAGTGCCCGTGTTGCAGCGCTGCCAAATCAATTCAATGGGCAGGGGTGGTGGAGGAGTGCTGTATACAGCGCTCTCCCCCACTGCCCTAAAAGATGCTACTTGCAGGACTTTTTTTCTGGTCCTGCAAGCGCACTTCCCCAGTGTGAAAGCACTCAGCCTTTCACACTGGCTTGAGAGGCGCTTGAGAGGTGCTTTACAGGAGCTATTTTTAGCGCTAAAACGCCTGAAAAGCGCCCCAGTGTGAAAGGGGTCTTATGCCTCGTTTCAACTGAGCGGATCGGTTTGGGTCGGTACAGTTCGGAAGGGTTAGAATGGTCCGGCCTATTCAGGTGAGCGTTTCCACTGCAAGTCGGACCACCAGGGTCCATACGGGGGTAAAAAAAAATGCCTAGAGTGGCCTCACACTGATTGGCAGACGTTTTTCTGTCCACCAATCAGTGGAATGTATCGTAGCTCCGCCCTAACCGAACCGTTCCATTTTCTATGGCCCCACATCTGAAGCAGGACCCTGAATGGTGCGGTATGGTTCGGTTGTATGGGCCGCTTTCATAATGGAAACACTGAAATTAGCGTACCGTACCGAACCGTACCGAACCGATACGCTCAGTGGAAACGAGGCATTAGACACCTCTATCAGACATCACATTCAGGTCCTCACCCCCTGAACAGACCCACCCATGCAGAGCCAAGTGACCCCTCCAACCATTGTGCACCTCTTCAGCGTTCCCCCTCCGCTTGTTCCTCTGTCACAAACACTTTAACGATAGATAATTCATACCTCCCAACATTTTTAGATGGGAATGAGGGACACCTACTAGAGAATGTATGTAGGCATAGGACACACCCCCCTGCCACACCCCCTTAAAGGAGAATTCATTTAAAAAAAAAAGGTTAATTAACCCCCCTGGCGGTAATCCCGAGTCTGGCTCGGGGTGGAACTTCAGTACCATAAGCTGTAACCCCGAGCCAGACTCGGGATCGCATTGCAGGATACAGGGAGTGTTACTTACCCTGTCCCCTGGATCCTGCGATGTCTCCCCGCTGTGTGTGCGAGCTCCTCTGCTCGATTCACACAGTGCCCGAGTGCCGCTGATCTCCGTTCCCTGCAACGTTACGACGCACGGGAGCGGAGATTGGCACCAAATTCAAAAAAGTAAAAACACACAATACACATACAGTACTGTAATCTTACAGATTACAGTACTGTATAAAAAAATTACACACCCCATTTGTCCCTAGTGGTCTGTCCAGTGCCCTGCATGCAGTTTTAAATGATAAATACTGTTTTTTTCTGCCTGGAATTTGGAGATTGTCCATAGCAACCAAAAAGTGTCCCTTTATGTCAAAAGTGATTTTAGACCAGCTAGAAAACAGCGATAATAAATTAGAATCACTTGCAGAATTGAGCGATAGCGATTTGTGGGGAAATTCGTCATCAAACACTAAATCTAATGACAGCGACAATTCTGCAACTGAGCAAATTTCAGTGTTTTTGATTTGATTAAATTATTTAATAATTTTTATAGCTATTTATTATATTTTAATTTATGATTTTGTGTTTATCATGCCTACTAGACTCTGGTTTGGACAGAGTTATTCCTAAGAATTGCAGGTCTACAATATAAAATGCCAAATTTCCATGCAAAATAATTGTACCGCTTTCAGCACCTGAAAGCAGAAAGAATCATACCGCCAGGGAGGTTAAATCCACAAGGTTTTTTTTTTTTTTTTACCACTACTCTTCCTTTATATTGGCTTGTAATATGGCTTGTAATATTTACAAATGCAGCAATTTAGAATTTGGATGAAACTGGGAAACACTTTTTGAAAGATAAAAAGTGCCTTTTATATACAACTATATAGATCAGACCAAAATGAGGGACAAATAAGGGGGAATGAGGGACAGAGGGACATTGCTCCAAATCAGGGACAGTTGGGAGCTATGTATAATTGGATTAATGGAGGGTCTTTTAAATCTATGTTACCCTTACGCTTTTCATTCTCAGATATCTAATAATGAACATTCTTCGGACTCCCGCAGAGTCACATCAGTAGTTTGGTTCAATTTGCTGAATCACATTTAATCTTTTAGCACTCTGCTGGCTGCAAGCATCAGACAGTATTTAAAGCTGCATTGCTTTCCCTATCCGGATCATGACCTGCCACAGCAGGAGAGGGGCAGAGGAACGTTATGAAGCCCATGGCCGATTTCTATTCAAGCAGCACATTGAGGAATGAAAGCATATGCAGAAGGCTTTTTTTAGTTCACAGATCTACTGTTTTTTTTTTTTTAATCCACAAGAGACGACTGATGATTAAGAAGACAGATTTTCAGCTACCGGTGCTTAACTACAAATGCTGGATGCTTACAGAATCTGTAAATATACTTTAATTGTTGAACAGCAAAGATAAAGACAGAAAATAAAATGTATTTTTAAGCTGCATTCACACCTGAGCGTATGGTTTTCAGGCATTTTTTCAGGCGTTTTTTCTGCCATTTTTTCCTGGTGTTTTTAAGGCGTTTTTATTAGACATGCGCACAACAAAATATTTGTTTTGTTTTGTTTGGTTTCTTTACGCTTCCATTGATTCGTAGCGATCCGTAATTTCGTAAGACGCGAGTTTTCATATTCGGACTCGTTCGGATTTTCTAGACATGTGCATTAGTTTCCGTCCGAATTTCAGGTATTTTCGTTATCGTTTTAACAAACGTTAACAAACGTGCAGAATCCGAAAACCGAAAGATCCGACCTAAACAAATGCTTTATTTTCGTTTTCGTTGTGACAACAGTTCGATATAGATAGGAGATTCGACATGACGCTGACAATAGTGATCTGTGTCCATCGAACCTGTGGTCCAATGTGCCTAACCTTAGCTCTATTAGTCCAAGATTATTCTACATAGAGAGAAAAGATTCGACATAGAGAGAAAAGATTCGACATAGAGAAAAAAGATTCAACATAGAGAGAAAAGATTCGACATAGAGAGAAAAGATTCGACATAGAGAGAAAAGATTCAACATAGAGAGAAAAGATTCAACATAGAGAGAAAAGATTCAACATAGAGAGAAAAGATTCGACATAGAGAGAAAAGATTCGACATAGAGAGAAAAGATTCAACATAGAGAAAAAAGATTCGACATAGAGAGAAAAGATTCGACATAGAGAGAAAAAATTCGACATAGAGAGAAAAAATTCGACATAGAGAGAAAAGATTCGACATAGAGAGAAAAGATTCGACATAGAGAGAAAAGATTCGACATAGAGAGAAAAGATTCGACATAGAGAAAAAAGATTTGACATTATAAAGACAATAGCAAAAAAGGTCCAATGTGCCTAACCTAACTCTATTAGTCCAAGATTATTCGACATAGAGAGAAAAGATTCGACATGAAGATTCGATGAAGCAGTCGCCACGAGCGGACATTTATGGTCAAATGCTCCGACCATAGGCTATAGAAGAATTCTAATGTTGGTTGACTAGTAATAATAATGAATAAATATAATTATTACTAGTGTCATACAGCATTTGAATTCTACTATAGCTTGTAAGCAGAACATTCGACCGGAAATGTACGATTGCGGCGTTGTACAGTTTAGCTGCTCCGTAGAATCTTCTTAGAACATTCGACAGACACCATAAGCCTTCAATGACAGATTCAACCTTAATTATTTCGGATTTTCGGACGAATGCATTTTTTAATGAAACTAAATAAATAAAAACAAATTTCGGGAGTAACTAAATAAATGTATTTTTTCAGACGAAAACGAAATTCCGAAACAAAATATTTCAGTGTGCACATGTCTAGTATTTTTGTAACAGTTATATAATTCTTTAATATGAAATGATTCGGAATTCCGTCAGTCTGATTTTCCTTGATTCGAAATTTGTAATTTTGTTAGATAATAATTTTCGTTTATTCGGTACACTACTCGTAATTTCGTAATTGTTACTTTTGTGAGATTGCCTTTTTCGTTGATTCGAACTTTCGTAGGAAATAAAGAATAATAATCCTATGCTTGCTTTTCTAATAAGTCCTGTACTTACTCCAGTCCACTCCATCAGTCACCAGACCCGACTCAGTCTCCTCCTCAACTGAATCTAAAAAGATTCAGGAATGCAGTGTGACTCAGACACAAAAGGGATAAGCTGATTAGCTAAAGATATTAAGTAAGATCCATCACTCACTAATACACTGCCCATTTGAAAGAACTATTCGAGAACACGAAATTACGAACATACATATTAACCACTTAAGCCCCAGACCATTTTGCTGGCCAAAGACCAGAGCACTTTTTGCGATAAGGCACTGCGTCGCTTTAACTGACAATTGCGCGGTCGTGCGAAGTGTCTCCCAAACAAAATTGTCGTCCTTTTTTTCCCCACAAATAGAGCTTTCTTTTGGTGGTATTTGATCACCTCTGCAGTTTTTTTTTTGCACTATAAACCAAAAAAATTGTGACAATTTTGAAAAAAATGCATTCTTTTTTACTTTTTGCTATAATAAATATCCCCAAAAAATATAAAAAAAAAAATTTTTTCCTCAGTTTAGTCCGATACGTATTCTTCTACATATTTTTGGTAAAAAAAATCGCAATAAGCGTTGATTGGTTTGCGCAAAAGTTATAGCATCTACAAAATAGGGGATAGTTTATGGCATTTTTATTAATAATACATTTTTTACTAGTAATGGTGGCGATCAGCGATTTTTATCATGACTGTGACATTATGGTGGACACATTGGACAATTTTGACACATTTTTGGGACCATTGGCATTAATACAGAGATCAATGCTAAAAAATTGCATTGATTACAGTAAAAATGTCACTGGCAGTGAAGGGGTTAACCACTAGATGGCACTGTAGGGGTTAAGTGTGTCCTAGGGAGTGATTCTAACTGTGGGGGACGCTATAGTGTGACACTATACTGATCACCACTCCCGATTACAGGGAGCTGTGATCAGTGTCACTAGGCATTTACACAAGCATTTCCCTGTTCTTCCTCACTGTGAAACGATTGCGGGTATCCGCCAGCCGCCTCTTAAAGGGCAACGTACAGGTTGCCTTATTAGCAGCCCTTTATATGTATGTTACCACTTTGTAAGGAAATAAGCACATTTCCTATACGGATACTAACAAATTCGTACGAAAATCTATTCTTTTATGAACCAAATCGCACATGTCTAGTTTTTATGTGAGGGAGTTGGGGACCCCCAAGTGGCTTGGTAAGCTGACATTCCACCTCAAGGCTGGATCCTTTGCTTTCTTGTGGGGTGTGTGCGTCCATGTACCCTTTGGAAGGTTTATTAATAAGAGTTTATTTAAACCAGGTGTAGGCAACCTTAAAGAGGTGGAGACAGTGCCGATCCTGACCTCCCTGTGGCCCTAAGCAAAATTCTGCTATGGGGCCCTTTACCTGACCCGTGATGCCGTGAGCATAGGTCCCCAGAGGGCCTCCCTACTTACATCAGGGTCCCCAGAGAGCCTCCCCTTACATCAGGGTCCCTAGAGAACCTCCCCCTACATTAGGGTCCCCAGAGAGCCTCCCCTTACATTAGGGTCCCCAGAGAGCCTCCCCTTACATCAGGGTCCCTAGAGAACCTCCCCCTACATTAGGGTTCCCAGAGAGCCTCCCCTTACATCAGGGTCCCCAGAAAGCCCCTCCTTACATCCGGGTCCCCAGGGAGCCCCCCTTACATCAGGGTCCCCAGAGAGCCCCCCTTACATCAGTGTCCTCAGAGAGCCCCTCTTACATCAGTGTCCTCAGAGAGCCTCCCTTAAATCCTCATTGCGCCAATCATTGCAGCCTCATGTGCCCATCATTGCAGCCTCACTGTGTTAATAATTGCCACCTTACTGTGCCCATCACTGCCGCCTCACCATGTCCATCATTGCCACCTCACTGTGCCAATCATTGCAGCCTTACCATTCCAATCATTGCAGCCTCCCCATGTTAATAATTGCTGCTTCACCGTGCCCATCATTGCCGCCTCACTGTGCCCATCATTGCCACCACACCACGCTAATCATTGCAGCCTCACCGTGCACATCACTGCCACCTCACCATGCCAATCATTGCAGCCTCACCATGCCCATCACTGCCACCTCATCATGCCAATCATTGCAGCCTTATCATGCTTATCATTGCAGCCTCACCGTGTTAATAATTGCCACCTCACCATGCCCATCATTGCCGCCTCACCATGCCAATCATTGCCGCCTCACCATGCCAATCATTGCCGCCTTACTGTGCCCATCATCATTGCAGCCTAATGGTGCCCATCATTGCAGTCCTACTGTGGCAATCAATGTAGCCTCACCAGTCAGTGCCAGTGAATTACGTACAGCAGGCATCTCCCGCTGTGTCACGGAGCTCAATGTGAAATGTTATGCCGCGCTATGACAAAGGTCCCGCCTTCCTCCTAGACCAGCTCATGTGATAGACAGAACACTGCATCTATCACACAAGCTGGTCTAGGAGGAGGGCGGGATCTTTGTCATAACGCGACCGAAAGTTTCAGTCAGCTCTGAGACACAGCGGTCTTCCGACTCCCGCTGTGTGACAAGAGGAGGAGGGGGAGAAGGACATTGGAGCTCCGGGAGCAGAGCCGATCCGCCCTTGGGGGCCCCCCCCCATAGTGGTGGGGCCCTACGCATTTTGCGTAGTGAGCATATAGGGCGGATTGGCTCTGGGTGGAGATCTTCCTGAACAACACGGGAGAAGTCAAAGATCACCGGGCACAGTGTGGCCTCCTCACACCTGATTTAAACTTCTAATTGCATTGCATGGCAATCATGGGTCTAAATCAGGTGGTGAGGAGGCAACATATCACCTCCTCACTACCTGTCAAACACTTAGATCGCATTCTGCAGCAGCACCCTTAGGGCTCATTTACATGTAAAGTTGGGGGGTGGTAAAATCCTGCAGTTGAGTTTATCGCCTCCCAATCCCTACCTCCTTTAACTGTTGAGGCAGCAGCCAAAGATATACACATGCCACAGTAAGAATTAATCCCACTGTTGCTTTTGGTGGGTGCTACCCAGTGACAGCCTGTCTACTTGGGGCGCACGGGCGCTGCACCCCGTCTATACGTCCGGCCCCCTTATCTACATACAGAGAGCTGGACCATAGATTCCAATGAGGTTTTTTTTTTTGTTTTTGTTTTTTTAGGCACGTGAAAAGAGCCAGACTCCAAATGCAGACTCCAACTCCAAATCCTACTTTCAGCTATACAAAAACTGACCATTAAAGTGAAACGCTAAACCTGTTCTCTGCCACATTCTAAACCTAATCGATCTAGCCCTGTAAAGCAAAAATCACTGTACTTACCTATTCTGCAGCCGATCCGGTCCAGTCCGAGCATCACACATCACACATCTGGCTCGGACCCAGTACAGGAGGGCTGGCTGCCTTATTAGCAGCCCTGTATATGTATGTTACTATGTATTTATCCATAATTCAGGCTATTGGATCTACTTGCACTATTGCCAGGGAAACTTCCCCACAGCAGGCAAAAGCAAACAATAACCTGAACCTGGGGGGAAAACCTATAGATAGTTAAAACTCTCAATTCATGCCTAGGCTGACTACAGCCCAGCAACAACAATTTAGAAAAAAATATTTCCTACATAGAGCAGATTCCTTACATACAGTTTTTGACCTATTTCAGTTGAATAATTCCTACAAGGAGCGTAGGTGTGCACAGCCTATTGCATTAGGGTGTGCACCCCAAAGCTCAAACACACATCTGTGTTTGTGTGTATATATAACACAGTTTAATATGCTTCATTTACAAAAGAGAGGGACCAGCAAATGACATAGGGGTGTTTAGGGCGTGCCAAGGCACAACCGGCACACCCTGTGTGCACGCCTATACTAAGGAGGTTCTAGTGATCACTCAGCAATCAAGGTGTCTGGATCAAAGAATCCTTTTAAAACAGAAGAAAATGTCTTATATTTTGAATATATTTTGTGGTTATCATTTTTTTTCAGAACTGGTGATATCACTTGTGGTTACGCACAAACATTGGTAAAGACGAGGCATAATGGATGCACCATGCCTTTATGTTGTTATGCATACAAATGTTTGATAATGTCAAACAGGAGTCTATATAGAGCCACATTCTAGTTGTTCACAACCTCAGTCCACAAATACTCCAACCGGTCAGGCTTTAGGAATTTCAATTAGATAAATTAGTGGTCAAAGTACCAAACCATTGACATTTCAAGGTGTAGAACATCCTGAAAACATGATCTGTTGGAGCACTGAGGTTGGGAACTACTGGATTAAAAAAACAGGATAGGTGTGCGCAGCCTATTGCATTAGTCTGTGCAACCCAAAGCTCAAACACACATCTGTGTGTGTGTATATACAGTGCCTTGCAAAAGTATTCACCCCCCTTGGCATTTTTCGTGTTTTGTTGCCTCACAACCTGAAATTAACATGGATTGTTTGAGGATTTTCATCATTTAATTTACAGAACATGGCAACAACTTTTAAGATGTTTTTTTTTATTGTGAAGCAAACAACAAATAGGCCAAAATAACAGAAAAATGTGCATAACTATTCACCCCCTAAAGTCAATAGTTTGTAGAGTCACCTTTTGTGGCTATCACAGCTCCAAGTCGCTTTGGATAAGTCTCTATGAGCTTGCCACATCTTACCACTGGGATTTTTGTCCATTCCTCCTTGCAAAACTGCTCCAGCTCCTTCAAGTTGGATGGTTTGCGCTTGTGAACAGCAATCTTTAAGTTTGACCACAGATTTTCTATTGGATTGAGGTCTGAGCTTTGACTAGGCCATTCCAACATATTTACATGTTTACCCTTAAACCACCCAAGTGTTGCTTTAGCAGTGTGTTTGGGGTCATTGTCCTGCTGGAAGGTGAACCTCCGTCCTAGCCTCAAATCACGCACAGAGTGGTACAGGTTTTGCTCAAGAATATCCCTGTATTTAGCACCATCCATCTTTCCCTCAACTCTGACCAGTTTCCCAGTCCTGACTGCTGAAGAACATCCCCACAGCATGATGCTGCCACCACCATGTTTCACTGTGGGGATGGTGTTCTTTGGGTGATGTGATGTGTTGGGTTTGCGCCAGACATAGCGTTTTCTTTGATGGCCAAAAAGTAAAATTTTAGTCTCATCAGACCAGAGCACCTTCCTCCATACATTTTGGGAGTCTCCCACATGCCTTTTCGCAAACTCAAAACGTGCCATTTTGTTTTTTGCTGAAAGTAATGGCTTTCTTCTGGCCACTTTGCCATAAAGCCCAAATCTATGGAGTGTACGGCTTATTGTCGTCCTATGTACAGATACTCCAATCTCTGCTGTGGAACTCTGCAGCTCCTCCAGGGTTACCTTAGGTCTCTGTGCTGCCTCTCTGATTAATGCCCTCCTTGCCCGGTCTGTGAGTTTTGGTGTGCGGCCGTCTCTTGGCAGGTTTGCTGTTGTGCCATGTTCTTTCCATTTGGTTGATAGATTTGATGGTGCTCCTAGGGATCATCAAAGATTTGTATATTTTTTTATAACCTAACCCTGACTTGTACTTCTCAACAACATTGTCCCTTACTTGTTTGGAGAGTTCCTTGGTCTTTATGGCAGTGTTTGGTTAGTGGTGCCTCTTGCTTAGGTGTTGCAGCCTCTGGGGCCTTTCAAAAAGGTGTGTATATGTAATGACAGGTCATGTGACACTTAGATTGCACACAGGTGGACATCATTTCACTAATTATGTGACTTCTGAAGGTAATTGGTTGCACCAGAGCTTTTTATGGGCTTCATAACAAAGGGGGTGAATACATACACACATGCCAATTATCAGTTTGTTATTTCTGAAAAAAAAATTTATGTATATATTTTTCTAATTTTACTTCACCAACTTAGACTATTGTGTTCTGATCCATCACATATTAAAAAAAAACATTGAACTAAAGGCTCTAGTGTTACAAAATAGGTAAGGGGGGTGAATACTTTTGCAAGGCACAGTTTAATATACTACAGTTATGTATGAACACAGTAATGCCCCGGACACACGGTCGGATATTCCGATGTAAAAAGTCTGATCGGATTATGTTGTCGGAAAATCCGATCGTGTGTGGGCTCTAGTGTGCTTTTTCTGTCGGAATTTCCGACGGAAAAAATTTGAGAGCAGGATCTTAAATTTTCCGACAACAAAATCCGATCGGACTTTTTCCGATCGTGTGTCGAGTATTTTCCGACGGACAAAGTGCCACGCATGCTCAGATCAGTGTGTATGGGGCATTAGTGATCAGTACCGATCACTCACTGTGTTCATTTACAAAAGGAAGGGACTAGTATATGACATAGGGGCCTGGGCAACAGGGGGAATCTGCAGCAGATGGGGTGTTTAGGGTGTGCCAAGGCACACCTGGTACACCCTGTGCACGCCTATACCAAGGAGGTTTTGGTGGTGATCACTCAGCAATCAGGGGGTATAGATCAAAGAATCCTTCTAAAACAGAAGGAAATGTCTTATACATTGAATATATTTTACGGTTAGCAGTTTTTTCACAACCGGTGATATCACTTGGGGTTACGCATAAACATTGGCAAAGACGAGGCATAATGGATGCACCATGCCTTAACGATGTTATGCATACGAATGTTTGATAATGTCAAACAAGGGTCTTTATATAACATTCTTTACTTAAGTAAATGTCAAAAATCTCAATCAGAAAAAAAAAATTGTGTGACCTCGACTAGGATAGCATTGTAAAGACAAAATTTCCAATCAAAAGAGAAGACAACAAGCTTGTTTCAAAGGCATTCTTTCTTTTTCTTTTTTCATTTTACATCTAAGAACCGTAGAAAGTGTCGGGCAAAGATAATGCGACTACCTTTGAAAGCATTCAGGAACTGTTAACTAAAGGTATTTTCACACGGAATATTGCAGTGAATCAACAGAAAATAAAAGAACTACTCATCAACATCAGGGAAGGTTCATTATATAGGAGCAGGCATTAAGATTCTTCCTCTACAAAGCAGCTGGCGCCAGCTCTGAGCTCTGCCTATTAATATTTTAAGGAATAAATATTTTTTGCGTGTAGCGGCTCCATTCATCTGAAGATTCAGAGGTAGGTGAGGAATTTCAAAAGCTCCTTATCTTTTTATTAGTAAGATATGAAAAATATATATATAAAATAAAATAATAATAGTAAAATGGAGAAAGTGAATGTCCTTATTTCCTTTACAAAGTGCACCGTATAATGTATTTGTCACAGAGCATACACAAATATCCTTGGAATGGCAGATTGGTTGTGATCCAGTTACAATATTCGGATCAGTAAGGAATAACAGAATCCGTAAATGTTGTTTTTTTATTGGCCCGAAGCACACTGAATATATATTAAAAAGATGGTGCTCACTGCAGGATGATACATACAGTACATATTAAATTAGGTCTACAGCTTATTATACAGCTGAAACTGTCTTATCTGCCAAAGGACTCCTCATCCTGGCCAGCCACTGTTGAGATTCCTTTTTTATTTATTTATAACAGGCACTTACATAGCGCCATCAATTTATGCTTTACATTATAGATATATTGTACATTCACATCAGTTCCTGCCCTCAATGAGCTTCCACCCAGTACTATGTTGTCTCCTTATTTCCGCTGTACACACGCTGGTGGCTAGGAAGTGCTATCTACAGCACTGTGTGTTGTTAAAGTGGATGTAAACCCCAATTTTTTTTTTCCTTTCCTTTCATTTGAGCCCAGTCTTGCCACACAGATTTACTCGAGGCCTGAGCAATCCTCTTTTATTGTTCAGTTAGAGAAATCTTGACAAAGTCTTGAAAACTTTTTCAAAAACGCCCCCTTGCTGTGAGTGACAGGTGATTTACATATCTCATGCACTAGCCTGAGACAGGCACATCCTGTGTAAAAAGTTCACATCCACCTCCCCTCCCCTCCAGCTCTCCCAGCTTTACTGTGTTTTGACTGGATGTTTCTCATAATTTTAGGGTCACCCATGCACCGCCACTTTTTGACAACATCATTATCACATTATTATGGTCAGAGTCTGCAGACGTATTACAGTCCTAGGATAAGTAATGGGTAATGGCCAACAGGCTCTCTTACCAGACCCAGTGAAACTACAGCAGTGATCACTCTGGCTGGACGATCGTTCACTCTGGGTTCCCCGGGGGCGACACTGGTCAGTAGTGTAGCATGTCTGTACCCTGGTAGTGGCTCAGTCTTTCTCTCTCTGGTGGTGCTGGCCAGTGTGGCTCTCTCTCTGGTGGTGCTGGACAGCATGACTCTCTTTTGTGGCCCTGGCAGGCTCTCTCTCTGGCTTCCGCCCAGCACACTCCTCGTCCTGTAGCACTCTCTCCCTGGGTGGGGAACCTGATGAGAGCCGCTGTCTCTTCTCCCTGACAGAAGAATGGGTGGGGCGAGTGGGGGAAACCTCTGATAGCCCGTAGCTCGCCATTCTTCCATCACAGCACCGCCAAGTTCTCTGCTAGACTGAGCAGGGAAAAGAGCCCAAAGTCACACTACACTTGACAGCACCTTAATGGTGTCACCCCTCGATAGAGACACAACTGTGCTGAATTTAAGATCCGATCCCTGATTCCAGGGGGGGGGGGCACTTGACCCCCCTTGCCCCTACCTGCGGACGCCCATGGAACACTACTATGGTGGAGGGGAGCAGAGAACACTTCTATGTGGGGCAGAGAACACAGTGGGAGGGTAGAGGGCACTACTGTGGGCAGTGATGTGAAGGGGGGCAGAGGTCACTACAGTGGAGGGTAATGTGATGGTGGGCAGAGGACACTACTGCAATACACTATGTGTTCTTCATGCCATCTTTTTATTGGGAGCTTGATTTTTTTCTTCTGCCTACTAACCCCCTACATGTTTTTCAGGTAGATCTCAGCCTCTGGAAGGTACACCAATGCGAGGGCCGTGTTTACCCACACAGGGATGGATGAATGGGTGTTCCATTCATCCCTGGGCAGGCAGTACCATTCATGTCAATTGGGATGCAGTGGCTACATGGACACAGCCATTGCTCCCAATTTAACATCTGTGTGGGTGAAGAGCCCGAATCCACACTGTCTGCGTTTGGGGTTGTGCAATTCACTTGCATGGATGTCATAGAATGCATTAAGATAAAAAACCTTTCTTCCTTGAATTTGCTTGAAGTTCAGCTTTAAATCTACAAACGAATATAGATTTGTTCCTTTTTATGTCAAAACGCTGGCACAGGATTCTATTTTAGCTATCTAGCTATAATTTTATAGCCTAAATGAACCACATTGGTTTCTGCCTTGATCTCCACATAAAGGATTTTCACTTGCCTTCAGAGGTGAAAGAGGATGAGAGTTTGCAGTTGACATTAATCAATCTAATACACTTTAGGTAAATGCAAGAACTGAACAGACAACAAGCTTTTACCCTTCAGCCTCGTCTACACGTCGAGGACCAGTACAAAGCAACCCGGGCTGCACTTGGGTGATACAAATTACATACCAGCCTGTTAGACGGCTTCCTCTATGACTCAACCAAGCTCTCCAGGATGGGTCAAGTTCACTTAAAAGGACACTATACTGGTTTTAAAAATAATTCAAGTATGTATTCTCAACCGCTTCAGCCCTGGAAGATTTTACCCCCTTCCTGGCCAGAGCACTTTTGGCGATTCGGCACTGCGTCACGTTAACTGACAATTGCGCAGCCGTGCGATGCTGTACCCAAACAAAATTTACATCCTTTCCCCCCCCCAAATAGAGCTTTCTTTTGGTGGTATTTGATCACCTCTGCGTTTTTTTTTTTTTGCGCTATAAACAAAAAAAGAGCGACAAATTTGAAAAAAAAAGCAATATTTTTTACTTTTTGCTATAATAAATATCCCCCAAAAATATATAAAAAACACAAATTTCTTCCTCAGTTTAGGCCGATATGTATTCTTCTACAAATTTTTGGTAAAAAAAAATTGCAATAAGTGTATATTGATTGGTTTACGCAAACGTTATAGCGTCTACAAAATAGAGGATAGTTTTATAGCATTTTTTTATTATTATTATTTTTTTTTTTATTAGCAATGGCAGCGATCTGCGATTTGTATAGTGACTGCGACATTATAGCAGACACATGGGACACTTTTGACACTATTTTGGGACCATTGTCATTTATACAGCGATCAGTGCACTGATTACTGTGTAAATGACACTGGGAGGGAAGGGGTTAAACACTAGGGGGCGATCAAGGGGTTAAGTGTGTCCTATGGGAGGTGTTCTAACTGTGGTGGGAGGGGGGGTGGGCTACCACTCACATGACAGCGATCACTGTTCCCAATGGCAGGGAGCAGTAGATCCCTGTCATGTCACTAGGCAGGATGGGGAAATGCCTTGTTTACATATCGTGTGTACAAGGCTTAAAGCGGTGTTGTACTCAAAATTGCAACTTAATCTTAATGTAATCTGTTAGTGCCATTGATGCTCAAATGCCCCTTAAAAAAATAATTTTCGCTGTAATTGCCTTTTAATATTAATTAGTATCTTGACTTCCGGGCTCTCCTCCCGTGGGAGTAGGTGTGTTTATCGCCTTTATACGGCTCTGCAAAGACCCCTGGGAGCTTTGTCACAGTCTTCCCAAGAATAAGTGGGGAACGCCGTCATGCCGAAATCTCGTGAGATCTCGGAACCGAGTGATGCCGGTCACGTCGGGAACTTCCGACGCCGCCGCCTGCTGCGATGGCAACCCGGAATGTTACGTTGCTGCTCGCTGTTATCAGGGCAGCAGAGGAACACACAGGTGGCGGATCACAACGGACATACGTTTCCGTACAAGGGACATTCCATATAGACAGGGCTTTGGGAGCCCATTATTGGGACTCCACCGCATCCACCTGAGACATTAATTCTCGGGGATAAGCACTGCTTTAAGGATACACCTAAGTGAGCTGCAAGCATTTTGGACAGCAATATTTGTTGCGTCTGGGACCTGGCTTGTTTGAACATAAAGTCCATAAGAAGGACCATCTATCATGGGTCCAACCTAGTGTGTGCTGCCGCACTTGGGGGGCGTACGCTCTTTTCTCCTCTCCCGTTGGTATACAATCCATCGGTCCACAAAGTTCCACTCCAATGTGAGCGACAGGCAGGGCCGGGACAAGGGGTGGGCAGGAGGGGCGGCTGCCCCTGGCGCAATGGTTTATTGCAGGGGTGGGGGGGGCACCCTGACCATAACCCTAAGGGAAAGGGGGCGCAGTTTGGCATCTTTGCCCTGGGCACTGGGTGACCTTGTCCCGACACTGGCGACAGGTACTTCTCAGATATAAATTTTACTCCCCACTCCTGACGAAGGTTCCCATACTTGGGTAACTGGAAACGCGTCGAGTATTCGGGGGACTTACACCTCCGGGAGAGAAATAGTACCGTACTTTGCAATATTTTTTGTTTAAATGTTGTCCTTTATTATTATGTTATTTTTTGTATAATTTTTTCTGTATGTTATTTGAACTGTCATGCATATTGTACATCGTGCATCCTGCTGTCAGACATCCTGGATGACTTTTATATCTTTTTATCAATAAAAAATTTATAGTACGATTTATTCGAAATCTGGTGAGAGTGGTGTTCTATTTAAAGTCCCAATCATAGTTTTTTTTTTTCTTGTCTTATCATTGAGCATGCGCGGGATCGAGCGGTGAATGCTGGGAGCACAACATTCACCGCCTCCCGGAAATAAATGCTTGTGGGCTTCAAATGCCCACAAGCAAAATGACAACGGCCAGGATGCATTTTTATAAGTTATTCTTGCGGACGAAATCGGCAAGCGGGGGAACTTAAAAACACAAAAAGTGAGTACTATCTTTACATTACTAAAGTCTATAAATGACCCTGAAAAAAAAAAAAAAAAGATAGGTGGACGGAATCCCGCTTTAAGAAACAACCCAGACAGCATGTATAACTTACCACAAATTTGCAAGTCTACAAATTTGCAAGTATACAGCATGAAAATTCAGCCACAGTGGCCCCCTGTGGTGGGATGACTATTGCACAACATAACTGAACCAAAACTTACAGCAGACTTGCAGAATGTTTGCAAAGAATGTTGATCTGGAGTCATGCAATGCGGATTTGCTGCAATTGTTCAACAAACTTACTAAGCCTGGCAAGTCCAGCAATAGCTTAGCAAGTCATTTTCAGACTTGCAGCACAATTACTTGCTATCTGGGTCGCCTTTTCCCGCCAACCACCTTCTCAGAAACCAGCAGCGCAGGTTATTTGCGGTCATGTGCACTGCTATATACACACTACAAATCCTATAGTCCATCTCAGCAGTGAGCAAGAGAGGGTGCCTACGCTCCTACATACATTTGGACCATGAAGAACTAATGTAGCCACCCTCTAACAAGTAAGTCAGTTTGCAGCAGCAGCAAAAAAAAAAAGGAGAAATTTGGAGATTTGGAGGAGGCTGAGAGCAAGAGAAGGGACTTTTCTTTTTTGAGTTAAAAGTGGTTGTAAAGGCTGAAGGTTTTTTAATGCATGAAGGTAAAAATAAACCTTGAGCCCTGGTTCACACTGATACCATGTGGAAAATGCACAAGATTTGCTGCGTTTCCCCGCATCGCATCACACTGATTGGTAATCGCATGGTGTCCATGCAATCTACTGTGGGTGTCAATGTTAGATTAATGACACCCCGAAAAAGATCGCAACATGCAGTGTGATTTTCAAAATCGCATTGCATGGGTGTGAACATCCATGCGATGTGATTTAGTTGCAGGGAAAAAAGGGTCCTGCACCATTTTGGTGCGGATGCAATGCGATTTGAGCCATACAAAATGTCAATGGTGTCAATCACAGCCAGCGAGGCGGCTCGGGAGCGAGCACGCACGAGTGCCCCCATAGCAAGTGGCTTGCTATGGGGGCACTTGGCAAGGTGGAGGGGCCCAGAGTGCCGGCGGGGGGACCTGTGAAGATCAGGTAAGTATAACATGTTTTTTTTTTTTTTTTAAATAAAATTTTTTCCTTTACAATCACTCTAAGCCCCCGTATGGACATTCCATTCCCCAAATCCGTCGGATAATTTCCGACAGATTTTGTCCGAAACTGGTGTTGCACACACACACGGTCGGACAAAGTTCTCAAACTCCGACGGAAAAAGTCCGCTAGAGCTCACACATGATTGGATTTTCCGACAACATAATCCGATCGGACTTTTTCCATCGGAATATTCGACCGTGTGTACGGGGCATAAGAATACATACTTGAATAGATTTATTTTATTAGAGTTTAACCACTTAGAGCGGAGTGCCAGCTGAAAAAATAAATGTAAAAGTCAGCAGCTACAAATACTGCAGCTGCTGACTTTTAATAAATGGAAACTTACCTGTTCCAGGTTCCAGCGGTGTCGGCAGAAGATGACGAGCGATTGCTCTCTCGCTGCCCCGCCGCCATCCTCTGTCAGGGAATCAGGAAGTGAAGACACAACGTCTTCACTGCCCGGTTCCCTACTGCGCATGCGCGCCTCTATTGGTCCCCGCTGTGTCCTGGGAACTGTGTTTCCCAAGACACAAAGGGGCAGTCTCGGATAGAGGCGGGGCAGCTCGGATAATGCGTCCCGGAAGTGGCACCTTTTCAGGGGGGAGGGGGGTGCAGATACCTGTATAATACAGGTATCTGCACCCCAATACAGGTATCTGCACCCCCTCCCCCCTGAAAAGGTGCCAATTGTGGCACCGGAGGGGGGGAGGAATCCGATAAGCGGAAGTTCCACTTTAGGTAAAAAAAATAAAAATACAGTAAAAAAAAAAATATAATAAAAAAATAGATTACAGGGCCATTAGTTAGTGGACATGTATGGATTATCTTTGGAGAATAAATATTATTTAGCGCCAGTTTAAAATAGTACAAACAAAACTATGTCCGTTCGTTAAGCTAATAATAAAAAAAGCAGCACATAGGACCCAATTCTCCAAGCTGAGATAAAAATCGAATTCTGCTCATTTCAATTAAAAGTGAAGCCACCACAAAGCACCGTGACAGATGCCGAATCTTCACTTTTTAAATTAAACTGAATAAAAGTTGATATTATCTTCACTACTGAGTCTGAGTTATACTTTACAATTATTAGTATTGGGAAGATGTGGACTGTATGTTCTGCAACCGATGTGTGAATTAAAACAGAACTTCACCTAAAAAGCATAGTTCTGCTTTTCCTCCTCCCCCTTTTTTTTTGTATATCAGATACCCCTCGCCTAGGCCAGGGGTGTCCAAACCTTTGACCTTCCTGGACCACATTGGAGGAAAAGGGATTTTTTTATTAACCGCTTAAGGACCGCCTCATGCCGATATACGTCGGCAGAATGGCACGGCTGGGCAAAACCACGTACCTGTACGTGGCCCTTTAAGAGCCGGCGTCGCGCGTGCCGCGGGCAGCGCGCTCGCGACCCCGGTCGGGAGCTCCGTGACCGTGGCCGCGGGACCAGCGGACCCGATCGCCGCTGGTGTCCCGCAATCGGGTCACAGAGCTGAAGAACGGGGAGAGGTCTGTGTGAACAAACCTCTCCCTGTGCTTCCTAGTAAGACTGACACTGATCGGCTGTTCCCTGTCATCGGGAAAGCCGATCAGTGACGTCAGACGCAAAGCCACGCCCCCCTACAGTAAAAAAAAAAAACACACAAACTTAACCCCTCCCCGCCCCCTAGTGGTTAACTCCTTCACTGCCAGTGTCATTTACACAGGAATCAGTGCATTTAAATAGCACTGATTTCTGTATAAATGACAATGGTCCCGAAAATGTGTCAAAAATTTCCGATGTTGTTAATAGCGCAAAAAATAAAAACCGCAGGGGCGATCAAATACCACCAAAAGAAAGCTCTATTTGTGGGAAAAAAAGGATGCCAATTTTGTTCGGGAGCCACGTCGCACGACCGCGCAATTGTCAGTTAAAGCGACGCAGTGCCGAATCGCAAAAAGGGGCCTGGTCCTTTGGCTGCAAATTGGTCCGGGGCTTAAGTGGTTAAAAAAGTAAAAGAGGGCAACATAAAAATAGCGGTATATTTGACAATGTTTTGGATGATAAACACAGCCTTTTTCAACCAGGGTGCCTTGAGGTTTCTTCAGGAGTGCCTTGGCAAAATGCCTAAAAATTTATCAAAAATTGTATATAAGCCCGCAGGTGGATTAGGCCTGCCTTTTATTTTCAAAGCCACAGGTTTTCATTATTCATCATTTCGACTTTATAGACAAGCCTTTTTCAACCAGGGTGCCTTGAGGTTTCTTCAGGGGTGCCTTGGCAAAATGCCTAAAAAAAATAACAAAAGTTGTATACAAGCCGGCGTATGGATGAAGCCTGCCTTTTAGTTACACAAAGCCACAGGTTTTCATTATGCACCATTACGACTTTCTAGACACTGGTATCTTAACAACCAACAATGTCATTGGTTAATAATGAGGA
Organism: Lithobates sylvaticus; assembly: GCA_028564925.1. NCBI lineage: Eukaryota > Metazoa > Chordata > Amphibia > Anura > Ranidae > Lithobates > Lithobates sylvaticus. Next base: position 573,411,599 of record CM053029.1, read on the forward strand.
TGTCTGTCGCCTCCACAGCATCTTTGTTTGCCTCCTCTGCCCCTCTCCCTTAGGGTCAGATTAGCTGACTGATGGAGATTGAGGAAAAAGAGAAACATTGGAATACTAGTCAGTATCAGTGTGCAAAAGTGTATTTGCTTTGGCAGAAGGAATCACCTCTAACGTTGGATGTCCTACGTCTGGATATTGCTGCATTATGTAAAACTATTAGAATCGTTTTTTACATTTTAGAATGGAGTGTCTTGAGACTCTCCATAATTTTAGACACTGGCATCCTAACAACCAATGACATCATCAGTTAATAAGGCGGATGTCAGTTGCCTCCACAGCATCCTTGTTTGACCCTCCTGTACCCCCTCTCCCTCAGCACTGGGGTGATATTAGCTGACTGATGGAGAGAAATTGAGGGAGAAGAGAAACATTGGAATACTAGTCAGTACCAGTGTGAAAAAGTGTATTTGCTTTGGAAGAATAACTCACCTATAACGTTGTGTGTCCTAAGTGTGGATGTTGCTACATTGTGTAAAGCTATTCAAATAGTTTTTTACATTTTAGAATGGGGTGCCTCGAGACTGTCCATAATTTTGAAAGGTTCCTCGAGACTGTCCATAATTTTGAAAGGTTCCTCTAGACCAGTGGTCTCCAAACTAAGGCCCTGGGGCCGGATGTGGCCCTTTGCTTGCCTTTATCCGGCCCTTGAGGCATAATTCCTGCCACTGACACCAACATTGGGGCACTATTCCTTCCAATGTCACCAATGAGGGGGCATAATTCCTTCCACTGACACCAAAAAAGGGGCACTATTCCTCCCAACGACACCAGATCGGACATTGTTAACTCCCACTGGGCACAGTCCGGCCCCCCTGAAGTCTGAAAGACAGTAAACTGGCCCGTTCTTTAGAGAGTTTGGAGACCCCTGCTCTAGACTGTCCATAATTTTAAAGGGGTGTCTCGAGACTGTTCATCATTTTAAAGGGTGCCTTGACTAAAAAATGGTTGAGAAACACTAAACTAACGCATCAATATCTGATGGATTTAGTAGCCATTCTTAACAGATTCTCAAGGTGCTTGTGACGGACCTCCATACTCCAGATGTCCGCCGTAAATGCTTCCTCTGTCCGGTACCACACAATTTAAGACCCCTTAGCTCACCCAGTCACCAGACAACACCAGTGTAGGGTAAAAACCAACAGACTACTTTATTCAAGCACATGTTATACAGATCCCACTTCAAAACACTTCCCCCTACCCTTGGAAAACAGGGCAGGTTAAACTGTCCAATGACAATGGACACACAGGTCAGGTGTGTTTAACTTCTCATCAGTAAACAGTCTTAGCAGGGGGGCTGCTGGAGGAATCCCCCCTCCCTCCATAGAGATAAACATCCCATAATATCTAAGGCAGACAGACACAATAGAACATTGGAATACAGCCGCACCCCAAACGATCACAGCAAATAGTCCAACAGCATGAGACAGCACACATTATATATACATATATACAGCATTGAATCTGACTAGCACAGATTATAGTGGGGTTCTCATTCACCCTGTGCCCCTTAAAATCTAATCGGTCAGCAAGAGGCTCGCATTCAGTCCTCTCCAAAAGCCTGTGTCCCGGCTAGGTCTGCCACAGTTCTCTTCGGATATTTTGGTTCTAATTTTCCCTTTTGTGTGCTTCATCCTTAAAAATGGTTGCTCACAAATATAGGTGCTGCCGAACATTGTGAAGAGTGTCAGAAACCATGAAATCAGACCGAGATAGAAGTAGAGTTAAATCACACTTGTTTAATAATAAAAGTAAAAAGAAAAAACGTAGTCAAAACATAGCCAAAGTTCAGTAACCGGAACGGATAGTCAGCCAAGCCAGAAGTCAGGGATCAATGTAGTGGAACAGCAATCAGGATCTGGAGCCAGAAGGGATGTCAGCAAAGCAAGTCTTTAAACAGGAACACAGGAGATAGTTTCTGTGATGTTGACCAATGCGAAGGCAGAGATCCTGTGGGCTGGACGGCTTAAAGCGGGACTGTACCTGAATTTTTTTTTTTAAAAGCCAGCAGCTACAAATACTGCAGCTGCTGACTTTTAATAAATGGACACTTACCTGTCACAGGTTCCAGCGATGTCAGCAGCAGAGGCCGATCAATCGCTCGGCTCTCTGCTGCTGCCGGCGCCATTCTCGGTGTGGGAATCAGGAAGTGTAGCGTTGCGGCTTCACTTCCCGGTTCCCTACTGCGCATTCACGAAGCTCGCTGCGCTTTGTGAATGGCCCGGTGACGGTGGAAGGAGGGGGGCCGAACTTCCGGTGGACCTCACATCTCACCGCAGCGAGGTTTCTCGGAATTGGGGATGGTACCTGTCAAAAACAGTTACATGATTCCCCCTCCAAAGGTGCCAAATGTGACACCAGCGGGGGAGGGGGGGGCAGATAAGCCAAGCTTCCACTTTTGGGTGGAACTCCTCTTTAATTGAACAATTTCTAAGAAATGCCAGTTACCTCGCTGCCACCTCTTACCTTTGCTTCCTAAGTCCCTGAGCTAAAACAAGTCATCAAATGAGGAGTTTGTCTTGTTGCTTGGCTGTCATTCTGATCCAATGGTTTCAATTCATTTGGAGTTACTAACCTGGAACTAAATTTGTAGGTCAGATGTTTCACCTTCACTTGCTACATTCTTTTTCTGCACCAGTGTTTCAGAAAGTAATAAAACCAGAGGCAGCCAGGCAACTGACATTTTTTAAAGGAGGTCAGCGCAATTACCTTCTACAGGCTCTTTCCAGTACAGGTTACTTTAATAAATAAAAACATTATTTAAAAAAAACACTATAACCCAGTATTGTTCTGCAAAGGCAGTGTCGCCTAGTGTGTATTAAAGATTTGGGAAGATCAAGGGAAGGGCACAGGTCAGTTTATGTCCATGTTGGTTAGAAAAAGACTGTTTGAATGTGTGATAGGTCCTCCTGATGAGAGGATAAGAAGCTTTTGTGTGTGGCAGGTTAACACTTCTGTTCAGTGCTGCTTGTTAGTCCTGCCAGTCAGTGGAAGTGAGCAGACAGAGCTCTTGTAATTCCTTCCTTTGTGAATTTTTATAAAGGATATGTATAGTGTTTCTCCATATACTTCTATATTTTTTGACTCTTCGGTCTGGTTCCACCTTTTACACCATACATCAAATTTAGGATAACCACGTACCATAATTATTTATCAAAAATAAATACACTTACAACTGGGACCTTTATGGTGTCCCAAGGGTACATTAGTAATCAAAATGCAAAAAAATGTAGGTTGTTTTCCATTATCTGGGAGTCACTGCCTCTATGAGCAGAAAGGCTACCCTAGGGAGGTAGAAGAATGGGGTTACTGCCACTGTATACGCTCCACCCCACCTACATGCCTCTCAGATAATTGACCACTGATTCCACTGACCTATTAGCTACCTGTAAGAGAGGGTTGTTCTGTTTCAAGCACTACTTTATGCATTGATATACCTCCTTTAGACTTTGGTCTGTCTAGCCATTACGGTCACCTGCTGGATAAGCGCTCTCCACAGACAGCTCAACTCTCCAATAAGTCATGGCAGTTTAATCCAACATAGTTTTGCTTGTTAAATTCAGCAGTGGGATGTTCACTAGTCATGTAAAGTGTAAAGAGACAATAATATTTTTAGACTTGTACCCACTAACTGAGGGAACATGAGGAAAAAAATAGGGGATCTGTCTAAGGACTAAAATAACTTACATGTAGGTAAACTGGAATATACCATTTTACAGACATTAAAATACAAGTTGTAGTTACACTGAATTGCCACTAGATATAGGCACAAAAATACATGACATAACATGACATGACGTAATTAAATCTAAAGCAAAGGTGATGAATATATACGATAAGCTTGGTTTTCAACTGTCTCTGATTTCGAGGGACTGTCCCTGATTTGGAACAAAGTCCCTCTATCTGATCTACTGTATATAATTCTATATAAAATGCACTTTTAATCATTCAAAAAGTATTTCCCTGTGCTAAACCTTTCATTCTAATTCTAATAGCAGTGGTAAAAAATAACACTTGTGTTTAATCTCTTTTTTGTTTGTTTCATACTCATTTAAGGGGTGTGGCAGGGGGTGTGTTCTGTTCCTAGATACTTTTGCTAATAGGTGTCCCTCATTCCAATCTCAGAAAGTTGGGAGGTATGGATAAGTGTTCCAGAACAGGGATTCTTCCCAATGACCAAAAATGTAATTAGTATTCTTCCCAGTGACCATCATACTAATGTACTGTAAGCTGTAGATAAAGTAATTATTAGCAGGGGTCCCCTGGGACCAGAAAGTTATTCCAAGGGCTCCTCGTGGTAGTAAACCCAGCTTTTGAACTGTTACCTACAGGTAAGCCTATAATTTGGCTTACCTGCAGGTACAGTGAATATCTCCTAAACTTGCGGTGTTTAGGAAATATTCACAGTGGAGGCAGCCAGTGATGTCACTGTCGCATGTGCTCTGAAGGGACAGCATTCAGAATTATGTGCCGTGAACCGTGACTTTTGTGATCATTCACGTGTGTTACATCAGCCATTTACAGGACCGGAGTCAGCGAACCTGGAAGGAAGATTGGGGGAACATGGGAGCCTTATCAGCCGTGACAGCGTACCGCTGGAGGACTTCATTCTAAGGTAGGTATTTTATAATGTGCTAGTACGCAATGCATACTAGCACATTATCCCATTGCCTTGCAGTGGATTTTTTTATTTTTTTTTGAAAGTCCGCTGTTTACTAATGCTTTAAAAAGGTTTTGAAAGACTGCACTAGATTGTAACTAAAAATATATCAACACCATACCTTCCAAATTTTTGAGATGGGAATGAGGAACACCTATTAGCAAAATAATGTAGGTATAGAACACACCCCCTGACACACCCCCTTAAAGAAGAATTATACAAAAAAGATTATCAGTTAAAATTTTTTTCTACCACTACTATTGAGGAGGAAAAAGGGACAGAGAGACTTTGTTCCGAATGAGTTACATTCCTTCGAAATCAGGGACAGTTGGGAGCTATGCAACAATCAAAGGCTAACTAAAATATATCGACAAAAAATGACAATCAGAATCCCTGATATACAAATAAGTATAAAAGACAACATTCACAATTAAAAAAAATAAAAAAGTATAATAAGAAAAGAGCTTTTAAAAAATATAAAAATGAAGGAACACTATCATCGTTTAAATGTTACAAAGAATATAACAGAATATGTAAAAAGGAAATCAAGGCCGCAAAAATTCAAAATGAATGACAGATTGCAAAAGATAGTAGGACAAAACCCAAAACATTCTTTAAATATATTAATAGTAAAAAGGTCAGGTCTGAGCATTTAAGCCCTTTACACAATAATCTAGAGTGGGTGACTGGGGACAAAGAGAAGGCAAATTTATTAAATACTTTCTTTAGCTCTGTGTATACAAAGGAGCATGGGGGAGCTCAAGTCCATAATGGGGGTGGTATTGATCTGGCCCCAAATGATCCACAATAGCTCAAAATTGATATGGTCCAGAAATATTTAGGCAGAATAAAGGTGAAAAAAGCACCTGGATCAAATGGCATACACCCACGGATTGAAAACCAAAAATGACTGCACTTGTGTCAACATCAACCAATAGAAAGCTGCAATCACATCTGTGAGATATTTATCACAAATAAAAAATGAATAAATAAAGTGTTGCACTAACATGAGTGAAAAATAAAATAGTGACATATATAAAACAGTGCTCAATTGTGAATCGAGTCCTAAATTTTCTATCAGTCCCATAAATAGTGAGTAGTAAATCTTGTAGCCAAGGATCAGAGAAGAAATTAATCAAACTCCCACTATCGCAGGGGTCGACCACCACCAAACAGATAAGGTATGCTCTTACCAGAAGGCCAGGACCCCCTAATGCGAAGGTCAAACACGCTATGGGGTTTCCCCCTATTGCACATGCTCCAACATGGATCGCAGAAACAACAGACGTGTCATATAGTCCACAATGAAGGCCACAGACTCCCAAAGTGTGATATGAATAAACAAAACACTATATAGTATACCTTAAAAAACTATTATTTATTGTAAAAGATTAACACTCACATAATTGGACGAGATATAGGCATAAAACAAAACACATACAGGTTGGTAAAATGGCATCCGCCTTCACTTCTGGGTAGCGTAATGACGCTGACAAATAACTCCACCCTATACGTTTCGTTTTGCTAGGACTTCTTCCGGGAACACCCACGGATCCTAAAATAATTGAGCTCTTTCATTTCAAACCTATTTTTTAGGGACTCTGTAATGATTGGAATAGTACCACTGGATTGGTGTAAGGCCAATGGGGTTCCTAAATTTAAAAATGGCTCAAAGTCTTTACCAGGTAACTATAGACCTGTTAGTTTAACTTCTATAGTTGGAAAGTTACTGGAGAGTTTGATAAAAGACCACATAGAGGAGTTCTTGCTGAAAAAAATATTTTAAGCAATTGGTTGAACTAGATGGACTTGTGTCTTTTTTTAACCAGACTAACTATGTAACAAACTGTATATGAAATACAATAATCAAACTATGGAACAGCTAGCTGTCAAAAGTGAAAGTGCATACCAGGAGACTGCCCGATCAAGTGTATAATGAGAAGGCTTCAGCTTTTCTCCTCCCAAGCCACTCCCTACTTAAGCCACATACATACCACTAGTTTCTTTTTGTGCTCAGGTCAGAGCAGCTGTCCTAACAAGCTGATGTTAGTACAGCAAGCTCCCCTGCTGTGCTATTGTGTTTTGACAGGGGGGGGCGCCCCTCGCCAGAACACTTCGGTCAGCGCTCTCAGCCATTGGCCATTGGCCATACACACGGGCCGGTTTCCATTGAACCGGCCGATGCCAACCGACATTTGGCCCATGTGTACTAGGCTTAATGTGTTTTATCCTCTCAATTGTAGAGGAACACAAGCTGAAGCCTTTTTGTTATGCATTTGATTGGGTGGTCTCCCGGTGTGCACTTCTGCTCCTATTTTTGACAGGTTGTCTGATTGGGCTGGGTGGGCCCTTTAGAAGCTAGCACCTGGCAATGTCTAGAGTCATTGGGTTGATGCATTGGGGCTTAGAGCAGCTTTGTTTACCTGGCTCACAATGAAACAACAAATCTGAAATCCTTGTCAAAAAAATTTCAGATTAATGTTACACAAATAACTTAGAATATATGTTTAATGAACTAGGCTGTAGTTTCCCTTCAGCCACGCTGCCAAGCTGTTCCTGAACATTGCATGATTTTGGCATTCCAGCAATTTTTTAATTAAAAACCCAAAAAACAGCCCATCTAGTTTCATCCTTTGATTGCCAAATAATGTAACCCCCACCAAAACCATTCTGTCGCTTCTTTTTATTGTGATTTCTCCATACTCATGTGTTTGTGGGGTTCCACCAATACCAAGTGTATCATATGCCCTGATAGAGAAAAAAAGAGCTTGGTCCGATTATCTGTGACTTGCCATAAAAAGTCATAATTATAATTTGATACTCAATTATTAACAACTTAACCCCTAGACAATATAAAATTGTGATTGGGATCAACATTTCTAGTTCTTGCCATGTAGTCTTACAGAATGCATTTGCAAATGATGATTATTGGGATCAGGGAACAGCTGCTCTAATTAGTTGATAATGGCAGATCCAGTCTGGAAGAACGGTCTTTAGGAACATGATGTAACGCTAATTAGAATGAACCGCCTGTTAGCAGTATGGAGTAAGAGTGATCTTCACAATCCGAAACAAACTGTCATAGCTTAAAATCATTTCTAGGAACCTGTTTGTCAATTTACTGTATTCCTCAAATTCTGGATTTTCTGTTTAGTCACATATTTCACATGGACTCTGAATTGGTTCATATGTGATTAAATAAGTCAAATTAACATAGAAACAAAAATTATGTCATAATGTCAGATTACCTCACCTTGGGACATGTCTGCAGTTATTACCTAAACTGGTTAGTTTTGTGCCCTTAAATTTTAAATACCGTATATAGTCGAGTATAGGTCAACCCGAATATAAGCCGAGGCACCTAATTTTACCACAAAAATAATGGGAAAACCTATTGACTCGAGTATAAGCCTAGGGTGGGAAAATGCAGCAGCTACTGGGTAAACAATGCCCATCTGAAGCCTCACTGTACCCATTTGCAGCCTCACTGTGCCCATTTGCAGCCTCACTGTGCCCATTTGCAGCCTCACTGTGCCCATTTTCAGCCTCATTGTGCCCATTTGCAGCCTCACTGTGCCCATTTGCAGCCTCACTGTGCCCATTTGCAGCCTCGTTGTGCCCATCTGCAGCTGTACCTTTGATTACTAAAACAGCGAGTGTCTCCCGCTGTGTTATGCAGTCTGTTTGGCAGCTGTCCATTGTAACAAAGCCCCCCCCCCCCCTCCTGTGATACCACAGTGCCCAGGGCAGCCACCCCTCCAGCCCACCCATTGCCTTGGCTTTAAATGATATTCCTCCTTATTATTTCCAAATGTATCTGCCTCCCTCTTTCCCATGCTATCCTGGGAATTTCTTAATATTAGGCTCCATTCACACTTGGAGGCAAATTTTTTTTTTTTTTTTTTTTTTTAGATGCTATAAATGTTTATATGTGGTGTGATAATAATTATATTTCAACCACGCTTTGCTGCAATGTGCTGCACTCATGAATGATTGTCTTGGGAGCCGATTATCAAGCATTTAAATTGGTGGAACAACCTAATCTATTCCATCCATGTATTTTACAACCGTGTAAAAATTCCGATTTGTTTCGTGAATTCCCATAACCTGGCCGAAAGTCAAAGCTTGCCATCTGTTTTCATCGTTAAGTCCAACAGAGTTTTTCTTTTTTATTTATGTTGCCTTTTCAGCGGCGATGCTACCTGGGCAAACCATGAGCTGGCGCAATCATAGATCACCGGAACGAGTTCCCTGGTACACCCATAACGCTATATACTTCTTTTTTATTTACCCTTCAGCTTTTCAGCACATTACTGTATTATACCTGGAAGAGAAATAAAACTGTAAAAGGAAGAAGCAGAGGAGAAATATGTCTTATTGTCTTACATAGAATCTGCCGGCTAGAAAAAAAATGCTCATTAATTCATTCACTAATTAGATAAAAAAAAAAAAACATGTTTCTGCATAGAGTAGAGATGAGAGGACTTAAAGTGTTACTAAACCCACAACAGAAAAATCAGTCTGTATATCAGTGGCGGCTGGTGCTGTATATTTTTTTTTTGGGGGGGGGGGCAAACAAGACTCCCGTCGACGCCCACTCTTGTAAGACTCCCTGACCAATCTGATTGGTCAGGAGGAGAATCAGGAAGACAATAGCGAATATTAATTCGCTATTGTCACACAACTGGGTATGTTTGGGGCCCTCCCTTTTTTTAAGCCAATTAGAGCCTCAGGCTCTAATCATGTGCTTAAAACAAAAAAAAACCCCATTGAAATCCATGCGTCCGGCGCCCTGTATGTAGAATAGGGAGGGGCCGGGTGCATAGTTTAGGGGGGCAGCGACCCTACACCCCATTTGGACGGGCCGCCCCTGCTTGTCATACTCACTGTGAAACTTAAAGTGGTTGTAAACCCTTACAATCCACTCTATAATAAGGCTTACCTGTAGCTACCCCGGATATCTCCTAAACCTTCACAGTTTAGGAGATATCCCCTGTATCTGCATGTGCCAACGTCATTGGCACATGCGCACTGAAGCAATGGCACGTACGTGCCGTTTGCTTCAGTGAGTGTGCCGTTACTGGTGGCTCCGACCAATCACAGCGCCGGAGCCGCGATAACCGGAAGTAACACCGGGGAGAAATGTCCCCGGCCAGTGCTGTGTACGGGCTCCGCATCGGGCTTCGATCTCAGGTGAGTATTACATAATGAGCTAGTATGCTATGCATACTAGCTCATTATGCCTTTGTCTTGCAGGCCTTTTTTTTTTTTTACAACCACTTTAAGAGGTTAATCCTCTGCATTGTGTAAAAGGGCTGTTTACACCTGTCTTCTCTGATCCTCCCCTTTTTCCACAGTCTCCAATCTATCTGCTGATAGAACAGAGCCTTGGGGGCACTCTGCACATGCTCAGTTTATTGTGTATTACTGGAGAGTTTTTTTTTTCTTGCTTTCTTGGGAGGGTGCATGTGATCAGCACAGGGCCAATCCGCACTGTCCAGACAGAGGGTCAGGGGTCCTACAGTCACATAGGACGATCAGGGGAGAATGAAAACTCCCCGTACAGACTTTAATCAGACACTATTAGAAGTCACAAGACTGCTATATACTGCTGATGAGAAAAGGTATTTAGCAATTTATTTTTACTAAAACTATTGCATTGCCATGTTCTATGTACTGTGGGAGACCAGATATAGTGAATGCAGGGTCCAGGGTTTGGTAACACATTTTTAATGTTCCATTCCATGGACCCCCAGGTCAGCAGAACCGGTGACCCCATTTCACCTCTATTACTTTTCTAGGGACAACCCAAAATGATTGATTTTCTTTTACTTTCACTTTCAATGAAACTGGTAAACGGGCACACCTCCCAACATTTTGAGATGGGAACGAGGGACACCTACTAATAAATGTATGTAGGCATAGGACACACCCCCTGTCACACCCCCTTAAAGGAGAATTAACCAAAAAAAAGGACTTTTTTATGCCACTACTATTCCTTTATATTGGCTTTTAAAATGTACAAATGCAGGAATTTAGAAATTGGATGAAAGGTTTAGCACTGGGAAACACTTTTTGAAAAAGATAAAAAGTGCATTTTATATACACCTATATAGATCACACCAAAATAAGGGACAAATGAGGTGGAATGAGAGACAGAGGGACATTTCTCCAAATCAGGGACAGGTGGGAGCTATGAACGGGGCGAAAAGAGAGAGAGAGAGTGAATCTCCTTAACGGGGGCACAGACAGCAATAAAAACTGACAGGTGTTCTAACTCTTCTTCACTCCAGCCCCAAAAAAAAAAGGTTCTGCCTTTAGTTATATTTTAACCTGTTTTCCACCTGTCCGGGATTCACCGGAACAGTCCGGATTTTGAATTATGTGTCTGGTTTCAGTCGGCCTGAAACCCGGACACATTATCCTGAAAGGAATGTGGCTGAGAACAGGGCTTGACAGGTGGGCAAGGGGGCACTATGTGCGCATCATTACTATTATCTTTGGAGTGCCCAAAGATGTCCCAGGTCTTTTACAATCCTATAGTGTAAACTAGAACAAAAAAAAATGAATGTGCACCTATAAAGTGTTCGGGTTTGGCTTGAAAAAAAATGGCAACCCTTCTTCCACAGCAGAAGCACTGAAGGCGTTGTCAAAGCCAGCTCAACTGACCTTACTTGAACATCTTCAGCACTTCTGCTGGAAATATTGAATACCATACCTCCCGACTTTCTGAGATGGGAATGAGGAACACCTATCAGCAAAAGTATGCAGGCATAGGTCACACCCATTGGCACGTCCCCTTAAAGGAGAATTGTACAAAGAAACAAGATTGGTTAAACCCACAAGTGCTTTTTTTTACCACTACTATTCCTTTATATTGGCTTTTAGAATTTACAAATGCACCAATTTTGAAATCAGATGGAAGGTTTAGCACCGGATAACACTTTTTGATAGATAAAAAGTGCATTTTATATACATTTATATAGATCAGACCAAAATGAGGGACAAATGAGGAGGAATGAGGGACAGAGGGACATTGCTCCAAATCGGGGACAGTCCCTCGAAATCAGGGACAGTTGGGAGGCATAGCTCCCGAAGTGTTTCCTGGTTTTAAACCTTTCATCTGATTTCTAAATTGGTGCATTTGTAAATTCCAAAAGCCAATATAAAGGAATAGTAGTGGTAAAAAAAAGCACTTGTGAGTTTAACCAATCTTGTTTTTTTGTACAATTCTCCTTTAAGGAGGCGTGACAGGGGTGTGTGTCCTATGCCTGCATACTTTTGCTGATAGGTGTCCCTCATTCCCATCTCAAAAAGTTGGGCGGTATGGGGAGGTATGAATATGGCTGCAATGGATGAGTCCCATCATCCCTGATAAATGGAAATGGAGAAATCCCTCAAGGGTGGGACTTCTGCTGTGACATTTGAGGACTGCTCCTTTCCCCTGTTACTTAGATGAAATACTGCAGTTACTTTGAAATGTCTGTCTTTGAAGCATGCTTGCCTAGATGCTCAAAAATGTTTATTTGATTTGGAGTGCAAGAAAGGCTGACAGAAAAATGTATGTTCAGCATTTTAAGATATTCCTTCTCAGGCATTATTGTGGAAGTCAAAGGCAATGCTATCTCTATGGCACCGTTCAGAAGTGGGACATGGAGCTGAAGGAAGATTAGCTAAAGACTCCTATAATTTTAGAATATGTGCAGTGCTGGCAATTTATAGGAATTATTATGAACTTCTGAAAAGCTAGCTTTAGTAAAGTGCTGCTGACAAGTGGGCCGATGCGCCCTTTTTGGAATGACTCAGTATTAGAGGTTTGCCTAGAAACTGTTGAGAGTTTAATTGAAAACGATCGCCAATCTGCTATGAGTATAAGAACCTCCCGGAAGAACTATGAACAAGTTGTTGTTCAACTGATTGAAGAAACTGCAATAAAGCAGTAAAAGCTGTCAAATGCTTATTCTCAGATCTCCTGGACTGTGATATTCTGTATTACATGCAATATATGGACCATCATAATTGTGTCTTGTCTTATTTGGATTGAACGTGCGTCTGTCATTTATTTAACCACTTCAGCCCCGGAAGAATTTACCACCTTAATGACCAGGCCATTTTTTGCGATATGGCACTGCGTCACTTTACCTGACTGTGACAGACCTAGCCGGGACACAGGCTTTTTGAGAGGACTAAATGCGAGCCTCCTGCCAACCGATTATGGGCCCTGGATTTTAAGGGGCACAGGGTGAAGGAGAACCCCAACCATCAATAATCTGTGTTAGTCAGATTTAATTGCAGGGTTAATTAGCACATACAACAGTAGGTGAAATACTCTTTAGAATCTGTGTCAAGACAGATAAGCCTCATTTGCATTATACAAGACAACAGACAGGTGGCTGGAGTTGATGATATTAGCATCTAACATGTGTGAAGCTCGGTGACAACAAGTCTGACCTGTAGTGAAATCCTGATGGGCACAGAGCCACATCGGCTGCTTAAAGGGATTAGTTAATTTGTTTATGTTAATTTGTTACAGGTGTATTGTTAGAGTAATATGAGCAGGAGGGGGGGATCTCCTCTTCTACTTTATTATAAATACTGTCATTTTGGTTCTAATAAATCAGTCCATTTTCTTGTCTCGTTTAGAGCTTGGGAGCGGTTGGAATATCTGAGATTCATATTCAGACTGGGAGGAAGTGGTATATGACGAAAGCACTCAAGAGAAGTGTAGGAGCGTTTCGTCACACTGACAATTGTGTGGTCATGTGACGTTGTACACAAACAAAATGTATGTCCTTTTTCCCACAAATAGAGCTTTCTTTTGGTCGTATTTGATCACCTCTGCAGTTTTTATTTTTTGCGCTATAAACAAAAAAAGAGCGACAATTTAAAAAAAAAAAAAATTTATATATATATATATATATATATATATATATATATATTATATATTATATATATATATATATATATATATATATATATATATATTTTTTTTTTTTTACTTTTTGCTATAATAAATATCCCTAAAAAATAAACAAATTTCTTCATCAGTTTAGGCCAATATGTATTCTTCTACATGTTTTTGGAAAAAAAAATCACAATAAGAGTATAGTGATTCGTTTGCGCAAAAGTTATAGCGTCTACAAAATAGGGGATATATTTATGGCATTTTTTTTATTATTATATGTATTTTTTTTTTTTACTAGTAATAGCGGCGATCAGCAATTTTTAGCAGGACTGGGACTTTGCGGCAGACAGATCGGCCACTTTTGACACTTTTTTTGGGCCCAGTGACATTTATACAGCGATCAGAGCTGAAAATAGCCACTGATTACTGTATAAATGATACTGGCAGAGAAGCGGTTAACACTAGGGGGGCGATCAAGGGGTTAAAGAGGGAGTCCGGCGAAATTGTATTTTTTTTAAAGTCAGCAGCTACAAATACTGCAGCTGCTGACTTTTAAAATAAGGACACTCACCTGTCACAGGGTATAGCGCTGTCGGCACCCGAGGACGCACCGTCCCTCCGTCCTCGGATGCTGCCGCCGACATCTTGGGTATGGGAATCAGGAAATGAAGCCTTGCGGCTTCACTTCCCGGTTCCCTACTGCACATGTGCGACTCGCGCAATGCAATAGGAATGCTCTGCGCTGTCTCTGGGACCTGTGTGTGTCCCAGCAGACAGCGCGGTAGGACAGGAAGAGGCATAGACTCCCGTGGGAGTCTATGCCTGGAAGTGGGTGCAAATACCTGTCTTAGAGAGGTATCTGCACCCCCCTCCCCCCTGAAAGGTGCCAAATGTGACACCGGGGGGGGGGGGGGTTCCGATGAGCGGAAGTTCCACTTTAGGGTGAAATACCGCTTTAAGTGTTCCCTACGGAGGTGTTTCTAACGGTGGGGGGAGGGGACTGACTGGGAGTACAGAGAGATCGCTGTTCCTGATTACTAGGAACAGCAGATCTCTTTCTACTTCCCAGACTGAACGGGGATCTGTCTGTTTACATTGACAGATCCCCGTTCTGGATTTCTGAGGAGCGATCGCAGGTCGCCGGCGGACATTGCGACCGAAGGGCCAATGCGCCCTTATAGCTCTCAAAGTGATTGTAAGTGTAATTTTTTTTTTTTTTTAATAACAAACATGTCATACTTACCTCCACTGTGCAGCTCGTTTTGCACAGAGTGGCCCCGAACCTGCTTTTCTGGGGTCCCCTGGCGGCTCTCGCGGCTCCTCCCCACATCTGATAACCCCCCCAGAGAAGCACTTCCCTGAGGGGGTTACATTTACGGGCGCACTCCGGAGTCCAGCATTTGCGTCTATAGACACAGAGTATCTATAGACGCCCCCCGGCACCCTCATCATTGGATTTGACAGCAGCGGGAGCCAATGGCTGCGCTGCTATCAATCTATCCAATCAAGAGCTGGAAGGAGCCAGCGTGTCCCCGCCGACTGAATGAAGGGGATCAGGTAAGTAAAACGGGGGGGGGGGGGGGCTGGGGGGTCGGTGACTGCCAGGTGTTTTTTCACCTTTAATCACTTCAGCCCCGGACCAATTGGCAGCCAAAGGACCAGGCCCCTTTTTGCGATTCGGCACTGCGTCGCTTTAACTGACAATTGCGCGGTCGTGCGACGTGGCTCCAAAACAAAATTGGCGTCCTTTTTTTCCCACAGATAGAGCTTTCTTTTGGTGGTATTTGATCGCCCCTGCGGTTTTTATTTTTTGCGCTATAAACAAAAATAGAGCGACAATTTTGAAAACAATATTTTTTGCTTTTTGCTATAATAAATATCCCCAAAAAATATATAAAAAAAAACATTTTTTTTCCTCAGTTTAGGTCGATACGTATTATTCTACATATTTTTGGTAAAAAAAAATCACAATTAGCGATTATTGATTGGTTTGCGCAAAAGTTATAGCGTTTACAAAATAGGGGATAGTTTTATAGCATTTTTATCAATATTTTTTTTTTACTAGTAATGGCGGCGATCAGTGATTTTTATTGTGACTGCGACATTATGGCGGACACATCGGACATTTTTGACACATTTTTGGGACCATTGTCATTTATACAGCAATCAATGCTATTTAAATGCATTGGTTCCTGTATAAATGACAGTTGTAGTGAAGGGGTTAACCACTAGGGGGAGGGGAGGGGTTATGGGCTGTGACGTGTGTGTTTTTTTTTTTTACATTAGGGGGCGGGGCTGACGTCTGACATCATTGATCGGCTTTCCTGATGACAGGGAACAGCCGATCAATGACAGGCAGAGTAGGAAGCGCAGGGAGAGGTTTGTTTACACATACCTCTCCCCGTTCTTCAGCTCCGTAACACAATCGCGGGACACCAGCGGCGATCGGGTCCGCTGGTCCCGCGGCCGGGGTCACGGAGCTCCCGACCGGGTCGCGAGCGCGCCGCTGGCGGCGCGCGCGCGACCCACAGGCAGGCACATGCACGATCACGTACATGTACGTGATTTTGCCTGCCCGTGCCATTTTGCCGACGTATATGGGCGTTAGGCGGTCGGGAAGCGGTTAATGCATAGGATGTATTAAGGTGAAAAAACATGTACCTTTACAACCCCTTTAAAGTGTCCGACGTACACCTGTGGCGATTCGCGCAGCCGTGCCAACCTGACAGCGGCTGGTCGGCAGGCAGTTAATGTTCCTAAACTGGACTCGGCACTTGGTGATGCACATACTTTTGGGTCCTTCCAGACGGCTGTCATCTATTCCGATCAGCAGAGGATCCATAGAGAGATACGGTGCTGAGCAGGAGATGATTGAATTGGATGACATCGGTCTGATTTTTTTCTCCAGATTGTGTAAATGGACTCATGTTAGGTCTATGGTCAGGTAGATTCTTTTTTTCCTTTTACCTCCAATCCCTCAAGTTTAGGTCCGAGAAAACAGAAAGGGATGCAGACCTAGATGGTCTCGAAGGTAATCAGATGTAAACAAATGCATATTACATCCGCTTGCCCATAGAAAAACATTGAGCTGATCATTACATCTGCTTAAAAAACTGACAGGTGGATCTGATTGGAGTGCTCATGTGTACCGACCCTATTTACAGTATGCCTTCTCCTGTGCCCTCAATGCCACACCTTCCTTTTAATGAATTAGGATAAGGCCCCTCCGTTTTGCGGTATCCGCTTGCTCAGCAGGGGGATTGCTCCGCTGATCCCTGCTGAGCAGGTGGATGACAGATCCGTCTCCTCTCACTGCGCAGAGTAGAGACGGATACAGTCCCGCTCTCCTCTATGGGGAAATCAGGTAAAAACGGACCGCAAGTCCATTCTCATCCGATCCGCCAGACGGATGGAAAATAGGACCACCATTCGTCTGGATGTAGCGGGCAGGATCATGCCACCACTGACATCCACCACTCCATAGGGGAGAGTGCAAGGTTCGATCAGGTCCACCTAAAAAAAACTGACAGGCGGACCTGATTGGACAGCCCGTGTGAAAGGGGCCTTAATGATTCTTCATCAGAAATGAATCCAGATGCAAAGCTGTGAATAAAGGTTTGGCACCCTGAAACTCGGATATGCTAGAGCGCCTTTTCTTAGAGGTATTCACATAGCAATACCAACGCGTTTCGGATTTACATGTATTTTCCTTCTTCAGGGGGAGAGAAGGGTGCAAAAATCTACAATATATTGATACAGTGGTCAAAGTCAAGTATATGGCTATTACAATAAACAGGTGAGGCATAGCACAACAAACAAGTGTATATTTACAAAGATTCATCATGTGTAAAACAGCAATATACAGTATCTAACAAAAGTGAGTACACCCTTCACATTTTTGTAAATATTTTATTATATCTTTTTATGTGACAACACTGAAGAAATGACACTTTGCTACAATGTAAAGTAGTGAGTGTACAGATTGTATAACAGTATACATTTGCTATCCCCTCAAAATAACTCAACACACACCATTAATGTCTAAACCACTGGCAACAAAAGTGAGTACACCCCCTAAGTGAAAATATCCAAATTGCGCCCAATTAGCTATTTTCCCATTTTTGTCATGTGACTCGTTAGTGTTACAAGGTATAAGGTGTGAATGTGGAGCAGGTGTGTTAAATTTGGTGTTATCGCTCTCACTCTCTCATACTGGTCACTGGAAGTTCAACATGGCACCTCATGGCAAAGAACTCTCTGAAAAAAAGAATTGTTGCTCTACATAAAGATGGCCTAGGCTATAAGAAGATTGCCAAGACCCTGAAACTGAGCTGCAGCATGGTGGCCAAGACCATACAGCGGTTTAACAGGACAGGTTCCACTCAGAACAGGCCTCACCATGGTCGACCAAAGAAGTGCATGTGCTCAGCGTCATATCCAGAGGTTGTCTTTGGGAAATAGACGTATGAGTGCTGCCAGCATTGCTACAGAGGTTGAAGGGGTGGGGGGTCAGCCTTTCAGTGCTCAGACCATACGCCGCACACTGCATCAAATTGGTCTGCATGGCTTTCGTCCCAGAAGGAAGCCTCTTCTAAAGATGATGCACAAGAAAGCCTGCAAACAGTTTGGTGAAGACAGGCAGACTAAGGACATGGATTACTGGAACCATGTCCTGTGGTCTGATGAGACCAATATAAACTTATTTGGTTCAGATGGTGTCAAGTGTGTGTGGCGGCAACCAGGTGAGGAGTACAAAGACAAGTGTGTCTTGCCTACAGTCAAGCATGGTGGTGAGAGTGTCATGGTCTGGGGCTGCATCAGTGCTGCCGGCACTGAGGAGTTACAGTTCATTGAGGGAACCATGAATGCCAACATGTACTGTGACATACTGAAGCAGAGCATGATCCTCTCCCTTCGGAGACTGGACAGCAGGGCAGTATTCCAACATGATAATGACCCCAAACACAGCTCCAAGATGACCACTGCCTTGCTAAAGAAGCTGAGGGTAAAGGTGATGGACTGGCCAAGCATGTCTCCAGACCTAAACCCTATTGAACATCTGTGGGGCATCCTCAAATGGAAGGTGGAGGAGTGCAAGGTCTCTAACATCCACCAGCTCCGTGATGTCATCATGGAGGAGTGGAAGAGTACTCCAGTGGCAACCTGTGAAGCTCTGGTGAACTCCATGCCCAAGAGGGTTAAGGCTGTGCTGGAAAATAATGGTGGTCACACAAAATATTGACACTTTAGGCACAATTTGGACATATTCACTTAGGGGTGTCCTCACTTTTGTTTCCAGCGGTTTAGACATTAATGGCTGTGTGTTGAGTTATTTTGAGGGGACAGCAAATTTACACTGTTATACAAGCTGTACACTCACTACTTTACATTGTAGCAAAGTGTCATTTCTTCAGTGTTGTCACATGAAAAGATAGAATAAAATATTTACAAAAATGTGAGGGGTGTACTCACTTTTGTGAGATACTGTATATGACAATGGCGCATTCCAATGAGTATATTAACTATGACCATCCAGCCTGAAATAGATGTAGCCTAGCTGTGAATGACAACCGCAACTGCAGGAACCGTAAATCCTAGTAAGTGCATTTCACCCACCATGGAGTAAGTCTGTGGATAAATATGGGTGACAGAATTAGGCTGTGCTTGGGAAAAACAAAAGAAAATTTAAAGAAAATTTGATAAATAGGCTGAATGTTGTTGGTTGGGGGGCTTGATGGAAAGCAGGCAAGGTACTCCACGTGGGTCAGCATAGGTGTGTGTGATGGTTGATGGAAATTTGCCATGTGGGTCACTGGCCTTACCTATGCCTCTTAAATGTGCAGCTGCTCCACCACTCTCCATAAAATATACCATATGGGAGGGGGAAAGACACCAGCATAGAGCCACAAAGGATGTACCCAGCAGCAGCATTGAACACGGGACAAATCGGCTGGGTATACAGCCCTATCCTGTGTGGTGGTCAGTGTTGGTCATCTTACTTTAAAAAAGTAATTAGTTAAGTTACAAATTACTTCTCCCAAAAAGTAATTGCGTTAGTAACTCAGTTACTACATTGGAAAAGTAATTAGTTACGCAGCAAAGTAACTGACTTTTTTTTTTAAATATTCTATACGTGTAACTAAGGGGCGGGTCTAGTATTACTGTAACCAAGGGGCGCATTTATTATTATTGTTATATATCGTGTAACCAAGGGGCTGCTCTATTATTACTCTAACCAAGGGGCAGATCTGTTATAGTGTGTAAGCAAGGGGTGGGTCTATTATTATATTGTGTAAGGGGCGGATGGCTACAGAAGAGGGCGAATGTTAAATTAATGGGCAGAGCTCGATATATAACAATAATAATAAATGCGCCCCTTGGTTACAGTAATACTAGACCCGCCCCTTACTTACACGATAGACGCCCCTTGCAGAGTAGCACGAGCATCGGGAGCGTGCGGCATCGCCTCGTACAATTACATGTTAACTGCACCTGCGCGGTGTAGAGTTCACTCAGAGCTGTTTAGGTTCGGCAATTTTCGGAAGCTCTGTAGTCCTTCGTACTGCGCAAGCCCTGCGCCTGCGCAGTACAGGGGGTCCTTATCCGGCGGGGGAACTTTTTCGGCAGGACACCGGAATTACACTACTGCCATCTAGTGGCGGTAGATGTAATTGGGGTAACTAAGCCAAAGTAATGGGAACTGAGTTACCATGAGGGGAAAAGTAATCAGTTAGATTACTCGTTACCCTCTAAAGTAACTGCGTTAGGTAACTCCGTTTATTTTAACTCAGTTACTTACATCACTGGTGGTGGTCACCCTGGCCTGTCATCCGGTGTCGCAATGTGACGCCATCCACGGAAGGCAGAGGCCGCTGACACATTTGTAGGTGAATAGGGACAAGCTAGGTGATTATATGGGCATAGGGGAATCCATCAGCCATGATACTACAAACTACAGTCACATGTGAGCCCATCATTTCAAGTTAAATCAAACAAATGACACAGGGAATATAACTACACTAATACCCAATTAAAATAGCAAAAACATTTGAAAGTACAACGCCTTTAATCATTAATAAAGCTATCGCTGTCATTGTTGGACTGGAGGTTTAAGCAGACCACCCATGCCTGCACATTCTGAATAATAACTATGTTTGGGATTTGTCTCCATTCATTATGCATCATCTTGCGTTAATTTTAGGAATTTCTACATTGATTACATAAGAATGAATGGAAGATAATTCCTTTGTGTTATGCAATTCCCTTACTGTTTTCACAACAATGCTTTCCATTTTAAGACTTCTATTTCAGTATTTAAATGTGCCAGCATGTTTCTAAAGATTGCATGCACCTAAATCTTAAAATGTATTCTATTCTCAGAATACAAACACTTTTATAGGATCATTTAGACACTTTTATTGTAAAATACGATGCCAAAAGAATTTTATGTTCAGATGTCCTCAAGTACAGGCAGTCCAGTGAGACGCAAAGAATGATCGAGCCGACCAGTATTTTCATCCTCCTGTTGGCATTTGTACTTCCAAGTGTCTCTATGGGGATGGCCCGCTAAACTCTCTAGCTTGTACAAGCACAAACGGCATTTATTTTGTTACAGGTATTTATATAGTACTGACATATTTTGCAGTATATTACATATGGTACTGTATATTGTACACATCATTTTTTCCCCCCACTGAGCAATTGGCCAGCACAGTTAGGGGTTTTTTTTCGCCTTCCTCTGGATCAACGAGAGGGTGGTAGGTTCAACAGGCCCCCATCTCCCCTACAGGAACTTTTCGCTCCAACTAAGCAACACACCGCAGCTGTCATCAGCAGCATTCTTCTGGTCCAGGATCTCTCGCGACAAACAGAGGCAGCTGGAACAGCCAGGAACCTACTACCCGACCAAACCAAGTCCTCACACATAGGGCACCACACGATCAACTTGCTGGCTTTAGTCTACGCAGCGGCAAGTTTGATACCTAGACTGATAACAGGACAAACCCGGATCCGGATCAGGATCAGCATCCTCACACATAGGGCACCACACGATCAACTTGCTGGCTTTAGTCTACGCGGCGGCAAGTCTGATACCTAGACTGATAACAGGACAGACCCGGATCATCAGCTCAGTCATCCCAGGACCATTAACTTCATCCTCTGGCCATGTGCTACTTTAAATATTCAGCAGAAGTCCTCCACAGACTAAGAAATACCACCGCAACATTGCCAGCTCCCATTCAAAAAATTCTACGAAAAGAACGTCTACTAAAGACCGACCTACAATCAACCTGCAAAAACAGGAAGATACCAACCCAACCACAACAATTAACATGCGCCATGATCAACACCAGATCTGCAGCCAAACACAGACTATAAGTACACGACTTCATCACCCAGAACAATATAGACTGCCTCTTCATCACGGAAAGCTGGCTAACACCCGACTGCAACACCATCCTCACTGAATTGGTGCCGGAGAACTACAGGATCCTAACTGAACATCGGATAGGAAAAAAAGGAGGAGGCCTAGCAGTGATTTTTAAATCGCACCTGGCACTCACCAAACCAATCTTACAGAACCCAGTGCCTTTTATGGAAACATTGACGCTACATCTTCAATCAACACCCCATGACACCACCCACATTCTACTTTTCTACAGACCACCAGGACCAAAGACCAATCTGCTTACACCCCTCACGGAGTTTATCTCAATACACACACTGAAATCCAAAAACCTCCTGGTACTTGGAGACTTCAACCTCTGGGCAAACTCTACCCAAGGCGCGACCGCCTGCATCAGCCAACTGGAAGAACTGGGTCTCCAGCAACTGATAAAGAACCCCACACACGGGTCAGGACACACTCTGGACCTCATCTTCAAACAAAATCTGGACATCAACACAGTAGACAACATACCACTACCATGGACGGATCATCACGCCATCAAATTCAAAATCTCCACCAACATCACCCACCAAAAACAGAAACCTGCAACAACAAGTCATTGGACCAGATCGCAGAAAAAACTGCACTCCGATACCTTCAAAACCACCTTATCAAACAAAATAGCAACTCTGAATTTAACCCACTCATCGGAGCAAACTCTCTGCTCCCTAAACAATGTATTACTACAATCAGCAGACTCAGTGGCTCCAAAACGTAGAACACTCATCAAGAGGAAAAACGCAGGATGGTTCAATAGCTCGCTCACGCTACTCAAGCAAGAACGCAGAAGAGCCGAAAGAGCATGGAGAATAAATCCCACCAAGGGAAATCACACAAAATACAAAGGACTGACACAGAATTATCAGAAGGCAATCTTCAAAGCAAAAAAATATTATTTCTCAAATACCATCTCAGCGGCCTTAAACCGCCCCCGGGAACTTTTTCAAATAGTCGCTCAGTCGATGAACCCGGCTTGCTTAGAGCCCCCCGCTAATGAAACCCAAGATTTCTGCAATGAATTATCAGATTTTTTCATCAATAAAATCGACAACATCAGGAAAACAATTGATCAGAAAAAAAGACATCCGACGGCAGGCAACCAGAGCAAAAAGTCGATATCGACAGAAACATCCCACAACCACCTAAGTTTTCTCTGATCCCAATCACCACGGATACCACTAAAAACATCATCAAAAATCTCAGAGACAGCACATCCTCCATTGACATCATCCCCACAAAACTCCTGAAAGAATGCTCCGACATCCTGGCTCCCACCATAACGCACCTCATAAATCAATCGTTCAAAGAAGGGATTGTTCCAGGCGCCCTCAAACAAGGCATCATCAAACCCCTGCTAAAGAAACCCAACCTCGACCCCCAGGACCCTAACCACCGCAGACCGATAACAAGCTTGAACAACATCTCCAAGATTATGGAGAAAGCGGTAGTACAACAGATACAATGCCACCTGGACACACACACACTCCTGGACCCGTTACAATAAGGATTCCGCCCAGGCCATGGGACAGAAACCGCACTCCTGAAGATTTAGGATGATGCCTTGGAAGCAGCGGATGACGGAGAATCATGTCTCCTGGTACTGTTGGACCTCAGTGCAGCGTTTGATACTGTGGACCACAATATTCTACTCATCCGCCTTACAGAAGTAGCAGGAGTCACTGGCTCAGATCTACAATGGTTCGCATCCTTCTTAAGAAATCGCTCTCAGACAGTGAAACTAGGAGCTTTCACCTCTGAAACCCGGGCAATCTCCTGTGAAGTCCCTCAAGGATCACCCTTGTTGCCAGTGCTCTTCAACATCACTTGAATAGTATTATTGCACAAGCAATTTTTAATCAGATCTACACGATTTTTAAGGTTGATTGAGAGCGCACCCATTTCACATAATTATTAACATTGTGTGTGTATTTTAAAAACCATTTCTTCTACGTGTGAGAACACTAATATATGGGTTGCAGCATCATCATTTGGCTATCTTAAAAACATTGTTGCCGTTCTGTCTTTTGAATACCCA
This sequence comes from Lithobates sylvaticus, assembly GCA_028564925.1. Taxonomy (NCBI): domain Eukaryota; kingdom Metazoa; phylum Chordata; class Amphibia; order Anura; family Ranidae; genus Lithobates; species Lithobates sylvaticus. Next base: position 573,435,696 of record CM053029.1, read on the forward strand.
TTCTAGCGCTTAAGTACACATACCTAACACTTCAACATCTACATTCGCCCACTCCTCAACATCATCAGAAGATCAGACCTCTGCTTCCACTCGTACGCCGACGACACTCAATTATATTTTCGTATCACCGGACAAAAAGACCATCATCAACCAAGGCCAAGAGTCTCGGAGTCATTTTTGACTCAGAAATGTCAATGGATGCCCAAATAGGAGCAGTGGTCAGTGGTTCTCACCATCTGCTCCGCCTGCTACGCAGATTCATCCCCTTCATTCCAAAGGAGGACAAAGCAGTGGTAGTTGGAACAGTCATCAATTCTCGCCTGGACTACGCTAACTCCCTTTACATAGGATTACCCCAATATCAACTTGCGCACTCACAACTTATCCAAAACACAGTGGCAAGACTGATAACAGGGAAAAAACCCTGGGAATCCATCTCCCCTTCCCTGAGGAACCTACATTGGCTAACCGTAAGGAATCGGGTCGCATTCAAGACCCTCTGCCTCACCCACAAATGCACACATGGAAACGCTCCGCAATACCTTCGCGAGAAAATAAAACACTACACACCGAATCGCAGCCTTCGATCGGCCAATCAAAATCTTCTCCTCATTCCTAAATCCCGCTACAAATCAAAGGGGGAACGGAGATTCGCTGTCCAAGGACCACGGCTATGGAACGCTCTACCAACCGACATTCGCATGGAAGAAAACCATCAGGCCTTCAGGAAGAAACTCAAGACCTACCTCTTCTAGAAGCTCGACAACCAAACGCCAATACAGCGCCTTGAGGCGATTCAGTTCGCATTGTAGCGCTATACAAGTTATTCATTCATTCATCAGTCTCTGCCCTCAAGGAGCTTACAGTTAAAGTAGACATGTGATGTTTGTTTCATTCAAAATAAATATTCGGACAAATTTTTTGTTATTCAGAGATTTGGATATATTCGAATACCCAAATGACAGTATAAATACAATTTTTCTTTTTTTTTTTTTTATAAAATTTCTTAATAAACAAACAAAACACAAGACATCCTACACATTTATTTCTAAAATATGATACAGTTTCAAAATCCAATATAACAATTATTAACCACTTGCCGCATATAGTAGAATTACGGCGGCAAAGTGGTTTCAAAATCCTGACCTCACGTCATATGACGTGATCAGAATATTGAGCCGCTGTGCGCCCCCGGGGGCGCGCATCGTGGCGATCGTTGCTGCGGTGTGTCAGTCTGACACATCGCAGACTCTTTACCACGTGATCGGCCGTGTCCAATCACGTTGATCGGCTTAATCACTGTCAGACGCGAGTAGAGGAGAGCCGATCAGCTGCTCCTCTGACAGGGGGGGTCTGTGCTGATCGATTATCAGCGCGGCCCCCCCCCCCCCCGAGGATGCCCACACTGGACCACGAGGGATGCCACCAGACCACCAGGGATGCCCAGCACCAGGTATGCCACCCTAGACCACCAGGGATGCCAGTCAGTGCCCACAATGTATGCCAATCAGTGCCCACAATGGATGCCAATAAGTGCCCACAATAGGCATCACTGATTGGCATGCATTATTGTTTGGCACTGATTGGCATCCATCAGTACAATACATTACACTGAAATGCCGCCTATCAGTGCCCATCCGTGCCGCCTATCAGTGCACATCCGCGCTGCCTTTCAGTGCCCATCCGTGCCGCCTATCAGTGCCCATCCATGCTCATCCGTGCCGCCTATCCATGCCCATCCATGCCGCCTATCCATGCCCATCCGTGCCGCCTATCCATGTCGCCTATCCATGCCAATCCGTGCCACCTATCAGTGCCAATTTGTGCCACCTATCAGTGCCCATCCGTGTCATCCATCAGTGCCCATCAATGCCACCTCATCAGTGCCACTTCATTGGTGCCACCTCATCGGTGCCCATCAGTGCAGCCCCATCAGTGCCCATCAGTGAAGGAGAAAACTTACTTATTTACAAAGTTTTGAAACTGAAACAAAAAAAAAAACATTTGTTTTTCAAAAATGTCGGTCTTTTTTTATTTGTTTAGCAGAAGAGGTGATCAAATACCACCAAAAGAAAGCTCTATTTGTGGGAACAAAATTATAAAAATTTAGTTTGGGTACAGTGTAGTATGACCGCGCAATTGTCATTCAAAGTGCGACAGCGCTGAAAGCTGACAATTGGTCTGGGCAGGAAGGTGTTTAAGTGCCCTGTATTGAAGTGGTTAATCACTTAAGGACCAAGCCTCTTTTTGAGATGTATTGTTTACAAGTTAAAAAATTTGTCATTAAAAAAATAATTAAAAAAATGGCCCTTTAAGAGCTATGGGCGGAAGTGACGTTTTGGTATAACTTCGTCCCTGCAATGTTATGGAGACGGGTGGGGGCTGTCTTCCCCTCACTCTTCTCCATGCCCAGCAAGGGTGAAGATCCGATCGCCTCCGCCGCTGCCGATGGCCCGGAGACCACTCTTATTGGTAAGCGGACCACCAGCCTAAGAAGAGGATACCAGGGTTATGGCAGATAACATAATCCTGCTTGACAACACAGATCCCTTGGTGACCTGACTTTTCTTTACTGTAGAAAACAAAACAAGTATTTGGGACTTTATGTAAGGTAAAGACCATTTAGGTCATATAGCTTCATCCCTATATATTGGAAGTATCATAAGGGGGGGAGGGCAAGGGACTTTATATGAAACATGCAATCTCGGGGACAACCAGTTATCAATAGTGGAAAAAATCAATGGGTGGTGTCGCGCTCCTAAACTGATGTCACTAACAAAATTGCATAGAAATCGCATAGGACTACTAAGCTAAATTTATGCAAAGTAAGGTGACTGTAGTGCAACAATAGCTAAAACATCAGTGTGAACAATAAATAAATACAGTGACTTTATATGACTGTAGTGCATCAATAAAACCGTAAATAAAAATTATTGTGCAAATGAAAAAATCTAAAACATTAAGGTGACTGTTGCGCATAAATAGCTAAAAAACTGTGAAATATAATAGTGATGTGGTAATGTAAAGTGGCTAAGATTGTAAAAACAACCGTGGACTGGATCAAAAATTATATATATAACGAGGGAGATGGAAACAGCAAATACAGGGGATTATGAGTAAAATTATTAAAATAATAAAATTAACACATAGATATATCAATCAATCATCAATAGCAGTTCATATAGCAAATGTGCAGCGTAGTGCAGATAGGTGCAAAGGTGTTCAAGTCTGGATATTCCAGTGATACACGGTGCCAGATGTGGGTCTAAAGATGGTGGTTTAACTTGCACAGGGTGATAAAAGTGCTGTGCTTCTTCGGTGCTAGCGACACCTGTGGGTGTCCTAACTTCTTACCTTACTGCTGTAAGGTAAGCAGCATAATTGCAGACAACTGGGATATGGTCTCTCAGGGGGAAGGTTCTCTCAAGGGGGTGGTTCTCTAGGGTCGCCTATCCGGTGGTCCTCTTTTTCCAGGGTGTATGGAGCTATTGAGGTGGTGGATCTGGAAGCTTCCTTACCGGTAGGGCCAGGTACCGCTCAGCATATACCGTGTAGTATTAGTATGGAAAGGGGAGAGAACGACAAGGGACCCATTTGGTGTAGTATTTTGGAAATAATAGCTTGCTTTATTAGTAAAAAATGGGTACTCACATAGCAACAACAGATAATGTGTGTGTACAAAACGAGAGGCGAGCTCGCGACCAATGCATCACTTCCGGGGTCCGTATCCTGGAGTCACTTTTCTGCTTTCTCCTCCTGTCAGCATGTTCCTTGTCAGCAAATGTGAACTGTGCCAGTCTTAGCACTGCTGTATAGGGGATTGCAAGAGTCAAGTTCAAATTCACAGTTAGTGGCATTAAGTGTATATTTACTGAAATTTTATTAAAGTGGTTGTAAACTCTCCCCCGCAACCTTGTCCCATGTGAATCAGCATAAAAAACCCTAATGAACACTGCTTGTAGATATCTCCTTACTTGCTTAGTATTGTTGTAATCCTTTTTGTTCTTTAGAATGACGTCACTGAGCATGCCCATATCTCCCATGATTTACGGCACACTCTGTGTACCTGTCTATCTATTATCAGGACTTCCTACGGCATAACACTGAAATCCCACAAGACTGCATAATCACTCAGAGTTTCCTCCTACACCCTATGTGACCATGTGACATCACATGGAGTAGAAAAAAAGGCATCGGACAGCATTACTGCAGTCTTATCAGCTGAAGCTGAAAAGACTGACATAGGCAAACACTAGATAATCGGCACAATAAATACTATGAAATAAACAAGTCAGCTATGAGCAAGGAAGCAGGGTTGCCATAGAAACATTGGATTGAGAGGGAGGCTTGGTTAACAGTACAGGAAGTGCTCAATGTAAGGGCGGAAATACACTCTACTGTGGACTCAGAAAACAATAATTAAGATGGTGCTGCCTTACACCTGGAAACAAGTTTTTTTAAAGTTTCTTTAAACAGTAAGTAATATGCGATTTGGATTACAGTGGTTATAGTTTGATAATTTAATTTACTCCATTATAATAAGTAAAGAAGCATCAGAGTGGGAGAGTTTACTTCCTCTTTAAATACATAATGCATTCATTGGTGTGTTTTTTTTATATCTGCCTGAAGTTCAGCCTTAAGGGCAGTACAGAACCCAGCTGTTTATTGTGTGACTGAATACATTCACATTCTTAATGTAGCTGTTTCCACTGTATACTTCATGTGTGCTAAAAACACGGTAGCATTGTTTTTGAACTTTCATCACATTTTCATCATTTGAAGTTTAGAAATCTAGGCCATGCTTAGACAAAACTATTTTTCAACCGTAAATCTGTAATTTAAAAGGCATAACCAAAATAAAGAAGCTTTGAAGTGTATTGTACTGTGCAGTTGCATTTCATTCTTAGATTTATCTAACATAACTGTCTTTTTGTTTGTATTACTAGCATGGGATTACGCCAAACAACATGACTCATAAGAGCACAATGGACTGTTGCTGTTGACCCTGGTTTTGGATATCCTTGATCTTTACTCGAGAGACTCTGTGAAACAATTTTCTCCATTAGGCTTCAGAAAACACTGATATTCTATTACAAATAATCCAACACAAAATGGAGGATGGCTACAGAAACAGTTCAGATTTTTACCAAGGAGCACGAGATATAGCTAGAGAGGTAAAGAGACAGACAAGCAACCAAGCCATGGATGACTACTCACGGTACCAAGATAATACTTACGGAGGATATTCATCAAATGATGGCTATTATAATAGTGGAGATCATGTCAACCAGGATGAGGATGCCCAGAGCGATGCCACAGAGGGTCATGATGAAGAAGATGAGATATACGAAGGAGAGTATCAGGGTATACCGCATCCTGATGATATAAGGGCCCAACGTAAGGATACAGCCATTAAGGATGAATTTAAAGACCATGGTGATCTTATGGCAGAGCGGATGGAGGATGAAGAGCAATTAGCTTACCAGTATGAAAACATAATTCAGGAATGTGGACATGGGCGTTTCCAGTGGACCCTCTTCTTTGTTTTAGGGCTTGCCTTAATGGCTGATGGGGTGGAAGTCTTTGTGGTTGGATTTGTGCTTCCCAGTGCTGAGAAGGACATGTGTTTGTCACGTTCTAACAAAGGAATGTTGGGTAAGCATCTTCATGAGACAGTTTTTCTTTAGATTAGCATAATGTAGTTACCTATTTGTTGTGCATTTTGATATCTGTATGTTTTGTATAACATACAGAAGGGTTAGACCGGTGTTTTTTTTAAAAGCCTGTGGCGTGTGAAACACACCCAAAAACTCCACCCGGTGCCAAAAAAAGTGCACACACATGAAGAGTGACACAAAACGTGCAATGGGTGTTACACTAGTCCTCCCTAGGAAGGACCTTACCCTGATCCCCCTGGGCGTTAGGTGACTGGGGACTAAGGTACTTCACTTGGGTCCATCTGGCCAAAACCAGACGGACCCCCTTTCTCTGGAAGGTCTGCCGAAACAGACCCACCCAAGTACTCGGTGGGACTCTACTTCCCTCCCATGATAGAGGGCGAACCAAGCCAGAAGGCCTATGTCCACCCCCAGTGGTGGCCAACTCACTTGATATACAATCAGTGAATGTAATGCTAAAAGGTCTTATTTGAGTTTGACGTCTTGGTTGCTGTACAGCCTAATGGAGAGTTCTAGTAGATTGAGATGTTACTCAGTACACCGGCAATTTTAATTAAAAAGACCAACCAGCATAGCAATCTCAAGTAGGCATGTCAAAAGAGAGGAGATTAACCAAATGTAATAAATACTTAATCCGACTGACGGCTTTTGGCAACACAGACAATTCATATTTATGACAATCTTATGCCTGGGGGTCATTGAGAAATGGTAAAGAAGATCTAGTCAAATGACTGTCTGTAGTTCCCCAAAGAATCCAATCAAATCCAAATATTTTCTCCATTTGTCATTTTAAACCTTGAGTTTGACCTGTTGGCTGCTGTAGAGCCTTATAGAGTGGTCTTACAAATTAAACCTTAAAACAGTGGTGGTCAACTTAGTAGACATGTGCACTGCCAAAAAATGTGTTTGTTTTTGCTTTCATTAAATTTTTTTTTGTTTGTTTTGTTTTTCGGGTCATTTGTTATGATCAAAATTTGAAAATTTGTTAATTCGAAAAATCTGAAATTCGAGAATAAGAAAGAAAATCTTAAAATTCGAAAGAACGAAAATCCCAAAAATTTGAAATAATATCCAACTATTAAATTATAGGTATTGGAATTTCCTTTCAAATTCGTCTGTCTAGTCAACGTAAGAAATATAAATTTATCCGAAGTTTTGAATTATCTGAAATAACGAATGCGCAATCTAAACAAATGGAACGGAATGAATGATTATTAATAATAATAATAATAATAATAATAAAAAGTTTTTATTATTATTGTTATTTATTATTAATTTGTTACGTTCCATTTGTTTAGATACGGCATTCGTTATTTTGGATAATTCGTAACTTCGGATAAATTCGTATTCATTATGTTCTCTAACAGCCAAATTTGAAAGGAAATTCCAATACCTATAATTTAATAGTTAGTAACAGTTAAAGTATTATTAGTTAGTTATTTCAGATTTTCGAATTTTCGGGTTTTCACATTTTCGGATTTTCGTTCTCTTGAATTTTCGTTCTTATTTTCAAATTTCCGAAAGTTCTGATTTTTGAAATTTCGAATTTAGACTTTCCGAATTTCTGAATATTCGAATTTACAAATTTACGAATATTCGAATTTACAAATTTTCAAATTCAGAAAAATTTGTTAAACAGGTTAAAATTTGTTTAGTTTAAACAAGTTAATACGGATACAAAACGAAATGTAATGTCTACAACTTACTAAATACAGTATACAGGGCCTCAAGCCCTAACATTACTAAAGGATCATACATAATAATCAGTGAATACATTGCTACAGAAAGCTGCAAGATGGCCAGAGACTGGAAACATACTACAGAAGATGGTCAAAGACTGGGAATATGCTATAGGAGTTGTTGGAGACTGCAGTCATGCTTCAGGAGACAGTCATAAACTTGGGGGACTTAAAGCGGAGTTCCACTTAAAAATGGAACTTCAGGTTTAACCACTCCTCACCCCCTTACATGCCACATTTGGCATGTAATTTTTTTGGGGGGGAGTGGGGGCTTCATTAGGAGGGGGACTTCCTGTCCCACTTCCTCCTTCCGCCCAGTAACCGCCTAGGCGACTCCTCCCTCTAAGCGATCTCCTGGGACACGTGACAGGTCCCAGGAGATCGCCTATCCACTCCGGGAGCGCAGCGCGGCATGCGCATGCGCCGTGCGTGCCCGGCCGTGAAGAGGAAAGCTGTCACGGCCGGGTGCCCTTAGTGGAAATGGCGGCGCCGGCGAAGAGAAGGGGGGAGAGGAGCGACACCCCGTTCGGCCGCATCGCTGGACCGTGGAACAGGTAAGTGTCATTTTTTTTAAAAGTCAGCAACTACACTTTTTGTAGCTGCTGACTTTTAAAATGCCTGGAACTCCCCTTTAACATAAGCATAATAGAGATCACAGCTATTACAGCACCTTTACAAAATCAATGCTTTCACATTTGCAATCCCTCTAGCCCCCTTAGAAATGACTTACCGTATATACTCGAGTATAAGCCGAGATTTTCAGCCCATTTTTTAGGGCTGAAAGTCCCCCCTCGGCTTATACTCGAGTCAGTGCCGTCTGCCTACATGAACAGCGTGTCATGCAGACAGACGGCAGTGTTCAAAAGCCGCGCCGCCTCCTTCCGCCCGTCCGTGATAGGCGGACACTAATTTTCCCATCAGTAAGTCTGTGTGCAGTGTTCCGCCTATCACGGACGTCCTGTCATTCTCATCTCATGGACGAGGATGAGAGGATGTCCGTGATAGGCGGAACACTGCACACTGACTGCTGGGAAAACCGAGTGTTCCTCCTATCACAGACGAGGAGGAGGAGGAGGCGCGGCTTTTAAATTTGTAACGGCGCCTTACACGCTGATCGCCAGGATCAGCAATGGGGGGACACAGGACATCGGACATCCAGCGATCGGCACAGGAGGCTTCTAAGACTGGTGGACACAGGTGGCAGATCGGCGGGAGGCAGATCGTTCGGCACAGGTAGGCTGCAATGGGGACACAGGGGGGGGGGTTACAGGACACAGGGGACATGCAGCTGCAGATGGGCATTGCTGACCCTCTTTTCCACTTACAGTAGCTGCTCCATTTCTCACCCTCGGCTTATACACGGGTCAATAAGTTTTCCCTTTTTTTGTGGTAAATTAGGGGCCTCTGCTTAAATTTGGGACGGCCTATACTCGAGTATATACGGTATGTCACATTTGATATTTCTTTTAGCACAGACCATTATAAAAAAATTGAGGAAAAATAATCTTAAAAAAATAAATAATAGAAAAGAAATAGACAGGAAAGAAAAAAGTAAGATAGTATTAGTTGGCTGTAAGGGCTGCACAATAAGTGCCAAAGGACAACAGGTTGGTCCAAAGAACCTGAAAAAATAAGGGCCATCGTATGGAAAGTAATGCAAAAGTGGGCATAGCAATATGGAAAAGTCTCCCCCAGTGGGGATTTCTCCATAGTGAAATTACAATAATTAAAAATTGGTTTTAGAAACTTTTTTTTATTGTAAAAATAACAACAAAACATAAACACATAAACGTTTAAAATATGAGCTCTGGTAAGAGATATATACCACCATTCAATTCTACAATGATGTAGCCATACAACAGTACATGTTATTGAATAAAATATTGAATATGCAAATTTCCAACGCGTTTCGACATGCGTGGTCAAAGTCTTCCTCAGGGGATTGAAAGTGGGCATAGCTTTTTATTAACTTACTGTACATAGGTTGTTCAAATTTCACATGTCGAGTAACTCTTCCTCTAAAGTATCTCATCTCCTTCTTCTTTTTCATTGCAGGTAAATAATGAATTACAAGCAGAAGCAATGTGCAGTCATTGGGTTCTTGATGAAGGAGGGGTGTAGGCTGTCCAACATCCACAAAAGGCTACAGAATGTGTACAAACATGACACCATTAACAAGAGTCTCCAATGACAAGACATTGCTGTGTCAATGTTGTCAACTTTGTAAACATTCTGTAGCCTTCTGTGGATGTCGGAAAGCCTGCACCCCGTCTTCATCAGGGGCTCAATGACTGCACATTGCTTCTGCTTGGAATCCATTATTTACCTGCAATGAAAAAGAAGAAGAAGAAGAAGAAGAGTTACTATAGAGGAAGAGTTACTCTACCAACATGTGAAATTTTAACAACCTATGTCAATTAAAAAAAAAAAAAAAAAAAAGTTATGCCCATTTTTGCATTACTTTTGGTACAATACTTGTATTTTAGTGTCTACAGTTTTCAAGTATCCGTTAGGTAAGAGAATCAATATGGTAACCACAAGGTACATAAATAGTTGCAAATTATACACTGAAGCAAAGTTTTAAAAAAAAGTTATGCCCACTTTTGCATTGTTTTTGGTACAGCCCTTGTAATTAAAGTCAGCACAGACATGAGATGACTCTACAGGATCCTGGAGACACATATTATAGACAAGCCCAACTAGACCTGTAGGGGTCTTTAGCTGAGGTGAGAGGCTGGGGCAAACCACAGGCGCACTATGGATGGTGGAAGTTGTTTATGATCTGGATTCATTGGATACTATTTTTCTTCATGCAAGCACCTTTATTTATGAACTTTCTCTGATTGAGCACCTTTATTATATATTGCATTGTCACTTTGAATACTGCGGCACCTTATGGTGTGTCGCGTTATTGGACATTTGATGCACTGTCACTTTTGTATATTGCACTTTATTCTTTGAAGATTATTAAGATGTTATTGCTCATTGAGTGAGCACCACACCTTTATTTAACCGCTTCAGCCCCGTAAGATTTTACCCCCTTCCTAACCAGAGCACTTTTTGCGATTCGGCACTGCGTCGCTTTAACTGACAATTTTGTGGTCATGTGACATTGCACCCAGACAAAATTTATGTCCTTTTTTCCCCACAAATAGAGCTTTCTTTTGGTGGTTTTTGATCACCTCTGCGGTTTTTATGTTTTGCGCTATAAAGAAAAAAAAGAGCGACAATTTTGAAAAAAAAAAACACAATATTTTTAACTTTCTGTTATAATAAATACCCCCCAAAAATATAGTAAAAAATAATTTTTCCCTCAGTTTAGGCCGATACGTATTCTTCTACATATTTTTGGTAATTAAAAAATCAATAAAAAAAATTGATTGCTTTGCGCAAAAGTTATAGTGTCTACAAAATAGGGGCTAGTTTTATGGCATTTTTATTATTCATTTTTTTTATTAGTAATGGGGGCGATCTGCGATTTTAAATCGGGACTGAGACATTTTGGCGGACACATCGGACACTTTTGACACTATTTTGGGACCATTTCATTTATACAGCGATCAGTGCTATAAAAATGCATTGATTACTGTGTATATGACACTGACAGGGAAGGGGTTAACCCCTAGGGGGCGATGAAGGGGTTAAGTGTGTCCTAGGGAGTGATTCTAACTGTGGGGGGGATGGGCTACCACTGACATGACAGCGATCACTGCTCCCGATGACAGGGAGCAGTAGATCTCGGTCATTACACAAGGCAGAACGGGAAATGCCTTGTTTACATAAGCACTTCCCAGTGACACTATCCCCGCCTCCTAAAGGGGACGTACAGGTACGCCCATTTGCCCACCGCTGCCATTGTGCCGACGTATATCGGCATGCAGCGGTCGGCAAGTGGTTAATTATCACTATGTGGGAACACCCTTTTATGTTGGCAGCTACTCAGCTTCATTTACATTTTGGTTTGCGCATTAGTATATTCACTTGTATCTACTCTACAGGTCTGCCATTCAACAAATCTGATGGAGGAACAGTTGATTGGAAGGCCTTGAAAATTTGTCCCAGTTGCTTTTGTCCTCCCTCATAAGCTGTGCTGAATGTACCTGGAAACCCCCCCATCTTAATCCCCTTTGTGCCGACGTCACACAAATATGCTGCCTACTGCACGACGTGTTCCCAGCTTAGTGACTGGGGTCTCACGAGAGTCCCAGGCCCAGTTCTCCCCCTTAGCTTAGTGACCCAGATTCCGGGTCACCTGATCACTGTGATAGTCTCTGATTGGCTAATAATAATTAACCACTTGCCGACCAGCCGCCGTCATTTTACTGCGGAAGGTCAGCAAGATCCCGCGAACCGTCTTAGCTATATGTCGGCTCGTGGGATCGGGATAGCAGGAGTGCCCCCTGCACAGTGGGGGCTGCCAATGCTCGTGGCCAACGGTTGCGATGACCACCGGCCACAAGCGATCGCGAGCACGAGGGACAGAACACAGAAGTGTGTGTGTAAACACACAAATCTCCGTTCTGAGAGAAGTGACAGATCGTGTGTTCCTATTAGCTAGGAACCACAATCCGTCACTTCCTCTAGTCAGTCCCCTCCCCCTTCAGTTAGAATCACCTCCCAGGGAACACAGTTAACCCCTTGATCACTCCCTAGTGTTAACCCCTTCACTGCCAGTGAAATTTTTACAGTAATCAATACATTTTTATAACACTGATCGCTGTATAAATGACAATGGTCCCAAAAATGTGTCAAAATTGTCCGATGTGTCCACCATAATGTTGCAGTAAAAAAAATCGCTGATCACCGCCATTACTATAAAAAAAAAAAATAATAAAAATGCTATAACTCTATCCCCTATTTTGTAGATGCTATAACTTTTGCGCAAACCAATCAATATACGCTTATTGTGATTTTTGTTACCAAAATTATGTAGAAGAATACATATCAGCCTAAACTGAGGAGAAATTAGCTTTTTAAAAAAAAAAAAAAAAATGGGGATATTTATTATAGCAAAAAGTACAATAAAATAACGGCAGAGGTGATCAAATACCACCAAAAGAAAGCTATATTTGTGGGGAAAAAAAGGATGTCAATTTTGTTTGGGTGCCACGTTGTACAACCGCGCAATTGTCAGTTAAAGCAATGCAGTGACGAATCGTAAAAAATGGCCCGGTCATTCAGCGGTCAAATCTTCAGGGGCTGAAGTGGTTAAAAAAACTAAATTTTTTAATTTTAAAAACATAGATCAAGGTTTGATCTAGGCTAATGCCAGGGTTGGTGTTTGGGTCAAGGTCAGGGTCAAAGGTCAATGTCAGTATTTTTTTGGACAGGATTTTTTTTTAATTAGTCAGTGTGTTTTAGGTAGGGTACGTGTAGTGCGATAGTGTGCACTATTGTTTCTGGGCTGTACTACAGGTACAAACACCAATTAACATACACATATGTGGCATCGCTGTGATTGTAAGGAGCGAGAGAATTTGTTTTGGGTTGTTTTTTGGTGGTGGGTTATGGAAGTAGCAAGAAATATACAGCTAAATTTAAAAAAATATATAGATATTTTTTTAATATTTTGGGCCAGTTTTCCTTTGATAATAATAATAAAAAAAAAAATCAGGAGATATCCATTACCATTTACCACCAAACGAAAGCCCAATTTGTCCTGAAAAAAAAAAAAACAAGGTATAATCCGCCTGGATGCAGAAAGTAGTTGTGATGATATATACGGTTTTACTAACACATGTCAAAGTTGCAAAATTGGGCTTAGGCATTAAGATTTGTTTTACCCTTAGGCACAAAAGAAGTTAATAGATATAAATGTAAAGGCTCAGCACAACCTGTTCTTCGTGGTTATACAGCTACAAGTAGGGTTGCCACTTTTTCTTCAAGCCAAAAACTTTAGAGGCATACAGTAATTGATTTTTGTATACACTATAACAGGGATAGACAACCTGGGGCCCTCCAGCTGTTGCAGAACTACCCACCATGCCTCTGGGAGAAACTGTAACTGTCAACCTTGCAATGCCTCATGGGAAATGTAGTTCCACAAAAGCTGGAGGGCCCCAGGTTGCCTACCCCTGCACAGGATTGTAACAGACCTGGGACACCTTTGGGCACTCTAAAGAGAATAGTAATGTGGTGCACATAGTGCCCCCTCACCCTTCTGTCAGGCCCTGTTCTGAACCACATTCCTGTCCGACTAAGGTGTCCGGGTTTTAGGTGGATTGTACCCTGGACACATGATTCAAAACCCGGTGACAACCCTAGCTACGAGGACAATGTAAAGGCCTTTAGACTTTGCTTGTATTCACAGGTCTTGTGCATTATCAAGTAATGCAAACAATCCAGGAAGCAGGCATTGCTTTAGTATGTCTTTCTAAGGGTTGATAGTACATAATTGAATTTGTGTGTTCAGATTAAAAATGTTTGGCCTTGATCAACTGAATTTGCATTCTTAGCAGTGGCTGCTGGAACTCAACATTTTTGGGGGGCGCAAACTGAAAAAAAAAAAAAAAAAAAAATCAATTGCAGCCTCACTGTGCCCATCAAATGCAGCTACTGTGCCCATCAATTGCCATCACTATGCCCATCAAACACAGCCACTGTACCCATCAAACACAGCCACTGTGCCCATCAAACGCAGCAACTGTGCCATCAAATGCAGCCACTGTACCCATAAATTGCCACCACTGTGCCCATCAAATGCAGCCACTGTGCCATCAAACGCAGCCACTGTACCCAAAAATTGCCACCACTGTGCCCATCAAACGCAGCCATTGTGCCATCAAATGCAGCCACTGTACCCATAAATTGCCGCCAGTGTGCCCCATCAATTGCCGCCAGTTTGCCCCATCAATTGCCGCAAGTTTGCCCCATCAATTGCCGCAAGTTTGCCCCATCAATTGCCACCATTGTGCCCCATCAATTGCCGCCAGTGTGCCCCATCAAATGCTGCCAGTGTCCCCCCCGCCCGGCACTGACCTGTCTCAGGTCAGCGCATTCCTCCACGCTCCCTCCGAGTCCTCGATGTCTTCTCTCGTCCTCTTCTGCTATGATTGAAGGCCCGATAGGCATCCAATCACAGCGCCTGTCGCTTCAGCCAATCAGGTGACAGATAACCAGACCCGATGCACTTGATTGGCTGGGAGGCGGGTCCGTGTTAGGGAAGCGATTTATTTGATTCCCTAACACAGCACTACGTAAGAAGCGAACGCACAACAGTGTGCCCGCTGTTTACCAATTTGGAAGCCTATTAGGGCCCACGGCTCTAATCAGGATGCCTATTAGAGCCGACAGCTCTAATCAGGCACTTCCGAAAATACCCCCGCCGCTGTAATTCAGATGCCCGGCGCCCAACAAGGGGCCAGACACCTGAATAGGGGGCGGCAGCGGCGACAATAGATAGATTCATGCAATGCATGAATCTATCTATTGAAGATTGACGGGTGCAGGAGAGAGGGGGTGGCGCTCCTGCGCCCTCTATGGACGCACTGCCACAGATTCTTAGTAAATTGCATACAACTCATTGAAATGTTATTTCATATTTGCTGTATAAAGCAACCCAGCATTGACCATCACCATTTGGTTCTTTTTTCTGTGGACAGAAAAAAAAAACAGTTCAGCAGATTGCAGAAAACATGTCTATTTACTCTCTTATGTTGGCGGATTTTGTTGAAGTCACAAAAAGTGAGGCATAATACTTTATTACAAGGTACCATGAGAGCAATTCAAGCTTAGCATTGCCATCTGTCATTCCTGGCCTTGCTCTGAACTCAGGAATGAAATATACCCACTGCAATTGTCCTTGTGTTAAAAAGGAAAAACATGAGTGTCTATGAAAAAAACCTGCTTAAATGGAGACTTGTTTATGGCTTGGGGATACAGTAATTGCTTATTGATTAGGAATTGCATGAAATTAACCACTTGCCACCCAGGCCAATGCTGACACTTCTCTCCTACATGTAAAAATGATCATGTGTTTGCTCGAAAATTACTCAGAACCCCCAAACATTTTGTATGTTTTTTTTTAGCAGAGACCCTAGGGAATACAATGGTGGTCATTGCAACTTTTTATCTCGCATGGTATTTGCGCAACAATTTTTCAAATGCGTTTTTTTGGGAAAAAAAATGTTTTTGGGAAAAAAAATGTTTCATGCACTAAAAAAAACAAAAAAAAACAGTTAAGTCTGCCCAATTTTTTTACATAATGTGAAAGATGATGTTACGCCGAGTAAATAGATACCTAAAATTATGCACAACTTTCGGTACTTAAAAATCCCCATGGGCGACGCCCATAGAATTTTATATAGAGAGAAGGTTGGGACTTTAGATGAGGCATATATGTAAGGCTTAAGGAGTAATCAATGTTTGAAAAAATGTGTTTATTATATCTGCTGCAGCCATGAAATCCCCCACCTAGTGCCAGGTCAAGGACAACCAGTGCCCACCACACAGCCCTGCATAACAAAGAGTTGGGGATGTTGGTGACATCATTGACCCAATATGGCTACATGGCCTATGTGGTCAATGAGAGTGTCCATATATGGCCCTGTGGTCATATTAGGGTAATCATTTTTTTCAAAATTGTCGGCCTTTTTTTGTTTTTAGCGCAAAAAAAAATAAAAAAACGCAGAGGTGATCAAATACCACCAAAAGAAAGCTCTATTTGTGGGAAAAAAGGACACAGTGTTGCACGACTGAGCAATTTTCAGTCAAAGTAATGCAATGTATCACAAAAAATTAAGCAGGGGTAAATCCTTTCAGAGCTGAAGTGGTTAACCACTTGCCGACCAGCCTCCGCAGTTATACTGCAGCAGAATGGCACGGCTGGGCAAAATGACGTTATGTTACGTCGCTTCGCACTGTGGCCACTGGAGGCGCGTGCACGCTGCACTCCCGCCGGAGCCGAGGCGAGTTCCCGGTAGTCACGATCATCTCGGAGCTCCCGCGATCGCTGCTGATACACCGAGAACCGGGATCTGTGTGTGTAAACACACAGTTTCCGGTTCTCTGAGGGGAGAAGAGACAGATCGGCATCTCCCCTACACAGTCCACTCGCCCCCTTCAATTAGAACACACACTAGGGAACACAATTAACCGCTTGATTGCACCCTAGTGTTAACCCCTTCCCTGCCAAGGACATTTTTACGGTAATCAATAAATTTTTATAGCGCTGATCACTGTATAAATGCCAGTGGTCAAAAAAATTTGTCAAAAGTGTCCGATGTGTCTGCCATAATGTAGCAGTCCTGATATAAAATTTCAGATCACCGCCATTAGTAAAAAAAAAAATAAATAATAATAATAAAAATGCTATAAAACTATCCCCTATAACTTTCGCGCAAACCAATCAATATATGCTTATTGCGATTTTTTTTTACCAAAAATATGTAGAAGAAACATATCGGCCTAAACTGAGGAAAAAATATGTTTTTTTTTTATATATTGTTGGGGGATATTTATTATAGCAAAAAGTTAAAAATAATGCGTTTTTTTTTCAAAATTGTCGCTTTTTTTTTTTGTTTATAGCGCAAAAAATAAAAACCGCAGAGGTGATCAAATACCACCAAAAGAAAGCTCTATTTGTGGGGAAAAAAGGACAACAATTTTATTTGGATACAGTGTTGCACGACCACGCAATTGTCAGTCTAATGCGGCGTACACACGGTCGGAATTTCCGATGGAAACAGTCCGATGGGAGCTTTTCATCGGATTTTCCGACCGTGTGTATGCCCAACGGTCTTTTTCTGTCAGAATTTCCGACGGACTTTGAATTGAGAACCTGTTCTCAATTTTTCCGACGGAAAACCTTTCTATCGGATTTTCCGATCGTGTGTGTGCAATTCCGACACGCAAAATTCCGACGCATGCTCGGAAGCATTAAACTTCCCTTTTATAGTGCTGTCGAACGTGTTTTATGCCGCTGTGTTATTGACCGTCGGAATTTGGTGTGATCGTGTGTAGGCAACACAGCTTGAGCGGAATTCCGTCGGAAAAGAGTTTTTTCCGTCAAAAATTCCGATCGTGTGTACGCGGCAAAAGTAACGCAATGTATCGCAATAAATTAAGTAGGGGTAAAATCCTTCCGGAGCTGAAGTGGTTAAATCACACTCGCCCAGTACCGCACAAAGCTTATTATACATCCTGCCACCAAGAAAATCCTTTCCATGTTCACCCATCTAGTTGGAACTAGTACCATATAGGTCACTAATGAAGAACACATTTGCATGACGGAGCATAATCTGGTCATTGTGCCCTCGGGCAGCAATTACAGGACAATATTCTTGTACCAAAACGTTTAATTGACCTGCTCCATCTTCGGAGCTCATTAAATTATTTTAATGATGGTACCAGTATAAAAAGTTTAGAGCAATATTCTCAAAGTTATAAAAAACTTCAAGTAGAAAAAGAAAAAAATGATATGATCTTCCAGATGGCCCCAACAAATTTTCAAGCAGCCAGGTACACCTTGTCATAACACATTGCTGTAATGAAAGTTGGATTCTTGCAGCATTCTACTAACAATGTGTCAGAATGGAGATGATTCCATAGTCGTAGATGCTGGGCAGGCTGAGTCACAGCTCCCCAGAGACTTTCACTAATGTGCTTTCAGACCACCTCTTGCCTGTTTGTTTGCTTAACAGGATTACATTCTAATGGGGAATGGCTAAAATTAGACTTGGCATGCAATTTAAAGGGCTTCTACAGTGCAGACTGCTTGGTGTCTACCAGTATACACTGTCAGCAGTTCTCAGTGCACCACCTGCAGTGTACACCCTCTGCGCCCTTCATGGTGTAACTCTATGTTGCCTGGATGGTCTTTGCATCCGGGCCAATTCTGGCACTTTGCTCCTACATGTAAAAATCATAATTTTTTTGCTCGAAAATTACTCAGAACTCCCAAACATTATATATGTTTTTTAGCAGAGACCCTAGGGCAGTGATGGTGAACCTTGGCACCCCAGATGTTTTGGAACTACATTTCCCATGATGCTCATGCACTTTGCAGTGTGTTGAACTTGAGCATCATGGGAAATGTAGTTTGAAAACATCTGGGGGGCCGAGGTTTGCCATCACTGCCAGGTAAGAGAAACACCACGCTCTAGGCAAATCCAGAGAACAATATGAATAAGCACTCCCTGTAGTGTGAAACGCGTCAGATGTTGCTTCTTGCTGTGATGTTATTTGTAGTGATCAGTCCACTCCCCCTCCGCTTCCTTTATCCTAAATCCTGTTCCATCACTCTTCCAGTTGGCCCCCCTGGGGGTTTTTATTTCCTCCCCCCCCTCCCCCCTATCCCTCCCATGCCCCCACCCTCCCCATCCCCGTCCGCTGTTTTGTTATTAAAAGGTGGTCCTTTCACCCCAGTATCTTCTCTGCCCTTGGGGTCAGCCTTTCCATGGCTAGATCTCTTTTCGGCTTCACCCCCCAGGGATCCTCAGTTGTCATGGCTGCATTCGCAAAACCTCCCTGTAGCTCCAAGATCTCTTGAATTTTCTCCAGCTCTCCCATCTAGCCCTCGTGGCCTCTCTATCCTCCTCCCCCGTGTACAACACACATTCCATCATGTAGGTGGACTCCACTGCGTCAACCCATTCCCATAAGGGTGGGCTTTCCTTGTCTTTCCACCTCCTTGGAATTACCTTTTTGGCCGCATTAAGCAGATGGGGTATCAATGAGCCTTTATATTGTTTAATTTCTTTGGGTGTGGCGTGCATAAGTACCACCCAAGGGTCATTTTTTACCTCAATTGTTGTTATTTCTTTTATGTATTTTAGGATAGTCTCCCAGAATTTTTTGATTTTAGGACACCCCCACCATAAATGACCCATTGTGCCCCTTTGATCACACCCCCTCCAACAATTCGCCGATGTATCCGCCTGGAAATTGCTGACCCTGTCTGGGGTTCTATACCACCTAGCCATGCACTTAAAGTTTGTTTCTGCAGTTCTCGCATCTACCGCTGACCCATGTGCTAATTTTAAAATTTTCTTACTTGTGCCTATTTCTAATTGTGTTCCTAATTCGCTTTCCCATTTGGTAAGGTATGACGGCATCTCCGGTCTATCTCTTTCTAGTAACAGTTTATATATTCTAGATATTCTTTTTTTTGAACATTCTGCCATAAAGATTTTCTCTAATTTTGTTAAATCCTTGGCCTCCCTTAATGGGCTGGGAAGAGAGCCCACAAAATGGGTCAGCTGGCGATGCCGCCATCCATCAATGGAGAAAGCCTCATTATTCTGTAACTCGTGCAATGTCATAACCTTCCCCTTACTAATAACTTCCCCTAATCTCGTGCAATCCATTCTGATCCAATCACCTCCTATTTCCTTTAACCCTGGCGGGAAAAAAGGATTTTCTTTAAGTGCTATAAGTGGCGAATTATAATTTTTGTTGAATATTTTATATATTTTGTCCCAAATTTTCAAAGTCGTGATTGTGATTATATGTGTTTTTTCTCCCAGTGTCCGGCTTTTCGGAGGATTCCACACAATCTTCCCCAGCCTAGCTTCACTCAGTGCTTCCTCCAAGCTAACCCATCTTTTAGTGTTACCTGTTTTACCCCATTCTGCGATTCTTAATAGTGCTATGGCATGGTAGTAACTTTCTATGTCTGGGACCGCCAGACCGCCCTGGCTTTTATCTTGTTTTAGAATTTGGAGGGAGATTCTATGTTTTTTGTAATTCCATATGAAATTCATTATAATAGATCTTAGTTTACCGAGGTACTGTTTTGGGAGAGGGAGGGGGAGCATCTGGAATTTATATGTGATGACTGGAAGGATCATCATTTTTACCGAATTAATCCTGCCTATCCAGGATAAAATTTTTCCCTTCAGCTCTTGACATTTTTTTTTAATATCTTCTAGGAGTGGGATATAGTTTATTTTGTATAGTTTCCTCGGGTTATTGGCCAGTTCTATTCCTAAGTATTTTATCCTTTTTCTCCAGACGAAACTAACTGTTTTCTGTAAGGTCTGTTTCTCTATTTTATTGAGGTTAATATTAAGGATAAATGTTTTTGAGGCATTGATTCTAAAATTTGTTAGTTCCCCATATTCCATTAAAATTTTAAGCAATATGGGGACCGACTTCTGGGGTGAGCTTATGTAAAAGAGGACGTCGTCGGCGAAGGCCGCAAGTTTGTGCTCTTCACTGCCGACTCTACAGCCTTCCACCTCTGGGTTTCTGCGGATTGTGGCTAGCAGCGGTTCCAGGGATAGAATAAAAAGGAGAGGGGAGAGTGGACAGCCCTGCCTAGTACCATTGAACAGTTCGAACTCCGCGGAGGTCGTTCCATTGACCTTGATGTTGGTTTTCGGATGATTATATAGGGTTTTAATTTTTTGAATAAATCTGGGTCCGAAACCCATCCTCTGTAGAGTGTTGAACATGAACCCCCAGTCTACTCTGTCGAACGCTTTTTCAGCGTCTATCGAGAGGAGTAGACTGGGGGTTCCTGAATCTCCCATCCTCTGTATGGCTAGCAATGTCCGAATCCCATTGTCCCTCCCCCTCTCTGCCCGGGACAAACCCGACCTGGTCCGGATGGATCAGTGTGCCCAAATGCCCCTTTATTCGATCCGCCAGTATCTTTGCGTATAATTTTGTGTCGAAATTTAATAAGGAGATGGGTCTGTAGTTCGAGCACACCGATCCATCCTTCCCATCCTTCCTCAAAAGAGTGATCGTCGCTTTTAGGGCCTCTTCGCTCATGTTATAGTCTATCCCTAATCCATTCATATATCGCAGCAGTCTTGGTACAAGAATCTCTTTGTACGTTTTATAATATGAGGCCGTAAAGCCATCCGGGCCCGGGCTCTTCCCTGTTGGAGAGTTCTTAATGGCTGCTAAAATCTCCTCCTCGGATATTGGCCTCTCAAGCTCATCTCTCTCCTCTCCCCCTAGGGCTGTCAGCCCTGCCCTCTCTAGGAACTCGGAGGTTTTCTGGCTAATTCCAATGCTGTCGTTGTTTCCCTTGGTTTTCACCTCGTAAAGTTCTTTGTAATAGTCTCTAAATGTCGAGGCTATTTCACTAGGGGTATACTTCATCTCCCCGTTTTTTGTTTGGATTTTTTCAATAAAGTTTCTAGTTTTCTTTTTTTGAAGTTTCCTTGCTAAATATTTCCCTGGCTTGTTGCCCCAGATATATTGTTCCCTGGCCAATTTATTGAACTTCTGTCTGACTTCCTGTTCAGCTAGATCTTTTAATTCCTCTCTCTTATCTGTAAGCTCTATATATGTGCCCTGGCTGAGTGCCCCCCCAGATTTGTGCTTTTGCTCTAGGGTTTTAATCTCTGCTATTAGAACCTGCGTTTTTCCTGTGTTTTTTTTTAATAGAGGCACTGAATTTGTTTTGGAGTGCGGCTGTCCAGAGTCTTCTAATTACCTACATTGTTTGCCATCACTGCCCTAGGGAATAAAATGGTGCTCGTTGCAACTTTTTATGTCATGGTATATGGTATTTGCGCACCAATTTTTCTATTTCAATTTCTCAATTTCAATCCATGAATAAAAAAAACACTAAAGTTAGCCCAATTTGTTTGTATAATGTGAAAGATGATGTTACACCGAGTAAATAGATACCTAATATGTCATGCTTGAAAATTGTGCACACCCATAGAAAAGGCGCCAAAATTCGGGGCTTCAAAATCTCCATAGGCAACTCATTACATTTTTTTACAGGTTACCCGTTTAGAGTTACAGAGGAGGTCTTGGGATAGAATTGTTGCTCTCATTCTAACGTTCACGGTGATACCTCATATGTGGGCGCAACGTACGTATGTGCTCGCTTCTACGTGCAAGCTCGTGGGGAAATGGGCGCTTTCAATTTTTTTTTATTGTTTATTTTATTAAAAAAATATATATTTTTACACTTTCCCTTCAAATGTATTTATTTTTGATCACTTTTATTCCTATTACAAGAAATGTAAACATCCCTTGTAATAGGAATAGTGCATGACAGCTCCTCTTTATGGAGAGATCTGGAGTCAATAAGATCCCACATCTCTCCTCCAGGCTGGATCAAAAAAAAAAAAACAGGACAATCTCGACTTTCCAGCTGAGTACATGGCAGTATTACAACTGCCAGGCTGGGCATGAGGTCATAACGTTGCGCCCGGGCCTCTGAGAGTCATAGAGATGGCAGGGGACCATCCATTCCTCTGAGATCTCTATGGTCAACTTCCGGCGCCGGTGGATTCCTACTCTGGCTAGCCGATCGCACGGGCCAGCCGGTAGAAGCATCAGAGGGCGGCGGGAGAGATAGGCCCCCCCTCCCGCCACTCTCAGGTAATCTGCGGCTATGATTGTTCTTACGGGGCAGGGAATCGCGGGCTGAAAAGAACGATACCGGGTTGATGCCTGTGGGTGCAGGCATCAACCCCCGTATAACCACTGAAACAGGAGGCCGGCCACGTACGCCCTCTCGGCGGGAAGTGATCATGTAACTTGTGTGGCAAAGTGGTGGAGTGTAAAGCCTAGTACGGTAATCGACTTTCAAAGCGATCGTACGGTAATCTGATCTTTAGTACACAGCTTTTGAGAGACAATTTGCGACAGTTCATCTGAAATTATCCGAATGGACACACGCGAAAATTTTTCTCGTACGATACCAGATTGTACAATTTTCATTGACCCTAGGTACACACCTATTTGTTTTTTAGTGCATTTCGACGTTTGCAGAAACGCACTACAGTCCATTTAACATGGTTTCCTATGGTACATGTTCACATCTATGGGTTTTACAGCCGGTGCGTTTTTGGAAATGATCAGGGACTTTTTTCCAGCATTTTGTGTGTAACAGACTTTAATGGAATGGCACCAGAAAATATTTTGATGTGTATTGCGTTTTTTTCCCCATTTAAACACTGTATATAGCTGGTTGCTAAGGAGCATACCAGGAAGCCGACTGCCGCGTCCTTAACAACCGATGAGTCATCAGCTGTTAGCGGGGTTCCCTGCTGACAGCTGAATGTAAGAAAAAAAATGCTGACAAAAAAAAATTAAATTGTGAAAAAAAAAGTCCCCCCCCCCCAGGTCCATACTAGGCCTTTCAGGTCTCGATCACTGGTTCAGGTGTGATTCAGGTGCTCGTTTTTACTTAAAATCGCACCTGAAGCGGACTGAAAAACATAAAGGGCTCTTTTAAATAACAAGGCCGGCCTGGACATATGTGAACCGGCTCCATAAAAAGCCTGGTTCGGTTCACATTTCATGTGAATTGGATGTGGTTCGAAGCAAACACTGGATTCGTTACATTTTTTTATTTATTTTTTAACTATACATGAAAACAGGTAACCACCCCCCTTTTCCTCATAGTAATGTAAAATCTTCCTGCCAATATGCATTTTCAGTTATTGACAATGCTGATCCAGAAGCATATATTGCTCTTGCAAGAGCTTGATGAATGTTCTCCTGACTTTCATGTGTAATTTTTTCTATAAAGGAAGAGATTGTGTATTTTTGGAAGGCCGTGGTGTGTAACACTTCCTTGCTTGAAGACGCTGCTGGTGAAGAAACACTTTGTGATCTAGAAGCAGCAGAAAGAGTGTTTCTGGAATGATAACTCTTCAGGGTAAAAGTTTCTCGCACTTTAATTCTGGTTCTCATCATTGCATTCCATAAAGTATTTGTTAATGTCTTTAGGGCACCTCTGGCATGCCAGGACATGTTTTGTCATCCTTGTAGCATTTGGAAAAGAATATTTCTTCTCACAGTATTTGCAAATTGCAGCTTAACTTTCAGGAGAAATCGCACTGCGGAAATGTTTCCAAACTCTAGATGTTGATCTCACCATTTTACTGAGAGGAGGAAAAGAAAAAAACAATTCTCTTAGCAGACAATAAGGAAGCATTATGCTGTGATGTTGGAGAACATTAATAGGAATAATTTGAAGGTTATAAAGATAAACTAATTTGTCAGACAAATTCACCCTCTTACCTGGCATGCCAGGATGTGTTTTGTCATCCTTGTAGCATTTGGAAAAGAATATTTATTCTCACAGTATTTGCAAATTGCAGCTTTACTTTCAGGAGAAATTGCACTGTGGAAATGTTTCCGAACTCTAGATGTTGGTCTCACCATGTTACTCAGAGGAGGAAAAGAAAAAACAATTCAGTGAGCAGGCTATAGGGAAACATTATGCTGTGATGGTGGAGAACATTAATAGGAATGATGTAAAGGTTATGAAGATAAACTAATTTATCAGACAAATTCACCCTCTTACCTGTTAATTTTTTGAAGCACGATTAGAGCCGGAGGGTTGGCTCTGCACCCGGAGCCCACCCAGGTGTGTGACAAAAGGTTTCTGAGATGTCAGAAACTATCATCTACTCTACTTTATCCCAACAATCACCCAGGTGTAGGAGGTACAAGATGGAGCACACAAGCAAGCTAAACTGCTTTTCCCAGGCTGTGCCCCCTAATGGACATGTATATTTCTCTTGTTTGATAACTACAGTGGTGTGAAAAAGTGTTTGCCCCCTTCCTCATTTCCTGTTCCTTTGCATGTTTGTCACACTTAAGTGTTTCGGAACATCAAACCAATTTAAACAATAGTCAAGGACAACACAAGTAAACACAAAATGCAATTTGTAAATGAAGGTGTTTATTATTAAAGGTGAAAAAAAAAATCCAAACCATCATGGCCCTGTGTGAAAAAGTGATTGCCCCCCCTTGTTAAAACATACTATAACTGTGGTTGTCCACACCTGAGTTCAATTTCTCTAGCCACACCCAGGCCTGATTATTGCCACACCTGTTCACAATCAAGGCATCACTTAAATAGGAGCTGCTTGACACAGTAAGGTCCACCAGAAGATCCTTAAAAGCTACACATCATGCCGAGACCCAAAGAAATTCAGGAACAATTGAGAAAGAAAGTAATTGAGATCTATCAGTCTGGAAAGGGTTATAAAGCCATTTCCAAAGCTTTGGGAATCCAGCGAACCACAGTGAGAGCCATTATCCACAAATGGCGAAGACATGGAACAGTGGTGAACCTTCCCAGGAGTGGCCGGCCGCCGAAAATTACCCCAAGAGCGCAGCGACGACTCATCCAAGAGGTCACAAAAGACCCCACAACAACGTCCAAGGAACTGCAGGCCTCACTTGCCTCAGTTAAGGTCAGCGTTCATGCCTCCACCATCAGGAAAAGACTGGGCAAAAATGGCCTGCATGGCAGAGTTCCAAGGAGAAAACCACTGCTGAGCAAAAAGAACATCAAAGCTCGTCTCAATTTCTCCACAACACATCTTGATGATCCCCAAGACTTTTGGGACAACATTCTGTGGACCGATGAGACAAAAGTGGAACTCTTTGGAAGGTGTGTGTCCAAGTATATCTGGCGTAGAAGGAACACTGCATTTCAGAAAAAGAACATTATACCAACAGTAAAATATGGTGGTGGCAGTGTGATGGTCTGGGGCTGTTTTGCTGCTTCAGGACCTGGAAGACTTGCCGTGATAAAAGGAACTATGAATTCTGCTCTACCAAGAGATCCTGAAGGAGAATGTCGGACCATCTGTTCGTGTACTCAAGCTGAAACGAACTTGGGTTCCGCAGCAGGACAATGATCCTAAACACACCAGCAAGTCCACCACCAAATGGCTGAAGAAAAACAAAATGAAGACTTTGGAGTGGCCTAGCCAAAGTCCTGACCTGAATCCTATTGAGATGTTGTGGTATGACCTTAAAAAGGCCGTTCATGCTCGAAAACCCTCTAATGTAACTGAATTAGCACAATTCTGCAAAGATGAGTGGGCCAAAAATTCCTCCAGGACGCTGTAAAAGCCTCGTTATCGCAAACGCTTGGTTGCAGTTGTTGCTGCTAAGGGTGGCCCAACCAGTTATTAGGTTTAGGGGGCAATCACTTTTTCACACAGGGCCATGATGGTTTGGATTTTTTTTCACCTTTAATAATAAACACCTTCATTTACAAATTGCATTTTGTGTTTACTTGTGTTGTCCTTGACTATTGTTTAAATTGGTTTGATGTTCCGAAACACTTAAGTGTGACAAACATGCAAAGGAACAGGAAATGAGGAAGGGGGCAAACACTTTTTCACACCACTGTACTTTGAGAAGTGCAGTGTTACTTGAACTGTATTCCAGGATTTGCTCGTCTTCAGCTGAGAGAGCTTACAATAATTTAATACATCACATAAAGTCTCATAAATCTTTGTTTAAGGTCTTCATGTTATAAAGTTTGAATACCATGTCATAGATATATTACTTTAATTGTAAAATTACATATTCCACACTTTTTTTTCCCCAGAAAAAAACAAAACAAAAACAGGCTTTCAAAAAAAACTTGGAAAATACTTTTTTTCCCAATTTTTTAATTTCTTTCCCTGTCCTCCCATCTTTAGACAGGATCACTATGGATCACAGTTCAACCTGGACAGCTCATGTTTTCATATTTGCGTCTTAGATTTGTATCTCTTATATATTTTTTAGTAGAAACAATGAATTTTTTGTTTGTTCAAGGCGTAAGCTAACATCATCTCAAAAGTCAACGTGGTGTTCTCTTATGGTTGTGGTTTAAAAATTAAAGCAACAACTAGACTTCAGCAATACACAACCAGCAGTGACTGGTGACAGCTAATCAGAATTTATTTTTCATTGGACCAAAGTGTCAGCATGTCAGTTGATATTTTTCCCGACCAATCAGAATCAAAACTACTTTGGAAAATGACACTTGGAATTGAATGTAATTGGTGGGAATGGGGAAAAATACATTGTAATAACCAAAATATATTTTTTTCCCCGTTTTCTGCACCTTATACACTTATACATTTCTTCAGGGTTAGTTAAATAAGGCAGCTTGCGTGCATGAACCCCAGAATTATAAATAGCCAAAGTACCCTTAATCTGTTGATTTTGAACCTAAGAAAATTAAGAAAAAGCGAGAGGAAAATGCATGGAAAATACCAACATTTCATAATGTTTTATTGCATGGTGGTTATAATAAAGATACAAAAGGAGATTATCACAGGTCAAGCGACTTGCAAATAACTGAAAATGGATTGCTGAGACCGTAAAGAGATTCTGCCACTGAAAAAAAGAGGGCATGCTCTCAGGCTCCATTCACACTTGTGTGATTTTGTCATGCGACTTTGGTCATCACATGAGAAGTCGAACCCCCCATTGGCACCCGTTCAAATTGGTGCGACTAAAAGCTGCAGCAACTTTGAAAAGGTTCCTGAACTACTTTGGTGTGGCTTTTGATGCAACTTTGATCCATAGAGCAAAGTCATATCAAAATCGCATTAAAGTCATGAAAAATGGAGCCTCAAACTTTCATATTTCTTATTTTTTTGTCAGTGCCTGACAGTATTGGTCAGTGAAGCTGCCCATCATAGTAATGAGCATATAAAAATATTTTCAGATTTAGTGACTAAGCCCCCTTTCACACGGGCACCTCCATGGGACAGAATCCACTTGCTTAGTGGGGGGATCGCTCAACTGATCCCCACTGAGCAGACGGATGATCCTGTCCGCTCCATGGTGCAGAGCGGAGACAGACAGAGTCCTGCTCTCCTCTATGGGGAGACCGGGTGAAAACGGACAGCCTGTCCGTTTTCATCAGATCATATCTGATCCACCAGAGGGATGGGAAATAGGACCACCATTCATCTGGATTTTGCGGACAGGATTGGATCGGATAGCGGCGGATGTCAGCGGACATCCACCACTCCATAGAGGGGAATGGAGGGTCTGATCAGGTCCACCTGAAAAACTGACAGGCGGACCTGATAAGACAGCCCTTGTGAATGGGGTCTAATGCCCCGTACACAAGATCAGAAATTCGGCCAGCAAAAGACCGATGAGAGCTTTTAGTCGGAAAATGCGACCGTGTGTATGCTACATCGGACTTTTGATGGCCGAACTCCAGCCAGCAAAAGATTGAGAGCAGGTTCTCAATTTTTCGGTCGGAAAAAGTTCCCTATCGTAAGTTCCGATCGTAGCAATTCGGACGCGCAAAATTCCTATGCATGCTCGGAAACAATTCGACACATGCTCGGAAGCATTTTCTCGGCTCGTCGTAGTGTTGTACGTCACTGCGTTCTTGGCGGTCGAAAGTTCAGCCAAGCTTGAGCGGAATTCAGCCTGAAAAACCATCCAAGATTTTTCTGGACGGAAAATCAGCTCGTGACTATCTGGAAGTGCTGCACTGAAAAAAATGTGTTAGTTTTCGTTTCATTCGTTTTTTGCTTTTTTACGAAATTCGGAAATTCTAAAATTTCTAAAATTCGGAATTCGGAATTTGAAAATTCGATATTTGGAAATTTGAAAGCTTAGGACTTCAAAACTTTAAGGACTTAGATAGAGAACAGGAAAAAATTCCTATTGGAAAAAACGCTCGTCTGTATGCTGTTCCGAAGCACCAAAAACCACGCAGGCTCTGAAGCAAGTACAAGACGGAAGCACGCGGTCTGGTAAAACTAGCGTTCGTAATGGAGATTCCTCACGCTGCAAATTCTGCGATCTTTTAATGCATCGCATTCTTTTGTGCTTTATAATGCTAGAAGAATGAAGTTGTTTTGAGTTCTGACAAACTTATTTCTTTATTATTTCTCGTGATCTCATGAATAATCTTTTATTTCTTTATTATTTTTTTTATTTTTCACGAGTCTGAAAAGCGCGAATCGTTTCTCACCAAACTTCTACTAACACAAGATGAATAATTGAACTTCTTTTTTATTTTTTTACGTCACTGCGTTCTTGACAGCCGGAATTTGGTATGTATGGAAGGGAAAAACCGGTCATGTGTACAGGGCATAATAATGTTTTTTTGAGATTTTTCATTCTTTTATTTTTTTTCATTCTTATATTTTTATATATTTTTATAAATTTTTTATAAATTTCAAATTTTCAAATTTCCGAAACTTAAAATTTTCAAATTTTCTGACTTTCCGAAATTTTAAATTTTCGAAATTTAGAATTTTTCAATTTCAAATTTCCGAAATTTGAAATGAACAAATTTGTCAAAATTTGTTAAAAAACTAATTCGGAACTAAACAAATTGCACATGTCTAGCTGGAACTTTGCCTTCCAAAATGGCCTGGCATCTGCAGGCAGACGGACACTTCATATACAAACAGATGACAACCACCCCAACCTATTGTTAGACAGTGTCAATTTGGTTTTGTTACAGGCTGGCTGGTAAGTAACTGGGAATTTTTGTTTGTTCTTGAGACCGGCACTTCTTACCTACAGCAGTTTGCCTCTTTCCCCTTGAGTGACAGAGCCTCTTTAAAATAGTATTGAACCCTCAGTGTTCTTTTTAGTTTAACACATTTAGCACAATAAAATAAACATTCTCCGGTAAACTATTTGTAAAAGTTGTTATCTCAGCACTTGTTGTTTACATCTTTCAATGCTGCTGGTTTGCGCTCTCTCAGTGCTGCTTTCCTTGCTTCTGGTTTTCACAGGAAAGAGTTAATAGTGGACAGTGCAGTTAGTCTACTGGCTTGGAGAAGAAAGGGGGAGGAACAGGGGAGTGTCTTGCCATTCCAGGCTATTGGGCAGTGTGTTTCTATTAATGCACACAGTGTAGGGAGATACATGTCTGGTCCCTGCATACAAGGTTGGCTCCATAGAACTCCATAGGCAAGAGAAAGGAGCCATCCTGAATCAGGAAACCACAGCTGTGATCCTGGCACCAGCTTAAACAGGAACATAAACAAATTGGGTTATGTCCACATGGTGTGGCTACCATGGACATATGATAGTATGCTATGCCTTGTCCCTGGAATGTGTGAGAGACCCAAAAAATATATAAATCCCATATTTTTTGGTCTCTTGTTCTGTAAACAGGAGCATAGCTGTAGCACCCTCCTAGTTAGAGTAGGCTGCTAGGTCAAATTTCGTTTTGGCTCCACTTCAGTGGAGGAGGGGTTGAATAATGGGGCTGCTCAGGGTTTCACAGACTGCTGCTCTGCTACAATTTCTAGAATATTGTGGGGACGAGGGCAGAGTCTGCAGCCTAAATATTTATGGGACTCAAGCCAATCCCTGGGGAGGTGTGCCCAGAAGGTGGGGGATAACCCATAAGTATTCTAAGGCCTTAGCAGCAGGGGTAGATTGCAGTATGCTGGTGTAAGGCAGCATTCCAAAGTCCAGCCTGCGGGAGGAGACCCCTGTTGAGGAGCTAAAGTAGTGAAGGTTTCAAGAAATTGGCAAGAGCAGTCAGAGAGTTGGCTATCCTCAAGTATTGTTCAAGTTCTACATGTCATGTTCCTTATCCCCATCCAAGTAAATCGCACCCCGATAAAAACCACAAAAAGAAACCCCTAGGTGGCTTCTTGAGCCAGAGGAAGAATGACGACATGAGGGAGAGTGCTTGCTCCAGTTGTGCCAGGGATGAGCGCTCAATGTACATTGGAACATTCTGTCAATTAGGCAGAATAGGAGCATGATTAAAATGGGAGAGCTTTTCGGCCAGGCCTTGGGGTTGCCACAAATCACCTTCAGGTATGGCCATTACAGGAAGTAATATTTTTTTAATCTACACTGCGCTTTAGCCCGCTTTTGGCTAAATTTGGGTCACAGGAGAACTA
Source organism: Lithobates sylvaticus (assembly GCA_028564925.1). Lineage (NCBI taxonomy): Eukaryota > Metazoa > Chordata > Amphibia > Anura > Ranidae > Lithobates > Lithobates sylvaticus. The sequence goes on from CM053029.1 coordinate 573,466,677, forward strand.
AGTGCACTTCTGTGTCCACAGGAGAAGTATGGCCAGGAGAGCTTTGGCCATACTTCTCCTTTAAACAACCAAGGGTTGGTGGATATATCCAGAGAATGCAAGACTATTCATTTCATTTTACATTATTCTCCGGATAAATGACTCTGATCAGATACAGCTTTTATACATTTTAAACTCTAGATGATCAGTGATGATAATAATACCTTTAAAGTGGTTGTAAACCCAAGCGGATCCTTTCTTCTCTGTGGCATGGAGCTGTGTGTGGGGAAGATGACCCCCACCCATCTCCATAGCATTGCAGGGTGGAAGAGACGTCAAAACGTCACTTCCGCCCATAGCTCTTAAAAGGGACATTTTTTATTTTTTTTTTATTGCATTTTTGTGTAAATATGAGATCTAAGGTCTTTTTTTTTTTTTTTTTTTTTTTTAAGATTTCATATTTATTTATTGTTTTTTTCTATTATAAGGGAGGTTTACATTCCTTATAATAGGAATAAAAATGACACCATTTTTTTTTTTTTTAAAAGAACAGTGTAAAAATAAAAAATAAAAGGTAATATAAATAAGAAAAAACAAGGCCGTGGATGGTGATTCCCGAATCGCTCATTCAGCGTTCATCCACATTACTGATAACCCTGGCCATCTAGAATACTTCGGCCGCAAACTACATCACACGATGGCCGCCTTCTACCCCCTATCTTCTTTCTACACCCTATGATGATTCTCATTACATGTTTTTTCTCAGTGATGCCTTTACAACTTCAGGCACTGTTCTCTCTTTTTCATTCACCTTCATGCATTCCTCATGCAATCGATTGTGTGCACATGATATTGCGATTTATGTATCCCAATAATGTTTTCATTTTTGTATTGACATGCTTGTCATTGATACACTGTTAACCTACTAAAATTCAATAAAAAGTTATTTGGAAAAAAAAAAAAAATAAGAAAAAAAAACTTTTTTTTTAAACGCGCCATGTCCCGCAGAGCTTGTGTGCAGAAGCGAACGCATACGTGAGTAGTGCCCGCCTATGAAAACGATGTTTAAACCAAACATGTGATGTATCGCCGCGATTGGTAGAGCGAGAGAAATAATTCTAGCCTTAGACCTCCTCTGTAACTCAAAACACGCAACCTGTAGAATTTTTTAAATGTCGCCTATGGAGATTTTTAAGGGTAAACGTTTGTCGCCATTCCACGAGCGGACGCAATTTTGAAGCGTGACATGTTGGGTATCAATTTACTCGGTGTAACATCATCTTTCACAATATAAAAAAAAAATGGGCTAACTTTACTGTTGTCTTATTCTTTAATTTAAAAAAAGGGTATTTTTTACAAAAAAAGTGCGCTTGTAAGACTGTTGCGCAAATACGGTGTGACAGAAAGTATTGCAACAACCGCCATTTTATTCTCTAGGGTGTTAGAAAAAAATGGATAATGTTTGGGAGTTTTAAGTAATTTTTTAGCAAAAAAAAAAAAAATGTTTTTAACTTGTAAACAACAAATCTCAAAAAGAGGCTTGGTCCTTAAGTGGTTAATACATAAAGGATGACTAGGTAAAGGAGTTGAGAATCTGTGAATGTGTGTATATTCACTTCTCAAACTTTGTCTCCCCAGCTTAGGGGAGAACGCTTTCAATGGAGGACGCTAGTTCTGGTGACAACCAGGGATTCCCTCACTTTGGAGGGATTTTCTTTCACTTCCTGTTTTGGTTATGGGACAGGAAGTGAAGGGAAATTTGCCCAAAGGGTAACAGATGGCAATAAAGGATGTCCTATGTAGATGCCTTCACCTGAATTGATCTTTCACATAAACGATGACTGACTTTCCTCTTTTCATGTCTCCAACAGGTTTAATAGTATACCTGGGAATGATGGTGGGTGCATTTGTCTGGGGTGGACTGGCAGACAAGCTGGGCAGGAAGAAATGTCTCCTCTTCTCATTGATTATCAATGCTGCCTTTTCCTTTGTGTCCTCCTTCGTCCAGGGCTATGGACTCTTCCTTTTCTGCCGCCTTATTTCTGGATTTGGGTAAGTGTGTGAATGGATGTTTTAAGCACTAAAACCCACATTATTTAACTTGGTTAAGGGATTTATGTATTATGAAAACATAAATACAGATATGGTATTTGCCAGCAATATCATGTGCCCATTTGGTATTGATATTTATTCTGGTATTAAAATAAGAACTGCACTTAAGCCTCGTACACACGATCGGGTTGTTTTCAGACAAAGCGCCAGACTTTTGTCTGAAGGGCGTGTGGCGGGGAACTTGTCTTGCATACAAATGGCACACAATTGTCGGCCAACAATCACGAACGTAGTGACGTACTACGTGGAATTTAAGCTCTTGAGCGCCACCCTCTGGGCATCTTCTGCTAATGTCGTGTTTTCTGAGCATTGATCCTGAGCATGCGTGTTTTACTTTGGACTTTTGTGTGACGGACTTGTGTACAGATGATAGGAAAAACTGACAACATGCCATTGTCCGCTGAAAATTTACTAGCTTGCTAACCAAAATTTGTTGGCCGAAAGTTGGACAACAATTGTCTGATGGAGCGTACTAATGGTCGGATTTTAGGCAAAGTGCGGCCAAGACTCACTGATGCTTATGGTGATCACAGGTTAGTCAGTGTAGTCCAATCTAATAGAAGAGCTTCGAGAGCTCATATTGCTGAAAAAGTTAATGTTGGTTCAGAAGGCTTTTGTTCACAGAAAATAGGTACAGGACCTAACTCAACCACCACCCCACCCCCCCCCCCCCTTGCACACACCCTCTCCAAACCGATTGAAATTGTGGGTGTGGTCAAATTTCACTAACAGGGAGGGTCTTAAAGGGGCAGGATGTGGGAAGACTATCTCCCTTGCCCCAATCCTGCACTCAATGGGAGCCTCTCCAGAGATCAGATCAATGGGAGCCATTGGGAAACAAACTGTCATTTGTAAACAAAGAACTAGGACCTCTGTGTTTACAGGGAGCAAAGTTGCCGACCGCCGTGCGCCGATATACGTCGGTGCAATGACAGCAGTGGGAAAATGGGCGTACCTGTACGTCCCGTTTAAGAGCAGCGTACAGCGTGACCATGCCCGCCGGTCTCCTGGCGATCGTGTCATGGAGCCTCAAAACAGGGGAGTGCCGATGTAAACAAGGCATTTCCCGGTTCTGGCTTGTGTCATGACAGAGATCACTGCTCCCTGCCATCGAGAGCAGTGATCGCTGTCATGTGACTTGAAGCCCATCCCCCCCACAGTTAGAATCACTCCTTAGGACACACTTAACCCCTTTATCTCCCCCCCTAGTGGATAACCCCTTCACTGCCACAGTAATCAGGGCATTTTTATAGCACGGATCGCTGTATAAATGACAATAGTCCCAAAATAGTGTGCATCCTCCATAATGTCGCAGTCCTCATAAAAATCGCAGATCACCGCCATTACTAATTTAAAAAAATTTATAATAAAAATGCCATAAAACTATCCCCTATTTTGCAGACGCTATAACTTTTGCGCAAACCAATCAATATACGCTTATTGCAATTTTTTTTTAACTAAAATATGTAGAAGAATACATATCGGCCTAAACTGAGGAAAAAGAATGTTTTTTTGTATATTTTTGGGGGATATTTATTATAGAAAAAAGTAAAAAATATTGCGTTTTAATCAAAATTTACGCTCTTTTTTTGTTTATAGCGCAAAAAATTTAAAACGCAGAGGTGATCAAATACCACCAAAAGAAAAGCTCTATTTGTGGGAAAAAAAGGACGTCAATTTTGTTTGGGTGAAACGTTGCACAGCCGCGCAATTGTCAGTTAAAGCGACGCAGTGCCGAATCGCAAAAAGTGCTCTGGTCAGGAAGGGGGTAAAATCTTTCGGGCTGAAGCGGTTAATTGGTGAGCCTGGTTAGGATGCGACTTACAACATCGGCTTCCCCAGACACAGTGAAAAGAATTGATGTTATTCCTCACACTGTGTGATGCTAGAAAGTGGAAGCGACGAGGATTTTGTCACTTTCGGTTTCAGTCTCATGTAAACAAGTCGTTAACAGTTTGTGAAAGCATTTGAGCAACCTGACTTCAAGTGTAAAAAATAAATAAATAATAAAAACAAAAACGGATCCCTCCCCACCAGTGACAATATATACTGCAGCAGCCAGCATCAATAGATCCTCCAGCACACCCCACACCCCTTGCTTTTACATACATTCAGTGCTGGAAGTGCCTAACAGTGTTGGTCATCTTATTTACAAATTACTTCTCCCAAAAAGTAAGCAAGGGGCGCATTTATTATTATTGTTATATATCGTGTAACCAAGGGGCTGCTCTATTATTACTCTAACCAAGGGGCAGATCTGTTATAGCGTGTAAGCAAGGGGCGGGTCTATTATTATTATATTGAGTAAGGGGCGGATGTCTACAGAAGAGGGCGAATGTTAAATTAATGGGCAGAGCTCGATATATAACAATAATAATAAATGCGCCCCTTGGTTACAGTAATACTAGACCCGCCCCTTAGTTACACGATAGACGCCCCTTGCAGAGTAGCACGAGCATCAGGAGCGCGCGGCATCGCCTCGTACAATTACATGTTAACTGCGCCTGCGCGGTGTAGAGTTCACTCAGAGCTGTTTAGGTTCGTCAATTTTCGTAAGCTCCGTAGTCCTTCGTACTGCACAAGCGCTGCGCCTGCGCAGTACAGGGGGTCCTTATCTGGCGGGGGAACTTTTTCGGCAGGACACCAGAATTACATTTCTGCCATCTAGTGGCGGTAGATGTAATTGCGGTAAACGCCGCCCAAGTAATGGGAACTGCGTTACCATGAGGGTAAAAGTAATCAGTTTGATTACTCGTTACCCTCTAAAGTAACTCCGTTTATTTTAACTCAGTTACTTACATCACTGATGCCTAAACTGCGTTCACCCATGTTCCTACTAGAAAAAAGCCCTACTGGTTCTGAAAGGACTCAGAACACACAGTGCATCGCAGTTTGTTGTGTATGGGACTTCATACTAGACATGTGCTCTGCCGAAAAATTGGTTAGTTTTGGTTTCATAAAGAATTTTTTTTCGTTTTTCGGGTCATTCGTTATGATCGCAATTCGTAAATTCGTAAATTTTGAAAATTCGAAAAATTCGTAAATTAGAAAATCCAAAAATAGGAAAGAAAATCAGAAAATTTGAAAGAATAACTAACTAATAATAACTACCGTATATACTCGAGGATAAGCCGAGTTTTTCAGCACATTTTTTTGTGCTGAAAGTGCCCCCCTCGGCTTATACTCGAGTCAAGCACTTTTCTGCAGAATAAAAAAAAATATTTCCGACCTGACTTTGCGGCCCTTTATCTTGGGTCCACTTAGTGCTAGGAACCCACAATTTGGTGTGCAAACCCAGTGGAACCACTACACTACAACATATACAAATTTGCAGAGATACGGGGCCGCAAAGTCGGTTCGGAAAATGTCATTCTCTGCTGCAGAAAAGTGCTTGACATTTTCTGACCCGAATTTGGGGCCTCGTATCTCGGGGCCACCTGGTGCTATGAATCCAGATACAGGGCCCCAAAATCGGTCAACTGTGTCCATCTGCAGCAATGTCATTTCGGGACCCTTTGGGTTCAGAGACCCCAAATTGGCTGCAGCTAGGGGCATCTAGAAACCCTTAACTACCAAGTTTGAAGTTCAGGGGACCTATGGCTGCAAATGGGCACAGTGAGGCTGCAAATGGGCATTGTTGACCCTCTTTTCCACTTACAGTAGCTGCGCATTTCTCACCCTAGGCTTATACTCGAGTCAATACGTTTTCCCATTTTTTTGTGGTAAAATTAGGTGCCTCGGCGTATATTCGGGTCGGCTTATACTCGAGTATATACGGTAACTATTAAATTATAATTCACTTACAGGCAAATTTGGCTGTTGGTGAACGTAATGAATACGAATTTATGTGAAGTTATGAATTGTCTGAAAAAATGAATGCTGCATCTAAACAAATGGAATGGAACAAATGAATAATAAATAATAATAATAAAAAAAGTTTTTATTATTATTATTGTTAATTATTATTAATAATTCATTATGTTCCATTTGATTAGATATGCCATTCGCTATTTCGGATAATTTGTAACTTTGGATAAATTCATATTCGTTACGTTTGGCTACGTTAGCCAAATTTGAAAGGAAATTCCAATACCTATAACTTAATAGATAGTAATAGTTAAGTTATTATTAGTTGGTTATTATTTCAGATTTTAGTTTTTTTTGGATTTACGAACTTCCAAACTTTTTAATTTACGAATTTTCAAATTTGTTCGTTAATTCGGATATTTACGAATTAACTAATTACCTGTCCCAGGGTCCTGCGATGCAGGGAACGAAGCCCCGCTCATTCCCCGCTCCGCGGAGCCGGCATTCATACTGTGGGCACCTGGCTGTGAAGCGCAAGCGGCGCCGCGTGCCGTGATTGGCCGTGCAGTCATCTGGGACCTGTCACGTGTCCCAGATGACTGACAGGAGGGAGGGGGCAGAGCTGAGCCCTTCCTGTGCCGAGGGGAAGTGATGTCACTTAGCCCGGGCACTGAAGGAGGCAGACTACGAGGGACCCCCCTAGCAACAGGCATTTAGAGGTGAGTTAAAAAAAAAAAATTCCAAATGTCCAAAATCTTTTTTTTGGGGGACGGATGGACACCACTTTAAGTTTTGGTATGTATCTTTTATACTGACTTTTGTTACAGTGATGTTATTAATTCTTAGAAAATGGATACATTGAATATTGGTCCCTATAATGTGTGTACATGGCTAGTACCCTTTAGAGAGGCACAGTCCCACATAGTTTACTAGGCAATCTAACAGGAGTACATTGAAACCTAACCAGATGTAATAACAGTTACATATACCTACACAATACTCTGCAAAAAAAAAAAAATATATATATATATATATATATATATATATATATATATATATATATATATATATATATATATATATATATAAAAATACATATCAGTAAATTATTACAGAATAGAGGAAATATGTTCCTACTGAATTATTATTATACAGGATTTGTTGGGTGTCTTCATGTGTGTTGGGGACAGGTAGCAACTATGATCTACTATGTGTTTTACATTTCCAGTGATGTATCTCGTATTTCATTTTGCACATTTTTTTTAACTTTTTTAAGTTAGTATTTGTTACATGCCCGTTTATGATGCACTTTTATTACACAGTATTGGAGGGTCCCTTCCCATTGTCTTTGCCTATTTCTCTGAATTTCTGGCTCGTGAGAAGAGGGGGGAGCACTTAAGCTGGCTTTGCATGTTTTGGATGATCGGAGCGATCTATGCATCGGCAATGGCTTGGAGCATTATCCCACACTATGGTAAGTGGACAAGTGAAGGATGTCAAGGATTGAAGGGGGCGGATGCATACTTCTTAGATCTAGTAACTGTACATAACGCCTCTAACTACTGATGTCTCTGTTTCAAATAAGCAATTATTTTACATGTTTTACAGATATATAGATAAGGAAAAGGATTCAGCCATGACTAGCTAGGAGTTGGGTAGATCTGCTGAAGCAAAGTGGCCATTTTTGTACAACCACCCATTCCTGCAAACATAACCAAACTATGCATATCAGACTTCCACCCTTCCCTAGGAATTGATTAGCCATACTTCCATCCTTGTTGTTATATAAAAAAACACTGAAGCATACAAGAATGAGGCAAAACCCACCATAGGAGTCATTCTCAATCAGGATTTCTTGGAACACTAGGGTTTCCCCAGATGTTGCTAGGGGTTCCTTATATTGAGGCTGTTTGACCTCCTATTTAATGCTATCTGCTTAGTTTTGTGGCCAACACCACTTGGCAAAGCCAGCTGCATTACATCAATTATCTTTCTAACTGCCTGTAAATTTTGCATTCTGACCTCCATGGTTGAGGGGGAATACTTCTTCCCACTTGTGGGTAGGTGCAGCAGGGGCGGCGGTAGTAAAGACATAGAGTCTGGTTGCAGATAAACTCAGCGGGTGAAGATGCACCAACGGCATCTGTCATCAGAGGATGGAATGCGGCCTGACCGGTCTGGTCCCAAAGGGGAGGCTACAGGACAGTATTGCGAGTCCCTACTTGTCTGGAACCTTTCCTTGCCGCTATCACTCATCCCTGACAGACAGGTGCTCTTTCCCTACTCTAGCCACTTCGCAAAAATGCATGCCAAACTCAGGGGCCAGGGTCCTAAAAAAAACTCTGCCACACCCTAGAAGGCTTTCAGAGTCACATATGCAGCCAGCATCCAATTGGATCGCTGCCCCAGTGACTCAGGAAACCATAGAGGAACCATGTTCCCCTCCCTCTGCATTGTCGCTGCGGGAGCAGACTGCCTACGCACTCACCACCAATGTAAGGGGTATTTTCCCATTGAACCCCAATGAATTTTAGCAGAGGTTCCCGAAAACCTGAAAATTATTTTAAGGGTTATCCTGGGGTAAAAAGGTTGAGAGATGCTGACCCAGAGCAACAAGAGAGACAACTTGAAAAAAATAAACAGTTTTACCCATTCCTTTCTTTATCCAAACTATAACAAAAAGTTTGAAGCTAGAGGTCTGTTTTGTTGGATGGCACTGTCTGCATTCATTGTTATCTGACAATTGACAGATAACCTGGCTTGAAAAATTGAAAGATGTATTTTTTAAAGTTAGAAATCATTTATCATAAAATTAAGATTATTCTTCATGCCTGGGCCTTCTGGCACCTACCCATTGGCATGGGCCAATATAAATGGGAGAGGTTCCCCAAGCTGGTTTTAGAAAATCTACCAATAAATGGGAAACAGTGGATTCATTATGTTGTTGTCTTGACTTTACCAGCAAGGGAGATGTAACCTGGTGCCAACTTACTGTGAGCATCTCATTTAGAGGGAGCACTAGGACTACTCCCAAACTGGGAAGGTAAGATTGGTGGCATCCTTCATCTTGAGGAACGCCAGGACACTGATCTCTGCTAGGCACAGGTCTCAAACTTTAAGCAATGTGTTGTCATCACGCTGTATGACGAAATGTTCTACCACTATCCATCAGTAAAGTTATTACCCTGGACCTTGCATTCCTGTACCAATGGCAGTCTACTCCTAGGCATTCGCTTCTGCTCAGGGATGAATAAGGACAGGTATATAAACAGGTATAATAGGCTGGATAGAGGACACAGGTTCAAAATAGACCAGGCTGAGCCTGGCCCTGAGTGTTCCGGAAGTGGATGTGTTAGTATTCCACCCTTACAAGCAGGGGAACCCTGGGCAGCCCATGCAAAGAATCACTCTATATGCCACAAGGATGGCCCAAGCCAAGTAAAAACTAGTTAGCCTATCACTACACCAGGCCACGCTACACAACAATGCCACCATTTGGCTTCTTAAAATGTATGTAAACCCAACAATGTATATTTTTTTTCTGAATCTTTTCCAAAGTTTATTGCCTGGGGACTCCTTGAGTTGGCTCTGCCTTCAGCAAACCTGATAGGTAGCCCAATGGCAAACTGAAGGAGTGTGCATGGCTGGCTGACAGCATTGCTGCTAATTGCAAAAATATAAATTTGCTTTAAAAACTGTATACAGTGAGGCAAATACCAAACATAATGAAAAACTGATTTTGTGATATTAAACCCTCAGACTTTTAAGTGCATTCAGCAGCTGACTTAATCACATACTGATTATGCAGCTTCTTCATTTTATATTCCTTGTCTATGTTGCAGTTTAAGCTGCTGCAATGACCGCTGCCCCAGGTTTCGTGTTTCAGGAGGGTGGCTCCTTTCTTTTGCAGTGTTATTTGGAGCCATTCTTGCATGCAGGGACTAGAGTTGTGTCTCCTTGAATAGAAACACACTGCCCCATAGCCTAGTATGACAAGGCACTTCCCTGCTTCTCCCACCTCTTCTCCCCTTCCTTCACCAAGCTAAAAGACTGACTGGAGACTGTACTGTCGACTGTTAACTCTTTCCTGCGAAGACTGGAGGTTCAAAGAAGAAACGCTGAGAGAGCAGAAGCCAGTTGCACTGAACATTGTAAACTGCAACAGGTGTAAACTGTTAACAAATAGTTTACTGGAAATCGTTTTATTTATTGTGCTCAATGTGTTAACCCCTGAGGGTTTAAAGCTTGATTTCAGGAATTCAGGAACTTTGCAAAAAGTGAAGGCACACTATTAATTCCAGTTCGGTGTATGTCACCCCCGGGACTTATCTCTATTACTTATGTGATGGGTTTATTGCACTCCTTGATGACACACTCCAGCTGTGAGAGGTGACAAGCACACACAGCAGCTATGCCCTCTCCTCCCCTCTGCAATGGGCAATTCACAGAAGCCTTTGCATTTTGTGAATGAATTTACATAATACACAGGCTTCTGTGAATGGGCAGTGACTCTGCTTGTAAAGGAACTGAGACCACAGTGAATCGCGTGGGAGTTCTTTCTGGAGCACAATAAACCTGCCTGTGAATAACACTGATAAGTCTATGATGAGGCAGGCACCTCATTGAACTGACTGGTATGCCTGCAGTTTTTACAAAGTAACTAAATTCATGGAATTTAGCTTTAATACTACTTTAGGTAACCATACAATTGATGCTATACATGTACTATATCTTTTATCTTCTTTTTTATTTTTTTTAGGATGGGGATTCAGTATGGGAACTCACTACCACTTCCACAGCTGGAGAGTGTTTGTGATTATATGTGTCCTGCCCTGCTTAGCCTCTATTATTGCCCTAAAGTTCATGCCGGAAAGCCCTCGCTTCTTACTGGAGGTAATGTTGTTGTTTTTTTGGCTTTATCCTTGAACTATACCAAATTGTAATGCGGTGAGACTCATTTTATAAAATAACTCTTTACTTCATCATAAAGTATATTTTTAGTGTTAGATATTATAATCTAGAGTAGATAATAGTAAGGTCTGAAGTAGGTTGTAAATAAATTATAGTTTTCCAAAGTGTATGTAAAGGAGGTATTTTAAACCATGCAGCATACCATTTTTCATAGCAACTCTTTTTTTTATTTTTTATTTTTTTTTAAGCTGAACCTCAGGAATTTATCCATTTTCTAAAATGTTCTGAGTTACTATGGTTTAAGTCCTTCAAGGTGCATGCCACCTCATGGATGTATCTCTTTAATTTACAATTTACATTGTTACTGAGGGCTGGGAGTACAGCTATCGCCATACTTCCAGCGCTCTGATGCTGAACCTTCTGGTCTCTGCTCCTGCAGCTGTAGAAGTGCATGTAGTGGTCCGCCCCCGCTCCTCCTTCTGCTCAATCACAGATTGTATTATGCAAACCCATTCACAAAATACAAAGCTTTCTATGAATGGAAAGCAGAGGGGAGGGGTGGGTGGTCAGAGTGTGAGAACGTGGAGTCTTTCCTGTGAGAGCATTGGGTGTATAGTGATATCTGTACTCCTGGTACTCTATAAAACTGCCAATTTTAAATTAAAGAGAAAATAACATGAGGTGGTATGTACCCTGTTGGACTTAACCCATAGTAGGCCAGCATATTTTAGGAAGTGGATGAATTCCTGAAGTTCACCTTTATTAAGTCAGGTCAAAGACAGCAAAAAAAAAAATGAAAATGCCTATTCATACCCAGTACATCAAGAATGCTGGGTATGAATATGGTTTAACAGATCTGAAACACAAATACATAATGACTGCAAATAGAAAGGAGAGTGGCAGTTATACCACTTAGGTATCATAATTGCCAGACCAACACCATGTAGGTGCGACCAGCTTTCATAACTGCCACTGTCATAACTGCCACTCTTTCTTCTAGTGTTCATTCAAAGAGAGAGTCAGACATTTTTACAAGTGTACAGAGCCTAAAGTAGAACAAAAAGGCAAAACTTTTTTTTCCATTTTGGATAGAGTAAAGCTGGGTATACATTGATGGGTTGAACCAAATAAAAAAACAATCCCCACGTCAATGCAAACGATGTGTGATGCAGGGATCTCTTCTGCCGCGCTGTTGTATTCTGACAGCCGGACTCCCCCATCGCCAGAATACACAGATCTGTGCTGGCAGCCATTGGCCACAAGGGATTGAATTGTGGCTTTCCAGCATTACTGTTCGATGCAGAAGCAGAACAGACAGCAATACACACAGACTGAAAGTAGGCCAGTTCCTGCTGAACCAGCCAATTTTCAGTCCATGTATACCCTACTATAGGGAGGGTTCTAATAATTTTTTGCCATCTATATCTCATTGGAGAGGTTTTTCCACCACTTCCCATATCCACAACTAGAAATGAGCCCCGAAGGCTTATATGCAAGTAATTTGCCACATGGGAACAAATATATGAATTTTGATTTTAAAAACTATTGTTTTTAAAGGAGAAGTGATTTTAATAATGCTAAAAGTGAAACAATAAAAATTAAAATGTCCTTTAAATATAGTGACCTGGGGGTCCCCTTAGTCTGCATGTAAAATGATGTATCTGTACATGTATAGAACCTACTGCAGCAAAAATTACATAAGGGGAAAGAAATGAGTCAAATGACATTTGAATTAACTCGCAGTTGCAATTGCCGGGACCCAGCTATTTAAAATAAATAAAAAAGCCCAAGCCAAAAAAATATAAAATAAAAATTAGCAATCTGAACTATACCAGGCCACATGCCCTTAACATGGGGGGGGTGGGTAATTTGGGGCAGAGGGGGCTCATGTTAATGGGGACAAAGGCCTCTTCCCCACAACCCTGGGCTGTGGTTGTGGGGGTCTGTGGGTGGGGGACTTATTGAAATCTGGAAGCCCCCAGCCCCCCCCCATATGTGAATGGGTATGTAGTACAGTGTACCCCTACTTCACCAAAAATAAAAACATTAGACAGGTTTTTGACAATTCTTTTATTAAGAAAATTAAAAAAAAAAAAAACAATGTCCCCCGATGTAGATCCAATGCCCGCCACCACCGACTGGGCAACCGGAAAAAAAAAAAACGCTTTGCCATCAATGAAGGCTACCGCCTACTGTAGGCTCCACCATTTGACATTACTTATAAAAGCAAAGGGCGGAGCCACCTGGCAACGTCACCTCGCCACCGACTGGCTTCCCTGCTGATGACTCATCTGTTGTTAAGGACATGGTTGCCGGCTTCCCGTCCCCACTTCTTGACAACATATTGACGGTGCATTCAGTGAACAGCCCGCCAAATGCACAGGCAAAGTTTAGGCCAAACTTTTGCTTGGCCCAAACCATTTTCCCAACACTATCCAGAACCTGAAATCAAAGGAAATTCCTCCAAAGTGATCCGAAGGTAAATCCCTGGTAGTCACTAGAACTACTGTCCCCATTGGAAGATTTCCCATTTATTCCTGTTCTGGTGATTTGGGATTTTCTTTTACTTTTATTTTCAGTGATAATGGTCACCAAGACAATTAGGCCCCTTTCACACTGGGGCGTTTTTCAGGCGTTTTTCAGGCGCTTTAGCGTTAAAAAAAGCGCCTGTAAAACGCTTGAAAGAAGCCTCATCTGCAATTCCAATGTGAAAACTCAAGTGCTTTAGGAGCCCTTTCACACTGCCAGCGCCCGAAAAAAACGCTCGTAAAGCGCCGCTTAAACTAGCGGCGCTTTACCAGCGCTTTTCGAGCGCTAGTGGGGCGCTTTTAACCCCTGCTAGTGGCCAAAAAAGGGTTAAAAGAGCCCACAAAGCGCTGCTGCTACAAGCGCTTTTCTGGCGTTTTTCAGGCGTTTTTTCAGGCGCTTCCCATTGATTTCAATGGGAAGAGGCGCTTTAGGAGTGGTGTATTCACCGCTCCAAAAGCGCTGCAAAGAAGCTGCTTGCAGGACTTTTTCTGACGCCCTGCCAGCGCAACGCCTCAGTGTGAAAGCACTCGGGCTTTCACATTGGGATTGCAGTTGCAGCTTCTTTCAGGCGCTTTACAGGCGCTTATTTTAACGCTAAAGCGCCTGAAAATTGCCATAGTGAGAAAGGGGTCTCAGTGTGAAAGCACTCGGGCTTTCACATTGGGATTGCAGTTGCGGCTTCTTTCAGGCGCTTTTTTTAACGCTAAAGCGCCTGAAAAACGCCTGAAATATGCCCCAGTGTGAAAGGGGTCTTAGGCCCCTTTCACACTGGGGCGTTTTTCATGCGGTGCAGCGCTAAAAATAGCGCCTGTTCACCGCATGAAAAAATCCTGCCCCATTCACTCCAGTGTGAAAGCCGGCGGGCTTTCACACTGGAGCGGTGCGCTAGCAGGATGACAAAAAAAGTCCTGCTAGCAGCATCTTTGGAGCGGGATAGGAGCGGTGTGTTCACCGCTCCTATACCGCTCCTTCCCATTGATTACAATGGGAGACCGCGGTAAAACCGCGGCAATACCGCGGTTACCGCGGCAATACCGCGGCTACGGCGGCGCTCTGCGGGGGGTGTTTAACCCTTTTTCGGCCGCTCGCGGGGGGTAAAACCGCACTGCGAGCGGCCGAAAACCGCGGTGAAAACGACGGTAAAGCAGCGCTAAATATAGCGCTGCTTTACCGTCACCGCGGATCACCGCCCCAGTGTGAAAGGGGCCTTAGAGAGGGTGAATCTCTCTATTGAGGGCACCGACAGCAATGAAAACCTGACAGATTTTCTAATCTATCTCCACTCTATCTCAAAGTAAAAAATAAAGCCTCAGTTATTACAAAATGTAAAGAAAACCTGTAACTGTATTAATTTTCTTTGGGTTCTCGTACAGACAGGAAAACATGATGAAGCTTGGATGATACTGAAGAAGATTCATGACACTAATATGAGAGCTAAAGGAGAACCAGAAAAAGTTTTTACAGTAAGCATTTCATATTGACATGGAAATATCTTCAAATGCAAAAGTGTTTAAAGCAGGGGTGTCCAACCTGTGATCTGCAGGCTGCATGCGGCCCCAGAGAGTTTATCATCTGGATGGGGCCCATCTGGAGTGACACTGGGGATGCTGTACAAGTCACAAACTAGCCCAGCCCACACACGTCTGTAGGAACGCTGGGGATGCCATGTAAACATAGCAGCCATGGCAGCTTACATTGACAAGCCAGGAAAATGCACACCGGAAGGGTGTCGGGGGCTACCATATTTGTAATCCCCTTTAAGAAGCGGTGCTGCGGGCCGCGTTCTTCATGACTTTGACCGTGGGTCCCACGAACTCGATGTCCGCCGGGTGCCCACGATCGCGTCACGGAGAGGTAGAACGGGGAAATGCTTTTGTAAACAAAGCATTTCCCCGTTCTGCCTAGTGACAGGACAGAGATCACAGCTCTCAGTAATCGAGAGCAGTGATCGCTGTCATGTGTGTTGAAGCCCCTCCCCCCACCGTTAGAATTACTCCCTAGGACACACTTAACCCCTTGATTGCCCCTAGTGGTTAACCCCTTCACTGCCAGTGTCATTTACACAGTAATCAATGCATTTTTATAGCACTGATCGCTGTATAAATGACAGTGGTCCCAAAAATGTCCAATGTGTCCACCATAATGTCGCAGTCCTGTAAAAATCACAGATCGCCACCATTACTAATAAGAAAAATTAATAATAAAAATGCCATAAAACTATCCCCCTATTTTGTAGACGCTATAAATTTTGCGCAAACCAATCAATATACGCTTATTGCTTTTTTTACCAAAAATATGTAGAAGAATACATATCAGTCTAAACTGAGGAAAAAAATCTTTTTTTTTTTATATATTTTAGGGGGATATTTATTATAGCAAAACTAAAAAATATTGCTTTTTTTTCAAAATTGTCGCTCTTTTTTTTATAGCAAAAAAAAATTTGATTTGTTTTTTTTTCAAAATTGACGCTCCTTTTTTGTTTATAGCGCAAAAAATAAGAACTGCAGAGGTGATCAAATATCACTAAAAGAAAGCTCTATTTGTGGGAAAAAAAGGAAGTAAATTTTGTTTGGGAGCCACTTCGCACGCAATTGTCAGTTAAAGCGAAGCAGTGCCGAATCACACAAAAGTGCTCTGGTCAGGAAGGGGGTAAAATCTTCCAGGGCTGAATCGGTTAAAGTGGAACTCCAGCTATCACCTTTTAGGCAGTTACAGCAAACTGTTTTTTCCTTGTCGGATAAAGTTTTTTTTATATATGAATAAGAGCTGACCATTGACAGTGTTAAATGCTTTGTCTCAATCCCCTAACTGCCATTTTTTCTGCACAGCTTGGTCTATTGATGACTTAAAGACCCAGCCTTTTCCTGTACATCAGAGTTCTCAGTGTTCACCCCTTACATCAGGGTTCCCAGAGCATCCCTTATGTTAGAGTCCCCAGTGTTATCCCTTAAATCAGAGTCTGCAGAGTCCCCCCCCACCCCCCCCCCCCCCCAGTGTAAAATAACTCTGATGTAAAAGGGGAACTCTGTAGGCTCTGATGTAAAAGGGGAACTCTGTGGACTCTGATGGAAAAGGGGAACGCTGTGGACTCTGATGGAAAAGGGGAACGCTGTGGACTCTGATGGAAAAGGGGAACGCTGTGGACTCTGATGGAAAAGGGGAACGCTGTGGACTCTGATGGAAAGGGGGAAAGCTGTGGACTCTGATGGAAAAGGGGAACGCTGTGGACTCTGATGTAAAAGGGGAATGCTGTGGACTCTGATGTAAAGGGGAACGCTGTGGACTCTGATGTAAAAGGGGAATGCTGTGGACTCTGATGTAAAGGGGAACTCTGTGGACTCTGATGTAAAGGGGGAACTCTGTGGATTTTGATGTAAAGGGGGAACTCTGTGGACTCTGATGTAAAGGGGGAACTCTGTGGATTTTGATGTAAAGGGGGACTCTTGTGCTTCACTTCATTTAAGAAATGTTATTTAATTGCAAAGTGTATGCATCGTTTATATAAAAAATAATAACTGCTGTGCGCCACTAAAGTGTTTGGGTTTGACTTGAAGAAAAGGTGGCAACCCTAGCGATACCCCTCATTGGCTAATTTGAGTTATTAAAGATGTAAGCTTTTGGGGTAACGCCGATCTTTGTCAAGCTTTATATATTTCTGTGTAAAATAGCTATATTATAAATATGTGGGATTCAGAACTATTTTTCAGAAATGTATAAAGCCTGACGAAGGAATCTGAGTTACCCCGAAATCTTGCACCTTTAATAAGTTAAATTAGCCAATGAAGGGTATCCCCTAAACTCCCGACTGTCTGTACAGCCGGCTTTGCAAGATACAAGAAAGGCTTTGCTGGCTGCATTCTACATCCACATTCAATGCTTTCCTGCTGCTGGCAGTGAGGAGAAGTATTAAAAAGCTGCTTATGTGCCCCAGATTCGGTTTGTGTGATCAGCCCTGGAAATATCTAGGTGGATATAGCCGCAGACTTGGACACGTGATGGAAAAATCCATTTATCAAACTGTTCTCTGTATTTTCTTTACCAGGTCTCCAATATTATGACACCAAAACAACTAGACGAATTCATTGAAATTCAAAGTTCAACCGGGACGTGGTTCCAGCGCTGGTTCGTGAGGTTCACGACTCTTGTGAAACAAGTATGTTGCTAGCTATTAGTTAATTTTGTTTCTTTTTATAATGCATTCTTTGGCAAAACATTGGCATGCAATGTATCTAAAACTAAACCACCTATGGAGTCCCACCTTAGAGGGCAACTCCACTTTCGTGGGGGAAAAAAAAAAAAAGCAAATAAAAAAAATAATATAGCATATACAATTGCAACAAAAGTCATATTGTAATTTTATGTTATTAAAAATAACCTTTCATTTTTAATCTGCAGCCACTGTAATTTTCTGTAAAATGCAATATGGGAACCAGGAGGTGTTCTGTACACAGATGGTGTACAGAATGTCCCCACAGAAATGTCATTTTTTGCTTGTGTGATTGGCTCATTGATTTTCCCAGAAGTCTGCACTAAGATACAAGTCAGATTTTGGACATCCCCTGCAACAAAAATGTAATTTTTAGTGGGAAATCACACCTAAAGGGATGCAGACCCTGCCACTTTCTTCATTAGAACCCTGCAAGTGCAGCAGCTGATTGATAATTATATAATCGCTGCCATTTACATTTTGCACTTGGACACAGACAGACAAACAGCTATTTCTTCAGAATAACAAGCGGTAGGAATCTGTAATGAGGTTTGTTGAAATCCCTGCAATGTATAGTACATTGATCACCCAGAACGGTATGTTTTTTTTTCTCAACAAAAGTAGAGTTACTGTTTAATGAAGATTTCTATGGATATTTTATACATAGCTGTATTGGTCCAGCGTGGACCAATGTAACTATGAATATACCATACCCGGCCGATATCCCTGGAATCTGAAAATCACTGCAGTATACACCGCTACTCCAGTAATCTCCACTTGCTTCTGGGTCCCACACTGATTGGCTGCCCTGATTCATTCTGAACACAGGAGGTTGGTGCTTGGCTTGGGTGCCATTCAGAGAATGCTTTGCATTTTCTGAAAGAATGCAATGCATTCTCTGATTGGACAAGGTGTAGAGCGTGACGTCACTGTCCTGCCTCTCCACATCATCCAATCAGAGAGAGTTTTTTATTCATTCAAAAATTGCAACCATTCCCTAAATGGCGCCTGTGCCGAACGGCCGACCTCCTGCGTTGACAATGCAGCAGGGCAGCCACTCAGCACGAGACCCAGAAGTGGAGATCACTGGAGTAGCCACTGGAGGGTCAACTTGACCTTGTGCTTAGGGACATTGTCGTGCTGAAAAGTCCAAGAGCATCCCATGCACAGTTTTCTGCAGGAGAATAAAAATTGTCTGCTAGTATTTTGATAACATGCTGCATTCATCTTGCCATCAGTTTTCACAAGATTCCCTGTGTCTTTAGAGCTCACACGCCCAAAAACATCAGTGAGCCACCACCATGCTTCACAGTGGGGGGTAGCATTATTGTCGCTATAGGCCTTGTTTGCACCTCTCCAAACAGCACTTATAGTTGAGACCATAAAGCTCTATTTTGGTCTTGTCACTCCACATTACGGCTGTGAGGTGTGTCAAGGAGTTTCTAGGCTTTTTTTGTGGCATTGGTGCAGTAATGGCTTCTTTCTGGCAACTCAACCATGCAGCTCATTTTTGTTCAAGTATTGTGCTCCTTGAAACAACCGCATCATCTTTTTCCAGAGTAGCCTGTATTTCTCCTCAGGTTACCTGTGGATTTTTCTTTGTATCCCGAACAATTATTCTGGCATTTGTGGCTGCAATCTTTCTTGGTCTACCTGACCTTGGCTTGTTATCAAGACATCCCCAAATTTTCCACTTCTAATAATAATTGATTAAACAGTACTGACTGGCATATTTAAGGTTTTGGATATCTTTACATATCCTTTTCCATTTTCATAAAGTTCCATTACCTTGTTATGCAGGTCTTTTGACAGTTATTTTTTTCCTCCCCATTGCTCAGTATCTAGCCTGCTCAGTGCATCCACGTGAGGGCTAACAAACTCATTGGCTAGTTATACACAGACTAATTGCAATCTTAAATGCCACAGATGTGGGAAAAACTAATTGCCATTTTAACCTGTTAGTGTCGCCTTGTATGTCTGTACCAAGGCCAAACAATCCAGGGGATATTAACTTTTGATCAGAGCCGTTTGACGATCTGTTATCATTATGATTAAAAAAGGGCCAAACAACTATGTGATAATAAATGGCTTCATATGATCCCTATCCTTAAATAAAAGACAGTTTTTTTGGCGTGATCAGTCATATTTTCAATATCAATGCCAAAATTTCACAAACTTTTGAGCACAGCTGTATGTGTAGAGTGGTTGTACAGAAGTCAATCTATCGATCAACTTCTTTACAACTGCCCTTTTGGATTTTTGCCGCTTGATCAGTGTCACCGGCTATAGCCAGCAGCGCTGATCAGTAGATTCTGACGGCAGGGAGGTCTCCCCACTATCAGAGTACAATAGCTCATCTGGG
This sequence comes from Lithobates sylvaticus, assembly GCA_028564925.1. Lineage (NCBI taxonomy): Eukaryota > Metazoa > Chordata > Amphibia > Anura > Ranidae > Lithobates > Lithobates sylvaticus. The sequence goes on from CM053029.1 coordinate 573,486,584, forward strand.
AGGATTCCATCATCCACATCAAATGTGTGAATGGGGGAATAGAGTAATTTATTTTCGTTCAACCCGCCGGTTGAATTTAAAAAAACAAAGACTCGTCTATGGCCAGCCTGAGCCCAACCAGCCCAAACTACCCTGAGCTAAGCTCCACATCAGCTTATATATGTAGCGCCATAACCCCTTGGGGCGGCTGTATTTTTCTGGGCTCACCCATTACCTCCTCCGCCTTGTAGCTCGTCGTTCTTGTCTAGGGGTTCCCAGGGTTGATACTCAGTAACTGCGGAGACCGACACTTGAATTCCCTTTTAGGATTTTTATTTGCTTAAAACGTTGAACAAAACACAATCTCTCAGTTGGGAATAGAGGGCAAGGGTATAGAAGCTCAGGCACTTTGGAACTGCTGACACTCAATAAATGTCTCTCTCTAGATGATCCAGGGAGTAGCCATTCGCAACTGGATAACTCAACTGTTGGATAAATCCTTGTTTGTAGATCTAGCAGCCAACAAGTGATTTTAGCTTTGCCACAGACTTGGTTGTGAAACTTTAAATTACCTAAAAGTCTCTCACAGGAACTTAATTGTAACTGAAGGATAAGATTAGGAACTTTTCTTACAGTACCAGTATCTTGCAGCCGGTCCGGCGATACCGTAAGAAATGTGGATTCAATTAGTGTCCATACAGCTCAGCTTCCAGGCTCTTACCGAGCAGCCAGCCTCGTGCGTGGCCCTCCTCCGAAGAGTCCTCCCCTGGTTGCATGTAGAGTTGCTGGGCCTCTCCAATCCTGAGATGGCACCGAAACACCTTAGAATCCTCCTTCCGTTACTGCGCCTCGAACTAGCCAGTTCCGAGGCTTGGAAACGGATGGATCCGCACCCCAGGCCATGAGGGCCCCTGGGGCTGGTCAGGAGGACCAGGACCATGGAGTCAGCAGACACTCCTGGGCCGGAATGGAACCCAGGCCATGACGGACCCCGGACCGGAACCCAGAACCACGTGACTTCAGCACCTTACGTACCCCCTCCCGGAATACACAGCGGGACAACGCGCCCACTGATTGTGTCCGAGAGGAGATTGGTACCCAATGCGTCCTACCAGACTGCATTCTAAGCTGGTCACAGGTGCTCGCCCACCTATGAGCAGGCAGAACTTCAATAGAGCCCAGCCAAACTGATGCCAAAGCATAACCTAGAATAATTAACCCCAAAACTCAACTACAGTTTTGAGCAAAAACTAAATTTACATACATAGCGCGTACTTTAAAAAAGTACCGGCGCTACATATAAAAGAAAGTATATGACATCATTCCCCTTCCTGGAAGGATTTCAGGAGGAAACCTTATTTAAAGGGTCAATCAAGTAACCCTGCTTACAGATCAATGTAACTATGTACAGAATATCAATATCTGGAATTCCTCTTTAACTGCAATAGATGACTTCCAAAGACGTACACCTGAGGCCTCCGTTTTAATTAAATATTATAATTTAGTTTTAAAGTATTCACCTGAGACCTATGGTTTAATTAAATATTAGAAATGAATTAGAATTAGGTTATTTTTGCTGTCTGTCACAGTCACGGGAAATGCTGTTTGCATTTGAAACAGAAAAGGCAAATTTTAAAATGGGGAAGCAGGGAACAGCCAAGCGAGGCCGGGATAAGCTTTGCTTGGCTGTTCGTAACAGTAAACCAGAAGCGATGACATTACTTCCAGTTTACTCGAAAACCATCGGCACCAATTTTTAAAAAGCATTCAAAAACTCAGATCTTGGTGTTTTGAATGCTTTTAAGTGCAGAGGAGGGATTTGAGGTCTTATAGACCCCAGATCTCTCCATAAAGAGTACCTGTCACTGCCTATTGCAGTCACAAAGGATATTTACATTCATTGTGACAGCAATAAAAGTGATCAAAAAAAAAAATAAATAAATAAAGCAACAGTGTAAAAATAAAAAAAATGAATTAATCATTTAAAAAAAATTATAATTAAAGTGCCCCCGTCCTCCAGTGCTCGTGGGACAACACACGTGTCAAGCTGGCAAATAGGGATGAGCTCCGGCGTGTTTCGCATGCTCCACGTGCAGAGCCCGCCAGGAAGTTGGCACAGCGCTGCGCTAATCACAGGCAGTGAGACATTGCCCCGATGTGCGGTTGCAGAGATCGGGCAATGTCTCACTGCCTGTGATTAGCGCAGCGCTGGGCCGACTTCCTGGCGGGCTCTGCACGTTGACCATGCGAACACGCCTGAGCTCATCCTTACTGATAAGAAAGCCGCAGCTATTCACTGTGAACGGCTGCAGCTTCCCCATCAGACCCTGAGACAAGAACGGTATACCGCGACTGGGGTGGGACAAATTTAGATGGGGGGGGGGGGGGTGCTTGATTTTAGTCTTGCTTAGGGCAGCACAAAACCAAAATACAAATTAAAAAAGATGGAGCGCTAGAAACGCAACTAGTGCGATATGGAAATAGTTCCAAGGTCCAGGTGTGCCAGTAGGCAAAGTTCATTAAGACCCCTTTCACACTGGGGCGTTTTTCAGGCGTTTTTCAGGCGCTTTAACGTTAAAAATGCACATTGTAAAGCGCCTGAAAGAAGCCTCAACTGCAATCCCAATGTGAAAGCCTGAGTGCTTTCACACTGAGACCCCTTTCACACTATGGTGTTTTTCAGGCGTTTTAGCGTTAAAATAAGCGCCTGCAAAGCGCCTGAAAGAAGCCTCAACTGCAATCCCAATGTGAATGCCCGAGTGCTTTCACACTGATGCGCTGCGCTGGCAGGGCGTCAAAAAAAGTCCTGCCAGTTCTTTGCAGCGCTTTTGGAGCGGTGAATACACCGCTCCTAAAGCGCCCCTTCCCATTGAAATCAACCTGAAAAGCGACAGCAAAACGCTTTTGGCAGCGGCGCTTTTAATCCTTTATTTGGCCACTAGCAGGGGTTAAAAGCGCTGGTAAAGCACCGCTAGTTTAAGTGGCACTTTACATGTGTTTTTCGGAAGCTGGCAGTGTGAAAGGGCTCTTAAAGCACTTGGGCTTTCACATTGGGATTGCTGATGAGGCTTCTTTCAAGTGATTTATAGTCGCTTTTTTAATGCTAAAGCGCCTGAAAAACGCTTGAAAAACGCCCCACTGTGAAAGGGGTCTAACTGTGTATGTGAATTCAGTTCATATATAAGATACCTAAATAAAAAGGTGAAAAACCGTGATCAAACAATTATTAAAATATGTCAATGCTACTATCTCCTAACAAAATGAAATACTTAATTTCAACATGAATTTATAAACACAAAAGAGATGCACAAACTATATCAACACAATATATTAAAAAAAAAAGTGTACAATAAATGGATCTGAAGTGAATAAATCACTAAAAAATTATTAAGTGATGGTGTGTAAACATCCCAAGTGAAAACTCAGAATAAAATGAGTAAAATGAAGTGTTCACATAAATATTTATATTAATGTGTCAAAAATGTCCAAACTGAAACAAAATAGCAAGGTGAAAAAACGCCTCTGACTCTCTGCAAAACTTGATCAGATGCTATAAATCTGGGAAGAAGATAGACATAAGCAGAGCCAGATGGCCTCTTACCAAATCTGATGGACCCCAGATTATAAGGGTCAAACTTGCCGTGTGCCAACCATACACTGTGATGATTTTTCAGCTGTTCCTCAGCAGATAATCACTCAGCAGTTCTCCCACAATAGAAACACAGAGAGGAGGTGATAATTCAACAAACTCGGCAACAGCAGCGATCAGCTGTGATGTTTCCACCTGGTCTGCTCAATGGTGATGACGGCTCTCTTCCGTAATAAATGGCAGGATGAATTTTCTAACTTGTCTTTTAATTCATACATGGACTCCTCCGATGAATGTTTTTAAATGATTTGTCGAAAAAGAAAGATGAAGAACTTCATGGTGCAGTAAATCAAGGTGTTTTATTCCAAAGATTTTCTCCTGCACAGCACAATTGTGCTGTCTATATTTCTGTGCACGAGCAAATCTTTGGAATAAAACACCTTGATTTACTGCACCATGAAGTTCTTCATCTTTCTTTTTCGACAAATCATTTAAAAACATTCATTGGAGGAGTCCATGTATGAATTAAAAGGACATTGAATTTTAACTGACATACTGCATTAAAGCGGGGTGACACTGTCTGTGATGTTTTTTTTTTTTTTTGTACAATGAGAACGATTAGGATATGTAAATTCATCACTCGCGTGTTCCGTTTTGTAAGCGAACTGCTGCCGGTTTTCGTCACCTAAAAACACTTATAAAAAATCTTGCTGCTGAGTGCCATCTTGTCTGTGGGCATGTGAAACCACACAGGCATTTCAGATGGCCCAGCATGCACCGCCGTTATTGCGCCGATCTCGCGCGTGCGCAGTAACGGAAAAGTGTAGCTCACGTTCGCCGAAGCCTCGCGAGATTTCGGCCACATCCGCCGAAATCTCGCAAGATTTTGTCAGGAGCCCTGTAAATCTCGTGAGATTTCGTCACGAGCCCCGTAAATCTCGCGAGATTTCGGGCAGATGTCCGCACTGACTCCTGGGATCAATGACACCAGATCCCAGGAGACAGTGCGGCATAACGAGGATCGACGAACAGACCCCGCCCACCGCCGAAGAGACAGAGCAGATCTCGCAAGATTTCGGGCGGATGTCCGCACTGACTACTGGGATCAATGACACCAGATCCCAGGAGACAGTGCGGCATGACGAGGATCGACGCACAGACCCCGCCCACCGCCGAAGAGACAGAGCAGCAATTACAAGGTAAGTGAAAAAAAAAAAACACTTCATTTAGTACTCTTTGCCTGATTTGGAAGGCAAAGAGATTTACTAAATGAAGTGTGTGCAGAACCGCTTTAAGAGTGGCGCCGCTCCTCTCTCTCTCTCTCACCCAAAACCAAAATACACCACTACATGTACTTTTGAATACTACTAGGCAATTTTTTTCTCCAGGTTGGATGTTCTTCATTTATTTAAAGCGGTGTTCCTTCCAAAAATAGAACTTCCGCTTTAAGGGAAGGTGACCCCCTGACATGCCACATTTGCCATGTAATTTTTTTTTGGGGGGGGGGGAGCGGATACCCTCTTTTTAGAGGGTTCCAGCTCCCACTTCATGCGCAGTGCGTTCCCAGCTGTGAAGCCACAGCCGGGCACCCACAGTGACAATGCCGGCGCCGCAGAGAGGAGGGGGAGACGAGTGGTGCTTCGTTCCCCCGCATCGCTGGACCCTGGGACAGGAAAGTTTCTGATTATTAAAAGTCAGCAGCTGCAGTATTTGTAGCTGCTGACTTTTATTTATTTTTTATGCGGAACTCCTCTTTAAGTATAGAGTGAATCAAGGAAATACAGCATTATGGTCAGTTGGTCACTAGATGGCGTGGATGATCATAGTGAATCAGTATTATGATCAGCTCCATCTAGTGGCCATAATGTTTCTGATTCACGGTCTTCTTATGAATGAAGAACATGCGACCCAGAGAGAAAATAGTCTGGCAACCTTTGATTTTGCTGGCATTTGCCCAGAACAAATGTATTATATGCACTTTCTCAGGAAAATTTCTCTGCAATTTGTTTTATAAATACACGCCTAAGTGTTTCAATATACACACGGTGAACATGCTATCTGACAGCCCATGCTATATATTAATATTGGTTGCCTCACTTTACTTTAGGTGTGGGAAAACATGCTGTACTGCTTTACTGGACAGTATAGGAAGAACACTATATTCCTGGGTATAGTTTGGTTCAGCATGTCATTAAGGTATGTATTATTACTTCTATACTATTTTATTGTTGTATAGTCATGTCTTATGTGGAGTATTACATCTCCTCTATTGTCCACTGCAGCTATTATGGGCTCACCGTCTGGTTTCCAGACACAATCCGCTACCTACAGGAAGAAGACTATGCAGGCAGAGTCAAAAAATTTGAAGACGAACATGTGCGGAATTTTGTGTTCAATTTCACGTTGGAAAACCAAATACATAAAGACGGGACCTACTACAATGATAAGTAAGTTATTCTAAACCCTGAGGATACTGAAGATGATAAGACTGAGGGGCTTATGCAGGTGCGTTGCTAGGCCTACAAAGGATCTGGGGCTAGAGCCCATAGCAGCGAAGTAAAGAAAGTCATACGCTTGGGCGGGCATACACATATATATAATATAATGTGTGTGTGTGTGTGTGTGTGTGTGTGTGTGCATATATATATATATATATATATATATATAAAAATATTGTTACATATCTGAGTGTGGAGCCCCACTTACATCAGAGCCCCCCCTTACATCAGGATCCCCAGAGAGCCCCCCCTTACATCAGGGTCCCCAGAGAGCCCCCCCTTGCATCAGGGTCCCCAGAGAGCCCCCCCTTACATCAGGGTCCCCAGAGAACCCCTCCCTTACATCAGGGTCCCCAGAGAGCCTCCCCCCTTACATTAGGGTCCCCAGAGAGCCCCCCCTTACATCAGGGTCCCCAGAGAGCCCCCCCCCCCCTTACATCAGGGTCCCCAGAGAGCCCCCTTACATCAGGGTCCCCAGAGAGCCCCCCTTACATCAGGGTCCCCAGAGAGTCCCCCCCTTACATCAGCGGGGGGGGGGGGGGGCGCGGTTCCCGACAATGATTAAATTGTCAGAACTGCTGAATATAGATAAGAACTTATGCCTGATAACATTAACTAGTAATGTTCCTCCCCCAGTCACCAGCTGAGCAGATGGAGCCCAGAGCCAACCCTAGGTAAGAGACTCCGGGCTATGGGCCCCAGATTCGGGGCTGTAGCCCCAGTAGCCACGCCCTTGCGACGCCACTGGGCTTATGTATAAAAAGTTAAAGGGCAACTCCACTGGGGGAAAAAAATAGCAAATAAAGAAAAAATAATATAGCACATATAATTGTCACAGTAATCATATTGTAGATGAATGTTATTAAAAATGACCTTTCCTTTTCAATCTGCAGCCACTGTCATTCTCTATAAATACAATATGGCTACCTGGAGGTGTTCTGTACACAGAGTGTGTACTGACCACTCCCCAGACACATCATTTCCTGCTTATGTGATTGGCTCACCAATTTTCCCAGAAGTCTGCCTAAGATACAAGTCTGATTTCAGGCATCCCCTGCAACAAAAATGTCATTTTTGGAAAGATACGTTCAATAGAAACACCTCTAAAGGGATGCAGGCCCAGCAGATTTCCTCATTAGTGCCCTGCAGCTGCACACCTGACAGTTAATTATGAAACCACTCCCATTAGACCCACTCAGTACAGAGACACAGACAAACACACAGGGATTTCTTCAGAATAACAAAAGGTAGGAATCTACAACAAAGGTTGGTATAATCCTTGTAATGTACATCGATCACCCAGAGGGGAATGTTTTTTTCTCAACAAAAGTGGAGTTACGCTTTAACTGCATGAATGCAACTCACATCTGCACAGCTCCTATGATCATAAGCGCCATCTAGTGGCCAAAATTCATTTTTTTCCCTGATTGAGGTACTTCAAAACTGATACTGCATTATGGCCACTAGATGGCGCTTATGATCACACCAAATAATCATATCACACAGAATGCAGCACGTTTTGTTAGAGCTGTGCTTATCTGGGTCACATTTATTCAACTAACTTTATCTACATACAAATCTTAGGCTTTAAAGCAGTAATAAACCCAAAACCAAAAATGCATTTGTTTTACTGGAGACTGCACTGTCCACTGTTAAAGCGGTATTAAAGTGGTTGCAAAGCCTTACAAACCACTTTGACCTATAGGTAGCCTAGATTAAGGCTTACCTGTAGGTCCAAGAAATATCTCCTAAACCTACACGGTTTAGGAGATATTTGCCAAAAGACAGGCACCGAAGTCTACGGCGCATGCGCTGTAGACAGCAGGGCGCAGGCGTACTGAGCTCGCTGCTGTCAGCGGCGATATGCCGCGAGACCCACCAAGAAGATGGAGGCTCCATACACAAGGGGACAGCAGTGACTTCGCTGGCTCCTGCGTCAGGTAAGTGACACATAATGGGCTACTATGCGATGCATTGTAGCCCATTATGCTTTACCTTTGCAGGGAAAGAAACCCATCAGGGTTTACTTCCTCTTTAAACCCAGAACCAAAATGGTAAAATACAGTATTGCAGCTTACCATGCATTAGATGTGGTGGCTGCATTAGTTTTCTTTTCAGGCTTTTTTTTCCCTTTGTTTTCACCTGGTGATCTGGTCAGTAGCACACCTCCTGTATTAGAGCACTCTAATAAGGATGAACAGAGACACCTTTGGACAGCAGCATTGTCAGTCTGGGGGAGGGGAAGGGAGTGTTAGATGTATCAGCAGAGGGGAAGGGAGTGTTAGATGTATCAGCAGAGGGGAAGGGAGTGTTAGATGTATCAGCAGAGGGGAAGGGAGTGTTAGATGTATCAGCAGAGGGGAAGGGAGTGTTAGATGTATCAGCAGAGGGGAAGGGAGTGTTAGATGTATTAGCAGAGGGGAAGGGAGTGTTAGATGTATTAGCAGAGGGGAAGGGAGTGTTAGATGTATTAGCAGAGGGGAAGGGAGTGTTAGATGTATCAGCAGAGGGGAAGGGAGTGTTAGATGTATCAGCAGAGGGGAAGGGAGTGTTAGATGTATTAGCAGAGGGGAAGGGAGTGTTAGATGTATCAGCAGAGAGGAAGGGAGTGTTAGATGTATTAGCAGAGGGGAAGGGAGTGTTAGATGTATCAGCAGAGGGGAAGGGAGTGTTAGATGTATCAGCAGAGGGGAAGGGAGTGTTAGATGTATCAGCAGAGGGGAAGGGAGTGTTAGATGTATCAGCAGAGGGGAAGGGAGTGTTAGATGTATTAGCAGAGGGGAAGGGAGTGTTAGATGTATTAGCAGAGGGGAAGGGAGTGTTAGATGTATTAGCACAGGGGAAGGGAGTGTTAGATGTATCAGCACAGGGGAAGGGAGTGTTAGATGTATCAGCACAGGGGAAGGGAGTGTTAGATGTATTAGCAGAAGGGAAGGGAGTGTTAGATGTATTAGCAGAGGGGAAGGGAGTGTTAGATGTATTAGCAGAGGGGAAGGGAGTGTTAGATGTATTAGCAGAGGGGAAGGGAGTGTTAGATGTATCAGCACAGGGGAAGGGAGTGTTAGATGTATCAGCACAGGGGAAGGGAGTGTTAGATGTATTAGCAGAGGGGAAGGGAGTGTTAGATGTATTAGCAGAAGGGAAGGGAGTGTTAGATGTATTAGCAGAGGGGAAGGGAGTGTTAGATGTATCAGCAGAGAGGAAGGGATTGTTAGATGTATTAGCAGAGGGGAAGGGAGTGTTAGATGTATTAGCAGAAGGGAAGGGAGTGTTAGATGTATTAGCAGAAGGGAAGGGAGTGTTAGATGTATCAGCAGAGGGGAAGGGAGTGTTAGATGTATTAGCAGAGGGGAAGGGAGTGTTAGATGTATCAGCAGAGGGGAAGGGAGTGTTAGATGTATCAGCAGAGGGGAAGGGAGTGTTAGATGTATCAGCAGAGGGGAAGGGAGTGTTAGATGTATCAGCAGAGGGGAAGGGAGTGTTAGATGTATTAGCAGAGGGGAAGGGAGTGTTAGATGTATCAGCAGAGTGGAAGGGAGTGTTAGATGTATTAGCAGAGGGGAAGGGAGTGTTAGATGTATCAGCAGAGGGGAAGGGAGTGTTAGATGTATCAGCAGAGGGGAAGGGAGTGTTAGATGTATTAGCAGAGGGGAAGGGAGTGTTAGATGTATTAGCAGAGGGGAAGGGAGTGTTAGATGTTAGATGTATTAGCACAGGGGAAGGGAGTGTTAGATGTATCAGCACAGGGGAAGGGAGTGTTAGATGTATCAGCACAGGGGAAGGGAGTGTTAGATGTATTAGCAGAAGGGAAGGGAGTGTTAGATGTATTAGCAGAGGGGAAGGGAGTGTTAGATGTATTAGCAGAGGGGAAGGGAGTGTTAGATGTATCAGCAGAGGGGAAGGGAGTGTTAGATGTATCAGCAGAGGGGAAGGGAGTGTTAGATGTATCAGCAGAGGGGAAGGGAGTGTTAGATGTATTAGCAGAGGGGAAGGGAGTGTTAGATGTATTAGCAGAGGGGAAGGGAGTGTTAGATGTATCAGCAGAGGGGAAGGGAGTGTTAGATGTATCAGCAGAGGGGAAGGGAGTGTTAGATGTATCAGCAGAGGGGAAGGGAGTGTTAGATGTATCAGCACAGGGGAAGGGAGTGTTAGATGTATTAGCAGAGGGGAAGGGAGTGTTAGATGTATTAGCAGAAGGGAAGGGAGTGTTAGATGTATTAGCAGAGGGGAAGGGAGTGTTAGATGTATCAGCAGAGAGGAAGGGATTGTTAGATGTATTAGCAGAGGGGAAGGGAGTGTTAGATGTATTAGCAGAAGGGAAGGGAGTGTTAGATGTATTAGCAGAAGGGAAGGGAGTGTTAGATGTATCAGCAGAGGGGAAGGGAGTGTTAGATGTATTAGCAGAGGGGAAGGGAGTGTTAGATGTATCAGCAGAGGGGAAGGGAGTGTTAGATGTATCAGCAGAGGGGAAGGGAGTGTTAGATGTATCAGCAGAGGGGAAGGGAGTGTTAGATGTATCAGCAGAGGGGAAGGGAGTGTTAGATGTATTAGCAGAGGGGAAGGGAGTGTTAGATGTATCAGCAGAGAGGAAGGGAGTGTTAGATGTATTAGCAGAGGGGAAGGGAGTGTTAGATGTATCAGCAGAGGGGAAGGGAGTGTTAGATGTATCAGCAGAGGGGAAGGGAGTGTTAGATGTATTAGCAGAGGGGAAGGGAGTGTTAGATGTATTAGCAGAGGGGAAGGGAGTGTTAGATGTATTAGCACAGGGGAAGGGAGTGTTAGATGTATCAGCACAGGGGAAGGGAGTGTTAGATGTATTAGCAGAAGGGAAGGGAGTGTTAGATGTATTAGCAGAGGGGAAGGGAGTGTTAGATGTATTAGCAGAGGGGAAGGGAGTGTTAGATGTATCAGCAGAGGGGAAGGGAGTGTTAGATGTATCAGCAGAGGGGAAGGGAGTGTTAGATGTATCAGCAGAGGGGAAGGGAGTGTTAGATGTATTAGCAGAGGGGAAGGGAGTGTTAGATGTATTAGCAGAGGGGAAGGGAGTGTTAGATGTATCAGCAGAGGGGAAGGGAGTGTTAGATGTATTAGCAGAAGGGAAGGGAGTGTTAGATGTATTAGCAGAAGGGAAGGGAGTGTTAGATGTATTAGCAGAGGGGAAGGGAGTGTTAGATGTATCAGCAGAGGGGAAGGGAGTGTTAGATGTATCAACAGAGGGGAAGGGAGTGTTAGATGTATCAGCAGAGGGGAAGGGAGTGTTAGATGTATCAGCAGAGGGGAAGGGAGTGTTAGATGTATCAGCAGAGGGGAAGGGAGTGTTAGATGTATCAGCAGAGGGGAAGGGAGTGTTAGATGTATCAGCAGAGGGGAAGGGAGTGTTAGATGTATCAGCAGAGAGGAAGGGAGTGTTAGATGTATTAGCAGATTTAGACACACTTAAAATTGAAGCCAAACTCCAGCTAACACTTAAACAGCAGCAACCATTTATGTTTCCTTTTGGGATAAAGGTTTTACATGCTAAATGAATGAAGCTGATAATTGTAGGCACCCCTGTCAGTGGTAAATGGTTTGTCACATCCCTCTTACTGCTGCATCTGCAGGACAGCTTGGTATATTGAAAAACAACAGACTTAGTGGCCAGATAACCAGGTGAAAATAAAGGCAAGAAAGCCTGAAAAAAAAGAAAAACGAATGCAGCCACCACATTTAAGAACTGGTAAGCTGCAATACAATAAATGTTTTCTTTTGGGGTCGACTACTTTAAAGTATATTTAAAGCCCAGAATTTTTGAAATGGTTCAAACCTGTCAAGTGGTTTTTAGCTGTCGGTGTCCCATTGCGGGGAATTACATTCACTTCCTGTTCAGTAGACACGATGGGAAATGGGAGGAAATTTCTTTCAGATAAGAGAATTCCCCTCTTATGCTGCGTACACACGATCGGAATTCTCCTCGGAAAAGCCTTGGAGGTTTTTTTCTGACTGATTTCCGCTCAAGCTTGTGTTGCCTACACACGGTCACACCAAATTCCGACCATCAAGAACGCAGTGACGTACAACACTACGACGAGCCGCGAAAATGAAGTTCAATGCTTCCGAGCATGTGTCGAATTGTTTCCAAGCATGCGTCGGAATTTTGTGTGTCGAAATTGCTACAGGCGATCAGAATTTCCAATAGAAACTTTTTCCATCGGAAAAATTGAGAACCTGCTCTCCATCTTTTGCTGGCCAATATTCCGCCAGCAAAAGTCCAATGGAGCCTACACACGGTCGCGATTTTCCGAGCAAAAGTTCTCATCTGTTTTTTGCTGGCGGAATTTCCGATCGTGTGTACGCGGCATTAGACAGTTGTCACCAGAACAGGTTTTTAGTTTTGGAGACAATTGTTACTAGAACACATAGAGAGGGAGAAATTTGACAGAAGCCATACAGACAGTAATAGAAAAACCTGACACAAGTTCTAATCGTTCCCTACTCTGTCCGAAAGTTTTGCTGTTAGACACTCTAATGCCCCGTACACATGGTCGGAAATTCCGACAACAAAATCCGTCGGATTTTTTTCCGACAGATTTTGTCCGACACTGGTGTTGCATACACACGGTCGGACAAAGTTGTCGGAAAATCTGATCATCCTGAACGTGGTGACGTTTGTTGCGTACAACGGGACTACGTAGAGGCTAGTAGCCAATAGCTTTAGTCTTGTAATGTGATCTGAGCATGCTTGGCACTTTGTCCGTCGGAATTCGCTACACGCGATCGGAAAAAGTCCGATAGGACTTTGTTGTCGGAAAATTTGAGAGCAGGAGATAAAACTTTGTCCGTCGGAAAATCCGATGGAAAATGTCCGATGGAGCCCACACACGGTCGGAATTTCAGACAACATTGTCCGATAGGACAGAATCCATCGGAAAATCCGACCGTGTGTACGGGGCTTAAGAAGTATATTTATGAGGAATTTGCATAGCCGGCTATCCGCTGGAGCTGCATTAAAAAGCAAATTCAATTTGTTATGTGCAAATAGGGCAAAATCAAACATTGTTATGCTGTATTCTCTGAAATCCTAATGTATAAATGCAGAAAATACCACATTATGGCCACTAGATGGAGATAAGGAGCGTACTTCTTTCCTATGATAGTTAGCACCCTCCAGTATCCATAATGCAGTATTTTCCCCCATTCATATGTTCAATCTGCAGAGAATATAGCCTGGAAACATTCGATTTTGCCCCATGTGCACAGAACTAATTTGCATGCAGTTTCAATGGATGAATAACCATACAATTTTATATATATACACCAACTCCAATATATTTTTTGACATCCTAGCCTTAAAATTTAAATATAAGGCTATGGCTCTATATTGAACACGTGATTATGTGTCAGACTTGGTAATCGGGTCAGAAATGATAAAAGTTCAGGGACAGCACTAGGGACAGTAGCTGCTCTGATTCAGATCTTGAGTAACCCAATGCACTTATCAAACACAAACAGAAGGGGACGCCAACATCATAGTGCAGATGATTTATTAAAAACAAATTTTAAAAGACAAGATTACACTCACTGCATGAATGCAAAGGTCAGCATGTCAATGGTCAGGTTTTTTTTTCCACTGGGAAGACCATTGTACTGCTGTTTCTCCACCCCCACCTCTCCAAACCCCTCCTTATGCAGCTAAGAACAGAGGTCAGGTGATTACTTATAAAAAAAAGAGAGAGAGAAAAAAAAGGTATTTATAATGATATATACTGTATATGTATGTGTGTATATATGTATATATAATACATATATGTATATATATATATATATATATATATATATATATATATATATATACAGAAACATTTTGCCTTTCATTTTTATTTCCAACTAAACGGTTTTACAAGGTGAGGGTAAAAGACAAAGCTAATAAAGACAAAACTTTTATTTCTTTTTTATTCTGGATAGAGTAAGAGAAGGTTATTACCCTTGCCAGTTTTTTTTTTGCCATCTGTGCTCCATTGGGGAGAGTCCCCTTCATTTCCTGTGCCAAAGCTATACTAGTGTCCCCATTGGAAGATTTCCCCTCTATACCTGTTTTGGTGACTACTGAAAAATGTAGGATTTTTTTTTCACTTTTGTTGAAAACGATCACCAGCACTATTACAGAGGGTGAATTGGGAGAGCAATAAATACCTGGCAGGTGTTTTAACCCCTATTCACTCTATCCAAAACTAATAAACGCCTATTACACAAAAATTACTATCTTCAGTGATACTTCTTTCCTCACGTTCTGCCTATACGGATCAGTTTGGGACATCCCTATCACTCTTGTTTGTGAGAAGGCTTTACTAATGGTCTTTACTAATGGTCTTTACTAATGTCTTTACTAATGGTCTTTACTAATGATCTTTACTAATGATCTTTACTAATGGTCTTTACTAAGGGTCTTTACTAAGGGTCTTTACTAAGGGTCTTTACTAATGGTCTTTACTAATGGTCTTTACTAAGGGTCTTTACTAATGGTCTTTACTAAGGGTCTTTACTAATGGTCTTTACTAAGGGTCTTTACTAAGGGTCTTTACTAATGGTCTTTACTAATGGTCTTTACTAATGGTCTTTACTAATGGTCTTTACTAAGGGTCTTTACTAAGGGTCTTTACTAATGGTCTTTACTAAGGGTCTTTACTAAGGGTCTTTACTAATGGTCTTTACTAAGGGTCTTTACTAAGGGCTCGTTCTGACTTCTCCCTGGGGCTTCTGTCTTTGGCAATCACTCTGTGTCTTCACTTACAGTGTAGGGCTATTAACCAAAATCCCCCCTCCCCAGAACAAATCCTTTCCCCCCCACAAATCCTCCTCCCCAGTGTTAAGATACTTCCCCCGAATGTCCACCTTCTAGCACAAATCATATCCCCTTCTCCAAATTCCCCCTGTTAGCACATATCCACCGCCGCCACCAAAATGTTCCCTCCCTGAAAGAAAAGAGGTTTAACCTTTAACTACGTAGAGGGTTCTTTACTGTAAGAGCTGCAAGGATGTGGAATTCCCTTCCACAGGCAGTGGTCTCAGCGGGGGGCATTGATAGTTTAAAAAACTATTAGATAAGCACCTGAACGACCGCAACATACAGAGATATACAATGTAATACTGACATATAATCACACACATGGGTTGGACTTGATGGACTTGTGTCTTTTTTAAACCTCACCTACTATGTAACTTCTCCCACCCCTCCCAGCACAAACTACCCCAACACAAATCCTCTCCCCCCCCCCTACATACCTCCCCCTTCCCAGCACTGATCCTCTTTCCCCTCCAAATACTCCTTTTTTGCACAAATCACCCCCAGCCCCCTTCTTCGCACAAATCTCTCCCCCCCATTTCCCCTCCTAGCACTAATCTTCTCCCACCCCTCCCAGCACAAACTCCCCTAACACAAATCCTCTCACCTCCCACATACCTCCCCCCTTCCCAGCACTAATCCTTCCCTCCCCCAGTAAAAATCATCTTGGCTGGGAATCACGGCATTGGGGAACTGGAGGGCACCCCAAAAGAGATGCAGGCATGTGCCCTGGGTGCTAGCGATGCCCCTGATACTGCTGTCAGAGAAGCGATCCACTGCAGATCGCTTTTTAGAGCCTGCTACTATGTGAATTTGTTCTCTGCACTGACTTAAAGAAAGACAAATGTAATGCAAATAAAGTCTGTTAGCAATTTTAATAACTTGCACCATACTAATTGATTGAGGCCAATTAATTTTTTAAAATGGAAATGGCAAATGTAAAAAGTAATGTTGCCTAAATTGCTCCTGATAAAAGGCGAACCCGAATCTAATATGTGTAGGGGCCTTCTTTAGCAGGTACCCTAAGGGATATATTGCATTTGATGTCCCATTAAAATGGACCCTACAAAGAAATGAATTATTAAAGTGGTTCATATCAGTAAATTACATTCGAAGTATAATGTGTCAGTGTATGGATTCCCTTCACTATACTGACATCTAGTGGCAATAAAAGAGAATGCATACAGTACTATCAAATACAGTGTGTGTGTGTGTGTGTGTGTGTGTGTATATGTATATATATATATAGTCAGAATCAGCAGTGGCAGGAAATTGGAAATCACATCAGATTACAGAAAGAAGTTGGGTCCTAATATAAATAATCATATTTTTTTCCTTTTTGACTTTTTTTTTTTCATTTCTGCCATTTAGGTTCTACAAAATGAAACTCAAATATGTCACATTCGAGGACTGCCTCTTTGATGAGTGCTACTTTGAAGATGTCACCTCAACTGGAACTATCTTTAAGAACTGCACTATAAAATTCTCTTACTTCCATAACACAGGCAAGGCAGCATGTTTTATTTTCTTTAGGACATCAGTCTGACAGATATTGCTTGTTAAAAAAATCAAATATAAATAGTGCAGCCCTAAGAATAATTATAATAGTATTCCTTACCTACAAAATGTCAAAATTAACAAATGAATGCAAAATAATTAATCCCATCCACCTTAACCTAGTGATAACACAACTCTGAGTGTTATGTATCATAACTTAATGCATTCACCACATAACAATGTATCATCTAAATCCAAAACAGCTAACATCAAACAAATGTTTGCTCATAAGCATTAACCACTTAAAGTGGAGGGCCACCCTAAAAAATAAAAAAAATAAATAAAAAAAAAGACCATTAATATTCTTCGAAAAATAAAACATTTGAAAAAAAAAATGTTTTACCTTAACAAAAATCCCTGTTGCTAGGCAGTCTTCCTAATCTTCCTCCTTCGGACTCGGCGGTGATCTTCGGTCTTCTTCGGTCTTCTCTCCTCCTCCGCGTTCTCTTCTGGTTAATGGGGAGCGCTGTGTTCTGGGAACTGTGTGTTCCCTAACACAGCGCGTCCCATTCACAAAGCGCCGCGCGACTCGCGCATGCGCAGTAGGAAACGGGCAGTGAAGCCGCAAGGCTCCACTGCCTGTTACCCTTAGTGAGGATGGCAGCACTGGGACCGGAGCGCCGAGGGACATGTCGGTCTTGGCGGCCGACATCGCGGGCGCCGTGGAAAGGTAAGTCTCCTTATTAAAAGTCAGCAGCTACTTTTGTTTTTAGCTGCTGACTTTTAAAAAAAAAAAATTTCAGATGAAACACTGCTTTAAGGACCGGAAGGATTTGCCCCCTTAATGACCAGGCCATTTTTTGCGATACGCCACTACGTCGTTTTAACTGACAATTGCGCGGCCATGCAACTCTGTACCCAAAGAAAATTGATGTCCTTTTTTTCCCCACAAATAGAGCTTTCTTTTTGGTGGTATCTGATCACCTCTGCGGTTTTTATTTTTTGCGCTATAAATAATAAAAGAGCGACAATTTTGAAAAAAAAAATATATTTTTTTACTTTTTGCTATAATAAATATAAAAAAATGAATTTCTTCCTCAGTTTAGGCCGATATGTATTCTGCTACATATATTTGGTAAAAAAATCACAATAAGTGTATATTGATTGGTTTGCGCAAAAGTTATAGCGTCTACAAACTATGGGATAGATTTATAGCATTTTTATTATTATTATTATTTTTTTTACTAGTAATGGCGGGGATCTTGATTTTTTTAGCGGGACTGCGACATTGCGGCAGACAGATTGGACACTTTTGATACTGACCAGTGACATTTATACAGGGATCAGAGCTAAAAATAGCCACTGATCACTGTATAAATGTCACTGGCAGGGAAGGGGTTAACACTAGGGGTGATCTAGAGGTTAAGTGTGTTCCTAGAGGTGTTGCTAACTGGGGCAGGGCTGATTGGACGAGAAGAAAGATCACTGTTCCTAATCATCACTAAGAACAGACAATCTCTCTCTCCTCCCCTGACAGAACGGGGATCTGTTTCTTTACACTGACAGATCCCCGTTCTGCCTGTCTCTGGAGCGATCGCAAGTGGTCGGTGGACATCGAGTCCCCTGGATCCACTGATTGGCTCCCCTGCTTTTGAATGGGTGCAAGCATGCCCACAAATCGCTGTGTACATGCCCGACGTACAATGACGGCGATTCACGCAGGGGAGCCAACTTGCCACAGTACTACTGCGATTGTTCCCCAGAGAGGCAGAACGGCGATCTGACAGGGAGGAAGATAGAGATCTGGTGTTCCTGATAAGCAGGAACAACAGATCTCTATCTTCATCCAGTCAGACCATCCCCCACACAGTTAGCAAGCACCATCTAGACATACATTTAATGTTAACCCCTTCCCTGTGTCATTAGTACAGTAACAGTGCATATTTTTGGCACTGATCTCTGTAATATTACTGGTTCCCAAAAAAGTGTCAAAAGTGTCAGGTGTCCTATTTGTCCGCCGCAATGTCGCAGCCCCACTAAAAATCGCTGATAGTCATTATTACTAGTAAAAAAAAAAGAAGAAAATTAAGAAAAATGCATAACTATATCCCATAGTTTGTAGATGCGATAACCTTTGCACAAACCAATCAATATACACTTATTGGGATTTTTTTTTTACCAAAAATATGTAGCAGAATACATATTGGCCTAAACTGATGAAGAAATTACATTTTTTGAATTTTTTTTCATTGGATGTGTTTTATAGCAGAAAGTTAAAAATATTGTTTTATTTTTTTTCAAAATTGTCGCAATTTTTTTGTTTATAGCACAAAAAATAAAAACTGCAATAATCAAATAATCAAATACCACTAAAAGAAAGCTTAATTTTATTTGGGTACAGCGTTGCGCGACCGCACAATTGTCAGTTAAAGTAACACAGTGCAGTATCTCCAAAAATGGCCTGGTCATTAAAGCGGAGGTCCGGCCGTTTGTAGTTTCTGACTTTTAGAAAAAAAAAATAAAAATACTGTAGCTGCTGACTTTTAATCAGGACATTTGTCCAGCGAGCCCGCGATGTCGCCCCCCCCCCCCCCCGAGGCCGATCCGTCTACTGGATCGGGTGTCAGCGCCGCCATCCTAACGAAGGGAAACAGGCAGTGGAGCCTTGCGGCTTCACTGCCCGTTTCCTACTGCGCATGCGCGAGTCTCGCAGCGCTTTGTGAGCGGACACCTTGTCTACTGGGACACACACATGTCCCTGAAGACATCGCGCCCCATCTGCCAGGAGACAACGCGAGGGAGGATAAGTGGCAGATTAGGCGATCTGCCTAGCAACAGCCATTTCTCGTAAGTAAAAAAAAAAAATTTTTTTTCCAATTTTTTTAAATTTATTTTAAGGAGCGTGTTTATGTATTTTTTTTAGGGTGGACCTCCGCTTTAAGGAGGTAAAACCTTCTGGGGCTGAAGTGGTTAATGCTTATCTACAGTTTGGTTTGATGTTAGCTGTTTTGTTTTTAAATGTTACATAACACTTTGATTGAGTGGGATTTGTTGTGTTAGCGCCAGGCTAAGGTGAATGAAATTTATTATTTTGCATCAATTTGTTCATTGTGATATTTTTGTAGGTAGGGAATACTATTATAAATAATTCTCCGCACTCTTGAAGAAAACGCCTTTCTTTATTTTAAAAAAATTCACATAAAAAAACTAAGAACACAGCAGACAAAAGAGCCGACGATTCGCACCATCAGTAGTGCTTATTCATAGCTGGTTAAACCAATAAAACAGCGCTGGCAAACAGAATTGTGATCAAATAATGAAAAAATTCCCACAAAATTGACTTGCATCAAAAATTGTGTATGATAAAACTATTATATATGTGACCAAAATAATTAGATGAGTGACATAATAAAAAATGACCATAAAACGAATTCCATGTGTATCAAATTAGTGATAGACCACAAACAAATATGTGATGAGAAATAAAAAAATGTGAATGTGTCCAGTAATTAACCCCAAAAAACAAGACCAAAGTACATATGAGCTCATCCTTGGAATGGACTCACCGGACCAGTAGACAAACAGCAAAGCAGAGGGCAGATATGCAGACAAGCTGTGATACGGCAAGCAGGCATAAAAAGCAAAGCTGGAGAAAAACAGGCCAGAGGATCCAGGGAGCGATGTATGCACACAGGGCACAGTAATTTTCTTGGGAGTGTTGGACCTCCAAATCTTCTTATAAGTTGGGGCAGCACTCGGCAATCTGGGATCCCAGACAGGTTCAGTGGTTCTGTATCTGGAACAATGATGGATCTGGATGGCTAGCGTAGAACTTAGCAGCAGATGTGTTTGCTGCTAAGTTCTACGCTAGCCATCCAGATCCATCATTGTTCCAGATACAGAACCACTGAACCTGTCTGGGACCCCAGATTGCCGAGTGCTGCCCCAACTTATAAGAAGATTTGGAGGTCCAACACTCCCAAGAAAATTACTGTGCCCTGTGTGCATACATCGCTCCCTGGATCCTCTGGCCTGTTTTTCTCCAGCTTTGCTTTTTATGCCTGCTTGCCGTATCACAGCTTGTCTGCATATCTGCCCTCTGCTTTGCTGTTTGTCTACTGGTCCGGTGAGTCCATTCCAAGGAGGAGCTCATATGTACTTTGGTCTTGGTTTTTTGGGTTAATTACTGGACACATTCACATTTTTTTATTTCTCATCACATATTTGTTTGTGGTCTATCACTAATTTGATACACATGGAATTAGTTTTATGGTCATTTTTTATTATGTCACTCATCTAATTATTTTGGTCACATATATAATAGTTTTATCATACACAATTTTTGATGCAAGTCAATTTTGTGGGAATTTTTTCATTATTTGATCACAATTCTGTTTGCCAGCGCTGTTTTATTGGTTTAAGCATATTTGAAAGTTTTAGCACTTTTTGTACCAGCAGCTGCACATCTTTTGTTTCTTTTTCACGTTCATATTGTACACGTTTTTCCCAGCGCCGTTTTTTTGTCTATATATTCATAGCTGGAGCTATGATTAAGCACTACTGCTGTGTTCTTTGTTTTTTTATGTGAATTTTTTTAAATACATTTTTTTAAATAAATAAAGGCGTTTTCTTCAAGAGTGCGGCAGTCCAGTGTTTGTTCCTGTTCATTAATCTAATAAAGCCTCATACACACAATGAGATTATCGTACAAATGTTCATTTTTTTTTTGCATGCTAGTCTCGATATTGAAAATGGAGAGGTTACTAAAGTTAAAAAAAATTCTCGTACGATGTGATGACATGTGTTGCTTTGTATTTTCGGACAAAAACTGTACTGATTAAATTTGAAAATCGCACGATCACAATTTCGCCACGTTTTGCATGGCAAAAGCCTATGCGTACATGGGTACATAGGCTTTTATAGAGTTGAGTTCAGGAGCTTTGGCAAAAAAATGCCAAAAGCTCCAAAACTCAAGTTTAGGAGCTGCTAGTGTAGTTTGTATCTCTCTATTTCATGTCTGAATGGTGTTGACAAACGTGGAGTCTTAGACCCCTTTCACACTGAGGCGTTTTTTAGGCGCTAGAGCGCTAAAAATAGCGCCTGGAAAAAGCTGCTCCATGCACCCCAGTGTGAAACCCCGAGGGCTTTCACACTGGAGCGGAGCGGTGCGTTGGCAGGGCGTCACAAAAAGTCCTGCCAGCAGCTTCTTTGGAGCGGTAAAGGTGAACCCACCGTTCCTGCACTGCCCCTTCCCCTGCTGCTCCCCATTGAAATCAATGGGGCAGCGCTGCAATACCGGCAGCGTTTTACATAACCCCTATGTAACTTCCCCGAAAAGTGGAAGTTCCACTTGCTTGCCGACCCCCCCTCCTCTTTAACATTTGGCATTTCGTTATTTTTGGGGGAGGGGGGGCGGGTACCTTGTTTTGACCCGCTCCCACTTCTGCCCGGATCGCCTTTGCCCACAGCCTTCTGTGACACATCACAGGTCCCAGAAGACTGCAAGACCATTCACAAAGCGCTGCGCGGCTCGCTCATGTGCAGTGGGAAGCCGACTGTGAAATCACAAAGCTTCACAGCCGGTTTCCCTTAGTTAGGATGGTGGCACCTTGGACCCGAAGCCCATTGAAGAACCTGCCCAGGTGAGGACAGTGCTGGATCCCTGGACGGGTAAGCATACTTATATTAAAAGTCAGCAGCTATAGTATTTGTGGCTAATGACTTTTTATTTATTTGTGGGAGACTGAAGCTCCTCTTTAAGGCCACTAGATGGAGCTGATGATCATAGAAAATACTCAATGACATTTCACACTTATAACAAACATGACGGGAATTATCTGTGATGCTTGTGCAAAAGCTAAGACACTCACACAGCAAGTTTTTATTTTAATATTTTTCAAAATTCAAGTAATAATACACTTTTTGTATTTAGACAATATTTGTGTGTCCCACAGTTTAGCTGTAAATGTATCTTATAATACTGTTCAACCATGGCCTGAAAACTTTTCATCAACCTCCAGCACAGCAGAAATCAGACAAGGAGTGGGAGGTCACGCACTGTAAGCTAATTGTACAGTTCTCTCCATCTAATACGATGTCAGGCAGTGGGAGCTGAGGGGTGAGAGGTGTCAGGCTCCCATCACACTGACTTAAAAAAAAAAAATTAAAGGGTAACTCTACTTCCATGGCGAACAAAAAAAAAAATATATATATATATATATATATATATATATATATATATATATATATATATATACAGTATCTCACAAAAGTGAGTACACCCCTCAAATTTTTGTAAATATTTTATTATATCTTTTCATGTGACAACACTGAAGAAATGACACTTTGCTACAATGTAAAGTAGTGAGTGTACAGCTTGTATAACAGTGTAAATTTGCTGTCCCCTCAAAATAACTCAACACACAGCCATTAATGTCTAAACCGCTGGCAACAAAAGTGAGTACACCCCTAAGTGATGTCCAAATTGGGTCCAAAGTGTCAATATTTTGTGTGGCCGCCATTATTTTCCAGCACGGCCTTAACCCTCTTGGGGATGGAGTTCACCAGAGCTTCACAGGTTACCACTGGAGTCCTCTTCCACTCCTCCATGACAACATCACGGAGCTGGTGGATGTTAGAGATCTTCGCTCCTCCACCTTCCGTTTGAGGATGCCCCACAGATGCTTAAGTCTGGAGACATGCTTGGCCAGTCCATCACCTTTACCCTCAGCTTCTTTAGCAAGGCAGTGGTGGTCTTGGAGGTGGGTTTGGGGTCGTTATCATGTTGGAATACTGCCCTGCAGCCCAGTCTCCGAAGGGAGGGGATCATGATCTGCTTCAGTATGTCACAGTACATGTTGGCATTCATGGTTCTCTCAATGAACTGTAGCTCCCCAGTGCTGGCAGCACTCATGTAGCCCCAGTCATGACACTCTCACTACCATGCTTGACTGTAGGCAAGACACTTGTCTTTGTTCTCCTCACCTGGTTGCCGCCACACACGCTTCACACCATCTGAACCAAATAAGTTTATCTTGGTCTCATCCGACCACAGGGCATGGTTCCAGTAATCCATCTCCTTGGTCTGCTTGTCTTCAGCAAACTGTTTGTGCATCATCTTTAGAAGAAGCTTCCTTCTGGGACGACAGCCATGCAGACCAATTTGATGCAGTGTGCGGCATATGGTCTGAGCACTGACAGGCTGACCCCTCACTCCTTCAATCTCTGCAGCAATGCTGGCAGCACTCATACATCTATTTCCCAAAGACAACCTCTGGATATGACGCTGAGCATGTGCACTCAACTTTTGTGGTCGACCATGGTGAGGCCTGTTCTGAGTGGAACCTGTCCTGTTAAACAGCTGCATGGTCTTGGCCACCATACTGCAGCTCAGGGTCGTGGCAATCTTCTTATAGCCTAGGCCATCTTTATGTAGAGCAACAATTCTTTTTTTCAGATCCTCAGAGAGTTCTTTGCCATGAGGTGCCATGTTGAACTTCCAGTGACCAGTATGAGAGAGTGAAAGCGATAACACCAAATTTAACACATCTTCTCCCCATTCACACCGAGACCTTGTAAGACTAATGAGTCACATGACACCGGGGAGGGAAAATGGCTAATTGGGCTCAACTTGGACATTTTCACCTAGGGGTGTACTCACTTTTGTTGACAGTGGTTTAGACATTAATGGCTGTGTGTTGAGTTATTTTGAGGGGACAGCAAATTTACACTGTTATACAAGCTGTAGACTCACTACTTTACTTTGTAGCAAAGGGTCATTTCTTCAGTGTTGTCACATTTAAAGATATAATAAAATATTTACAAAAATGTGAGGGTGTACTCACGAACAATAGATAGATAGATAGATAGATAGATAGATCTATACACACAATATTACCAAAAGTATTGGGAGGCCTGCCTTTACACGCACATGAATTTCAATGGCCTCCCAGTCTTAGTCCGTAGGGTTCAATATGGAGTTGGCCCACCCTTTGCAGCTGCAACAGCTTAAACTGATCTGGGAAGGCCGTCCACAAGGTTTAGGAGTGTGTCTATGGGAATGTTTGACCATTCTTCCAGAAGAGCATTTGCGAGGTCAGGCACTGATGTGGAAGAGAAGGCCTGGCTCACGTGCCATTTTGTTTTTTGCTGAAAGTAATGTCTTTCTTCTGGCCACTCTGCCATGAAGCCCAACTCTATGGAGCGTACGGCTTATTGTCGTCCTATGTACAGATACTCCAGTCTCTGCTGTGGAACTCTGCAGCTCCTCCAGGGTTACCTTAGGTCTCCATGCTGCCTCTCTGATTAATGCCCTCCTTGCCCGGTCCGTGAGTTTTGGTGTGCGGCCGTCTCTTGGCAGGTTTGCTGTTGTGCCATATTCTTTCCATTTGGTTATGACAGATTTGATGGAGCTCCTAGGGATCCTCAAAGATTTGGATATTTTTTTATAACCTAACCCTGACTTGTACTTCTCAACCACATTGTCCCTTACTTGTTTGGAGAGTTCCTTGGTCTTCATGGCAGTGTTTGGTTAGTGGTGCCTCTTGCTTAGGTGTTTCCACCTCTGGGGCCTTTTTAAAAAGTTGTGTATATGTAATGACAGATCATGTGACACTTATGCCGCGTACACACGATCGGAATGCTCGTCGGAAAAAGCTCTGATGGTTTTCGTGACGGAATTCCGCTCAAACTGTCTTACCTACACATGGTCACACCAAATTCCGACCGCCAAGAACGCGGTGACGTACAACACTACGACGAGCCGAGAAAAAATGAAGTTCAATGCTTCCGAGCATGCGTCAAATTGTTTCCGAGCATGCGTAGGAATTTTGCGCGTCGGAATTGCTACAGACGATTGGGATTTCCGATAGAAACCTTTTCCGTCGGAAAAATTGAGAACATGCTCTCAAATTTTTGCTGCCGGGAATACGGCCAACAAAATTCCAATGGAGCCTACACACGGTCGCATTTTCCGATGAAAAGCTCTCATCGGTCTTTTGCTGGCCGAAATTCCGATTGTGTGTACGCGGCATAAGATTGCACACAGGTGGACATCATTTCACTAATTATGTGACTTCTGAAGGTAATTGGTTGCACCAGAGCTTTTTATGGGCTTCATAACAAAGGGGGTGAATACATACACACATACCAATTATCATTATTTTTTTCTGAAAAATAGTTTTATGTATATATTTTTCATATATTCATATTTTTCATATTTTTACTTCCCCAACTTAGACTATTGTGTTCTGATCCATCACATATACGGTAATTCAGATTAAAAAAACATTAAACTAAAGGCTGTAATGTAACAAAATAGGTGAAAAGCCAAGGGGTGAATACTTTTGCAAGGCACTGGGTGTATATATATATATATATTATATGCATATATATATATAGTATATAGATATATATTGTATGTATATATTTTGTATTATTATTATTTATTTATTTTTAATCCGTAAACTTTGATGTAAGAAAATGACCCAATTTTTTTATTATTGTGTTGTGATTCTCCAGATCTCCATGAGCACAGGTTCATTGACTGCACCTTAATAAACAACACGTTCTCCAATCACAAAGATGATTGTGACATTGACTTTGAGGAAGATAACGATTTCCTGATTTATCTGGTCAGTTTTCTTGGAAGTTTATCCGTATTACCTGGGAATATTATCTCAGCTCTCCTTATGGATAAAATCGGAAGGATAAGAATGATTGGTGAGTATGCAGAGACAATGTAATGCATTTATGGTCTGGTTTATATTCTGTGTCATGGTCTCCATAGAGATCAGTGGACATTACTGTGTGACATTGCATTGAGCTTCATTCTGTTACTGCACTGGAGAGGGGACTGAATTCTTGAGCTCTCTACGATAACTACTAGGGATCTAATTATAAAAAAAAACATTTGTGAATGTACAAATGGCTCAACATTTGCATAGCTGTCACAAATATGTCAAATATGTGTGTTTTCTGTGATCATCGGCTCCACCTAGTGGCCATAATGCTGTATTTTCCTGATTTGGGTAGTTCTGGGGAAATATCACATTATGGCCACTAGATGGAGTTGCTGATTATAGGAAATACACATATTAGACACATTACGGGGATTATTTGTGATGGCTGTGTGATTGCTGAGGCATTTACACAAACCAAGTTTTTAGAAGCAGACCCCTTAGTGAAAACTGTTATGCCGCGTACACACGTGCAGACTTTTGCCGGCGGACTTAGTCCAGCGGACAATCCCGGCGGACTTTCCAGCTGGGTCCGCTGGACTTTCCGAGCGTGTGGACTTGCCCATGCACGGACTTCTCCGGCGGATAATCCGCCGGTCAAAAGTCCGCGGGACTTTTGAAAATGAACGGACTTGCCCACACACGGAGCAGTCCGTTCATTTAGAACGTAACTTCAGGTTACGTAGCTAGCGTAGGCAGTAAATGCCGCCGCGCTAGCTCCGTAAGCTGGCATGGATTTAAAGGGACTCCCCACGCCGAAAAAACGGCGTGGGGGTTCCCCCAAATCCAAGTCAGACCCTCATCCGAGCACGCAGCCTGGCAGGCCAGGAAAGGGGTGGGGACGAACGAGCGCCCCCCCCGTCCTGAGCCGTACCAGGCCGCGTGCCCTCAACATGGGGGGTGCCCTGGGGAAAGGGGGGCCGTGCGGCCCCCCCCCACCCCAAAGCACCTTGTCCCCATGTTGATGAGGACAAGGGCCTCTTCCCGACAACCCTGGCCGTTGGTTGTCGGGGTCTGCGGGCGGGGGCTTATCGGAATCTGGGAGCCCCCTTTAATAAGGGGGCCCCCAGATACCGGCCCCCCACCCTATGTGAATGAGTATGGGGTACGATGTACCCCTACCCATTCACCTAAGGTGTAAAATGTAAAGTACAAAAACACACACGCTTTTGAAAAAATATTTTATTGCACTGCTCCGGGGGTCTTCTTCCGTCTTGGTGGTCTTCTCGCCGGACTCCCCGCCATTTACCAAGCTCTTTTACCGAGCGGGGGAAGTCCGGCTACCTTCTTCGTCGTCGCCGCCATCGTCTGGGGGTCTCGATCCGCCTTCGGGGGTCTTCCGGGGGTCTCTTCTGTTCTTGCGGCGGTCGTCGTCTTCCGCGCCGCCGGCGCCGCCTTCTTCTTCTTGTCCTTCTTGTTCTTCTTCTTCTTCCGATGTTGACCCGTCGCTGTCTCTGCCCGGAATGCCTGTGCCACTCTGCGCTGGGACTTATATAGGGACATGGGGGACAGGGTCACATGCTCATGTCACATGGTGACCCCGCCCCCTTGTGTTGTCACAGTCCCGGAGGAAAAGTCAAAAAGTCCGCCGGCTCCCACACACGAGGGGATTATCCGCTGGACTTCAGTCCAGAGGATAATCCCGCGGTGACCGAGGGTGACTTTGCTTTCAATTAACATTAGTATATGGCAGAAATGAAAAACACTCTATGAATGGAGCATGGACAAAAGGTCCACCTCCTCTATTCATAGCGCACTTTTCATTGTGGGAAGCAATAGCATAGCTTATATCAGTGATGGCGAACCTATGGCACACGTGCCACAGCTGGCACGCAGAGCTATCTCTGTGGGCACATGAGAGGGTCCAGGACAGAGCTAGAGGTCTCTCTCTCCTCTCAGCCCCCCATCCCTCTCTTTCAGCCCCCCCTCTGTGTGTCCCCCCTCTTTGTGTCCCCCTCTCTCTGTTCCCCCTCTCTCTCAGCATCTCTCTCGCACCCCTCTCTCTCTGTCCCTCTTCTCTCTCTCTGTTCCCCTCCCTCTCTCTGTTCCTCCTCTCTCTCAGCATTTCTCTCACACCCCTCTCTCTCAGCCCCTCTCTCTGTTGCCCCTTTCTCTCACACCCCCTCCCTCTCTCTCAGCCCCCCTCTCTCAGCCCCCCTCCCTCTCTCTGTTCTCTCTCCCTTTCAGCATATCTCTCACCCCCTCTCTCTTAACCCCCTCCCTCTCAGCATCTCTCTCACACCTCTCTCTATCAGCCCCTCTCCCTCTCTCTCAGCCCCCTCCCTCTCTCTGTTCCCCCTCTCTCAGCATCTCTCTCACACCCCCCTCTCTCTCTCTGCCCCCCTCCCTCTCTCTGTTCCCCCTCTCTCTCAGCATATCTCTCACACCCTCTCTCTCTCTCTCTGTCCCCCTCCCTCTCTCTCAGCCCCTCTCCCTCTCTCTGTTCTCTCTCTTTCTGCATATCTCTGCCCCCCTCTCTCTGCCCCCCCCTCTCTCTCTCTCTCGCTCTCTCTCTCACGTGCAAATTGCTGTGTTGGCACTTTTCCACACAAAACCAATGTATTTATTTCAGTTTGGGCACTCAGGCTCAAAAAGGTTTGCCATCACTGGCTTATATGAATGGGGGGTAGAAAGGGTGGGCATACTCGGGTACTTTTGAAGAGTGCCTGTCACAGGTCCAGCAGCTCGTATTAACCCTCACAGCACTAGAACATCAAAGCTGCAAAAGGGTATTAGGGGGGAGGTGGAAGATTTCAAAGGGACCGGGCAGCCACCAGCACAAGGGACACTTCTCAATTAATGTAAGTACCGTCCCTTGTGCTGATTTAAAAAAAAAAAAACAAGCTTTTTTTTCGTTTTTATTTTCAATATTTTTTATATTAGTTAATTTTATGTTTATGTCTTCCTTGTAGCTGGCTCCATGCTCATCTCAGCAGTTTGCTGCTTCTTCCTGTTCTTTGGTAACAGCGAGTCTGCAATGATTGGCTGGCAGTGTCTGTTCTGTGGAACCAGCATAGCGGCCTGGAATGCCTTGGATGTGATCACTGTAGAGCTCTATCCCACAAATAAAAGGTATTGTCTCTTCAATAAATAATTTTTTCTAATGTATTCTTGACTACATAAGTCAGATATTTCTCAATTTTTTTAGAACATTATTATTATAGTTTTAATGTGTCAAAGTTTATTGTAATATTAGTTTAAAACAATGTGTTAAAATTGCTTTCTGGCCATCGGAAGTCAATGGTTTGCTAAAGGCAAATAAGCTGTTCATGTTTCAAGGGAATTTTCACCTTGCAATGGAATTTTCTAGGGTATCGGCGAGTACGAGTACCAATACTTTCGGTCAAGTACTCGCGGATACCGAGTATCGATACTTTGCGGTGCGATTTACGTCAATAGGAAATAAATAGGCCCTGATCGCACTGCAAAAATCGCATGTGATTTGAACAGAAATATGGTGCGATTCCTGACCCAATCGCATGTGACTTCCCCCACGGCTCCTGTGTGTGTGTGTGTGTGTAGAAGTGCCATCTAGTGGGCAGTTTATTAACCGCTTCCCGACCGCCCACTGCATATATACGTCAGCAGAATGGCACGGGCAGGCAAAAGCACGTACCTGTACATCCCCTTTAAGTTGCCTGCCCGTGGGTCGCGCGCGCGCAGGTCAGGAGCTCCGTGACCCCGGCCGCGGGACCAGCGGACCCAATCGCCGCTGGTGTCCCGCGATCGGGTCACGGAGCTGAAGAACGTGGAGAGGTATGTGTAAACAAACCTCTCCCCGCACTTCCTACTCTGCCTGTCATTGATTGGCTGTTCCTGGTCATCGGGAAAGCCGATCAATGACGTCAGATGTCAGCCCCGCCCCCTAATGTAAAAAAACACACACACGTCACAGCCCATAAACCCTCCCCTCCCCCTAGTGGTTAACCCCTTCACTACAACTGTCATTTATACAGGAATCAATGTATTTAAATAGCATTGATTGCTGTATAAATGACAATGGTCCCAAAAATGTGTCAAAAATGTCCGATGTGTCCGCCATAATGTCGCAGTCACAATAAAAATCTCATATTAACCACTTCAGCCCCGGAATGATTTGCCCCTTAACCACTTCCTGCCCAGCCTATAGTGGAATGACGGCCAGGCGGTGGTTTAGTTATCCTGACTGGGAATCATATTTAGTTATCCTGACTGGGCATCATATGACGTCTTGCAGGATAGCAGCCACTGCGCACCCGTGGGGGCGATCATTTTGGCAATCAGTAAAGAGCCTTCAACAGAGGCTCTTTACCATGTGAAAGTAAAAAAATATTGTTTTGTTTTTTTTTTTTCAAAATTGGCAGTCTTTTTTTTTGTTTATAGTGCAAAAAAAAAATATGTTTTTTTTTTTGTTTTTGCACTGTAAACAAAAAAAGACCGCCAATTTTGAAAAAAAAAAAACAATATTTTTTTACTTTCTGCTATAAAACATATCCAATAAAAAAAATGTAAAAAAATCGAATTTCTTTATAAATTTAGGCCAATATGTATTCTGCTACATGTTTTTGGTAAAAAAAAATCCCAATAAGCGTATATTGATTGGTTTACATGAATGTTATAGTGTCTATAAAGTATGGGGTATATTTCTGGAATTTTTTCAAAAAGAAAGCTCTATTTGTGGGAAAAAAATTGCATAAATGTTATTTGGGTACAGTGTCGCACAACCGCGTAATTGTCAGTTAAAGTAACGCAGTGCCGTATCGCAAAAAATGGCCTGGTCATGAAGGGGAGTTAATCTTCCGGAGCTCAAGTGGTTAATTAAAAAGTTAAAACCATAAATGACATCCAAAGGAATGTCGATAGAAATATGTGTACCGTATATACTCGAGTATAAGCCGAGTTTTTCAGCACATTTTTTTGTGCTGAAAATGCCCCCCTCGGCTTATACTGGAGTCAAACACTTTTCTGCAGCAGAGAATGACATTTTCCGACCCGAATTTGGGGCCCCGTATCTTGGGGCCACTTGGTGCTAAGAACCCCAAAATTTGGTGTGCAAACCCACACTACAACAAGATTGGGGTTTCTAGCACCAAGTGGCCCCCAAGATACATGGCCCCAAAGTCCAGAGAATGTAATTCTTTGCTGCAGAAAAGTGCTTGATATTTTCCGAACCAACTTCGGGGCCCTGTATCTCGGGGCCACTTGGTGCTAGGAACCCCATCTTTGGATATGTTATAGTGCTAGTTCCACTGGGTTTGCACGCCAAATTATGGGGTACCTATCACCAAGTGGCCTCGAGATACAGGGCCCCAAAGTCGGTCAACTGTGTCCAACTGCAGCAATGTCATTTCAGGACCCTTTGGGTCCAGAGACCCCAAATTTTGGCTGCAGCTAGGGGGCACCTAGGAACCCTTAACTACCAAGTTTGAAGTTCAGGGAACCTATGGCTGCAAATGGGCACAGTGAGGCATGCAAATGTGCACAGTGAGGCATGCAAATGGGTACAGTGAGGCTGCAAATGGGCATTGTTTACCCTCTTTTCCACTTACAGTAGCTGTGCATTTCTCACCCTAGGCTTATACTCGAGTCAATAAGTTTTCCCAGTTTTTTGTGGTAAAATTAGTTGCATCGGCTTATATTCGGGTCGGCTTATACTCGAGTATATACACAAAAAAGGAGGTTGGGACTTTAAATGAAGTGGCTGGGGTGCGCAAATGAAAATAAATATATATAATAAAAAAGTATTTATTGACCTAATAAATACTTTTTTATTATATATATTTATTTTCATTTGCGCACCCCAGCCACTTAATTTAAAGTCCCAACCTCCTTTTTTGTGTACCAAATCCCGGGATGGAGGCGCTTCCCCATGCCTCATTTAAAGTCCCAAATTGCCTTTTTGTGAATACTCGAGTATATACGGTACTTACAAATGGTGAGTTATATTTATAATCACTGAACAAATCTGTATATTTATACTTTTTTAAATCCCCCAACAGAGCAACAGCATTTGGGATCTTGAATGGTCTGTGCAAGCTGGCCGCTATATTTGGAAACTCCATCTTTGCTTCTTTTGTCGGCATAACAAAGGTGGTTCCGATCCTCCTTGCATCCACAGCCCTCGTAGGTGGAGGCCTTATATCTCTTCGACTACCTGAAACACGAGAACTTGTCCTCATGTAAATACACACAATGGAACACACTATTGAGACCTTTCAGTGAAAGCGCTATAGCGAGCGAAGATTTGGGGGAACGGAACTACTGAAAGTTGTTTGGTTAGAGCCAAGTTGATCATCGGACATAAAAGAACACACATCGTCTCGGTCATCACAGCTCAAGCCAATCTGAAAATCAAAGCAGATCGCCGATGCTGTCCTCTCTCTTGGATAATAATGATACATTTGTGTTTTAGTTTATTTTTATATTGTCTTTGATTTAACATAATGTATAGAATTGTATCTCGTTATAACAGGCTTTCAGAAATATCCTACTACTGGTATTTAAATATGAGTAAAATATTATCCTATATCCTATATTGTCACCCTTGGGAAATGATTTTAGATCTTTTCCAGTACGTTTTCTTGGACCATATGCCAACACTGGAAGATGAGGACTGAATGTAAAGGAAAATATAATAACAAAGGCTGTTTTTTATTGTATTGTCTTCATGTTAATGAAAGAAAAAACATATTTTTCTCTAGAGGGGGACTAGAAAGAATGTCAGCAGAGATAATACTTATACTGCATGGTGACCTCATCAGGCTATCCTTGATGGTGCAATTGCACATGTGTATAATTTATTTATTTTATTTATTACAGGTATTTATATAGGACCAACAATGTATGCAGTATAATGTGACATATTGTACATTCATATCCATCCCTGCGCTCAATGATCTTACAGTCTAAGGTCCCTATTCAAAGATACATACATGCAAGCACACATAATAGGGCCAATTTACCTACCAGTATGTCTTTGGAGTGTGGGAGGAAACCGACACCCAGAGGAAATCCACACAAGCACAGGGAGAACATGCAAACCCAATGCACATAAGTGTCTTGGGTGAGATTAGAACTCAGAACCTCATTGTTGCAAGGCAGAAGGTAAAAAAAAATGTAATCAGCTTTTACATGTTGCTCCCATGAACTTGGGGCTTCTACTGATGCCTACTCATAAGAGAGGTCACCCGAACCCTCTGTATACACAACAACTATGTCTAGAGCAGGGTTTCTCCACTAGGGTTCCTCCAAGAGGTTGCTAGGGGTTCCTTGAGCAATGAGCAATTTCTGCCTTTTAGAAAAGTTCCCACAGAGACCATTGATCTTTTTAGCTATCTATAAGGGGTAATTCTTCCCAATGACCACAAGTGTAAGAAGCATTCTTCTCATTGACCATCACACTAATGTAACATGAGTTGTAGGTATAGTCATTTTTAGCAAGGGTTCCCTGAGATCGGAAAGTTATTTTTAAGGGTTCCTCTGTGTTGAAAAGGTTTAGAAAGGTTGCTCTAGAGGTTCATCCCCTCTTGATTAAGACAGTTAGGGCCCTGTATGGTCTAGATTCGGGGTCTCCAAACTTTTCAGTACAAGGGCCAATTCCTAAATTTAACCAATATTCGCAGGTCGAAAAAAAAAAGTTTTATAGAGGTTTCCCTCCCTACAACAAGGAGAGTGCCCAGCAAAATCCCCCTTACATCCAGGAGTGCCTATCAGAGTCCCCCATGTGTGCTCAGCAAAGTTCTCCTTACATCCAGGAGTGCCTATCAGAGTCCCCCATGTGTGCTCAGCAAAGTTCCCCTTACATTTATAAGTGCTCATCAGAGTCCCCCCTTACATCCTGGAGTGCCCAGTGGAGTCCCACTTACATCCAGGAGTTCCCATCAGAGGCCCCTCTTAAGTTCATGTGTGCCCAGCAGAGTCCCTCTGTACATGCATGTGCACCTAGTAGAGCCCCCTCTTACATCCACGTATGCCTAGCAGAGTCCCTTCCACATCCATGTGTGCCCAGCAGAGTCCCCCCTTACATCCATATGTGCCCAGCAGAGTCCCCCCTCCTACATCTATGTGTGCCCATCAGTGTCCTCCCCTACATCCATGTGTGCCCAGCAGAGTTCTCACCCTAAATCTATGTGTGCCCAGCAGAGTCCCCTCCTACATCCATGTGTTCCCAGCAGAGTCCCCACCCCCCTACATCTATGTGTGCCCAGCAGAGTCCCCCCTTACTTTTAAAGCAGCAGGAAGGTGGAGCAGGTCGGGACAGAGGAAGTCTGGTCCTCCTGTGAAGGCATATCATTGGCTGCTAGGCACTGGTGGTCCTAGAATCCAACGACAGTGGAGCACGAGGATCTGTGCTGGGGACTGGGAGAGGGTCACCATGGCTGGCAGCAGATGCAATGGCCTCCGTATTAAGATTCAGTACATAGACCTGCCCACTCACTGCCAGTTAGCCAGAGCATTTTCACGGACAGTTGCAGCGTGCCGGATAAGATTTTGTAGTGAGCCAGATGTGGGCTGCAGGACACAGTTTGGACACCCCTCGGCTCTAAATAATCAGAATATTGCTACATCCCTTAACCCTGGAGGACTACATAAATAGGTCCATTCCAACTCTGAGGGCTGTTGTCATTTTGAAGGACTTTCTTGGATCCTTCTGTCACCCGTTTTTGTCCTGAGTGGGGCAGTCCCTTATCAGTCTTCCCATTCACTTATCCAGAATACTGTGCAGACCAGAGACTTTCCAACAGTACGGTTTAAGCAGGCAAGTTCTGGCCATCGGGACTACCGGGAGTTTCCCATTGGGCAGATGGCTCAGTGGGCCGGTTTCAGTGACAGCGGAGGTTGAGCTAGTGGGGACTCCCAAACTCTGTCCACCAATAAGCTAATCTCCGGCTGTGCAGCTATTTAGAAAAAAAAACATCTCCGGGCCCCCTGTGTTCAGTGGGGGCCAGGGGACACAAAGCTGACTATTTCATCACTTTTGGCGGATTAATCCACAGCAGCACACTACTTAGTTGAAGGCCGGCCTGTGCTATATCAGTAGACTGGAGCCGGCCGGGAGCGCTGCTGCAGATTAATCCGCCTAAAGCCGAAAGTGATTTAATAATTAGCTTTCTGTCCCCCGGTCCCCACTGAACACAGGGGAGACCCGGAGAAGTTTTTTTTCTAAACAGCTACCCTGCGGGAGTTGCAAGATTAGCTGATTGGTGGACAGGATTTAGGAGTCCCCGCCCGCTCACCTTGCCCCCCCCAGTTTCCTCCATCCCTAGTTACCCAACTCTGTGGTGCCCAGGAGGAAGGGCGGACCAGATGTACCAGCAGTGCACAGCTTGTCCCAGGCTCCCAGCTACAGAGGAACCACCTGCAGGACAAGCACTGCACCCGGGACCTAGGTAGAAGAAGCTGGTACTGAGGGGGACTTACATTGATGGGCACTTATGGGGTTGTGCTGATGGGCACTGATCAGGCTGCATTAATGGGCACTGGTGTGGCTGCATTAATGGGCACTGGTGTGGCTACGCTGATGTGGCTGCACTGATGGGCACTGATTAGGCTGCATTAATGGGCACTGGTGTGGCTGCGCTGATGGGCACTGGTGTGGCTGCGCTGATGGGCACTGATCTGGCTGAATTAATGGGCACTGGCGAGGCTGCATTAATGGGCACTGGTGGGGCTGCATTAATGGGCACTGGTGTGGCTGCATTATTGGGCACTGGTGTGGCTGCATTATTGGGCACTGGTGTGGCTGCGCTGATGGGCACTGGTGTGGCTGCACCGATGGGCACTGATCAGACTACATTAATGTGCACTGGTGTGGCTGCGCTGATGGGCACTGATCAGGCTGCATTAATGGGCACTGGTGTGGCTGCGCTGATGGATACTGATTAGGCTGCATTAATGGGCACTGGTGTGGCTGCACTGATGGGCACTGATCGGGCTGAATTAATGGGCACTGGCGAGGCTGCATTAATTGGCACTGGTGGGGCTGCATTAATGGGCACTGGTGTGGCTGTGCTGATGGGCACTGGTGTGGCTGCACTCATGGGCACTGGTGTGGCTGCGCTGATGGGCACTGGTGTGGCTATGCCCTGTCCTATGCCCAATAGTGAAATGTTTTTACCTATTTTTTTTGCGCAATTACGTATAGTTTATATACTGTTTTTGCGCGTGTTTGTTCAAATAAAGTGGGCCAGTCTGGATGAAGTCCAGGGCCACATTTTTGTCCCAGTCCAGCCCTGGGCATACAGTAAGTACCCATAATATTCAACTCTTTATTATCCAGTCCCCCACCAGCAAAAAGATCATGTTAAATATATTGCCACAATGTTTTTTTATTCACTGAACATGGTCTAGTTTTCGGAATACTAGGAATTCATGTGTAATATATCTCTCCCTTTAGCACAAATATAAGCACAACATTTCTAATTGCCGACACTGCCAAATAGTTCATTTTGGTTCTGAGTCAAAAGATTATTTTTGTTGACTGATGAAGCCTCTGGACCTCTTAAATCTGGAGAGGTGCAATTAACTTTTCAGGTTCTGCTTAAAGATTTCACTGTGTGCCCTTTTCCTATTCATTACCTCACACATCCTATATTTCATGAAGACACTTCAATTTCAGACTATTTAAAGAAAATCATAAAAATGTAAAGCGGCATTAAACCCAAAAGCAAAGCTTTTATTATATTGCAGCATAGCAATTCTTAGATGTGATGGCTGCATTCATTTTTAATTTTTAGGCTCCCTTTCTTCTATTTTCATCTGGTGATCCAGCCAGTAAGTCTGTTGCTTTTCAAAAGAACAAGCTCTCCAGCAGAATGTATCAGTTTACGTGGATGAGACAAACCATTTACCACTGACAGGGGTGCTTACATTGGTCATCTTTTATTTATTCATGTAAAACCTTTATCTCAAAAGGAAAAAAAAAAAAAAACGGTTTGCTGTAAATGCTTATAAATATTAGCCCGGGTTCACACTGCCCGGACCCCAGCGTCACTTCGGCATGACTTGCATGCAATTTCTTACCAAGTACCAAAGTCGGACCAAAAGTAGTGAAGGAACCTTTTTCTAAGTCAGAGCAACTCAAGTCACACCAATTAGAACAGTTCCATTGCACAGAATGGGGTCCGACTTCTGATGTGACACGTGCTTCGGAGCGATTGTCACATCAGTGTGAACTGGGCCTTAGCTGGAGTTTGGCTTCAATTTGTTAGTTTATTTAAATCTGCTAGTTTATCTAACACTCCCTTCCCATCAGCCTAACAATACTGCTGTTCAAAGGCACCCCTTGTGCCCCTTCATCCAGAGTGGGGGCACTCTTATACAGGAGGGGTGTTACTGGCCAGATCACCAGGTAAAAACAATGGGGAAAAAGCCTAAAAAAAAAAAAAAACGAATGCAGACACCACATCTAATGATCGGTAAGCTGCAATATATTACATTTTTGGTTTTGGGTTTAATACTGCTTTAAAATATTGCAGCTTACTAATCCTTAAATGGGGTGACAGCATTAGTTTTAGTTTTCAGGATTTTTGTCCTTTACTTTCACCTGGTGATCTGGCCGGTAACACACTTCCTGTCTCAGGGTGTCTCCAATCTGGATGGAGGGGCCAAGGAGACACATTAGGACAGCAGCATCCGGTGTTAGATAGACATGTGCAATTAGTTTCGTCTTTCCGAATTCGTTTTTTAACAAATTTCGACATAGTCGCTAATTCGGAAATATCCAAATTAACAAAATCCGTTAAAAAAAAGTTCGAAAAATTCGTACATTCAGAAATTCCTAAATTTGGAAATTCATAAATTTGGAATTTGAAAATCTGGAAAAAACAGATAATCCATAAATCTGAAATAATTAAAACTATTAATAAACTATTAAATTATAGGTATTGGAATTTGCTTTCAAATTTGTCTGTTAACGAATATGAATTGATCCGAAGTTACGAATTATCCGAAATAACGAATGACGTATCTAAATGAATGTAACGTAACAAATTAATAATAATTAACAATTATAATAATAAAAATATTTTATTATTATTTATTATTAATTAGTTCCATTCCATTTGTTTAGATGTGGCATTCGTTATTTCGGATAATTCGTAACTTCAGATAAATTCCTTTTCGTTATATTCACTAACAGCCAAATTTAAAAGGATACCTATAATTTAATAATTAGTTATTATTAGTTAGTTAGTCTGTCTTTCCTTAGAATTTTCGGATTTTCTTTCTTATTTTCGGATTTATCGAATTTACGTATTTACAAATTTTTCAATTTACGAATTGCGATCATAACGAATGACCCAAAAAAAACTAATGTGTGGGCATACATGTTAGATTTAACAAGAACATAGTAGATAATAGCCAAAATATTGCATTTAGCAGCCTTATCTATCATGACAGTGTTCCATTGGACCAACATATACAAACTATTGAAAGTATAGGACTAAATGAGTAAAAAAAAAAAAAAAGATCAAAAAGGAAAGGAAAACAGACCAAAGCACTCAACTTCAGCAGCATAACTGGTGAATCTGCACTGCACAGCTAGTGATTGTAAACAATCACCTTGTAAAACAACCCATTCAGTGTAAAATAGAAATGAAAGGCAAAACATTTTTGTATAGATATAAAAAAAGTATATATACATTTCCTTTTTTTCTCTTTTTTTATAAATGATCACATTCCCTCTATTCTCAGCTGCATAAGGGCTTGGGGGAGGAGAAGCAACAGTACGCTGAGCTTCCCAGTGAATGGCTGTGCAGCAGGGGCATGTCAGGACAAGTCTGATTGATCACTGGAGGAGAGCAGGCAGAGTTCCCAGCATAGCTAGAGAACTGACCATGGTGTGCTCTCCTGCTCAGTGTGATGAATTTCCGAATTCAAAAAAAAAAACGAATTTTTAGAAATTCGTTTAATTCTGAATTCGTTTTTTGACAAATTTGTTGCATTTCGAATTTCCGAATTTCCGAATTTCGTAAATTCGGAATTTGGAAAATTTCGTAAATTGGAAAATTTCGTAAATTTGAAATTTGAAAAATTGGAAAATTTGTAAATTTGAAATTTCGTAAATTTTAAATTTCGTAAATTAGAAATTAGGAAATTCGAAAATTCAAAAATTTGGAAATTTGAAAAATCCAAAAACAAGAATGAAAATTTGAACATTCAAAAGAATGAAAAATCTAAAACATGAAAATCTGAAATAATAACTAACAAATAATAAATATTAAATAAATATTAAATTCTAGGTATTGGAATTTCCTTTCAAATTTGGCTGTTAGTGAACATAATTGAACAAATTATTATTATTATTATACAGGATTTATATAGCGCCAACAGTTTGCGCAGCGCTTTACAATATGAGAGCAGACAGTACACTTAAAATACAAATCAATACAGGAGGGATCAGAAGGCCCTGCTCGTTAGAGCTTACAATCTAGAATTATCTGAAATAACAAATGCCATATCTAAACGAATGGAACGTAACGATCTAATAATAATAAATAACAATAATAGTAATAAAACCTTTTTATTATTATTATTTATTATTAATTTGTTCCATTCCAATTCGTAACTTCAGATAAATTTGTATTAGTTATGGTCACTAACAACCAAATTTGAAAGAAAATTCCAATACCTATAATTTAATAGTTATTTATTATTAGTTAGTTCTTATTTCGAATTCTACTGATTTTTTTTTTTTCAGGTTTTCTAATTTTCAGATTTCGTTTTTGAATGAAACGAAAATGAACACATTTTTTGTCAGTGCACATGTCTAGTAACAAACGCTTTAATGCCTGGCATCTAGTATTCAATGTGGCCTTGGTCAGGCAAATCTAAACTTGTCACATAATAGACAACATTTTAAACAGTTACAGTAATAGATTCTTTTCCTTTTGGAATAAAGTTTTTTTTTTTTTTTATAAATGAATAAAAGCTGATCATTTTAAGCACCCCTGTCAGTGCTAAATGGTTTGTTACAACCCTCTAACTGCCACTTTTCATGGACAGCTTGGTCTGTAAAGGCATTTGAAAAATAACAGACTTATGCCGCGTAGACACGATCGGAATTCTGGCCAGAAAAAGACAGAGGAGAGCTTTTCATCGGAAAATGCGACCGTGTGTAGGCTCCATCGGAATTTTGCTGGGCAAATTTCCGCCAGCAAAAAATTGAGAGCATGTTCTCAATTTTTCCGACGGAAAAGGTTTCTATAGAAAATTCCGATCGTCTGTAGCAATTCTGACGCGCAAAATTCCTACGCATGCTCAGAAACAATTCAATGTATGCTCGGAAGCATTGAACTTCATTTTTTCTCGGCTTGTTGTAGTGTTGTACGCCACTGCGTTCTTGGCAGTCGGAATTTGGTGTGACCGTGTGTAGGCAAGACAGTTTGAGCTTCGGAATTCCGTCGTGAAAACCATTAGAGCTTTTTCTGACGAGAATTCCAATCGTGTGTACGCGGCATTACTGGCAGGCTCACCAGGTGACAATAAAGGAAGAAAAGCCCCAAAAAACTAAAAAAAAAATACAGCCATCACATCCAAGAATTGTTAAGCTGCAATATAATAAAACATTTTTTGGGGCTTTAATGCCACTGTAAGTATTTTTTTTTCCAAATATAAATATTATTATTTTCCTGTAAGTATTTTTTAACCAGTGTTTTTGCTGTTAAACAGACTAGTTTGGAGGTTAGAGAATGCACAGAAATGTTAAAAAGACCAGCTTCTTATTCACTATTTCCAAAAATATACATACCGGATATGATAACTAATTCCATGCCCTTAGCTGCATGCTGCAATGTAACATATCTTGACAATTAATAATTGCAGACTTAGAAAATATCAAAGATCTGCTGTAATAAAGAATAACTTAAAGCGGAAGTAAACCCATCGCTTTAATGGCTTTAAAATAAAGTTATGTTCACGGCATGCCGTAGAATGCTAGCTGTCACAATGGTTGTGCTCTCAACCAATCTGTCGAACCATCCAATGGCTGAAGTAATAACTGATCACATGTGCAGCACAATGGCAGTTGAAGATTAGACAGAGACCAAGATGGCAGCTTCCTTGGCTGAAAATGATAGGAGGGTTTACTTCCACTTTAATTTGTGATTCATCTAGACCTGGGTTTCTCAACCAGGGTTCCATGGACCTCTTGGGTTTCCTCCAGAGGCTTCTCGGGGTACCTTGAGAATTGAGCAATTTCTGACTCCCAGATAAGTTCCCACTGACACTATTGATCTTTTTAGCTATCTGTAAGGGAGTAATTAATCCCAATGATCACAAGTGTAAGGAGAATTCTTCCAACTGACCATCACAATAATGTATTATGAGTTGAAGATATAATCATTTTTTGCAGGGGTTCCTTGAAGCCAGAAAGCTTTTTCATGGGTTCCTCTGCGTTTAAAGGGTTGAGAAGGGCTGATCTAGATATATTTAATCTTTGTTCGATGTTTCCTGTACTTGACCTTCAAACCATCCAGCATTACTACGAGGAGGTGTCATTGGACAATTCCAGAACGACGTTCTTAATTTTCACTTCCAGGATGTTGTCATTAGCTTTTAATCGTTGCTACATTTAAGGAATGCATTTTGTGATGTCTGTGTATTCAGTATTTATGTTTTAAAAAACACATGTGACTCAGTTGATAACTATAAATCAAGGTACTTCCTTATTACAAATAAATGTTTTCATTCTATATACCAATTCATGTACCAAAGATTCATGCACTGGCTTTGTATGTCTCCTGGGGGGGGACTCACTCCCTGAATTCAAAGCGTCACTAAACTCTGCTATGGGAAACAAAAAAAAAAATGATATACAGTATCTCACAAAAGTGAGTACACCCCTCACATTTTTGTAAATATTTTATTATATCTTTTCATGTGACAACACTGAAGAAATGACACTTTGCTAGAATGTAAAGTAGTGAGTGTACAGCTTGTATAACAGTGTAAATTTGCTGTCCTCTCAAAATAACTCAACACACAGCCATTAATGTCTAAACCGCTGGCAACAAAAGTGAGTACACCCCTAAGTGACAATGTCCGAATTGGGCCCAATTAGCCATTTCCCCTCCCCGTGTCATGTGACTTGTTAGTGTTACAAGGTCGCAGGTGTGAATGTGGAGCAGGTGTGTTAAATGTGGTGTTATCGCTCTCACTCTCTTATACTGGTCTCTGGAATTTCAACATGGCACCTCATGGCAAAGAACTCTCTGAGGATCTGAAAAAAAAGAATCGTTGCTCTACATAAAGATGGCCTAGGCCAGGGATATGCAATTAGCGGACCTCCAACTGTTGCAGAACTACAAGTCCCATGAGGCATAGCAAGACTCTGACAGCCACAAGCATGACACCCAGAGGCAGAGGCATGATGGGACTTGTAGTTTTGCAACAGCTGGAGGTCCGCTAATTGCATATCCCTGGCCTAGGCTATAAGAAGTTTGCCAAGACCCTGAAACTGAGCTGAAACCAAGACCATACAGTGGTTTGACAGGACAGGTTCCACTCAGAACAGGCCTCACCATGGTCGACCAAAAAAGTTGAGTGCACGTGTTCAGCATCATATCCAGACGTATGAGTGCTGCCAGCATTGCTGCAGAGGTTGAAGGGGTGGGGGGGTCAGCCTGTCAGTGCTCAGACCATACGCCGCACACTGCATCAAATTGGTCTGCATGGCTGTCATCCCAGAAAGAAGCCTCTTTTTAAGATGATGCACAAGAAAGCCCGCAAACAGTTTGCTGAAGACAAGCAGACTAAGGACATGGATTACTGGAACCATGTCCTGTGGTCTGAATATGATAATAAAATATTTACAAAAATGTGAGGGGTTTACTCACTTTTGTGAGATACTGTATATATAAACACACACAAGGGATCTTTAAAAAGTTTCCGCACTTTTTTATATTTAATAGAGTTTTAAAAAGCGTGGAAACTTTTTGAAGAACCCTTGTGTATAAATAAAAGTGAAGCGCTATTCCACATTTTGCTATGTTTTACAGCCTTATTCCAAAATGTATTAAATTCCTTATTTTCCTCAAAATTCTACAAACAATACCCCATAATGACAACATGAAAGAAGTTTGTTTGAAATCTTTGCAAGTTTATTAAAAAAAGAAAAAAAAATCACATGTACATACAGTATGTATTCACAGCCTTTGCTATGACACTCAAAATTTAGCTCAGGTGCATCCTGTTTCTATTGATCATCCTTGAGATGTTTCTACAACTTGATTGGAGTTCAGAAAACAATAGGGCTGCGGGAGAGATTCCCTCATCAACACCAACATCAACTGTGTTGAGCAGTGATGTAAGTAACTGAGTTAAAATAAACGTAGTTACATAACGCAGTTACTTTAGAGGGTAACGAGTAATATAACTGATTACCTTTCCCCTCATGGTAACTCAGTTCCCATTACTTGGGCGGCGTTACCTCAATTACTTCTACCGCCACTAGATGGCAGTAGTGTAATTCCGGTGTCCTGCCGAAAAAGTTCCCCCGCCAGATAAGGACCCCCTGTACTGAGCAGGCGCAGTGCTTGTGCAGTACGAAGGACTTCGGAGCTTACGAAAATTGCCGAACCTAAACAGCTCTGAGTGAACTCTACACCGCACAGGCGCAGTTAACATGTAATTGTACGAGGCGATGCCACACCAATGCTCATGCTACTCTGCAAAGGGACGTCTATCGTGTAACTAGG
Organism: Lithobates sylvaticus; assembly: GCA_028564925.1. NCBI lineage: Eukaryota > Metazoa > Chordata > Amphibia > Anura > Ranidae > Lithobates > Lithobates sylvaticus. The sequence goes on from CM053029.1 coordinate 573,530,377, forward strand.
GGCGGGTCTGTAACCAAGGGGCGCATTTCTTATTATTGTTATATATCGAGCTCTGCCGATTAATTTAACATTCGCCCTCTTCTGTAGCCATCCGCCCCTTATACGATATAATAGTATACCCGCCCCTTGCTTACACGCTATAACAGATCTGCCCCTTGGTTAGAGTAATAATAGAGCAGCCCCTTGGTTACACGATATATAACAAGAATAATAAATGCGCCTCTTGCTTACAGTAATACTAGACCCCTTAGTTACACGTATAGAATATTTAAAAAAAAGTCAGTTACTTTGCTGCATAACTAATTACTTTTCCAATGTAGTAACTGAGTTACTAACGCAATTACTTTTTGGGAGAAGTAATTTGTAACTTAACTAATTACTTTTTTAAAGTAAGATGACCAACACTGGTGTTGAGGGGGCAATCAAGCAATTTCCTTTCCTTCCACCCATGGTGGAAGGAGAGAAAATTGCATAATCTATGGGCTGCTTTACAAATTGGAATTCTGATTGCATGGGAAGTCATGCAAGGATAATGGCTGAGGAAGGTACTGAAATCTCTAGCCATTACAATGTGCAGGTTTTTTTTTTTCTTTCTGTCTTGTGTGAACACTAATGCTCTGCAGGTAAGAGCTACACAGTAATTTGATCTGACACAGACACAAACAGGCAGAGAAATTAGGAGATGAGCACGTTCTTTGGTGAATAGGAACAAGCTATATGAATACATGGACATCAGCCACGACACTACAAACTGTAGCCTTCTTCTCCATTCACACACTGTAGCCAATCCCTACGCGTTGCGTCACGTGACCTCGTGATTCCCTGATGAAGTCACGAGGTCACGTGACGCAACGCGTAGGGATTGGCTACATTGAGGATACCGGAAGTGCTGTAAAACGGAAACCTCACCAGCATCTCTCTGGCTGCTTGTACTTCTTTTAATGTAAGCATTTATTTGTTATTAAAAATATCGTTTTTTGACATACTTCACGATCGAGTCCCCTCTCTCTTTTTGCATTTACCCCAACCCCCACATTTATCGGGAGGGTGATACCATTGCGGGACCGCAGCTGTCACTGTAAAATCTTAAGTGGAGGGCTATTTCTGGGTCCATGACTTTGATGAAGTGGATATCCCATTTATGGAACCCATTGAACTGAAGCAGATCTGATTGGAAGCTATCCCAGTGTGAATCCAGGACAGGAACCCGCCATAAGTGATGATCTCGATGCCCATATTTACTGTTTGAGAGGTGAGAGGCTAGGGAGCACCGTTAAGGAGCAGGTCCTCACCACCCAACACCCCCACTTTTGGAGAGAGATATAACCACTACCAATCAACATTTTAGAGACTATTTGTGTCACCACCACTATTTTATCTTTTTCACATTAACCCTTCCTGTGGACTCTATCTCATTTATATTTATAATTATATTTATCCATTTATTCACTTAAGTGTGGTCTACACTGTGCACTTTGCGATATATTTATTGTCTTTACCACTATTGTTTTTACCATTGTCACGTATGCATATTTATTTTTTATGACATTTACTGTATTCACAGTTGTCAGTCTTTAGCACGAGTTGCACTTTTTAGTCACTTTATGTCAGTATTTATGCAATTATTTATGTGATTCTTTATGTGATTTATTGATTTATCACGTTTAGTGTATGCCAAACTATTTGAGTCAGGACATAGTGACCATTAACATATTACATACACTTATACTACACAATACATATTATTTGGTGCACTTTAGCGCAAAATCACCATCCACTTTCGTTTGTTTCACGGGTCTGTGTTCACCCCTAGATTTTGCAGCTTGTTTTAGGAAGCATTTCCACATACAGCATTAGTGCTGGCACCGTTTTTGTTTTTCTTTTTCTTGTATTCATCTATTTATTTTAAATATAGTTTCTAGTTCATTTAATAGCGCAAAGGACATCCACATTCAATTCTGTAGATCAGATGTAAAGGGGAACTCTGCGGATTTAGATGTAAATGGGAAACTCTATGAATTCAGATATAAGGAAAACTGCAGATTCAGATGTAAAGGGGAAACTCTGTGAACTCTGATGTAAGGGGGGAAATATATTAAAAATTGTATTTAATCACAAAATATATGTATAATGTACACTACAAAAAAAATTGCCATGCACTGCTAAAGTGTTTGGGTTTGGCTTAGAGAAAAGGTGGCAACCCGCTGTAGAACATGTGAAAGGGTACCCCTGTGGGACCATAATAAAGGACCCCACAACAGAAGTAAAGGGGCCTGGGATCAGTGGGAAGGGCCCCAGGCTCGAAGGAAAGGGGGGCCCTACGTGGTTTCTTGCACTGGGGCTCTGAAGGTTCTAGTTATGCATCTGGCGCCTGGCAAATAATGAGTAATGAAGAGCTACATTATTACAATACTGACAAATTTAATTGTATGTCACTTAATTTTATTATTATTACTATTACATTTATCCTTGGAAATTAATTTAAATTTTTATAAAAACTGATAAAGTCTTCTGGTTTAACAAGAAGACATGAACATAAGTGTTGTTTTGGTTTTCTATCTACTCCATCCTATGGAACTGAACATTAGCAAATTGAAAGTATGGAGCTGTGCAGTGTCTTGCTCGCAGTCATTCACAGATAATACAGCATGATTGATGAGGTCTATAGATGTTCGTTAGCTGAGCTGCAATGAATTTTGCACGGATCGAGTAGCTGACAGGGAATATTGGACCTTTGCCTGATCGGGCTCTGTAGGACTCCGTCTAAGTGATGGAGCACCAGAGATAGTGCTTCCCAATCTATTTACTTCATATGAAATGACTAATTATGATGAAGGCAATGAGAACCACATGAAATTCCTGGTCTGCTTCATTCTTATGAGAGTGAACCTCTGGCAAAAAACAAAACAAAAAAGGAATGCAATTATGTATTCATTAAAAAAAGCATTAACATTGTTCTAAGGCCAAATTGTTATTCATTTTGGATAAATTAGGGAGGGTTAAAACCGCTGTCAGGTTTTTCTTATTATTAATATATTGTTTAACTTCCTGTCCTGTAGACTTAAAAGAGAAGTATGGGAATATTATTTTTTTTTTTTTAAATCATACTGTAGCACCCTCTAGTTGGTATTCTAGAGAGAGAGAGCATTTTTTTCATAGTGTAGGTAAATTGTCAGGCTTGGCTGGCAGTCAAGCCTGGGTGTGTTTTGATCTGGGTTGGGAGTGACTCAGGGCAGAGCTGAGTGACTCACAGGCAGCATCACTCAGACCTCCCACTTCTTTCATGAATGTTCTGGTGTCTTCTGGAAAGGAAGGAGGAGAGGAAAGGTGGAGCTGCCTGGGGTATTCTGAGGAGCTCTGACCAATCCCCAACTTGGACTGGCAGGGGGCAGTCCTCCTTAAATACATAGGGTCAGCCCAGCTGGAGGGAAGCTGTTCGGGTGGAAGCTGGAGATGGAGTGCTAGGCTGTCGTGGCCTTTGAGGGAGCTCCCCAGTCTGGGGGGGGGGGGGGGGTTGACCTCCGGCCTTCGCTCGGGTGGGGAAGGAACCCTCTTACAACACGGAGATGTCTTGGACAGGTGGCACTGGCACAGGTGCAAGGAAAGGACAGTGGGAGAGTGCTGCCAGGCACAGTCTCCAGGAGGACCTACAAGTCGCAGCCAAGATGGTGAGTGTCACACAGTCTGGATGTCTGGGAGGCACGCCTGAGAGGACTAGGAGATTGCAGTCTGAGATGGGTGTAGAGCCAGTGGAGAGGACTGTGGTGACACAGGCAGTGGAGAGAGAGACAGCTGCAGCCAGGAGGGCTGGCAGGGTCTGAAGAGGTGGTACTGGGAGCAGTAACCACATGTAGGACAGCTAGTACCAAGGACTACCATATTTTTGCTACACCATAGGGGCCCACGGTCCCTGCCTGCAAAGGGCATTTACTCTAGACCTGGCTGAGCCAGTGTCAGGCCTGCAAATCCGTGCTAGCTGATCCTGGAAGAGCAAGCAAGTTATGTGCTGGAGGTGTTAAGGAGAGATAGTCTGCAAGAAAGTGTTGTGCTGGAGCACTGGGCTGTGGAAGGGGTGGGAGTGGCCGGCTCAGGTTCTCAGCGGCTCACTGGAACATTGGGCCACGATCTTGCCCAAGCCTGGACCGGCTCTCTGACATTAGCCAACAGTGGGCTTCAGCCTAAAATGGGTTTGCCCATTGTCTTTGTCTGCACACTTTCTGCCATTAACATTTCATACAGGAGGGGAGTTTCTACGTTTTTAACCCTTTGTTAGGGCAGACAGTGTTCAAATCCAGATAAAGCAAGGATGAGGTGAAAGCGAACAGACGGGATCTATGTGAGCCGATATAGAAGATGACAAAAAGGTCTCTCATGCTGCATGTGGTCTGGCCAGTGCTGTCACTGGGTTGCAACAATCTGGGTACTCACGTGGTGATGCTGATGTGACCAGTGTGCAGGTTGTCATATAGTCACTGTCCCGTACCTGCCGTCTAGCAATTCCTTTGTGTGCGCTGTGCATTGTGAAGGCATGTCCTGCTGAAATCTCAAAATATACAGGCAGGGTAATCGCAGTGACTCACACAGCACGCTGGTGCAAGCAGGTGTCCCAAATCCATATCTGCCTGCAGTTGGTTATGAGCATGTTATGATCCCATGTGCGTTGACAGAGGAATCAGCTCACTTGTGTCCATGAGTCCATATTGACTCAGCTGTCTAGCAGTGTTCTATATACTGGCCCTCAGATATTCCTGATTTTTGGTTCCACTGCATTCACACATTGTGGCTTTAAGATGCAGTGTCACCACTTTCAGGACTCTGTATTGCCAGCATACCCATGACACGGACCGCGGTCCATTTTGCATGCAGGTGCTATTTCCATAGGGGACCCATCTTGTAGGGGGGATTGTGGTCGCACTGCCCAAGCTCTCCAGAAGGGCTGCTCTGGGCTTCATTTAAGGGAGTTAATGTTGGGGTCGTATACTTTTAGCGGGAGGGTGTAGGTATGTGGGTGGGAGGTGTGTGGGCTGGGTTCTTTTTTTTGGGGGGGGGGGGGGGTTCTGTAGGGTATAGCAACCTCTTTTTGATGCTGTGATTATCTTCATCCAATAAACACATATTTTGAGGCGAAAGCCTTTAGATGTTTGCATTCCTTTTTTATTTTTGCACTTCATATGGCTTAGCTTTTGTATACATACTCAAGCCTCATAGTGGGCAGCATATCCATTCAGCTTTTTGTTGATCAGGCTCCCAGTACCATAGTGTTCTTTTTGTTATGTGCATTTGTATTCTGCCCCCTTTTCTCTGGTACCCCTAACTAAAATCTAGTGGACCCAATTGCCTTGAGAAGTCACCTAATTTGTAAATAGAGTCCACCTGTGTGTAATTTAATCTCAGTATAAATGGGTGTTTACATTCATTTTTTATTTTTGCACTTCATATGAATACAAATGGACGCCACACTTTTCAAATATTTATTTGTAAAAAAAAATTGAAAACCATTTATCATTTTCCTTCCACTTCACAATTATGTGACACTTTGTGTTGGTCTATCACATAAAAACCCAATAAAATAAATTTACCTTTTTGGTTGTCGATTTAGAGGCACTCACGGGTCTTGCAGAGGAGGAAGATCAAAAACAGCAGTGTTTTTATTGTCAACTTTTCGATGAAGCGCGGTCCATCTTTCTCAAGACTTGTCTTGAGAAAGATGGACTGAGCTTCATTAAAATGTTGACAATAAAAACACTGCAGTTTTTGATCTTCCTCCTCTGCAAGACCCGTGAGTGCCTCTTAACCAGTATTGAATGTATATGGATTTCTTTGTGAGTGAGCACCTGGGCATTTACTTCAAGCATAGAGTGCCATGGCTACTCTTGAAAATATATAAATACAGTTGTCCTCATAAGTTTACATACCCTGGCAGAATTTATGATTTCTTGGCCATTTTTCAGAGAATATGAATTATAACACAAAAACATTTCTTTCACTCATGGTTAGTGTTTGGCTGAAGCCATTTATTATCAATCAACTGTGTTTTTACTCTTTTTAAATCATAATCACAACATAAACTACCCAAATGACCCTGATCAAAAGTTTACATACCCTGGTGATAACATGCACACAAGTTGACACAAAGGGGTTTGAATGGCTATTAAAGGTAACCATCTTCATCTGTGATCTGTTTGCTTGTAATTAGTGTGTGTGTGTATAAAAGGTCAATGAGTTTCTGGACTCCTGACAGACCCTTGCATCTTTCATCCAGTGCTGCACTGACGTTTCTGGATTCTGAGTTATGGGGAAAGCAAAAGAATTTTCAAAGGATCTGCGGGAAAAGGTAGTTGAACTGTATAAAACAGGAAAGGGATATAATAAGATATCCACGGAATGGAGACTGCCAATCAGCAGTGTTCAAACTCTAATTAAGAAGTGGAAAATGAGGGGTTCTGTTGAAACCAAACCACGGTCAGGTAGACAAACTAAAATTTCAGCGACAAGTGCCAGGAAATTTGTTTGGGATGCAAAGAAAAACCCACAAATAACTTCAGGTGAAATACAGGACTCTCTGAAAACTTGTGGTGTGGCTGTTTCAAGATGCACAAAAAGGAGGCACTTGAAGAAAGATGGGCTACATGGTTGAGTCGTCAGAAGAAAGCCATTACTACGCAAATGCCACAAAGTATCCACAATACGCCAAACAGCACAGAGACAAGCCTCAAACCTTCTGGCACAAAGTCATTTGGAGTGATAAGACCAAAATTGAGCTTTTTGGCCACAACCATAAACACTACATTTTGAGAGGAGTCATCAAGGCATATGATGAAAGGTACACCATTCCTACTGTGAAACACGGAGGTGGAACGCTGATGTTTTGGGGATGTGTGAGCTACAAAGGCACAGGGAATCTGGTCAAAATTGATGGCAAGATGAATTCAGTATGTTATCAAAAAATACTGGAGTTACATTTGCATTCATCAGCCAGGAAGCTGCGCATTGGGGCGTACTTGGACATTCCAACATGACAATGATCCAAAACACAAGGCCAAGTCCACCTGTCATTGGCTACAGCAGAATAAAGTGAAGGTTCTGGAGTGGCCATCTCAGTCTCCTGACCTCAATATCATTGAGCCACTCTGGGGAGATCTCAAACGTGCAGTTCATGCAAGACAGCCCAAGAATTTACAGGAACTGGAGGCTTTTTGACAAGAGGAATGGGCAGCTTTACCATCTGAGAAGATAAATAGCCTCATCCACAAATACCACAAAATACTTCAAGCTGTCATTGATGTTAAAGGGGGCAATACATGGTATTAAGAACTGGGGTATGTAAACTTTTGATCAGGGTCATTTGGGTAGTTTCTGTTGTGATTATGATTTAAAAAGAGTAAACATAGTTGATTGATAATAAATGGCTTCAGCCAAACACTAACCATGAGTGAAAGAAAAGTTTTTGTGTTATCATTCATATTCTCTGAAAAATGGCCAAGAAATCATACATTTTGCCAGGGTATGTAAACTTATGAGCACAACTGTATTACTTGTGTTTAATAAGCAGCAGGGCAGCCGCTCAACATGGGATCCGGAAGCTAGTGAAGATCACGAGAGTAGTGGTGTCTATTACAATGATTTCCAGCTTCCAAGGGGATCCCACAGGTATGATATATGCAAATATATATAACACAAACGTGAATAATACATACCCAATCAAATTTTAAAAAGTCCTAGCAATACACGTGTAGCGCCGACACTTGATTAAGTGTGCGCTATACATATGTAAATTTAGTTTTCCAGAACTGTAACAGAGTTCTGGGGGTTAATTGTGCAGGTTTTTACTTTGGCGTCAGTTTGACTGGGCTGTACTGAAGTTCTGCCTGGTCATAGTGCAGTGAGGCACCTGTGACAGGCTGAGAACCAAGCCTGGTTGGACGTGTTAGGTACCAATCTTTCCCGGAGCCAATCAGTGGGCGCGTCTGGCCCCAATGCGTAGTCTGGGAAGGGGTATTTAAGATGCTGAAGTCACGTGTTCAGGAATCGGCTGCTGCTTTGCCGGACCCAGGAGTGTCTGCCGTCCCTGCAAGCATGGTCACTCTGACCAGCCCCAGAGGCCCTCATGGTTTGGAGGGACAGGGCAACTCATACAAGCGACCAGGGGAGGACTCTTCGGAGGAGGGCCAAGAAGCTGGCTGCTCGGTAGCCTGGGAGCTGAGTTGTATGGACACTAGAGAATCCACACTTCTCACAGTATCGCCAAGCTGGCTGAGAGATCCAGGTACTGTGGGAAAGGTTCCTATTTGTCTTCAGTTACAAACTAGTCTGTGGCAGAGACTTTGAAAAGTTTCCGGATCACATGTTGGCTGCTAAATCTATGGTTAGAGGTTTATCCAGCAGTGAAGCACCCAGTTGCGAGTGGCTACTCTCTGGGCTAAATAAGAGACATTCAGTGGATGTCAGCAGTTGAAAGTGCCTGAGTTTTATCACCCGTGCCCTCTATTCCCACCTGAGACTGTGTCACTGTTGGATGTCACCCCTGCTAAATAAAAATCCTCAAAAGGACTTTTGTGTGTCAGCTTCTGAAGTTACTGGGTACTAACCCTGGGAACCCCTAGACAACAACCGACGAGCCACGAGGAGGTAATTGGTAAGCCCAGAAAAGTCAAGGTCACACACATTTGTGTTTATATATATATATATATATATATTGCTCTTGATATCAGTTTGTGGATATTAGTCTAAGCTGCTGTCATTTTTGATGAAATTATATAATTATTACTGAGAGTTCAATGGGCGTTGGTAAATGCATAGTTACATTGGTCCAGCTTGGGTGTAAAAGTTTACTATGTAAAGATTATAATACATAAACTTTAGCTTTAAAGAGGGGCAAACAGTTCCAACCTTTGTTAGACACATCCTAAATAAACAGTCTGAGGGAGTGTACTAAGCTGTATGACTCAGAACACAGCTGCATGGTCAGTGGGTGTGTTTTGCTTTGTGCTTTTTAAAGTGGAAGTAAACCCCCCTATCGTTTTCAGCCAAGGAAGCTGCCATCTTTGCCTCTGTTTAATCTTCAACTGCCACAGTGCTGCACATGTGATCCGTTATGACACCAGCCATTGGATGGTTTGACTGTTTGGTTGAGAGCACAGCCAATGTGCAGTTAGCATTCCCGGCATGCCTTTTTTTTTTAAACTGTTAAATCGATGGGTTTACTTCCGCTTTAAGGTTCTTTACAGTAAAAGTTAGGAAGTATAAAAAGCCTATGTATCCTTCCAAGCAAATTAGCATGGATAATGTATGCAAGAGGGATACACTAAAAGTTACTTAACTTGTGTGGATTTAGTTTAGATTTAGTTTCATCCCCTTTAACGTTCCTATTTTCAGTCTTTATGATGGAGTCGTCTTCCAGGATCCAGGCTCTCTGCCATATTTCCAGTCCTGAAAACCTACTTCTACTTCTTTTGTTCAGCACACGGCTGTGTCTAAAGCCCCATACACACGGTCGGATTATCCGCGGACCAGGTCGGTCGGATCCTGTCCGTCGTACTTTGTCTGATGTTGTTGTTGCGTACACACGGTCGGACAACGTTGTCGGAATATCCGGTCTGCAAGAACGTCGTGACGTAAGTCGTCTTCCACGAGACTAGAAAAGGGAAGTTCAGCACCACGTCAGGCACCCGTTGGGCTCCTTCTGCTGATCCCGTGTTTATCGAGAGTTAGTCGAAGTTTGGTGACTTAAGATTCGCGCTTCTCAGTTTTCTGACTCAGATCGTTACTGCTCTTCAGTTTGTGCTTGTCGTGCGTATCTGTTTATTAGTGCGTGTAGTCAGTTCACATTTGTTGGTCATTGCGGCCTATATCTTGATATAGGACGCTTTGATTTGCACTGCTTATTGTCTGCTCGTTTCTGGTATTCATTTCGTTCTTTCAGGCCTTGCTGTTTATCGGTGCTTTCTGTTTGTCCGTTCTGACCAGCCGACCTTTTGTGACCTTGTGAGCGATGTTTCCCGTGCGTACTCGTCGCCGAGTTCGTGCTGTACGCGGAATTGGTGTCGGGCTTTTAGCTTTGACCCAAGACCCGTCCATGAACAGAGTGACGAGGAGTATGTGGACCAAGAATTGGTTGCTTCAGCGTGATCAGTTCTCGCACATGCCTTTGCTTCGTGAGATCCGGGAGAATAATCCTGATGATTTCAGGAACTTTCTCCGGATGACGGACCCCGATTTTCACCGTCTTTTGGCTTTGCTGACCCCTTTTATCAGCCGGCAGGATACCTGCATGAGACAAGCCATTACTCCGGAGCAGAGGCTTGTTGCCACGTTGAGGTACTTGGCGACAGGGAGAAGTCTTCAGGATTTGAAGTTCTCTTCAGGTATCTCTCCCCAGGCCCTGGGAATCATTATTCCAGAGACCTGTTCTGCCATCATCGAGGTCCTGCAGGAGGACTATATTAAGGTAACATTTCTCCTTTACTATTCCCTTCTATGTATGCTCTGTTTGCTAATGTCTTGTATTTTTGACCTCCTTCCCTAATTACCATGATTGCAATATGCTCTAATATGCTGTGCCCCTTTTCTCCTTCTTGCATTTTTCCCTTCACTTACCTCCCCAGCATGCTCTTCTGCCCAATAGACACCTATGGCCTAGTCACTTAAGCAATGTCTTTTGTCTGCTGCATAGTATTGTTTGCCCCCAAACACCCCCTAAAATATGCACTAATGTTTGCTGTGTGGTTTACTATATGTAGAGCCCCTTTTTAATTTTTTTTGTGGGGGGGGGGGCAAACTCATTAGGAACCCCCTCCCCCAACTGCTCTGTCAGATGGTACCAATCCTCTATCTGCTGGCTTTCCCAAGGTCAATACACACTATATACCTACCTCTTTATAGTGAGCATCTTTAGGGATGAATTCTGCAAAGCATGTAGTGCAAGGGGCTGCCTCCATACTTTCCATTTCCTATTTTTTTTGTGTTCTTTCCCTCCTATTAGCTTGCTTGGTAATTTCAGAATGTCACAATGTGCTTTCCTTTTTTTTGGGTGGGGGGGGGGGGTTGAAATGTTATTTTAGCTTTCCTGGGGGCTGTTAATAGTGTTAAGTACAGAGGGTCTGGCCAAACTAGCACACATTATTGAGCCATTTGCCAATCAATGAAGTGCAGAGGGTTACCTGTCCACCCCCCCCCCCCCCCCAAAACCCTAGTTATTGCCAATGGCCCATCAGAAGTGGGGGGATTGATGGGGGGTGATTAATCTGTGAAGGGGAGCCTCTACTTTTCTGTGCAAATACTTTCCAGCCTCCAATTTTAAACAATGCTCTTGTTCCAAGATGTTGATTGTCTAATCTGCTTGCAATGTTTATGTGCAAAGTGACTAATTTTTTTTTCTGGTTTCACTCCACAGTTCCCTTCCACGCCACAGGAATGGCAGACTGTGGCCTCCCACTTTGCCAGCCGTTGGGACTTTCCTAACTGCGGAGGGGCAATTGATGGGAAACACGTCTGCATCGTCCCACCGCCCAACTCGGGGTCCTACTATTATAATTATAAGGGGTTTAATAGTGTAGTGATGTTGGCGGTGGTGTCGGCGACATATGAGTTTATGTATGTGGACGTGGGGATAAACGGACGGATCTCGGATGGTGGTGACATTGCGCACACGGAGTTCTACTGGCGTCTCCAAAGTGGCAGTCTGTGCTTGCCACCTCCAGAGGAGAATGCTGAAGGACTCCCCTTCGTCTTTGTCGCAGATGAAGCGTTTGCGTTGACTCCCCATCTGATGAGGCCGTTCCCGATGAGGACCCTCACCCCAGACCAGAGGGTCTTCAACTACAGGCTGTCCAGAGCCCGAAGAGTTGTGGAGAACACTTTTGGCATCCTGGCCAGCCGCTTCCGCCTGTTCTTGACGGCAATTAACTTGGCGGAATACAAACTGAACCACATAGTTCTTGCCTGTTGCATATTGCACAACTTCCTCAAAAGACATAACAGGAACTATGTGGTGCCCGTTGGCCCAGATGTGGAGGGCCCTCCAAATGCTGACCTCACAGCCCTTCAAATGGCACGTCCAGGCTTGCCCCCTCTAAATGCCCGCGCGGTCCGCGAGCAATATATGGACTACTTTGTGGGTAGGGGGGCCATTGCTCTGCCTGACGATGTGTGAGAGGCATTTTTAAATAAATATTATTTTTCAACCAACCTATGATTTCTTGTCATTTCCGTATTCTTTTTAGCTTATTTTACCTTGAAATTTTTTCCCTTTGCCTTCGACAGTGGGAATGCACTTTCTGGGCAAAAGGAGGTAACAGTCTCTTCTTCACAAAAAGATTATTCTCATGTTGTGTGTTTGATACCTAATCTTTGGTCTGGAGAAGGTTTGTAGTGCATAACTGACACCCAAAATACTCCTTTTCATCACCAGGTCAGACATGTGTGTATTCTCAAAAATGCTGTGCTCCGTGTTTTCGTACAAAGCACTGTGGGTGTCATTTACATAAGTCAAATCCACTATGCTCTACAAGTGCAGTGAAAAAGTGCCCTTGAAAAAAAACTTGCAGTGCAAACTGGACTTGCCTTTAGTAAATAACACCCATTGCCCCCCAAATCCTTTACATTTGACATACATAATGCATTTTGTTTTTTAAATAAGGAATCCACACATTTTGAAAAGTAAAAAAGTTTACTTGCAAAACATTCACAAGTGCGTTTACAAACTTCTTGGCCAAACTGACAACATCTTGGTTATTTACAACATTGTTTACAAACATTCCGCATTTTGTAAAACCAGGCATGGAGCAAAACAGAACCTAGGAACTAGGAAAGTTCAACTTTCTAAAGTGAAGACAAGATCGGACATGACTATATGTTCAAAGTGTGTTTGATCTTGCCTTCATCACATGGGGGGGTCACCCCTGGAAGTGGAAATTTAGAACATGCACACAATTTGGGTGTGAAAATGGTCATTATATGTTAAAACACATGCCTGGATTCTTCAAAAGTGCCATTTTCCATCATGGGGATGAATGGACGTTTTTTGGGGGTGCAACCCCTTCACCACAACCACTTTAGTAGTTCGTAAAGTGGTTGCACCCCCAAAAAAACGTTGTCATTCATCCACCATGATGGGAGCTAGCACATGTGGACACAATGTGTGCATGTTCCAAATTTCACACAGTTCTTAACTTGCAAATGTGGTCAGAAGCAGCCACAAATGTGTGTTAATTACTTGGTGCGTTTTCAGATTTTTCCTAAAACATCAATGATGTTCTTCAATTTTTGTTGAACATCATTGATGTTTTGCTTTATGTAATCTAGATCTCTATTGCAGACCATTATCTCCCCGATGAGTACGTGGGCACTCTCTGTGGTAAAGTGCGATTTTTCTTCCACAACATCCACGTCACCTAAAAACCAAACACAAAAAAAAATAGGGTCTTGGAAATGAGGCAGCCATACATTGATTAGCTTACCAGTAGCTGTGTTCTCCCACACTCACCTGTTGTGATGACAAGTTCTCCAATTTCTCTGATCTCTCCTTCCTCCTCCTCCTCCTCTGCTTCTGCTCTTTCCCCTTTTTTGGGAGGTGTTGGTTTTGGGGTTTCCTCAGACGTCCCAAGTTTTCGCTCCCCTATGAGAATGTACAAAAGGAAGATTTAGCAACACAATCTATTGAGGGCAGAAATAGGAAATGACAAACATTGCTTGAAAGTGAGGGACAATATTTTTGGGTGTCCAGTTACAAATGACACCAACATGAATGTAGTCACTTTGTAAAGGTCCTAAACTTATAGCTTTTTGGTCGACGTTTGGGTGATGGAGACCCCCCTCTAGTATCCACTGGAGCACATGTGTGGAAAAGCCTAATAAAAAGGGGTTTAGGTGTCCCAGCACTAGTGCTCTAGAGTCCAGATGGGTAAACAGCTACTGGGTGACGTCTCCTTTACATTGAATAAATTGGCTGGACAGTCTTGATGACATTTCTAGAGAGAACAAACTTCCTTTCCCCCAAAAAACAACGAACATCGTATTATAAGTGGCCGAACGATCGAGGTTGTGTACGATCGAATGGACACACACACACACGAACATGACAGTGGCAGAAAGATCGAGGTTGAGTACGATCGAATGCACAGACGAACCTGAAAGTGGCCATTTTGGAATGTACAACTTTGTAAAAATCCAAACACATGGAGCAGTATGCAAGTAAGAAATCAAACACAAAACACAACTACTTACTTTTTTGAAGAACTCGCTTGATCTTTCTGTACTGATCGGCCTCCCTCAGTTTCAGGTCTGACCAGCGTTTCCTCAGTTGCTCCTTGGATCGTTGTACCCCAAAATGATTGTACAGCCTCCTCACAACTTTAGACATGATCTTGGCCTTGCGGACATTGGGGTTGAGGTAAGGCCCATACTTCCCATCATAGTCGCTCCTCTTTAATATGTCCACCATCTCCAACATTTCTCCAAATGACATATTGGAGGCCTTGAATTTCAGGCTCCGGGATCGGGACGTTTCTGCCTCCGGACTTTCCTCGTCCTCCTCCTCGTTGGTGGGATATTTTGGGCGCACCTGCTGTGTCCCCGCCATATGCTCTCCCCACTGCGCCGTAAAGATCAATGATGTTCTTCAATTTTTGTTGAACATCATTGATGTTTTGCTTTATGTAATCTAGATCTCTATTGCAGACCATTATCTCCCCGATGAGTACGTGGGCACTCTCTGTGGTAAAGTGCGATTTTTCTTCCACAACATCCACGTCACCTAAAAACCAAACACAAAAAAAAATAGGGTCTTGGAAATGAGGCAGCCATACATTGATTAGCTTACCAGTAGCTGTGTTCTCCCACACTCACCTGTTGTGATGACAAGTTCTCCAATTTCTCTGATCTCTCCTTCCTCCTCCTCCTCCTCTGCTTCTGCTCTTTCCCCTTTTTTGGGAGGTGTTGGTTTTGGGGTTTCCTCAGACGTCCCAAGTTTTCGCTCCCCTATGAGAATGTACAAAAGGAAGATTTAGCAACACAATCTATTGAGGGCAGAAATAGGAAATGACAAACATTGCTTGAAAGTGAGGGACAATATTTTTGGGTGTCCAGTTACAAATGACACTAACATGAATGTAGTCACTTTGTAAAGGTCCTAAACTTATAGCTTTTTGGTCGACGTTTGGGTGATGGAGACCCCCCTCTAGTATCCACTGGAGCACATGTGTGGAAAAGCCTAATAAAAACGGGTTTAGGTGTCCCAGCACTAGTGCTCTAGAGTCAGATGGGTAAACAGCTACTGGGTGACGTCTCCTTTACATTGAATAAATTGGCTGGACAGTCTTGATGACATTTCTAGAGAGAACAAACTTCCTTTTCCCCAAAAAACAACAAACATCGTATTATAAGTGGCCGAACGATCGAGGTTGTGTACGATCGAATGGACACACACACACACACACACGAACATGACAGTGGCAGAAAGATTGAGGTTGAGTACGATCGAATGCACAGACGAACCTGAAAGTGGCCATTTTGGAATGTACAACTTTGTAAAAATCCAAACACATGGAGCAGTATGCAAGTAAGAAATCAAACACAAAACACAACTACTTACTTTTTTGAAGAACTCGCTTGATCTTTCTGTACTGATCGGCCTCCCTCAGTTTCAGGTCTGACCAGCGTTTCCTCAGTTGCTCCTTGGATCGTTGTACCCCAAAATGATTGTACAGCCTCCTCACAACTTTAGACATGATCTTGGCCTTGCGGACATTGGGGTTGAGGTAAGGCCCATACTTCCCATCATAGTCGCTCCTCTTTAATATGTCCACCATCTCCAACATTTCTCCAAATGACATATTGGAGGCCTTGAATTTCAGGCTCCGGGATCGGGACGTTTCTGCCTCCGGACTTTCCTCGTCCTCCTCCTCGTTGGTGGGATATTTTGGGCGCACCTGCTGTGTCCCCGCCATATGCTCTCCCCACTGCGCCGTAAAGAGAAGGGGTGGGGAATAGACGAGAAAGATCGTCAGGGGCGGGCGGAGTTTGACGCATGCGCACTGTATATAAAACGTCACACGCCTGTGTCATAGCCACGATCTGGGAGACGAGGGGAGAGAAAGCTCACGCACGAGACGATCGCTATAAACGAAGGTACAATTTGACGTTGGTACATAACTAGCTTAGACTGATTCGACCTTGAGGCTTCTTTATGGGGAAGATTAGGAGAGTTTAGCCTGACATAATTTATAGTGTTTTGTGTGGTGTTGTGTCTTGCAGAGATTATGCAGGGATTCAACGACGTGAGTTTTCTCACCCTCTTCATTGAGAAATACAGGGAATTTCCCGTTTTATGGCAGGCCAAACACCCCCATTACGGCATCAAAACAAAGAGGTACGCAGCCCTGCTGGAACTTGTGGAATTTGTAAAGCCAAGGTTCCCCACGGCAACTGTTGATGATATAAGAAAGAAAATTGGCAGCCTGAGGAGTGCGTATATCAGGGAGCGCAAGAAGGTCCTGAAGTCTGAAGAAACTGCAACTGCAGCAGATGAGGTCTATGCCCCCAAGCTCTGGTACTATGACAGTCTCCATTTTCTCAAAGACTAGGCTGATGTCACGGAGTCACTCTCGACTCCTCCTTCCACGCTTCCTTGCGCGCAGGCCACCCTGATGAGGCTTCCGAGGAGCAACCTGGGCCTTCCAGTCTGGAAGAGGTGGAGGAGCCCAGCTTGTTCCAGGTATAGTAGTTTGGGAACCATTTTTGAGAAAAAGGAATGATGTTCACTGAATTCAGGATCACCAATTGCTTAGTTCCTAACGTGTTTGACATATCAACAGACAGTAGTGTTGGAGACATTTGGGGCAAGAATCTAAACTGCAGGGCTGAGAATTGTATGGTTTTATATTTGTAAACATTTTGCAACAGTCACTAGATGAAAATTGTGTGTGTTTGATGAACAAATAACTGAAACTATGTCCCTTTTTCATACACAGGAAGACCTCAGCCAGGAGGAGGCTGTGGAATGTGGCAGTCAGGAGGAGGCAGGGGTTAGTGGCAGCCAAGAGGTGGGTAGTGGCAGCCAAGAGGGGGCTAGGCCTAGGAGCCTGACTGACTCCCAAATCCCTCCCCTCCGCCTTCCCTACAGAAGGGCGAGAAGGGGGGGTGATGCGGGAGAGTCAGCGCTCCGGATGATCAGAGAGGCTTCAGCCTCCCTACATGCCACACCCACCGACGAGGAGACCTTTGGCTCCGTGGTTGTCACTAAAATGAAGGGTATGGAGGTGAGGCAACGCAACATGTGTGAGGGGCTCATCCTCCATGTCCTAAATAAGGGGATGGCTGGGGAGATGACCCACTCACACATGTTTGCCATAGTGACCATGCTCCGCCTCCTCCTCCTTCTGCCACCCCACCAGCACGACAGCCACAGCGTGGAAGGAAGACCTGAGAGTGACGACCTGGATTCAGTCTGGTCTGAGAGAAGATGGTGCTTCTCGTAGTACCAGAGCCTGGGGACCTAGATGGCATCTGCTGCAGTTTCGGATGTTTTGGACTTCAGGACCAGATTGCACTCCCTTATTATTTAGATAGGTACTCCTCAGGCCCCCAATTTTCTAAGCTTGAAAAATGATGGTTGCCGTGGGGGTCCAAGGCTTTGCAAATTCCCCAAGTTTCACCATGGCTGCGTTCCTCTTTGTTTTGTTGCTGAGACCGAAATAAAGGTCTTTTTGATTTGAAATAATCATTGCCTATTGTGTTTTACTTTTCTACAATGACAGTTTATTTGTGAGTAGGCAGGTACATTTCACTAATCATAAAGTATTATTAACAAGGGGCACCAACAAACTCATAGTAAATTTAAGCAACAAATACAAATGTTAATAATGTGGTTTTGCTAAGTTGAGACACACAACCCCCCTCCAAAAAAAAATAACAAAATCTCCTTCAAATATGTCTTCCAAAAAAAAAAAAAAAAAGACAAATCATGCTAAAAATATAACAAAGATTCTTTTACGATCTGAGTAAAAATAAACATGTAGTGTAGAAATCCTGAAAAGTAATAAAGAACTAAGTTTGTGAGAAGTGCGGGTGAATAGGAGCAGCTAAAACATGTCATTCTTCTTGCATTGTAAAGAAAAAGAGAATGCGCTGCATTAAAGACATTTTAACATTGCAGCGTGACGAATGTGCTGTGTCGATTAGGAAAGGTAGTTTTACCTGACCGAGCGCTTCCGTCACAGAATTTCTTCTAAGCATGCGTAGCACTTTGTCCGTCCGACAACGCTACACACGATCGGATTTGGTGTGATCGGACCGTGTTGTCAAAAAATCTATCCAGCAGGAGATAGGACTTTGTCCGTCGGACAATCCGACGTACACTGTCCGATGGTGCATACACACGGTCGGATTTTTCAACAACATTGTCCGATCGGACAAAATCCATGCGAAAATCCGACCGTGTGTATGGGGCTTTAGTCCTTTGTTTCTTCACACTACTCCCTGTCAACATCATTTCCTGTAGCATGAGCCCATGAACCAGTCCAACAAGTTTATTAGCAGTTCATAAGGGGAAGCTTCTACTTATATTTATGCTATAAAAATTACTATAATAGCCATAACAACACATGTTCATTAGCATATGAATAGGGGAAGCTTCTACTTATATTTATGCTATAAAAAATCACTATTGCCACAGCAACACAGGGTGCCATTGGTCACTGTATAGGTGCAAAGCTTTTAAACACTGATCTGTACAGGGTTTTAAAGCAACAAATGTGTGACAAACAGGAGGTAAATGTTAAAAAAAATACAAGAAGAACACATATTAATGATTGCATATGAAGGATATTATGCCTGATAATAATAAAAGGTTTATATAATTACTTCATTATGGCATTGTGAGTAACATTTTAGTATGGCACCCCTCCAATCAGTGCTAATAGCAATACCAAGGTAGGGATGGGCCCGGTGCTCGATGCGAACCCACGTTCGCATCGAGCACCGGGCGTTCGCTCGCTCGGCGAGCCCAGAACTATTTTGGCCGCTCGCATCATGTTCGTGTGATGCGAGCGGCCCCGCAATGCATTGCGGCCGGCGCGGCCGACGCAGTGCATTGCTGGCTGATGATTGGCCAAGCATGCACTGTGACCCCGCATGCTTGGCCAATCACAGCCCCGGAAACTCGAAGAGCCATAATTGGCTACAGGCAGGACGCCTGTAGCCAATTACAGCTCAGGGGCTGTAGTACACGCCCCCCCCTATAAAAGGCCGCCACGCCGTCTGCGCCGGTCACATGCTGTTCCGGCGCAGATTGAGCAGGCTGATTCTGTGACACTCTGCTCGATTTAGTTAGGTAGAGAGATTCACTTACAGAAATTGAATTAGATAGATTCAGTTACAAAGATTGATTGAGAAAGAGGGGCTTGTAGTGTGTTCGTGGCAGGCAGGCAGAGCTCCTATATTTTGTTACCAGAAGCACCTATAGGACTTGTAGTGTGTTCGTGGCAGGCAGGCAGAGCTCCTATATTTTGTTACCAGAAGCACCTATAGGACTTGTAGTGTGTTCGTGGCAGGCAGGCAGAGCTCCTATATTTTGTTACCAGAAGCACCTATAGGACTTGTAGTGTGTTCGTGGCAGGCAGGCAGAGCTCCTATATTTTGTTACCAGAAGCACCTATAGGACTTGTAGTGTGTTCGTGGCAGGCAGGCAGAGCTCCTATATTTTGTTCCCAGAAGCACCTATAGGACTTGTAGTGTGTTCGTGGCAGGCAGGCAGAGCTCCTATATTTTGTTCCCAGAAGCACCTATAGGACTTGAAGTGTGTTAGTCCCATCACACACACACAGCTATATTTTGTTCCCAGAAGCACCTATAGGACTTGAAGTGTGTTAGTCCCATCACACACACAGAGCTATATTTTGTTCCCAGAAGCACCTATAGGACTTGAAGTGTGTTAGTCCCATCACACACACAGAGCTATATTTTGTTCCCAGAAGAACCTATAGGACTTGAAGTGTGTTAGTCCCATCACACACACAGAGCTATATTTTCTTCCCAGAAGCACCTATAGGACTTGAAGTGTGTTAGTCCCATCACACACACAGAGCTATATTTTGTTCCCAGAAGCACCTATAGGACTTGAAGTGTGTTAGTCCCATCACACACACAGAGCTATATTTTGTTCCCAGAAGAACCTATAGGACTTGAAGTGTGTTAGTCCCATCACACACACAGAGCTATATTTTGTTCCCAGAAGCACCTATAGGACTTGAAGTGTGTTAGTCCCATCACACACACAGAGCTATATTTTGTTCCCAGAGGCACCTATAGGACTTGAAGTGTGTTAGTCCCATTACACACACAGAGCTATATTTTCTTCCCAGAAGCACCTATAGGACTTGAAGTGTGTTAGTCCCATCACACACACAGAGCTATATTTTCTTCCCAGAAGCACCTATAGGACTTGAAGTGTGTTAGTCCCATTACACACACAGAGCTATATTTTCTTCCCAGAAGCACCTATAGGACTTGAAGTGTGTTAGTCCCATCACACACACAGAGCTATATTTTCTTCCCAGAAGCACCTATAGGACTTGAAGTGTGTTAGTCCCATCACACACACAGAGCTATATTTTGTTCCCAGAGGCACCTATAGGACTTGAAGTGTGTTAGTCCCATTACACACACAGAGCTATATTTTCTTCCCAGAAGCACCTATAGGACTTGAAGTGTGTTAGTCCCATCACACACACAGAGCTATATTTTGTTCCCAGAAGCACCTATAGGACTTGAAGTGTGTTAGTCCCATCACACACACAGAGCTATATTTTGTTCCCAGAAGCACCTATAGGACTTGAAGTGTGTTAGTCCCATCACACACACAGAGCTATATTTTGTTCCCAGAAGAACCTATAGGACTTGAAGTGTGTTAGTCCCATCACACACACAGAGCTATATTTTCTTCCCAGAAGCACCTATAGGACTTGAAGTGTGTTAGTCCCATCACACACACAGAGCTATATTTTGTTCCCAGAGGCACCTATAGGACTTGAAGTGTGTTAGTCCCATTACACACACAGAGCTATATTTTCTTCCCAGAAGCACCTATAGGACTTGAAGTGTGTTAGTCCCATCACACACACAGAGCTATATTTTGTTCCCAGAGGCACCTATAGGACTTGAAGTGTGTTAGTCCCATTACACACACAGAGCTATATTTTCTTCCCAGAAGCACCTATAGGACTTGAAGTGTGTTAGTCCCATCACACACACAGAGCTATATTTTCTTCCCAGAAGCACCTATAGGACTTGAAGTGTGTTAGTCCCATCACACACACAGAGCTATATTTTGTTCCCAGAAGCACCTATAGGACTTGAAGTGTGTTAGTCCCATCACACACACAGAGCTATATTTTGTTCCCAGAAGCACCTATAGGACTTGAAGTGTGTTAGTCCCATCACACACACAGAGCTATATTTTGTTCCCAGAAGAACCTATAGGACTTGAAGTGTGTTAGTCCCATCACACACACAGAGCTATATTTTGTTCCCAGAAGCACCTATAGGACTTGAAGTGTGTTAGTCCCATCACACACACAGAGCTATATTTTGTTCCCAGAAGCACCTATAGGACTTGAAGTGTGTTAGTCCCATCACACACACAGAGCTATATTTTGTTCCCAGAAGCACCTATAGGACTTGAAGTGTGTTAATCCCATCACACACACAGAGCTATATTTTGTTCCCAGAAGCACCTATAGGACTTGAAGTGTGTTAGTCCCATCACACAGAGATCCTATATTTTGTTCCCAGAAGCAACTATAGGACTTGAAGTGTGTTAGTCCCATCACACAGACCTTTATTTTCTTCCCAGAAGCACCTATAGGACTTGAAGTGTGTTAGTCCCATCACACAGAGCTCCTCTATTTTTCTTTGCAGAAGCACCCATAGGACTTCTAGTGTGTTAGTGGCATCACACAGAGCTCCTATATATTCTTCTCAGCAGCACCCACAGGACTTCTAGTGTGTTAGTGGCATCACACAGAGCTCCTCTATTTTCTTTGCAGAAGCACCCACAGGACTTCTAGTGTGTTAGTGGCATCACACAGAGCTCCTCTATTTTCTTTGCAGAAGCACCCATAGGACTTCTAGTGTGTTAGTGGTATCACACAGAGCTCCTATATATTCTTCTCAGCAGCACCCACAGGACTTCTAGTGTGTTAGTGGCATCACACAGAGCTCCTCTATTTTCTTTGCATAAGCACCCACAGGACTTCTAGTGTGTTAGTGGCATCACACAGAGCTCCTCTATTTTCTTTGCAGAAGCACCCATAGGACTTCTAGTGTGTTAGTGGCATCACACAGAGCTCCTATATATTCTTCTCAGCAGCACCCACAGGACTTCTAGTGTGTTAGTGGCATCACACAGAGCTCCTCTATTTTCTTTGCAGAAGCACCCATAGGACTTCTAGTGTGTTAGTGGCATCACACAGAGCTCCTATATTTTCTTCTCAGCAGCACCCACAGGACTACCGACTACAATGGCTGGAAGACCGCCAAGGGGAGGCAGAGCGTGCAGAGCCAAGAACACAGGGCAGGCAGGCTCTGTTTCTAGTGGACGTGGCCGTGGACGTGGTCGTGCATCGTCATCAGCACGTGGCCATGGGACACGCGCGTCTTTGTTTTCGGCAGCTGGACATGTGGAGCCGCATCATGCTGAAGGCTTGGTAGAATGGATGACCAAGCCCTCCTCATCCTCCTCATCCTCTCTCACCCAGGCTCAGGGTACTGACAGAGCATCATCAGCCACCCCTTCCCTAGACCCACCATGTCCTCCTGAGGAGTCCCCCGAACTCTTTGAGCACAGTGTTGGGTACATGCTCCAGGAGGATGCCCAACGATTCGAAGGCTCGGATGACGATACCCAGCTTGAGGAATCTGGCAGTACTGTTCCACCAGCTGCAGCTTACTGCCAGGTTTGCTCTAGTGGTGAAGAGGGAGGGGATGATGAGGTCACTGACTCCACGTGGGTGCCTCAAGGGAGAGAGGATGAGGAGGAGGACGAGGAGGAGGAGAATGCGGCGTCACATGTCCAACGAGGCAGGATGCCCCCTGGAGGCCAGGTAGAGGCCAGCACAGCAACTGTACAACACCGCAGAGCTCCGCCTGTGCAGGGCGCTGCCTCTGCACGTTATCAGAAAAGTTCTTTGGTGTGGGCCTTTTTTGAGACGAGTGCAGCAGATCGCACCACTGCTATTTGCAATATTTGTCTCAAGCGTATCTCGCGTGGCCAAAACATCAGCCGCTTGGGCACGACAAGCATGACCAGACATATGGCGACCTGCCATGCAGCTCGTTGGCAGGCACACATAAAAGACCCACACCAAAGAACTAAGCGGACCTCTCCTTGCTCCTCCTCAGCTGGGATCTCCATCCCCACTACACCTTCAGTCCTCTCTGAAAGCTGCTCTGAGAGGACTGAAGGTGTAGAATTCGGTGTGTCACAACCAAGTACTTGCAGTACACCGACGTCCGATTGCAGCAGGCAAATTTCCCTGCCCCAGCTGCTGGACCGTAGAAAGAAGTACACTCCCAGCCATCCACATGCCCAGCGGTTGAATGCTAGCCTTGCTAAATTGCTAGCACTTCAACTGCTGCCTTTTCAGTTGGTAGACTCGGCCCCCTTCCGTGAGTTTGTTCAATGTGCGGTTCCTCAGTGGCAGGTTCCCAAACGCCACTTTTTCTCGCGGAAGGCGATTCCGTCTCTCTACCGGCATGTGGAGGGCAATGTCCATGCCTCGCTGGACAGGGCGGTCAGCGGTAAGGTGCATATTACCGCTGACTCATGGTCCAGCAGGCATGGACAGGGACGGTACCTTTCTTTCACGGCCCATTGGGTCACTCTATTGGCAGCTGGGAGGGATGCAGGACAAGGTGCAGTAGTGTTGGAGGTTGTTCCGCCACCACGCCTCCAAAACGCGACTACTGCTACTGGTTGTGACACACCTCTCTCCTCCCACCCCCTCCTCTTCTTCTTCCTCCAGTGCTCTGTCCTTGGAACCAGCGGTGCTCCGTAGGCGTACAAGGGGCTACGCAAGTACGCAGGCAAAAAGATGCCATGCCGTGCTTGCGCTGGTGTGTTTGGGGGACAGGAGCCACACTGGGCCAGAGGTTCTGGCAGCTCTGCAGGGGCAGGCCGAGAGGTGGTTGACGCCACGTCAGCTTAAGCCAGGAATGGTCGTTTCTGACAATGGCACCAACCTCCTCTCCGCCCTGCGACAGGGGCAGCTCACCCATGTGCCCTGCATGGCTCACGTCCTCAACCTGGTGGTGCAGCGGTTCTTGGGCAGGTTCCCAGGCTTACAGGATGTCCTGAGGCAGGCCAGGAAAGTCTGTGTGCATTTCCGCCGATCTTATAATGCCAGTGCTCGGCTGACTGAGCTGCAAAAGGAGCTGAACCTGCCCAAGAACCGCCTAATATGTGAC
The DNA here is from genome assembly GCA_028564925.1 of Lithobates sylvaticus. Classification (NCBI taxonomy): domain Eukaryota; kingdom Metazoa; phylum Chordata; class Amphibia; order Anura; family Ranidae; genus Lithobates; species Lithobates sylvaticus. The sequence goes on from CM053029.1 coordinate 573,554,836, forward strand.
ATGCCCACCAGGTGGAACTCAACGTTGGCCATGCTGCAGCGACTGCACACGCAGCAGAGGGCCATCAATGAGTACCTTTGCGACTACGGCACCAGGACAGGGTCAGGGGAGCTTGGTTTTTTTTCCCCACGTCAGTGGAGCATGATCAGGGATGCATGCACTGTCCTCTCACCATTTGAGGAGGCCACGAGGATGGTGAGCAGTGACAGTGCATGCATCAGTGACACTGTCCCTCTTGTCCACCTGTTGGAGCATACGCTGCGTGGGATAATGGACAGGGCACTTGAGGCAGAACAGAGGCAGGAAGAGGAGGACTTCCTTGCCTCTCAAGGCCCCCTTTATCCGGACAGTGTTCCTTCTGTCCCACCCATCACGCAGGAAGAGGATGAGGAGGAGGAGGAGGAGGAGGAGGAGGATTGTGTGAGCATGGAGGTGGAGCCTGGCACTCAGCATCAGCAGCAGCAGTCTTTTAGGGATGATGTACAGTCCCAACAAACCAGTGGACTTGTACGTGGCTGGGAGGAGGTGGCTGGCGATCATGTCATCCTCAGTGACCCAGAAGACTCCGGACCGAATGCCTCAGCTAACCTACGCTGCATGGCCTCCCTGATCCTGCAAAGCCTGCGGAAGGATCCTCGTGTTCTTCGGATCAAGGAGAGGGACCATTACTGGCTGGCCACTCTCCTTGATCCGCGGTACAAGGGTAAGGTTGCGGACCTTATCTTGCCGTCGCAGAGGGAGCAGAGGATGAGACATCTCAGGGAGGCCTTGCAGAAAGGTCTGTGCAACGCGTTCCCAGAAACTGGGAGGCTACAAACTCCTGGTCCTGGGCGACGAGTTGCTGAGGCTTCGGTCAGTGGCAGAAGGAGCGGTGGGGAAGGTGGACGTCTGACCGATGCGTTCAGACAATTTTTTAGTCCGCAGCCCCAAGGTATGATCGGTTCCAGCAACCATCGCCAGCGTCTGATATACATGGTGCAGGAATACCTTGGGGCAAGGTCAGACTTGGACACCTTTCCCACCGAAAATCCTCTGGCTTACTGGGTCCTGAGGATGGATCACTGGCCAGAGCTTGCACAGTATGCAATTGAGCTACTGGCCTGTCCTGCCTCCAGCGTTCTTTCCGAACGCACATTCAGTGCTGCTGGAGGATTTGTGACTGATCATAGGGTGCGCCTGTCCACCGCCTCGGTTGATCGACTGACATTCATCAAAATGAATCAGTCTTGGATCACCACCAGCTACCAGGCACCTGAGGCGGATATAACCGAATAATTTTTAATGTCACATCCCTTCAAGACTGCCTATGCTGATGCTGAGTGACTGTCCTCTTATGTTCACTGACTATCCTCTTCCTCCTCCTCAATGATCCATGCCACCACACCAGTGCCTAAGGCACAATTTTTCAGCCCCTGTTTAACAGGGGCGTGTACTTCCAATTTTTTAAAAAAATGCTTCGCAACACGTGTGACTGCTGTGCTCCAAGTACAGTCTCTGTGAGGGGTTGCAGTGTTGTGGCACCAGCACCAGTGCCTAAGGCACAATTTTTCAGCCCCTGTTTAACAGGGGCGGGTACTTACAATTTTTTAAAAAAATGCTTCGCAACACGTGTGACTGCTGTGCTCCAAGTACAGTATCTGTGAGGGCCGGGTTGCAGTGTTGTGGCACCAGCACCAGTGCCTAAGGCACAATTTTTCAGCCCCTGTTTAACAGGGGCGGGTACTTACAATTTTTTAAAAAAATGCTTCGCAACACGTGTGACTGCTGTGCTCCAAGTACAGTATCTGTGAGGGCCGGGTTGCAGTGTTGTGGCACCAGCACCAGTGCCTAAGGCACAATTTTTCTGCCCCTGTTTAACAGGGGCGGGTACTTACAATTTTTTAAAAAAATGCTTCGCAACACGTGTGACTGCTGTGCTCCAAGTACAGTATCTGTGAGGGCCGGGTTGCAGTGTTGTGGCACCAGCACCAGTGCCTAAGGCACAATTTTTCAGCCCCTGTTTAACAGGGGCGGGTACTTACAATTTTTTAAAAAAATGCTTCGCAACACGTGTGACTGCTGTGCTCCAAGTACAGTATCTGTGAGGGCCGGGTTGCAGTGTTGTGGCACCAGCACCAGTGCCTAAGGCACAATTTTTCAGCCCCTGTTTAACAGGGGCGGGTACTTACAATTTTTAAAAAAAATGCTTCGCTAAACGTGTGACTGCTGTGCTCCAAGTACAGTATCTGTGAGGGCCGGGTTGCAGTGTTGTGGCACCAGCACCAGTGCCTAAGGCACAATTTTTCAGCCCCTGTTTAACAGGGGCGTGTACTTCCAATTTTTTAAAAAAAATGCTTCGCAACACGTGTGACTGCTGTGCTCCAAGTACAGTCTCTGTGAGGGGTTGCAGTGTTGTGGCACCAGCACCAGTGCCTAAGGCACAATTTTTCAGCCCCTGTTTAACAGGGGCGGGTAATTACAAATCTTGATCTAATAGTTCACAGCAGGGCCCATTCCTGCGCCCACCAAGAGTAACTATGAGGGCCTGCAGTCTTGTGGCAACACCGTCCACCACCACCGCCAAAGGCCCAATTTTTCTGCCCTGTTCATCAGGTGCTTGCAATTACAAATCTTGATCTAATAACTCACAACAGGGCCCATTCCTGCGCCCACCAAGAGTAACTGTGAGGGCCTACAGTCTTGTGGCAACACCGTCCACCACCACCGCCAAAGGCCCAATTTTTCTGCCCTGTTCATCAGGTGCTTGCAATTACAAATCTTGATCTAATAACTCACAGCAGGGCCCATTCCTGCGCCCACCAAGAGTAACTGTGAGAGCTTACAGTTTTGTGGCAACACCGTCCACCACCACCCACCACCCCCAATTTTTCTGCCCTGTTCAACAGGTGCATGCAATTACAAATCTTGATCTATTAACTCATAGCAGGGCCCATTCCTGTGCCCACCAGTCTTGTGGCTACACCAACATCTAATAGGGCAAATTTCTGCAGAGTATATACGCCAGGCCCCTACTTTCAAACATCCAACTTACAAACGACTCCTACTTGCAAATGGAAAGAGAAAACAGGAAGTGAGAGGAAATCTACCCCTAGGAAGGGAAATTCTATCCTGTTAGATTTAATTTGGGAAAAAGGTATCTCCTCTCTACTGATACTTTATCACCAATCCTTGTTTCAATTAAAACCCCACTTTTCCAAAAACATTTGTCATTGGGACGGAAAGTGAGGTGACATGTTCTGAACAGATGTGCAAAGACAGCAAATGTTACAGGGGTGATAACCCCTCCCTATGTTCTCCAAAAAGCTTAAAAATAGATTTTTTTGGGATGGAGCTACACTTCATAATGTACCTGTTCAGATTCTACTTAAGAACAAACCTAAAGCCGCAAGTGGTTTTAAATGGCTTCTTTTTTTCCTTTACAAATGTCATTTTGTGCAAGGACAGTTCTAAACACGGGAAACACATGCCACTTCTCAGGCATACTTTAGACACCCCCCAGGTACCATATTTAAAGGAAAATTTCACTTTTTTTTTTTCACTTTATGCATCATTAAAATGACTGCTCCCGAAAAAACGTTAGTTTTTAAAAGTTCTTTTTGCATTGATATATGTCCCCTGGGGCAGGACCCGGGTCCCCAAACCTGTTTTATGACATTAACATGCATATTGGCCGTTGTAATTAGCACTTTTGATTTCGAACGTTCGCGTCCATTATAACGTATAGGGTTCGAAAATTCGCGCGAACTTTCGGTCCGTTCGAAGGTTCTGGTTCGAACCGAACCCGGGGGTGTTCGGCTCATCCCTATACCAAGGTAAGGGACCCTAAAAATGGACCATACATCTAACTGTCCAAATCCTCATTTTTTTACAATATTCAGATTTTACACTGTGCACCAACCACCATAATAAAATGTATGTTCTGGTATATGAAGAACATTGCAATAACTTTCTTTAGATATATTCAGGCAATTTATGGGTTTTGGGTAGCTTTAATTCTGCTAGAAAGCCTAATTCAGCTTCTTTGTCCTTGCTGCATGACTGGATGTAACTGCCACACTGAATATATGTACGGTCATAAATACAGGTAGCAGTAAAAAAAAAATGCTCAGCGGTTTTAGAAGCAAAGGTTGAGTAGATACTGAATTGTGAAAATCTTCATCCTGCAAAAGCCATACATTGGTGATTTGTACCTTGATGATAGAGCTAATAAAAAAAAATGCTAGTCCTTCATCTTACAAGCAATATATAAAGTTGGGTAGCAGTTTGGTTTAAAAAAGAAGAAAAAAAAATAATTGGTCTAAGAATACTTTTTTGCCCATTGTAACTAAGAATCTGCTTTAGGGTCTTCAAATGAAGCTTGTGACATAGATCTAAATTGTAATAGGCTAAGTTACAATTTTTCCAAAAAATAGCCTAAGTAGTCAAGGAGCCCCGGTTAGAAAACTGTACAGTTTTGTCAAATTTTTATTAATTTTATTGTCATAACTGTAGACCATTCGGGTCACCCCAGAATCCTGTCTGACAAATTTCCAGCTAGCAACCCCATGTCCTGCCTTGGTTTTCACTCCTGTAATGATGGGAGTGAGTGTCCCATCCCATATTCAAAGCAAACTCATGCATCCTTCCATGTCTCCATGCCTTATTTTGTTGAGAAATCACTTAGAAAAACACCCCCCTACCATTTCCAGCCAATGCCATTCTGCGTGAGGGCAGATAACTAATATAGTATTTATTTCCTTGAATACATCTGCTCTTAGTTTAGTCATGTAGGCAGGAGGGTGTGCTTAGCTGAGAAAGCCCCACTTTCCTCCAGATGAAAAAAAAATGGACTGTATGACATCATTATATATATATATATATGGATTGTTTGAGGATTTGCATCATTTAATTTACAGAACATGCCCACAGCTTTGAAGATGTTTTTTTTTTTTATTGTGAAGCAAACAACAAATAGGACAAAATAACAGAAAAAGTCAATGTGCATAACTATTCACCCTTCTAAAGTCAATACTTTGTAGAGCCACCTTTTGCCGCTATTACAGCTCCAAGTCACATTGGATGAGTCTCTATGAGCTTGCCACATATTACAACTGGGATTTTTGCCCATTCCTCCTTGCAAAACTGCTCCAGCTCCTTCAAGTTGGATGGTTTGCGCTTGTGACTGGGCTTTGACTAGGCCATTCCAACACATTTACATGTTTCCCCTTAAACCACTCAAGTGTTGCTTTAGCAGTGTGTTTGGGGTCATTGTCCTGCTGGAAGGTAAACCTCCGTTCTAGCATCAAATCACACACAGAGTGGTACAGGTTTTGCTCAAGAATATCCCTGTATTTAGCACCATCCATCTTTCCCTCAACTCTGACCAGTTTCCCAGTCCCAAATGCTGAAAAACATCCCACAGCATGATGCTGCCACCACCATGTTTCACTGTGGGGATGGTGTTCTTTGGGTGATGTGATGTGTTGGGTTTGCGCCAGACATAGTGTCTTCTTTCAATGGCCAAAAAGTTACTTTTTAGTCTCATCAGACCAGAGCCCCTTCCTCCATACATTTTGGGAGTCTCCCACATGCCTTTTCGCAAACTCAAAACGTGCCATTTTGTTTTTTGCTGAAAGTAATGGCTTTCTTCTGGCCACTCTGCGGCCACTCTATGGAGTGTAGAGCTTATTGTCATCCTATGTACAGATACTCCAGTATTTGCTGTGAAACTCTGCAGCTCTTCCAGGGTTACCTTAGGTCTCTGTGCTGCCTCTCTGATTAATGTCCTCCTTGCCCGGTCTGTGAGTTTTGCTAAATATACCGGGATGATTTTTTAGAGCTGGCTCACTTGTAAAAGCAATCCTATCGGCTAAGTAGCCGCTGGATTTATTTTACAAGCAGTAGGAGGGGTCTCTTTCCACAGCTTTACTGGGTTCTCCTGTCTCCTCACCGGGGGTCCCAATCGACCAGCTGGAGCTTTAGCTGGCTGATTATGGAGGCGATCAAAGACCGGACTAGCTTTGATCACCTGTGATATAGGAACCCGAATGCGGTGAGCTTACATCACTTCCGATTTCCATGGAAATCTTAGTGTTATCAAATGCTTTTAAGGGCAGAGGAGGTATCTGGGGTCTTATAGACCCCAGATCTCTCCATAAAGAGCACCTGGTACATGCTGTCACAAGTGATGTTTACATTCCTTATGACTGCAATAAAAGTGATAAAAAAATTAAAGTGACAGTGTAAAAATAAATAAATAAATAATAAAAAAAAATTAATAAATGTTTTTTTTTTGTTATGTGACCCGCCCCCCCTGCACTCAGGAGCAAAGGTGAACGCATGCAGGCAAACAGCGATCGTCTCACACATGTGGTATCACCGTGACAGGCATAGATTCTAGCACCAGACCTCCTTGGTAATCTAAAGTAGTAACCTGTAAAGGCTTTTAAAGCGTCGCCTATGGATAGTAAGATTTACGCTGTTTGTCGCCATTGCTTGGGCATGCGCAGTTCTAAAGCATGACATGTTTGGTATCTATTTACTCGGCGGGAAAGAATCAATTCTTGTGCGCTAACTAATGGTACGAAGAGTAGGTAAAATCTTGCGTAGGCCCTGGACACTGGGGGGAATTGCCGGCCCAGACTTTCACATCTACTATTTAGCAGCAATGCTCACTCATGCACATAACTGGTTGGTCTCGGATGACACCAATGCGTCAGTCGTCCTAGAGGCAGCTCAACTGGGATCCTTTGAGGCCCTTTGCAGCGCCCTTTATAGGGGGTCAGGGGGTTCTCCAGTACCTTTAACACTGGCGATGAAAGCAATTATTAAGGCATGGCACATGGTAGTGATTAAACCTAATTTGGTAAAGGCCAAATGGTCCCCTAATACACCGCTTTGGTGTAACCCAAGGTTGAAAGACACGGGTTTGTGTGCCAGTAAGGGCATCAAGTATTTGAGGGATATCTGTGATGGGTCAGGGTTATTTACATTTGATAGGCTGAAAAACAAATTCCAACTTCCAAAGGGACTTACTAAAACATTTAATGTGAAAATGGCTTAATGTAGCTTAACGTGTAATAAAGTGCCTAAACCTCAATCAATTTCCCTGAAATTTTTCACAGCCTAAGATCTCAACTTCCCAAACCTATCCAAGAAGTTTCATGCGATTCGGAGTTCCACAAGGCAAATTAAGGACATTAAGCTTGTTTTTTGGGGAGCTTAATGTGGCTTAACGTACAAAAAAGACCTTAAATGTTAACCAATTTCCTCCAAACTTCACACAATAGAAGACTCTATCCATGTCAACATATTCTGAAAATTTCAGCTCATTTGGTTAATCACACCAAAAGTTATTCACGTTAAGCTATATTTTACAATACTAAAACATTTAATGTGAAAATGGCTTAATGTAGCTTAACGTGTAATAAAGTGCCTAAACCTCAATCAATTGCCCTGAAACTTTGCACAGCCTAAGATCTCAACTTCCCAAACCCATCCGAGAAGTTTCATGCGATTCGGTGTTCCACAAGGCAAACTAGGCACGTTAAGCTTGTTTTTTTGGAGAGCTTAACGTACAAAAAAGTCCTTAAATGTTAACCAATTTCCCCCAAACTTCACACAATAGAAGACTCTATCCATGCCAACATATTCTGAAAGTTTCAGCTGATTTGGTTAATCACACCAAAAGTTATTCACATTAAGCTATATTTCACAATGCTAAAAAAATGGCTTAATGTAGCTTAACGTGTAATAAAGTGCCTAAACCTCAATCGATTACCCTGAAACTTTTCACAGCCTAAGATCTCAACTTCCCAAACCTATCCAAGAAGTTTCATGCGATTCAGAGTTCCACAAGGCAAATTAAGGACATTAAGCTTGTTTTTTGGGGAGCTTAATGTGGCTTAACGTACAAAAAAGACCTTAAATGTTAACCAATTTCCTCCAAACTTCACACAATAGAAGACTCTATCCATGCCAACATATTCTGAAAATTTCCGTTTATTTGGTTAATCACACCAAAAGTTATTCACGTTAAGCAATATTTTACAATACTAAAACATTTAATGTGAAAATGGCTTAATGTAGCTTAACGTGTAATAAAGTGCCTAAACCTCAATCAATTGCCCTGAAACTTTGCACAGCCTAAGATCTCAACTTCCCAAACCCATCCGAGAAGTTTCATGCGATTCGGTGTTCCACAAGGCAAACTAGGCACGTTAAGCTTGTTTTTTGGAGAGCTTAAAGTACAAAAAAGACCTTAAATGTTAACCAATTTCCCCCAAACTTCACACAATAGACGACTCTATCCATGCCAACATATTCTGAAAGTTTCAGCTGATTTGGTTAATCACACCAAAAGTTATTCACATTAAGCTATATTTCACAATGCTAAAAAAATGGCTTAATGTAGCTTAATGTAGCTTAACGTGTAATAAAGTGCCTAAACCTCAATCGATTGCCCTGAAACTTTGCACAGCCTAAGATCTCAACTTCCCAAACCTATCCAAGAAGTTTCATGCGATTCAGAGTTCCACAAGGCAAATTAAGGACATTAAGCTTGTTTTTTGGGGAGCTTAATGTGGCTTAACGTACAAAAAAGACCTTAAATGTTAACCAATTTCCTCCAAACTTCACACAATAGAAGACTCTATCCATGCCAACATATTTTGAAAATTTCAGCTCATTTGGTTAATCACACCAAAAGTTATTCACGTTAAGCTATATTTTACAATACTAAAACATTTAATGTGAAAATGGCTTAATGTAGCTTAACGTGTAATAAAGGGCCTAAACCTCAATCAATTGCCCTGAAACTTTGCACAGCCTAAGATCTCAACTTCCCAAACCCATCCGAGAAGTTTCATGCGATTCGGTGTTCCACAAGGCAAACTAGGCACGTTAAGCTTGTTTTTTGGAGAGCTTAACGTACAAAAAAGACCTTAAATGTTAACCAATTTCCCCCAAACTTCACACAATAGAAGACTCTATCCATGCCAACATATTCTGAAAGTTTCAGCTGATTTGGTTAATCACACCAAAAGTTATTCACATTAAGCTATATTTCACAATGCTAAAAAAATGGCTTAATGTAGCTTAATGTAGCTTAACGTGTAATAAAGTGCCTAAACCTCAATCGATTGCCCTGAAACTTTGCACAGCCTAAGATCTCAACTTCCCAAACCTATCCAAGAAGTTTCATGCGATTCAGAGTTCCACAAGGCAAATTAAGGACATTAAGCTTGTTTTTTGGGAGCTTAATGTGGCTTAACGTACAAAAAAGACCTTAAATGTTAACCAATTTCCTCCAAACTTCACACAATAGAAGACTCTATCCATGCCAACATATTCTGAAAATCTCAGCTCATTTGGTTAATCACACCAAAAGTTATTCACGTTAAGCTATATTTTACAATACTAAAACATTTAATGTGAAAATAGCTTAATGTAGCTTAACGTGTAATAAAGTGCCTAAACCTCAATCAATTGCCCTGAAACTTTGCACAGCCTAAGATCTCAACTTCCCAAACCCATCCGAGAAGTTTCATGCGAATCGGTGTTCCACAAGGCAAACTAGGCACGTTAAGCTTGTTTTTTGGAGAGCTTAACGTACAAAAAAGACCTTAAATGTTAACCAATTTCCCCCAAACTTCACAGAATAGAGGACTCTATCAATGCCAACATATTCTGAAAGTTTCAGCTGATTTGGTTAATCACACCCAAAGTTATTCACATTATGCTATATTTTACAATGCTAAAACATTTAATGTGAAAATGGCTTAATGTAGCTTAATGTAGCTTAACGTGTAATAAAGTGCCTAAACCTCAATCGATTGCCCTGAAATTTTGCACAGCCTAAGATCGCAACTTCCCAAACCCATCTGAGAAGTTTCATGCGATTCGGTGTTCCACAAGGCAAACGAGGAACATTAAGCTTGATTTTTGGGGAGCTTAATGTGGCTTAACGTACAAAAAAGACCTTAAATGTTAACCAATTTCCTCCAAACTTCACACAATAGAAGACTCTATCCATGCCAACATATTTTGAAAATTGCAGCTCATTTAGTAAATCACACCAAAAGTTATTCATATTAAGCTATATTTTACAATGCTAAAACGTTTAATGTAAAGAGCTTAACTTACCATAATGTGCCTTAACCTCCATCAATTGTCTTGAAACTTTGCACAGCCTAAGTTCTCAACTTTTCAACCCCATCCAAGAAGTTTCATGCGATTCGGTGTCCCACAAGGTAAACTAGGGACATTAAGCTTGATTTTTGGGGAGCTTAATGTGGCTTAACGTACAAAAAAGACCTTAAATGTCAACCAATTTTCCCCAAACTTCACGCAAAAGTGAAAGTTTCAGCTGATTTGGTTAATCACACCAAAAGTTATTCACATTAAGCTATATTTTACAATGCTAAAACATTTAATGTGAAAATGGCTTAACCACTTGCCGACCGGCGCACGACGATGTACGTCAACAGAATAGCACGGACAGGCATAAGGGCGTACAGGTACGTCCCCTTTAAGATGCCGCCGTGCCATCGGGCGTGCGCTCGCGCCGGTCGGGACCCCCGTGAGGCCGGTCGCGGGTCTCGCGGACTCGATTGCCGCGGGGATACCCGAGATCGTCTCACGGGAAGGCTGAACGGGGAGATGCGAAAAAAACAGCATCTCCCCATTCTGCCTAGCAACTAGTGACGCTGATCTCTGCTCCATGTGATTGGAGCAGAGATCAGCATTCACTAGCTGACAGCCACGCCCCCCCCACAGTAAGAAACACACCTCTAGGCACACTTAACCCCTACACTGCCACCTAGTGGTTAACCCCTTCACTGCCAGTGTCATTTACACAGAAACAATGCATTTAAATAGCAGTTGTGTCCGCCATAATGTCGCAGTCACAATAAAAATCGCTGATCGCCACCATTACTAATAAAAAAAAATATTAATAAAAATGCTATAAAACTATCCCCTATCTTGTAAACGCTATAACTTCTGCGCAAACCAATCAATAATCGCTTATTACGATTTTTTTTACCAAAAATATGTAGAAGAATACGTATCGGCCTAAACTGAGGAAAAAAATGTTTTTTATATATTTTTGGGGATATTTATTATAGCAAAAAATAAAAAAGAATAAGTTTTATTCAAAATTGTCGCACTTTTTTGTTTATAGCGCAAAAAATAAAAACCGCAGGGGCGATCAAATACCACCAAAAGAAAGCTCTATTTGTGGGAAAAAAAGGACGTCAATTTTGTTTGGAAGCCACGTCGCTAGACCGTGCAATTGTCAGTTAAAGCGACGCAGTGCCGAATCGCAAAAAGGGGCCTGGTCCTTTGGCTGCAAATTGGTCCGGTCTGAAAGTGGTTAATGTAGCTTAACATTTAATAAAGTGCCTAAACCTCAATCAATTGCCCTGAAACTTTGCACAGCCCAAGATCTCAACTTCCCAAACCTATTCAAGAATTCCAGTTCATTTGGTAAATCACCCCAAAAGTTATTCACCATTTTTTTTACAATCCTTAACCAGTTGCAGACTTTGGGTGCATTAGACATGCCCAAAAACATGTCATTAATGTACACAGGTCATGTCTAGTACATCCAGTCCTTCTGCTCTGCTGCTGGGACCCTTCCCTGTCTCTGTACCCAACAATTCAGCAGGAACTGTCTATAAATAGAAGCAGGCTGGCAATGTTTATCAACAACCACATCACAGAAAGTTACATTGAAACATTGTATCAATTGTAACTTTCTGTGTTTTGCATTCACAGAGCAAACGGATGAACTTTGATTTGAAGGTGAAGAGAGTTAAAGCAACCTTGACATGTAAATAAAACATTTTTTTTTTCTAATTAAATGTTCCTCTGTTGAACTCCTAATTAACCCTTTAGTTTTCTTTAATCAGCACTGATTAACTCTATATTCTCCTTCTCTATTGAATTGTAATTTTCCTGGTGATTTTTTCTTTTCTATTTTATTAACTAATAGTTAACTTTTTTTCATTTTTTTTGTTTGCTTTGCTTATTAAAAATGTTGACACCTTTTTACATATATATACCGAAGGAAAGAAAAAAAAGGCCTTTTGTTTAATTTTATTACACTTAATTGTAAAAATTATTGTTGCAGGACAATATTCACAAAAAGAAAGCCTTGTTTGTCCTTAAAAAAAAAAAAATGCATGTATTACGTTGTTAACTTAAGGGGTTAGACAAGCTCAAGCTCAACTCGAGCTGTGGTGAAACTACAAATCCCATCATGCCTCTGCCTCTAGGAGACATGCCTGTGATTGTCAGGGTCTTGCAATGCCATCGCTGGATCTAGATGGGACTCAGGGTAGTGTTAGGGGGGCTGCTGCACACAGAAGGCTTTTTATCTTAACCACTTCAGCCCCGGACCATTTGGCAGCCAAAGGACCAGAGGTCTTTTTTCAATTTCGCACTGCACTACTTTAACTGGTAATTGCGCGGTCATGCAATTTTGTAACCAAACGAAATTTGCGTCCTTTTCTTCCCACAAATAGAGCTTTCTTTTGATGGTATTTGATTGCCTCTGTGATTTTTTATTTTTTGCGATATAAACGGAAAAAGAGCGAAAATTTTGAAAAAAAAAGAGATTTTCTACTTTTTGTTATAAAAAAAATCTAATAAACTCAATTTTAGTCAAACATTTGGGCCAAAATGTATTCAGCCACATGTCTTTAGTAAAAAAAATGCCAATAAGCGTATATTTATTGGTTTGCGCAAAAGTTATAGCGTCTACAAACTAGAGTACATTTTCTGGAATTTACACCGCTTTTAATTTATGACTGCCTATTTCATTTCTTGAGGTGCTAAAATGGCAGAGAAGTACAAAACCCCCCCAAATGACCCCATTTTGGAAAGTAGACACCCCAAGCTATTTGCTGAGAGGCATGTTGAGCCCATTGAATTTTTTTTTTTAGTCCCAAGTGATTGAATAAAGACAAAAATAAAAAAGATTTTTTTTTTTTTTTTAAAAAGTTGTCACTAAATGATATATTGCTCACACATGCCATAGTTATATGTGGAATTGCACCCCAAAATACATTTTGCTGCTTCTCCTGAGTATGGGGATACCACATGTGTGGGACTTTTTGGGAGCCTAGCCGCGTACGGGGCCCCGAAACCCAAGCACCGCCTTCAGGATTTCTAAGGGTGCAAATTTTTGATTTCACTCCTCACTACCTATCACAGTTTCGAAGGCCATAAAATGCCAAAATAGCACAAAACCCCCCCAAATGACCCCATTTTGGAAAGTAGACACCCCAAGCTATTTGCTGAGAGGCATGGTGAGTATTTTACAGCTCTCATTTGTTTTTGAAAATGAAGAAAGTAAAGAAAAAAAAATTTTTTTTTCTTTTTTCAATTTTCAAAACTTTGTGACAAAAAGCGACATCTGCAAAATACTCACAATACCTCTCAGCAAATAGCTTGGGGTGTCTACTTTCCAAAATGGGGTCATTTTGGGGGGTTTTATGCCATCTGGGCATTCCATGGCCTCCGAAACTGTGATTGGCAGTGAGAAGTGAAATAAAAAAATTACACCCTTAGAAAGCCTGAAGGCGGTGATTGGTTTTTGGGGTTCCGTACGCAGCTAGGCTCCCAAAAAGTCCCACACATGTGGTATCCCCGTACTCAGGAGAAGCAACAGAATGTATTTTGGGGTGTATTTCTACATATGCCCATGACATGTTTGAGCAATATATCATTTAGTGACAACTTTTTGTAAAAAAAATATATATATTTTTTTTTTTTCATTATTCAATCTCTTGGGACAAAAAAAAAAAATATTTAATGGGCTCAACATTGCTCTCATCAAATAGCTTGGGGTGTCTACTTTCCAAAATGGGGTCATTTGGGGGGGTTTGAACTGTCCTGGCATTTTATGCACAACATTTAGAAGCCTATGTCACACGTCACCCACTCTTCTAACCACTTGTAGACAAAGCCCTTTCTGACACTTTTTGTTTACATGAAAACATATTTTTTTTTGCAAGAAAATTACGTTGAACCCCCAAACACTATATATAATGTTAAAGCAAAGGCCCTACAGATTAAAATGGTGGGTGTTGCATTTTTTTTTTCCACACAGTATTTGCGCAGCGATTTTTCAAACGCATTTTTTGTGGAAAAAATACACTTTTTTTTATTTTAATGCACTAAAACACACTATATTGCTCAAATTTTTGATGAAATAAAAAATATGATCTTAGGCCGAGTACATGGATACCAAACACGACATGCTTTAAAATTGCGCACAAACACGCAGTGGCGACAAACTACATACATTTTTAAAAGCCTTTACATGATACCACATTAGATTCACGGAGGAGGTCTACTGCTAAAATTACTGCCCTCGATCTGACCTTCGCGGTGATACCTCACATGCATGGTGCAATTGCTGTTTACATATGACGCCAGACCAACGCTTGTGTACGCCTTTGCGCAAGAGAAGGGGGGGCAGGGGTGCTTTTTTTTTTTTTTTTTGTTTTTTTTTTTATTTATTTAGCTTTTTTATTTTATTTTTAAACTGTTCCTTCCATTTTTTTTCTTTGTTATGATTTTTATTGTTATCTCAGGGAATGTAAATATCCCCTATGATAGCAATAGGCAGTGACAGGTACTCTTTTTTTGAAAAAATTGGGGTCTATTAGACCCTAGATCTTTCCTCTGCCCTCAAAGCATCTGACCACACCAAGATTGGTGTGATAAAATGCTTTCCCAATTTCCCAATGGCGCGGTTTATATCCGGGAGGGGGGACATTCCCTCCCACTGCTTGTAAAAGCAGTCTAGAGGCTAATTACCCGCTAGAATTGCTTTTACATGAAAGCCGATCACTGGCTGAAAAGAATGATACCAAGATGATACCTAAACCTGCAGGCATCATTCTGGTATAACCATTCAAAGTCCAGCAACATACTGGACATATATTGTAATCTTTTTTTTTTCATGCAGCCTCTTGGCTGAACGAAAAAAAGAGATTGATTGGTGGGTATGCCCACCATTAGAATACCTCCCTTCATCCACCCACTTCTAATGATGGGCATACATGCACCATTTATATATGCCGATGCATGGGGGCATCCTCCCGCAAAAGTTATGCCGTGTACACACGGTCGGAATTTCGACCGTATGTACGTGGCATTAGGAGCCAATCGCTCCTCCCCCCCCTGCTGCCCCCATGCTTCGGCATATATGCTCTTTTTTTTAACTGTGGTGGTGAAATCACCTCCTACAGCGTTGGAGTCGCGGCTTTATGTATCGTGGGAGCAAACGCTGTTGCTGTCAAGATAAATAAATCCGCGTTGCAACTGAATGGCGCACCTGAAAACCAAAAAATGCTTAACACTAAAACACAGTAAACAAAATTACATACCTGAAAAGCAAGCATGATAAAACATGATAAAACATAATAAAACATTGCAGAATAGAATGGAGTAAAAAAAGAGCAACAATAGAGAGAGAATAGAGTGAGAGAGAGAACAATAAAACGACAACTATTTTATTTTTTTTTATTTTTTTGAGATTCACAGGTAAAAAAGCTCCTGACTGAAGCGACTGAATCAAAACGCTACCACAAAAAAAACTGTTAGCGATCGCAGGGATCAGGCCTGACTCTGCGAACGCTGCAGTTATGTGTGCTTAGTGTTTTGTAAGTGACAGTGATCGATCGATACTGCACTTGGGTGGGCTGGGCTGGGCGGAGGGGGAAAACGCAGGTGCTAGCAGGTATCTGGGATGATCCCGCTAACAATGCGTTTTTTTTTGGAACCCTAAACTGCTGGGACGCTAGTATAGATCTGATCAGATCAGATATTGATCTGTTCAGATACTGTGCCACTAAGGGAGGTGTATGCTTTGTGCGTGGGTGTTTGCGGTACTGGCACTAACCTGGGGCGACGCAGACCTTATTTGACCCTAAAACCTAATTGATATCACCCGCCGGGCGATCAGGGGGTTTAAACCGTTATTGGGTAATAAATGGCGGGTGCCCTGACAGTATAAAAAACAAGCTAACTAACCAGCGTCACCCGTAACAGTAATACAAAAAAAAACTGGTTACCTAGCGACACTAATGCAGCGATCAGAAAAACGATCGCTTAGTGACACTGGCAAAAGGGGGTGAAAGGGTTAACTAGGGGCAATCAGGGGGTTAAAACCTTTATTAGGTAATATATGGGGGTACCTGACGCTATATAAAAACCTGACGGGGAACCTAAATAACGAAATAACTAACTGGCTAACCAGCGTCACCAGTGACAGTTATACAGTGATCACTGGTGAAAGGGTTAACTCTAGGGGCAATCAAGGGGTTAAAACCTTTATTTAGGTTGTAATATGGGGGTACCTGACCTATAAACCTATTTATGAACCTATATAAACATGGCGGTTACCTAAAAAAAAAAAATGGTTACCTAGCGACAGCAGTGACACTAATACAGCGATCAGAAAAACGATCGCTTAGTGACACTGGCAAAAGGGGGTGAAAGGGTTACCTGGGGGGCAATCAAGGGGTTAAACCTTTATTAGGGGGGGGGTAGGGGCTACCTTGGACCTAAAACTAACTGCCCTGACAGTTATTACAGTCACACTGACACTAAATGCAGTGATCAGTAAAAAAATGATCACGGCAATTAGTGACACTGGGACTGGGGGGGGGAGTGGGGGTGATCTGGGGGGTGATCAGGGGGTGACAGGGGGGTGGAATATGTGCCTAACTGTACTGGTGTCAGTGTACTGTTGTGCACTAACCTTTACATGTTCGCCGCTCGGCGTCTCCGGTCACATAGACCGGCGCACCGAGCGTGACATCACTTCCGCCTTCCTGTCTATACAATAGACAGGAAGGGGAAGCTTTTCATTGGCCAGGAGCGATCGCGAGGGGGTGGCCAGAAACCACTGGCCGTCCCCTCGTCCCGGATCGCTCCTGACACGATCCCGACCGTCCCCGCCGGCGGAGGGGGGTCCGATCGGACCCCCCAACCGCCGGAAGAATGTCACGTACAGGTACGTGATTCTGCCTGTACGTGCCATTCTGCCGACGTATATCTACATGGGGCGGTCGGGAAGTGGTTAATCAGAGGTGGCTCTTTAATTAGGCAAATTAGGCGATTGCCTTAGGCCTCGCCCACAGAAGGGCCTCGCCGTCGAGCGATTGCCTAATTTGCCTCAGGTGCTGTGTTGAGACTGTCTGGCGGCGGGCGCTCTGGGCAGAGTGAGCTAATAGCTTAGCTGAGCCAGCGCCGTGATCCGCGGCGGCGGACGAGCATAGTGGAAGTGTGGTGGGCGTGGCTAAGGCTGCCTGCGTCCAATAGCAGGCTCAACCTCTAGCCCTTCCCCTAAAGTCGGCGACAGCGGCCCCAATGCATGGCGGGAGGCAGGACTCGGGAGCAGCCCTGGAAGAAATACATGCTCGGTGAGTGGAGCTTGTTTGTGATAGAGGCGGAGGCTGGGCGGGATAGCCGTGTCTGTGTGCCCCATTGTGGAGGGGAGTCTGTGGGAGTGGGACTAAAATGTCCAGCATGTGTATGTGGAGGACGAGCAACTAACTTAGTGTGAGGCTGGAGGGGGAAGCATAGCGTATCAGTCCCACTCTCAGTATAACATGTCTGGATGGCTTTGCAGTGTGAGGAGGAGCCCTGAACACCCTGATATGTACACTGTTTCCACATATCCCAATTACCACATGTTAGCCCCCTCCTCCTTCTACTCCTCCTGCCCCCCCCCCCCTCTGCCCCCTCTACCCCCACTCCCTCTGCCCTCTAACCCTCCTATCTCCCCCTTCCATTCCCCATTGTCTTCTTCACCGTCTTTCTCTTCTCTCCTCACTTGCCACATCCTCTCTCTCCCTCTGTCCTCTCTACCTACATCCCTCTGTCCACTCTCTCCTCACCCCCTCCTATTGTCCAGGCTATCCTCCCCCCTATCCACTCTCTCCTCTCCCCCTCCCCCTGCCTCTGTCCACTCTCTCCTCACCCCCCCCCCTATCATCCAGGCTCTCCTCCCCTATCCACTCTCTCATCTCCCCCTGCCTCTGTCCACTCTCTCCTCACCCCCCTATCATCCAGGCTATCCTCCCCTATCTACTCTCTCATCTCCCCCTGCCTCTGTCCACTCTCTCCTCACCCCCCTCCTATCGTCCAGGCTATCCTCCCCTATCCACTCTATCCTCTCCCCCTCCCCCTGCCTCTGTCCACTCTTTCCTCACCCCCTCCTATCGTCCAGGCTATCCTCCCCTATCTACTCTCTCATCTCCCCCTGCCTCTGTCCACTCTCTCCTCACCCCCTCCTATCGTCCAGGCTATCCTCCCCCCTATCCACTCTCTCATCTCCCCCTGCCTCTGTCCACTCTCTCCTCACCCCCCTCCTATCGTCCAGGCTATCCTCCCCCCTATCCACTCTCTCATCTCCCCCTGCCTCTGTCCACTCTCTCCTCACCCCCCTCCTATCGTCCAGGCTATCCTCCCCCCTATCCACTCTCTCATCTCCCCCTGCCTCTGTCCACTCTCTCCTCACCCCCCTCCTATCGTCCAGGCTATCCTCCCCCATATCCACTCTCTCATCTCCCCCTGCCTCTGTCCACTCTCTCCTCTCCCCCTCCCCCTGCCTCTGTCCACTCTCTACTCACCCCCCTCCTACTGTTCAGGCTATCCTCCCCCTATCCACTCTCTCCTCTCCCCCTGCCTCTGTCCACTCTCTCCTCTCCCCCTCCCCCTGCCTCTGTCCACTCTCTACTCACCCCCTCCTACTGTCCAGGCTATCCTCCCCCTATCCACTCTCTCCTCTTCCCCTACCCCTGCCTCTGTCCACTCTCTACTCACCCCCCTCCTACCCTCCAGGCTATTCTCCCCCCTATCCACTCTCTCCTATCCCCCTCCCCTGCCTCTGCCCACTCTCTCCTCACCCCCCTTCTACCCTCCAGGCTATCCTCCCCCTAACCACTCTCTCCTCACCCCCCTCCTACTGTCCAGGCTATCCTCCCCTATCCACTCTCTCCTCTCCCCCTCCCCCTGTCCACTCTCTACTCTCTTCTATCCAGGCTATCCTCTCCCCCTCCCTCTCTCTATCCTTTCTCCTCTCCCCCCTCTTATATCCTCTCCCTCTGTCCACGCTAACCTCCACCTCCCCCTATCCACTCCTTCTCCCTTTCTGAGAGTTAGTTCAGCTTTTCATTTTGTGTGAAATGGTGAACTTACTCTTTAAGCCTTCCAAACTATCTCAGGACATGAAAAAAGGCCCTATATGTGCTGCATTCCTCTTACCTACCTGGTGGAAAATTCGGGAGACCTGAGTCCCCAAGAACTCTATCATATACAGATCTAGACCAGCCAGAGGAAGTGGTAAGGCTCCATTGGTTGTTATTGGCTTATAACTTTGATGGATGGCCTCCTTTACCAGTAAGGTAGAGTGCAGGCCCAAGCATTCTACAACAGTGGCTGGTCAAGATTTGCATAATGGAGCACCTAAGGTTTAGGGGTTCAGAGGTATGTGACCATACAACCGCCAACAACAGATGGGACATGGGAAAATGTGGGTGATGTCACTGCTCCAGGCTTTACCAGTGATTGTCAAGTGCTCTCTCCTCTCCCCTGCAGCCAATACTAATTGACACAGTGGATCACGTGACCAGACCAGAGCTAAAAGTCCACGGTTAGGGAGCTCTGATTACTTGCCTTGCCCCTAACACTGACAACCCATGCTATGCCACTGGAGGGGAGAGCCCAGCATCGGGAAGAAGGATGACGCTGCCACCTCGAGCTGTCAATGTTATCTCTATGTACCACTCACAAATGGCAATCTGCTGACAAGACACTCCCAGGGGAGTGCAGAGCACAGCCTACGAAACAAGGGAAGGGACCGTCTGGGTGAGCTCACCAGTGTGATATGATCCAATAACATGCTAGAATCTTTAAGGACTGGCCATGGGTGGAGTGCTATCAGTTAATTGTATACTGTACATTGCAATGTAGTATTATTTTTTTATCGGTTTAATTATTTTTCCAATTATGGGCGTGAGAGGGCCTCATGTCTAAGTTTTGCCTAAGACCTCACAAAGCCTAGAGCTGCCTCTGATCTTAATGCATAGAATGCATTAAGATAAATAAACCTTCTGACTTTAAAATCCCTTTAAACGCTGTAGCCCCGGAAGATTTTACCCCCTTCCTGACCAGAGCACTTTTTACAATTTGGAACTGCGTCGCTTTAACTGACAATTGCGCGGTCGTGCGATGTTGTACCCAAACAAAATTTGCATCCTTTTTTTCCCACAAATAGAGCTTTCTTTTGGTGGTATTTGATCACCTTTGCGGTTTTTATTTTTTGCGCTATAAACAAAAAAATGTGCGACAATTTTGAAAAAAAAGCAATATTTTTTACTTTTTTCTATAATAAATATCCTCCAAAAATATATAAAAAAACTATTTTTTTCCTCAGTTTAGGCCGATACGTATTCTTCTACATATTTTTGGTAAAAAAAATCACAATAAGTGTTTATTGATTGGTTTGCGCAAAGGTTATAGCGTCTACAAAATAGGGGATAGTTTTATGACATTTTTATTAATAATTTTTTTTTTACTAGTAATGGCAGCGATCAGCGATTTTTATCATGACGCAGTTTGTCAAAATTGTCCGATGTGTCCGCCTTAATGTCGCAGACATTAAGGCGGACACATCGGACAATTTTGACAAATTTTTGGGATCATTGGTGATCAGTGCTATAAAATTGCATTGATTACTGTAAAAATGTCACTGGCAGGGAAGGGGTTAACCACTAGGGGGCGGGGAGGGGTTAAGTGTATCCTGGGGGCTTGTTTCTAACTATCTGAGGGCGTGGCTGTGTGTGACACCACACTGATCGCTGCTCCAGATGACAGGGAGCAGACGATCAGTGTGCTGTCATTAGGCAGAACGCGGAGATGCTGTTTACATCGGCATCTCCCAATTCTTGAGCTCCGTAACACGATCGCGGGTATCCCCGCACTGATCGAGTCCGCGGGATCCGCGGGCACTGTCAAGGGGCTTGTAGCGTACCGGTACGTTACTTTGCCCAGCCGTGCCATTCTGCCGACATATATGTGCCGACAACGGTTGGCAAGTGGTTAAGCCATTTTCACATTAAATGTTTTAGCATTGTGAAATATAGCTTAATGTGAATAACTTTTGGTGTGATTAACCAAATCAGCTGAAACTTTCACTTTTGCGTGAAGTTTGGGGGAAATTGGTTGACATTTAAGGTCTTTTTTGTACGTTAAGCCACATTAAGCTCTCCAAAAATCAAGCTTAATGTCCCTAGTTTGCCTTGTGGGACACCGAATCGCATGAAACTTCTTGGATGGGGTTGAGAAGTTGAGAACTTAGGCTGTGCAAAGTTTCAAGACAATTGATTGAGGTTAAGGCACATTATGGTACGTTAAGCTCTTTACATTAAACGTTTTAGCATTGTAAAATATAGCTTAATGTGAATAACATTTGGTGTGATTTACTAAATGAGCTGTAATTTTCAAAATATGTTGGCATGGATAGAGTCTTCTATTGTGTGAAGTTTGGAGAAAATTGGTTAACATTTAAGGTCTTTTTTTGTACGTTAAGCCACATTAAGCTCCCCAAAAATCAAGCTTAATGTTCCTCGTTTGCCTGATGGAACACCGAATCGCATGAAACTTCTCAGATGGGTTTGGGAAGTTGCGATCTTAGGCTGTGCAAAGTTTCAGGGCAATCGATTGAGGTTTAGGCACTTTATTACACGTTAAGCTACATTAAGCTACATTAAGCCATTTTCACATTAAATGTTTTAGCATTGTGAAATATAGCTTAATGTGAATAACTTTTGGTGTGATTAACCAAATCAGCTGAAACTTTCAGAATATGTTGGCATGGATAGAGTCTTCTATTGTGTGAAGTTTGGGGGAAATTGGTTAACATTTAAGGTCTTTTTTGTACGTTAAGCTCTCCAAAAAGCAAGCTTAACGTGCCTAGTTTGCCTTGTGGAACACCGAGTCGCATGAAACTTCTTGGATGGGTTTGGGAAGTTGAGATCTTAGGCTGTGCAAAGTTTCAGGGCAATTGATTGAGGTTTAGGTACTTTATTACACATTAAGCTACATTAAGCCATTTTCACATTAAATGTTTTAGCATTGTAAAATATAGCTTAATGTGAATAACTTTTGGTGTGATTAACCAAATGAGCTGAAATTTTCAGAATATGTTGGCATGGATAGAGTCTTCTATTGTGTGAAGTTTGGAGGAAATTGGTTAACATTTAAGGTCTTTTTTGTACATTAAGCCACATTAAGCTCCCCAAAAAACAAGCTTAATGTCCTTAATTTGCCTTGTGGAACTCCGAATCGCATGAAACTTCTTGGATAGGTTTGGGAAGTTGAGATCTTAGGCTGTGCAAAGTTTCAGGGCAATCGATTGAGGTTTAGGCACTTTATTACACGTTAAGCTACATTTTCACATTAACCACATGCCGACCGGCGCACGACGATATACGTCGACAGAATGGCACGTACAGGCAGGAGGGCGTATATATACGTCCCTCCTTTCGCCTGTCCGTGCCATCGGGAGCGCGCCGGGAGCGGCGCGCTCCCGCGCCGGTCGGGACCCCCGTGAGTCCGGCCGCGGTCCCCGCGGACTCGATCGCCGCGGGGACTCCCGCGATCGTCTCACAGAGCGGCTGAACGGGGAGATGCCGAGATAAACAGCATCTCCCTGTTCTGCCTATCAACTAGTGACGCCGATCTCTGCTCCCTGTGATTGGAGCAGAGATCAGCATTCACTAGCTGACAGCCACGCCCCCACAGTAAAAAAAACACACCCCTAGGCCTACTTAACCCCTACACTGCCACCTTGTGGTTAACCCCTAAACTGCTAGTGTCATTTATACAGAAATCAATGCATTTAAATGCATTAATTGCTGTAAAAATGACAATGGTCCCAAAAATGTGTCAAAAATGTCCGATGTGTCCGCCATAATGTCGCAGTCACAAAAAAAAATCGCAGATCTCCGCCATTAATAATAAAAAAAAAAATTATTAATAAAAATGCTATAAAACTATCCCCTATCTTGTAAACGCTATAACTTCTGCGCAAACCGATCAATAATCGCTTATTGCGATTTTTTTTACCAAAAATATGTAGAAGAATACGTATCGGCCTAAACTGAGGAAAAAAAATGTTTTTTTATATATTTTTTGGGGATATTTATTATAGCAAAAAATAAAAAATAATGCATTTTTTTCAAAATTGTCGCTCTATTTTTGTTTATAGCGCAAAAAATAAAAACCGCAGGGGCGATCAAATACCACCAAAAGAAAGCTCTATTTGTGGGAAAAAAAGGACGTCAATTTTGTTTGGGAGCCACGTCGCACGACCGCGCAATTGTCAGTTAAAGCGACGCAGTGCCGAATCGCAAAAAGGGGCCTGGTCCTTTGGCTGCAAATTGGTCCGGTCTGAAAGTGGTTAAATGTTTTAGCATTGTGAAATATAGCTTAATGTGAATAACTTTTGGTGTGATTAACCAAATCAGCTGAAACTTTCAGAATATGTTGGCATGGATAAAGTCTTCTATTGTGTGAAGTTTGGGGGAAATTGGTTAACATTTAAGGTCTTTTTTGTACGTTAAGCTCTCCAAAAAGCAAGCTTAACGTGCCTAGTTTGCCTTGTGGAACACCGAATTGCATGAAACTTCTCGGATAGGTTTGGGAAGTTGAGATCTTAGGCTGTACAAAGTTTCAGGGCAATTGATTGAGGTTTAGGCACTTTATTACACGTTAAGCTACATTAAGCCATTTTCACATTAAATGTTTTAGTATTGTAAAATATAGCTTAACGTGAATAACTTTTGGTGTGATTAACCAAATGAGCTGAAATTTTCAGAATATGTTGGCATGGATAGAGTCTTCTATTGTGTAAAGTTTGGTGAAAATTGGATAACATTTAAGGTCTTTTTTGTACGTTAAGCCACATTAAGCTCCCCAAAAATCAAGCTTAATGTCCTTAATTTGCCTTGTGGAACTCCGAACCGCATGAAACTTCTTGGATAGGTTTGGGAAGTTGAGAACTTAGGCTGTGCAAAGTTTCAAGACAATTGATTGAGGTTAAGGCACATTATGGTACGTTAAGCTCTTTACATTAAACGTTTTAGCATTGTAAAATATAGCTTAATGTGAATAACTTTTGGTGTGATTTACTAAATGAGCTGCAATTTTCAAAATATGTTGGCATGGATAGAGTCTTCTATTGTGTGAAGTTTGGAGGAAATTGGTTAACATTTAAGGTCTTTTTTGTACGTTAAGCCACATTAAGCTCCCCAAAAAACAAGCTTAATGTCCTTAATTTGCCTTGTGGAACTCCGAATCGCATGAAACTTCTTGGATAGGTTTGGGAAGTTGAGATCTTAGGCTGTGCAAAGTTTCAGGGCAATCGATTGAGGTTTAGGCACTTTATTACACGTTAAGCTACATTAAGCTACATTAAGCCATTTTCACATTAAATGTTTTAGCATTGTGAAATATAGCTTAATGTGAATAACTTTTGGTGTGATTAACCAAATCAGCTGAAACTTTCAGAATATGTTGGCATGGATAAAGTCTTCTATTGTGTGAAGTTTGGGGGAAATTGGTTAACATTTAAGGTCTTTTTTGTACGTTAAGCTCTCCAAAAAGCAAGCTTAACGTGCCTAGTTTGCCTTGTGGAACACCGAATCGCATGAAACTTCTCGGATGGGTTTGGGAAGTTGAGATCTTAGGCTGTGCAAAGTTTCAGGGCAATTGATTGAGGTTTAGGCACTTTATTACACGTTAAGCTACATTAAGCCATTTTCACATTAAATGTTTTAGTATTGTAAAATATAGCTTAACGTGAATAACTTTTGGTGTGATTAACCAAATTAGCTGAAATTTTCAGAATATGTTGGCATTGATAGAGTCTTCTATTGTGTAAAGTTTGGTGAAAATTGGATAACATTTAAGGTCTTTTTTGTACGTTAAGCCACATTAAGCTCCCCAAAAATCAATCTTAATGTCCTTAATTTGCCTTGTGGAACTCCGAATCGCATGAAACTTCTTGGATAGGTTTGGGAAGTTGAGATCTTAGGCTGTGCAAAGTTTCAGGGCAATCGATTGAGGTTTAGGCACTTTATTACACGTTAAGCTACATTAAGCTACATTAAGCCATTTTCACATTAAATGTTTTAGCATTGTGAAATATAGCTTAATGTGAATAACTTTTGGTGTGATTAACCAAATCAGCTGAAACTTTCAGAATATGTTGGCATGGATAAAGTCTTCTATTGTGTGAAGTTTGGGGGAAATTGGTTAACATTTAAGGTCTTTTTTGTACGTTAAGCTCTCCAAAAAGCAAGCTTAACGTGCCTAGTTTGCCTTGTGGAACACCGAATCGCATGAAACTTCTCGGATGGGTTTGGGAAGTTGAGATCTTAGGCTGTGCAAAGTTTCAGGGCAATTGATTGAGGTTTAGGCACTTTATTACACGTTAAGCTACATTAAGCCATTTTCACATTAAATGTTTTAGTATTGTAAAATATAGCTTAACGTGAATAACTTTTGGTGTGATTAACCAAATTAGCTGAAATTTTCAGAATATGTTGGCATTGATAGAGTCTTCTATTGTGTAAAGTTTGGTGAAAATTGGATAACATTTAAGGTCTTTTTTGTACGTTAAGCCACATTAAGCTCCCCAAAAATCAATCTTAATGTCCTTAATTTGCCTTGTGGAACTCCGAACCGCATGAAACTTCTTGGATAGGTTTGGGAAGTTGAGAACTTAGGCTGTGCAAAGTTACAAGACAATTGATTGAGGTTAAGGCACATTATGGTACGTTAAGCTCTTTACATTAAACGTTTTAGCATTGTAAAATATAGCTTAATGTGAATAACTTTTGGTGTGATTTACTAAATGAGCTGCAATTTTCAAAATATGTTGGCATGGATAGAGTCTTCTATTGTGTGAAGTTTGGAGGAAATTGGTTAACATTTAAGGTCTTTTTTGTACGTTAAGCCACATTAAGCTCCCCAAAAAACAAGCTTAATGTCCTTAATTTGCCTTTTGGAACTCCGAATCGCATGAAACTTCTTGGATAGGTTTGGGAAGTTGAGATCTTAGGCTGTGCAAAGTTTCAGGGCAATTGATTGAGGTTTAGGCACTTTATTACACGTTAAGCTACATTAAGCCATTTTCACATTAAATGTTTTAGTAAGTCCCCTTCCAAACTATTTATTTTTCAGGTTCCTGCAGCTCAGTCACAGTTCAAAACAGTTCAGCTTCGGCTGGAACATGGAGACCCTTTTAGAACATACTGATCTCTTAAAACCATTGTCCCAAATTTACCGAGCACTTCTACCATCCATCCAGGTCAGACTGGATGGTCTGCGTGGTCTGTGGTGGGGGGAGATGCAGGGACTGGACAGCGAGGACTGAGAAGACATGTGGGACTATCCACTCCAGCCACTGGTTGCTACTAGGGATAAACTGATTCAATTCAAAATCCTACACAGGATCTACTATACGCCCCAGCGCCTCCACCGCATATGCCCTGCCGTGTCGGCCAGTTGCTGGAGATGCTCTGGTACTCCTGCAGATTTCACGCATATATTCTGGGATTGCCCACAAATTCAGGTCAATTGGCGGGAGGTATCTCAATTCATTCTTAGTTTGACAACTATTCCTATTCCCCTGACAATTAGTGTCTGCCTCCTTGGCCAAGTGGAACAACTGGCATTTGCTAAAGCAACACGCACCCTAATGCCCTAACTGATTTTTTCCGACGGATTTTGGCCGAAACTTGTCTTGCATACACACGGTCGCACAAAGTTGTCGGAAAATGTGATAGTTTGGAATGAGGTGATGTATTTAACGTACGACGGGACTACTTAGAGGCCAGTAGCCAATAGCGTTCTTCGCCAAAAAATTTCTGAGCATGCGTGGCACTTTGTGCGTCGGAATTCTCAACACACGATCAGAAAAAGTCTGATCGTATTTTGTTGTTGAAAAATTTCAGATCCAGCTCTCAAACTTTTTCAGTCGGAAATTCCGACGGAAAAAGTCCGATAGAGCCCACACACGATCGGATTTTCTGACAACATAATCCGATCGGACTTTTTCCGTTGGATATTCCGACCGTGTGTTCAAGGCATAATAGGTATCCTTCTTTTCTATGTGAGAAAAGCCATAGTACTAAAGTGGAAGTCAACCACTCCCCCCACACTGTCCTCATGGAAGAAATTAGTTAACGCAATAAAACCCCTCTATAAAGCAACATATCTGTCCCAAGGATGCCCCAAAAAATATGACAAGGTCTGGCATTTGTAGACAGAGTCAGATTCCAGATGATCAGCCCTCAGGGGATCAACCCAGATAGATCTCTTCTATCTCTGTCTAGCTTTTCTGAGCGCTGAGGCCTAGACCCCAGATGGATAGTCAGAGGGGCTAGCCTAAAAATCAAAACAACTACATTTTATTCTCAAATGTCCCCATAGAGTCCAGGGCCAATAACTAAAAACGAGAGACAGTCCCCCAAGAAACAATATCTCATATCAAAATCCTACCATGTGCACCGGTTGGCCGGGGTATGCCCCAATGGCCCTGTTTTTTACTGCCAAGGAAAATTTTCAATAAAGAGAAATAAAAAAAAAATAAAACGAATGGTACGAATAAACAAAAAAACACACACCCAGGGAGCTGCCACACTTAAACGTGCCCCCACATGTGATAACAATAAATAAAAATGTATAATGTGGCGCTCACTCACAATCAATAATAGGAAAATCCACTCAACCCACCAACACAGATTAAATGCCTAATAAAGTGGTAAAGCCAAAAGGGCTCTAATACAAACAATAATAAAGATGTGCAAACAGCAAATAAATTAATTGATAAATCAATCAAGTCATCAAAATGTTGTAATTAGCCAGTAGGATGAATTGATTTATTTATTGATTTATCTATTTGCTTGGGTTATATACGCAAATATGCGGACTCTCAGTGTTTGGGCCGAGTGGCCGCTAATTTGAGTACCACACTGCAGATACAGCACAGTTACCAGTGGCTAACGGAAAGCTCCCGGTCGCTGCTTGCGTTCGGGAGCTTTCGAAACATGTGACCGCCGTGGCAGCCAATGATGGCGGTCACATGATCATAAACCCTGCCTTCCAGCATCAGAAACGACTTAAATGCCCAGGAGGCGCTGGCTCAAAGAGGCTAATGCATGTATTGTGGGAAGCAGAACTAAGCCCATCATTATAACGGTTTCCCAAAACAGTTGCATTTAAGGCAATAACTGTCACAATCAAATGGCTGGTGTCATAACTGATCACATTTCCCTCACCTTGGCAACTGCAGATCAAACTAAGATGGCCGCTTTCTGGCAGTGAAGAAAAGGTGGTGGGTTTAGATCCGCTTTAAACCAGGCCTTACATTGGCTCTAGGAATCAGCCCAGCTCTGTTAGGTTGCTCCCGACACCGGCCAGCGTTAGATTGACACCGACCCCCCGAGATATGAAGAAAAAGATGAAGGTTTATGTACGCTTCATTTTACTAATTTCAGTAATTTTTTGGGCAGTGACAGGTGAGATAAATCATATTATATTTATGTTTTAAATGTAATATTATATATATATATATATATATATATATATATATATATATATATATATATATATATATATATATATATATATTGTTTTAGGATCTCTAATATGGATGCCCAGAACATTTTTGAAAACGAGAAAAAAGAATATTAAATAGGCCGTCCACCTTGAAATTGTATTTTAGTTTGGTTGGTTTAACCACTTCAGCCTAGGAAGATTTGGCTGCTGAGTGACCGGGTCATTTTTTTTGCGATTCGGCACTGCGTCGCTTTAACTGCTTAGCGACCGCCGGCTGTCAATCAATGACGGCCAGACGGCGCAGCTCTCGTGGCGGGAGGGCGTCATATGACGCCCTCCCCTTCCCGGCCCTCCAGGGAGCGTGCGCGCACCTGCGGTGTCACTGGGCACCCGATGCGCGTGCCCGGCGGCCGTCATGTCCGCCGGGCACCTGCGATTGCCCGGTAACACAGCAGGACCGTGGATCTGTGTATGTAAACACACAGATCCACGGTCCTGTCAGAGGAGAGGAGACCAATGGTGTGTTCTCAGTACAGAGAAACACTGATTGGTCTCCTCCCCTTGTGAATCCCCTCCCCCTACTGTTAGAATCACTCCCAGGGAACATATTAACCCCTTCAGCGCCCCCTAGTGTTAACCCCTTCCCTGCCAGTCACATTTATACAGTAATCAATGCATTTTTATAGCACGGATCGCTGAATAAATGTGAATGGTCCCAAAAATGTGTCACACGTCACACTTAACCCCTCCCCGCCCCCTAGTGGTTAACTCCTTTACAGCCAGTGTCATTTACACAGGAATCAGTGCATTTAAATAGCACTGATTGCTGTATAAATGACAATGGTCCCAAAAATATGTCAAAAGTGTCCGATATGTCCACCGCAATATCGCAGTCACGATAAAAATCGCAGATCGCCGCCATTACTAGTTAAAAAAATAATAAAAATGCTATAAATCTATCCTCTATTTTGTAGGCGCTATAACTTTTGTGCAAACCAATCAATATACGCTTATTGCGATTTTTTTTTTTACCAAAAATATGTAGAAGGATATGTATCGGCCTAAACTTTTTTATATATTTTTTGGGGGATATTTAGTACGTGGGATCGTGCCGAGCTGCCACAGTATAATAACGGCGGCTGGTCGGCAAGCAGTTAAAGTCGTTTTATTGTGGAGAATTCAGTAAAGGATTTCTTAAAGGGTTAGTTCACCTTTTAACCACTTGACCTCTGGAAGATTTACCCCCCTTCATAACCAGGCCATTTTTTGCTATATGGCACTCTTACTTTAAGGCCCCTTTCACACTGGGGTGGTGGGGGCATCCACGGTAAAGCTTTACCCTCAATTGCGCAGCGCTTTTCGGCCGCTAGCAGTGCGCTTTTACCCCCCCCCCCCGCTAGCAGCTGAGAAAAGGTTAAAACCCAGCCGTGAAAGGGTTAAAACCACCGCAAAGCGCTGCTACAGCAGCACTATGCCGACGATATAGCCGCCCTGCCCCATTGATTTCAATGGGCAGGAGCGGTGAAGGAGCGGTGTATACAACACTCCTTCACCACTCCAAAGATGCTGCTAGCAGGACTTTTTTTAGCGTCCGAAACATTTCCCGTTGGAAAATCTGACCGTGTGTATGCTCCATCGAACATTTGCTGTCGGAAAATTTGACCGTGTGTATGCTCCATCGAAACATTTGCTGTCGGAAAATTCGACCGTGTGTATGCTCCATCGAACATTTGCTGTCGGAAAATTTGACCGTGTGTATGCTCCATCGAACATTTGCTGTCGGAAAATTTGACCGTGTGTATGCTCCATCGAACATTTGATGTCGGACTTTTTGCCAACAAATGTTTGAGAGCAGGTTCTCAAATTTTCCGCCATAGAATAGCCAGTAGCCAATAACCAGACAACAAGCTCACATCGAACATTTCCCGTCGGAAAATCTGACCGTGTGTACGCGGCATTACAGTTCTAACACAGGCGACACATTTACGTAGTTCTTATTTGCATCACTTTTACTTATGGCAAGGACTGGCTAGAGTTGTCTCTAGAACCAGAGGTAAGGAAAAAACTTCTGATGGGCGATAACTGTCTAATAGCAGAATTTCTCTCAATTTGGGAGATTTATTTTAACTTCCTGCTGCATCTCTGGGACAGGAAGTGGAGATATTGTTCCCAAATGGTACACAGGCTGCAAAAAAACAACTGTCTAGGTTAGGCATGTGCAATTCGTTTAGTTATAAATTTGTTTTCCGTTCAAATTCGTTATATTTGTTCATTCGTTATCGTATGAATGAACGAATGGTTTACTAAAAATTCTAACGAATAACGAACTATCGAAAAGAACGAATATGAAAAACAACGAAAATACGAAATAATTTAATTCGAAACAACGAAACTACGAAAGAATGAAAATCCGAAAAATGAAAACAGAAACAATGAAAATTCCGAACAAAGATTCAAAAATAACGAAAATCAAAATGAACGAAAAAAATCGAAATTACGAATATTCGGAAAAAGGAAATCAAAACAACGAAAATAAGTAATAACAAAAATTCTGCTGATCGAGAATTCGAGAGAACGAATGTTAGTTCTGATTCTGAAATATTCCATCCAGAGTCCAGATAGGGTGTGGTTGGGTCGGAGGCTCTGTGTTTTGGTTGATTTTTGAGTTAAGTTCTGACTTGTGAGAGAGAAATTCTTTGTTTCTTAAACATGTAATAGCATACACATTACATAAAATTATGAATTATGCTCCGATTACGAATCTACGAAAACAATGTCACGAAAGTACGAATAAATCAATCTTTCGAAAGTACGAATGTAACTAAATCTACGAAAATACGAATTTCGAATCAACGGAAATTAGATTAACGGAAATACGAATCTTTTTAAATCAACGAAAATATAGCTCTTCCGAAAATACGAATGCGTCCGAATACGAAATATAACGAAAATACGAAAATACGAATTTTGAATAAACAAAAATTAGACTAACGGAAAAAAGAATCAACGAAAAAATAACTCTTACGAAAATATGAACGAGTCAGAATACAAACACCGACGACTTACGAAATTACGAATCGTTACGAATCAACGGAGACAAACAGAAACTAAACAAATTTTTCTATTGTGCACATGTCTAGTCTAGGGTTTACCTCTACAGCTTTAGTGTGCACTGATGCCGCGTACACACAATCGGAAATTCGGCCAGCAAAAGACCCATGAGAGCTTTTCATCGGAAAATGCGACCGTGTGTAGGCTCCATCGGACTTTTGCAGGCAAAAGATTGAGAGCAGGTTCTCAATTTTTCCAACAGAAAAAGTTTCTATCGGAAATTCCGATCGTCTGGTGCAATTCCGACGTGCAAAATTCCGATGCATGCTCGGAAACAATTCGACGCATGCTCGGAAGCAAGGATCGTCGTAGTGTTGTACGTCACCACGTTCTTGACTGTCGGAATTTGGTGTGACCGTGTGTAGGCAACATAAGCTTTAGCGGAATTCCGTTGGAAAAAAACATCCAAGGCTTTTCCGACGAGAATTTCCGATCGTGTGTACGCAGCATTAGACTGATTTTGCTCCATTTACCAATAAATCCTTGCACTTCCTAGCCTGCTGTGCCAGTGATAATCAGATCATAAGGTGTTGTATTCGTCTCCTGCTTTCTCTGGTCAGGTATGAAGCTGCCTGGGAGATTTTCAGTGACCGCTCCAAATGAGATGATGACTAGTGACAGCCAAGAAAGTGAACGCATTAAAGGTAATGTGAAGAAAAGCTGGAAGCTGCAACATCTGAATCCGCTGCTACAAAAGGGCAAAGGTAAGCTGAAATGTTATTCTATGGCAAAGCAAAGCTTTTGAATACTTGACAGCAGAAAGTCAAGTTGGTAGGCCATTGCTTGCAATGTATGGAGTTGCAGGGCAGTTGCGGCATGGCCCCACTTAAGCCCCATACACACGGTAGGATTTTCCGATGGATTCTGTCCTATCCTACAATGTTGTCGGAAAATCAGACCGTGTGTAGGCACCATCGGACAGTTTCCATCAGATTGTCTGACGGACAAAGTCCTATCTCCTGTTGGATAGATTTTTGGACAACAAGGTCCGATCACACCAAATCCGATCGTGTGTATGGTAGTCCGACCGGACAAAGTGCTACGCATGCTCAGATCACATTACAAGACCAAAGCTATTGGCTACTAGCCTCTACGTAGTCCCGTCGTAGGCAACAAACGTCACCACGTTCAGAATGATCGGATTTTCCGACAACTTTGTCCGACCGTGTGTACGCAAAACCAACATCAGACAAAGTATGACGGACATGGTCTGACGGACCTGGTCCTCGGATAATCCGCGCGTGTGTATGGGGCTTAAGTTGAATCAATAACATGCAGCAAACGGTACTGCTCATTGAATGCAATAGGGGGATCGTTTTTGCCACAGCGTGATTCAAAGGATTGTGTCCAAGACATGTGTACGCCCCTGTCTGCTGCCTTTGCATTCGGTATTAAAGAGGAACTGCAGTCTGCTCACATAATTTGTAATAAAAAATCTTTGCCATTCTGAAGCTTCTCTCTAAGGATGAGCCCGGTGTTCGATTCGAACCCATGTTCGAATCGAGCACCGGGTGTTCGCTCGCTCGGCGAGCCCAGAACTATTGGGGCCGCTCGCATCAAATTCGTGTAACGGAAGAAGATGCCGGACGAGAAGGACGAGAAGACCAGCGCAAGAAGAAGCGGATCGGAGGAAGAAGAAAATGGAAGAAGAAGATGGAAGAAGATGAAGGAAGGAGAAGATGAAGAAACCGAAGGATGAAGAAAGAAGAAAGAAGATTTTAATAAAGGAATTGTCAAAGACTGTCTCCTGTCATTTTTTACAATTTTTGCCACTTTTTTGGTGAAATGGTAGGGGTACTTTTGTACCCCCTTACCATTTCACACAGGGGGGGGGGCCGGGATCTGGGGGTCCCCTTGTTAAAGGGGCTTCCAGATTCCGATAAGCCCCCGCCCGCAGACCCCCACAACCACCGGGCACGGTTGTGGGGAAGAGGCCCTTGTCCTCATCAACATGGGGACAAGGTGCTTTAGGGGTCTTAGACCCCCAAAGCATCCTCCCAATGTTGAGGGCATGTGGCCTGGTACGGTTCAGGCGAGAGGGGAGGCCGCTCTCGTCCCCCCTCTTTTCCTGCGGCCTGCTAGGTTGCGTGCTCGGATAAGGGTCTGGTATGGATTTTGAGGGGGACCCCACGCCATTTTTTTTGGCTAGGGTTCCCCTTAAAATCCATACCAGACCTCAAGGGTCTGGTATGGATTTTGAGGGGGACCCTACGCCATTTTTTTTTTTTTTTTTTTTTGGCTGGGGTTTCCCTTAATATCCATCCCAGACCTGAAGGGCCTGGTTATTGAATTTGGGGGGACCCCTACGCTTTTTTTTTTTCATTTTTTTTATTTTTTATCAATGACTTTTTTTTATGAATGAGTTTCAATGAATCACTGTTCTCTGTGTTACGGGAGCCGTGAATTAACATTAGCCGCGAGTGATTTTAAATAGCTTTTTTACTTTCAAAAATGACACTTTGCGCAGAGACAGTTCTAAACACGGGAAACATGCGCCCCTTTACAGGCATACTATAGACACCCCCCAGGTACGAAATTTAAAGGAATATTACACTTTTATTGTTTCAATTTAAGCATTATTAAAATCACTGCTCCTGAAAAAAACGGCCGTTTAAAAAAAAAAAAATTTGCATTGATACATGTCCCCTGGGGCAGGACCCAGGTCCCCAAACACTTTTTATGACATTAACATGCATATTAGCCTTTAAAATGAGCACTTTTAATTTCGAACGTTCGCATCCATTATAACTAATAGGGTTCTAAAGCTCGCACGGACTTTAGGTCCGTTCGCGGGTTCTGGTGCGAGCCGAACGGGGGGGTGTTCGGCTCATCCCTACTTCTCTCCAACCACTTTGTATATTATTTTATATAAACTGTGATTCTTTACTTGCCAAATATGCTGCAGAAATCTTCCTCCACTGAGTCTGGCTGCAACCATTTTAACTGTGGGCAGCTGAAGCTGCTGCCTGCAGCGTCACATATGGCGACCCATCACATTTGGCTACACTCTGAACTGCGCATTGCGCGACGCCGCCATATGCGTTCCACTACTGTTGTAAGACACCACTTTGCCACAGGGCCCTTCGCAGGCTTGCTTCACTCGCCACGCTTCGGGCACGGCCTCGCTTCACTCAGCATAAGTATAATCTAACTCTATGTCCACTTGGATGGTCGGACTTGAACCTGGACTCAGGGGTGTGGCCACAAAATTCTGCGTGAGCGCAGATCGCCACAGTGTTGGAACGCTTATGCTGGCTTTACTCAGTCCATCGGGTAGCCAAATGTTCTGACAGGGGAGAAGAGAGACACATCTGCTGTTTGTAGTAATTACGAACAGCGATGTGTCTTCTCCCCCAGTCAGTACCCTCCCCCCACAGTAAGAAACACTCACGAAGAAACACATTTAACCCCTTGATCGCCCCCCAGTGTTAACCCCTTCCCTGCCAGTGACATTTACACAGTAGTTAGTGCATTTTTATAGCTCTGATCACTGTATCTTTACCATAGTTTGTAGACACTATAACTTTTGCGCAAACCAATCAATATACAATTATTGTGATTTTTTTTTTTTTTTTTACTTTTTATTTTAAACAAAAATATATAGAAGAATACATATCAGCCTAAACTGAATACATTTGTTTTTTTTTTTTAAAAAATTTTTGGGATATTTATTATAGTAAAAAGTAAAAAAAAATATTGTTTTTTTTTTTTTTCAAAATTTTTATTTTTTTGTTTATAGCGCAAAAAATAAAAACCGCAGAGGCGATCAAATACCACCAAAAGAAAGCTCTATTTGTGAGAAAAAGGGACGCCAATTTTGTTTGGGTACAGCGTTGCACGACCGCGCAATTGTCAGTTAAAGCGACACAGGGCCGTATCACAAACAATGGCCTGATCATTAAGGGGGCAAATCTTCTGGTCTGTAAGGTCCCTTTCACACTGGGGCGTTTTTCAGGCGGTACAGAGCTAAAAATAGCGCCTGTACAGTGCCTGAAAAAATCCGTCCCCATTCACTCGAGTGTGAAAGCCGGAGAGCTTTCACACTGGAGCGTGCGCTAGCAGGACGGTCAAAAAAGTCCTGCTAGCAGCATCTTTGGAGCGGTATAGGAGCGGTGTATTCACCGCTCCTATACCGCTCCTACCCATTGATTTCAATGGGACACCCTGGTAATACCGCGGCAATACCGCCCTAAAGCACCGCTGCGCCGGCGCTTTGCGGGGGATTTTAACCCTTTTTCAGCCGCTAGCAGGGGTTAAAACCGCACCGCTAGTGGCCGAATACCGCGGCTAAAACGAAGGTAAAGCTGCACTAAATATAGCGCTGCTTTATCGTCGCCGCCGCTCCCGCCCCAGTGTGAAAGGGGCCTAAGTAGTTAAAAAGATAAAATGAATGCAGCCATCACATCCAAAAATTGGTAAGCTGCAATATAATAACAGTTTGTTTTTGGGTTTAATACCGCTTTAAGGGAGGGAGGGTGGTAGAAATGCGCATGAAAGCGTATTTTTACCGCCTCCACCCCCAAAAACAAGTGTAAACGAGGAGTTACTTTAGCTCCAGGAATCAGCTGAACTTCAACTGACACTGAATTAGGGTGGCACTGAACCCCCGAGACATGAAGAAAAGGATGAACGTTATGTACTCCGTGTTTCACTGATTTAAGTTATTATTTCCACTGTCAGTGATGAAATAAATATTATTTTATTCATGTTTTATATGTAAATTTATATATATATTGTTCTAGAATCTCTGAATATTTTCTGGATAGTACAAAAAAGTATTAAATAGGCCGTCCACCTAGAAATTTTATTTTAGTTTTAAAGTAGGTATATTGCGGATAATTTAGTAAAGAAGTTGTAATAACTATCTGAGGGTATGGTCCCTTTACAATGTCCTGCGGCAAATTCATGAAAACATTGTGTCCATTTCATTACCAGTTCCGACACCTTCTACAGATTCCGGTTATTCTTATTTGCATCACTTTACAATGTGACGTTATGCCTACGGCAAATTCAAAAATAATTACCTCCAGTTCATGGATAAGGTAACTGGAGGTGATAATGACCAACTCATAGCTGGTTAGGCCAGAGCCAGAGCTATCGGCTTGTATTTTGGATTTGCGAAGACGCAGGCTGCCAGTGTCCTAGCAACCAATGACACAAGCCGAACACTGACAGTGCAGGACTGGGGCGGTGCGCTGGCGGGACGTTAGGAAAAGTCCTGCAAGCAGCACTCCCAAAACGCCCTGCCCATTGAAATCAATGGTCAGCGCTGCCAAAGCACTGTGCTTTTTACCTGAACCAGGATGGGCTTGAAGGCAATCAGATGGAGCTTTTGATTAGTAAGTGTGTCTCAGGGCTAAACCTTTTCTTTTAGTTTTGGATAGAGTAGTACTAGTAGTATACATATCCAAAATCAAAATTAGCAGGGCTTTCCAGGCACACACACATTGCCACCAGTGATGGCTGGTGCTCTAAGATTTTTGGGGGGCGCAAACAAACTGAAAAAATCTTAAAAATACTAATAATAATAAAAAAAAACATTGATTGCAGCCTCACTGTGCCTATCAAATGCAGCCACTGTGCCCTTGATATGCAGCCACTGTGCCTTCGATATGCAGCCACTGTGCTCTTGATATGCAGCCACTGTGCCCATCAAATACAGCCACTGTGCCCATCAAATGAAGCCACTGTGTCCTTGATATGCAGCCCATAAAATGCAGCCACTGTGCCCATCAAATGCAGCCACTGTGCCCTTCATATGCAGCCACTGTGCCTTCGATATGCAGCCACTGTGCCTTCGATATGCAGCCACTGTGCTCTTGAAATGCAGCCACTGTGCCCATCAAATGAAGCCACTGTGTCCTTGATATGCAGCCCATAAAATGCAGCCACTGTGCCCATCAAATGCAGCCACTGTGCCCATCAAATACAGCCACTGTGCCATCAAATGCAGCCACTGTGCCCTTGATATGCAGCCACTGTGCCCATCAAATGCTGCCACTGTGCCCATCAAATACAGCCACTGTGCCGTCATATGCAGCCACTGTGCCCTTGATATGCAGCCACTGTGCCCATCATATGCTAATGATAAATACTAATAAATACTAATATTATACTAATAAATACTACTAATAATAAAAAAAACATTGATTGCAGCCTCACTGTGCCTATAAAAAAGCAGCCACTGTGCCCTTGATATGCAGCCACTGTGCCTTCGATATGCAGACACTGTGCTCTTGATATGCAGCCACTGTGCCCATCAAATACAGCCACTGTGCCCATTAAATGAGGCCACTGTGTCCTTGATATGCAGCCACTGTGCCTATCAAATACAGCCACTGTGCCTATCAAATACAGCCACTGTGCCCATCATATGCTGCCACTGTGCCCATCAAATTAAGTCACTGTGCCCATCATATGCAGCCACTGTGCCCATCATATGCAGCCACTGTGCCCATCAAATACAGCCACTGTGCCCACAAATGCTGCCACTGTGCCCATCAAATGCTGCCACTGTGCCCATGCTGCCACTGTGCCCATCAAATACAGCCACTGTGCCCATCAAATACAGTCACTGTGCCATCAAATGCAGCCACTGTGCCCATCATATGCTGCCACTGTGCCCATCAAATTAAGTCACTGTGCCCATCATATGCAGCCACTGTGCCCATCAAATACAGCCACTGTGCCCATCAAATACAGCCACTGTGCCCATTAAATGAGGCCATTGTGTCCTTGATATGCAGCCACTGTGCCTATCAAATACAGCCACTGTGCCCATCAAATTAAGTCACTGTGCCCATCATATGCAGCCACTGTGCCCATCATATGCAGCCATTGTGCCCATCAAATACAGCCACTGTGCCCATCAAATGCTGCCACTGTGCCCATCAAATACAGCCACTGTGCCATCAAATGCAGCCACTGTGCCCATCATATGCTGCCACTGTGCCCATCAAATTAAGTCACTGTGCCCATCATATGCAGCCATTGTGCCCATCAAATACAGCCACTGTGCCCATCAAATGCTGCCACTGTGCCCATCAAATACAGCCACTGTGCCATCAAATGCAGCCACTGTGCCCATCATATGCTGCCACTGTGCCCATCAAATTAAGTCACTGTGCCCATCATATGCAGCCATTGTGCCCATCAAATACAGCCACTGTGCCCATAAAATGCAGCCACTGTGCCCATAAAATGCAGCCACTGTGCCCATCAAATGCAGCCACTGTGCCCATCAAATACAGCCACTGTGCCATCAAATGCAGCCACTGTGCCCTTGATATGCAGCCACTGTGCCCATCAAATGCTGCCACTGTGCCCATCAAATACAGCCACTGTGCCGTCAAATGCAGCCACTGTGCCCTTGATATGCAGCCACTGTGCCCATCATATGCTGCCACTGTGCCCATCATATGCTGCCACTGTGCCCATCAAATACAGCCACTGTGTCCATAAAATGCAGCCACTGTGCCCATAAAATGCAGCCACTGTGCCCATCAAATGCAGCCACTGTGCCCATCAAATACAGCCACTGTGCCATCAAATGCAGCCACTGTGCCCTTGATATGCAGCCACTGTGCCCATCAAATGTGCCACTGTGCCCATCAAATGCCACTGTGCCGTCAAATGCAGCCACTGTGCCCTTGATATGCAGCCACTGTGCCCATCATATGCTGCCACTGTGCCCATCATATGCTGCCACTGTGCCCATCAAATTAAGTCACTGTGCCCATCATATCAGCCACTGTGCCCATCATATGCAGCCACTGTGCCCATCAAATGCAGCCACTGTGCCCATCAAATTCTGCACTGTGCCCATCAAATACAGCCACTGTGCCCATCAAATGCAGCCACTGTGCCCATCAAATACAGCCACTGTGCCCATAAAATGCAGCCACTGTGCCCATCCAGCTGTGCCCATCATATGCTGCCACTGTGCCCATCAAATTAAGTCACTGTGCCCATAAAATGCAGCCACTGTGCCCATCAAATGCAGCCACTGTGCCCATCAAATACAGCCACTGTGCCATCAAATGCAGCCACAGTGCCCTTGATATGCAGCCACTGTGCCCATCAAATGCTGCCACTGTGCCCATAAAATACAGCCACTGTGCCGTCAAATGCAGCCACTGTGCCCTTAATATGCAGCCACTGTGCCCATCATATGCTGCCACTGTGCCCATCATATGCTGCCACTGTGCCCATCAAATGAAGTCACTGTGCCCATCAAATGCAGCCACTGTGCCCATCAAATGCAGCCACTGTGCCCACCAAATGCAGCCACTGTGCCCATCAAATGCAGCCAGGCACGTCCCCTGGCTAGCACTTCAACAACCTCCCTCCCCCCTGTTGCCGGTCCGGCAGCACTTACCGCTCATGTTTCGGGGCTCTGCTCCTCTCCTGGAGTGACGGGGGTCTCCTTCTCCTCTTCTGCAGTGGTGGGAGGCGGCGGCTCCGGTGTCCGCTCGGCTCCTCAGGCTTCCTCCCCCATGTCTCCTCTTCCACTACCAGAAGTCTGTCTACGGGACTGTCAAAGGGATAGAGGAGGGGGAACATCAAACCAACCAGATGCCTGAAACGTGCTTTCCATATTACCTACAAAATGGTAGAGAGGCTTTTCGTTAGACTAGAGATTTCTTGTAAATGGATTATTATGTTCAACTGTATTTAATTGGTCTACCCTACTAAGACTTGGGCATTCATCATCAACCAAATTTTGGGAAATACAAAATGTTACAGTTTTCACTAGAACAATAGGTAAAGTGAAAACCTCTATGGGGACAACTGTCTAAAGCCTCGTACACACGCTTTCATTTTCAGACGACAGAACGTCAGATTTTTGTGGCATGCTAGTCTCATCTCGAAAGTGAAGGGGTTACTAACAATACGAGAATACAATGTCAGAAGTGACGTAATGTGTTGAATAGTTTTGTATATATTCTTTTGTTTCTGAGCTTGCGTAATCTTGCGATCTTTGCAATCTTGCGATTTTTTTTCGTACGAAAACCATACTAATGAAACGAAAATCAGACGTTGAGTTCACATCTCAAGCTGCTGCTACAAAAAGGCAAAGGTAAGCTGAAATGTCCTTCTATGGCAGGGGTGCCCAACCTTATGAAGAGCGAGGGCCACTTAAAGCAGTAGTAAAGCCGCTGAACTTTTTTTTTTTTTTTTTAACACCTGTAAAGGAAAAGGCATAATGAGCTAGTATGCACCGCATACTAGCTCATTATGAAATACTTACCTTAGAACGAAGCGTCGGTGACTCACCTGGTCCACGCCGAGGTCGCTGACATGTTGCCTCGGCGTGTCTTCCGGGTATCGCGACTCCAGCGCTGTGAGTGGCTGGAGCCGCGATGTCGTCACTCCCGCGCATGCGCACGGGGGACTTCTTCCCGGCAGGGTTCGGATTCTGCCGGCCCTTCAGCCGAGAATCCCCGTGCGCATGCGCCGCTGCAGTCAGCGGCGCATTGCACGGGGAATATCTCCTAAACCGTACAGGTTTAGGAGATATTTTTTTTACCTACAGGTAAGCCTTATTATAGGCTTACCTGTAGGTAAAAGTTTTTTTTTTGACTTTACTTACACTTTAAGCGACTTGGTAACCGGTCGCGGGCCACAATGAGTGGAGCAGCCAGTTCCATGTCCACTCTGCATATGCAGAGCGCACACAGACACAACCCACTCTACTCTATGGGCCCTTGGATCCCATCTGCCCAGATAGAAGGGGACGGATCGGATTGGAGGTAGGTGGGGTGAAAACAACCACAAGTCCGTTTACATCTGTGGCTCGATAGAGGTGAACGGAGGGTCAGACCGATAGTGTCAATGGGGTATAAGACTGTTTTCACACTGATGCGCTGTGGTTCACCCACACAGAGTGTGCAAACAAGTGCACCTGTGGCTTTCCTGCAGGTTAGCTGTATTTTGCCATAGACGTCTATTATATCCTGCAGGTGTGGTGCACTTTCTGAAATCGCACCAAACCTGCAGCTAATAACTGAAGTCTATGGCTCGTTGCAGGTAAACCCGCAGGTATTCTGCGCTGCACCTGCGGATCAGTTTGAAAGCAGCCCAGTAACCACCGCAGAACAGATATGCCCATATATACACTGTGATTTAAATAATAAACATACCTTTAATAACAGTCTTCCATTCAGGTATCGCTGGCTGATGTCCCAGGCAGAGCGCATTTGATATCACTCCACTTGTGATAGGAGTTGGCGCTATACAGGAAGCATCAGCTTCTGCGGCTCTGCAGCCACGTGCTTCCTCTACCAGTGGCTTTTTTTTTTTTTTTTTTTAACAGAAGCTCTACCAGTGGATTTATTCACAACACTGATGCTCTGGGATCCCGTCATTCCAGAGCAGGAGGTCGTGGGCCACATCAGAGGGCTCCGCGGGCCACATGTGGCCCCTGGGCCACTGGTTGGGCACCCCTGTTCTATGGCAAAGCAAAGCTTTTGAAAACTGAACTGCAGAAAGTCAAGTTGGTAGGCCATTGGACATATGTCAGTTACTTTCAGGGTTATTTAGTAAACTGTCCAAAGATCACTTCTTTAGGTTTTTCCAGCAAACACATACATTGTCACTGTATTTGCAGGGTTAAAACATCCTTTTATTATGTTTTTCTGTATTTAATTGGTCTGCCCCACTTGAACTTGAGGATCATCATCAGCCAAATCCAACTTGCATCAAGATGGACAAATAGAGATTGAGAAAACTTTGAGAAAATTGAGAAAACTCCACATAATACCCCCTCTTATGCCTTTGCTTTGCTAAGGTCCTCTCTCTGGTCCGTTCTACCTCAGTGCCCCCATTGGATTATTCACCACTCGATTTGTACTTTGTGAACACCGTCACTGAGAAAGAAAGTGAGTGGAAATCCATTTTTGCGGTTTTCCCTCGAACAATAGGTAAGGGGAAATTCTCGACTAGGGACAATTGTCTAATGCCGCGTACACACGGTCGGATTTTCCGAAATGTTGGATGTTAGATTGTTGTCGGAAAGTCAGACCGTGTGTATGCTCCATCGAACATTTGCTGTCAGACTTTCCGGCAACAAATGTTTGATAGTAGGTTCTCAAATTTTCCGCCAACAAAACTTTGTCCGATTGTGTGTACACAAGTCCGTCGCACAAAAGTTCACGCATGCTCGGAATCAAGCAGAAGGAGCCACACTGGCTATTGAACTTCCTTTTTCTCAGCTCGTCGTACGTCTTGTACGTCACCGCGTTCCCACGTTGGTAATTGTTGGCCAACATTTGTGTGACCGTGTGTATGCAAGACAAGTTTGAGCCAACAACCTTCGAACAAAAATCCACGGTTTTGTTGGCGGAAAGTCCAATCGTGTGTACGGGGCATAACAGAGGGGAATTGCCCTGACCTTGGGAGATTTGTTCTAACTTCCTGCTACATCTCTGGGACAGGAAGCAGGGAAAGATTTCTCATTTGGTACACAGATGGTACAATAGTACACAGAAAAATAAACAGTCTAGGTTTCCATCCTCTGCAGCTTTAGTGTACGCTGGGACTGATTTTTCTCCATTTACCAATAAATCCTTGTACTTCCTAGCATGCTGTGCCAGTGCTAATCAGATCATAGGGTGTTGCATTAGTCTCCTGCTTTCTCTGGTCAGGTATGAAGCTGTCTGGGAGATTTTCAGTGAACGCTCCAAATGAGATGATGACTAGTGGCAGAAAAGTACCTGAACGTATTAACTGGAAGCTGGAACATCTAAATCCACTGTTAAAAGAAGGGAGAGGTAAGCTGAAAGGTCCTTCTATGGCAAAGCAAAGCTTTTGAAATCTGGACTGCAGAAAATCATGTTGGTAGGCCATTGGTTGCAATGCAGGCAGTTGCAGGGCGGTTGTGGCGCGACTCCACTTAGTTGAATTGGTCTCATGCGGCGGGCGGTACTGCTCATTAACCACTTTCAGACCGGACCATTTTGCTGGCTTAAGACCAGACCACTTTTTGCGATTCGGGACTGTGTCGCTTTAACTGACAATTGCGCAGTCGTGTGACGTGGCTCCCAAACAAAATTGACGTCCTTTTTTCCCCACAAATAGAGCTTTCTTTTAGTGGTGTTTGATCGCCCCTGCGGTTTTTATTTTTTGCGCTATAAACAAAAAAAGAGCGACAATTTTGAAAAAAGCGCATTATTTTTTTACTTTTTGCTATAATAAATATCCCCCAAAAATATATAAAAAAAATGTTTTTTCCTCAGTTTAGGCCGATACGTATTCTTCTAAATTTTTTTGGTAAAAAAAAATCCCAATAAGCGATTATTGATTGGTTTGGGCAGAAGTTATAGCGTTTACAAAATAGGGGATAGTTTTAGAGCATTTTTATTAATATTTTTTTTTTTTTACTAGTAATGTCGGCGATCAGCAATTTTTATTGTGACTGCGACATTATGGCGGACACATCGGACATTTTTGACACATTTTTGGGACCATTGTCATTTATACAGCAATCAGTGCTATTTAAATGCATTGATTTCTGTGTAAATGACACTGGCAGTGAAGGGGTTAACCACTAGGTGGCAGTGTAGGGGTTACATTTTCCTAGAGGCGTGTTTCTAACTGTGGGGGGGGTGGCTGTCAGCTAGTGAATGCTGATCTCTGCTCCAATCACAGGGAGCAGAGATCGGCGTCACTAGTTGCTAGCCAGAACGGGGAGATGCTGTTTATTTCCGCATCTCCCCGTTCAGCCTTCCCGTGAGACGATCGCGGGT
This sequence comes from Lithobates sylvaticus, assembly GCA_028564925.1. Taxonomy (NCBI): domain Eukaryota; kingdom Metazoa; phylum Chordata; class Amphibia; order Anura; family Ranidae; genus Lithobates; species Lithobates sylvaticus. The sequence continues at coordinate 573,599,322 of CM053029.1, forward strand.
ATCCCCGCGGTAATCGAGTCCGCGGGACCCGCGACCAGCCTCACGGGGGTCCCGACGCTCGATGGCACGGTGGCATCTAAAAGGGGACGTACCTGTACGCCCTTATGCCTGTTCGTGCCATTCTGTCGACGTACATCGTCGTGCGCCCGCCGGGAAGCGGTTAAAGTGGTTGTAACCCCAAGAAAAAAGAAACTGCAAGACAAAGGCATAATGAGCTATTATGCATAGCATACTAGCTCATTATGTATTACTTACCTTAGAGTGAAGCCCCCGCAGCGGTCCTCGTTCACCGTTCCGGCCGACGACATCGCTCCCGGAGTTACTTCCAGGTATCGCGGGCACCGGCGCTGTGATTGGCCAGAGCCGCGATGACGTCACTCCCGCGCATACATCTGGGAGCCGCCGGTAACGGCTCAGTCTAACTGAAGCAACAGCACGTACGTGCTGTTGCTTCAGTTTGCTTAAGTACGCATGTGCCGGTGACGTTGGCACATGCAAATACAGGGGATATCTCCTAAACCATTCAGGTTTAGGAGATATCCAGGGTAGCTACAGGTACGCCTTATTATAGGCTTACCTGTAGCAAAAAGTGTGTTTTAAGGGTTTACGACCACTTTAAATGTGACAGGGGTCATCGTTTTTGCCACACGGCAATATAAAGGATTGCAGCTGCTTCATGTGTACACCTCTGTCCACTGCCTTTACTGCTATTGGGCTGAATAGTCATTATGGAATCTGCCCACTGCCACCATTAGTCTCAGAGTTCCCTATTAGGGTCCATCCACCCAACAGCTCAACTCCAACTCCAGTGCGCAGGGCCTAATGGGGAACACCGAGAGACTAGTTCCCCATCAGGTCCACCAGTGGACAGCAGTGGGCGGATTGTCTGCAACACTGCTTATGAATTGCAGGCATTGAGTCATGTGTCAGTTTCTTTCAGGGTTATTTAGTAAAGTGTCCGAAGATCAATTCATTTGGTTTATCCGGAAAACACACACAATGGGGTTGATTTACTAAAGGCAAATAGACTGTGCACTTTGCAAAGTGCAGTTGCTCCAGAGCTTCGTAAATGAGCAGATGCTCTGCTGACTTCCATCATCCAATCATGTGCAAGCAAAAATGCTTTATTTACTAAGCTCTGGAGCAACTGCACTTTGCAAAGTGCACAGTCTATTTGTCTTTAGTAAATCAATCCCATTGTCACTGTATTTGCAGAATAAAACATCCTTTTATTATGTTCCACTGTAATTAATTGGTTTGCCCCACTTGGACTTGAGCATCACCATCATTCAAATCCAATTTGTATCAAGATGGACAAATGCAAGAGAGAAAACTCCACATAATGCTCCCTCCTATGCCTTCGCTTTGCTAAGGTCCTCTCTCCCGTCCGTTCTGCCTCAGTGCCCCCATTGGATGATTCACCACTCTATTTGTACTTTGTGTACACCGTCACTGAGAAAGAAAGTGAGTGGAAATCCAAGATTTTACATTTTTTTCCCTAAAACAATAGGTATGGGGAAATCCTCCAATAGGGAGGAATTGCCCTCACTTTGGGGGACATTTTTTCTAACTTCCTGTTATATTTCTGGGACAGGAAGTGGAGATAACTTTCTCAAATGGTACACAGAATGGTACAACAGTACGTAGAAATATAAACTCTCCATCCTCTACAGCTAATGCCGCATACACACGGTCGGATTTTCCGACGGGAAATGTTCGATGGGAGCTTGTTGTCGGAAATTCCAATCGTGTGTAGGCTCCATCGGACATTTTCCGTCTGAATTTCTGACAAACAAAATTTGAGATCTGGATCTCAAATTTTCTGACAACAAAGTCTGTTGTCGTAAATTCCGATCGTGTGTACACAATTCCAATGCACAAAGTTCTACGCATGCTCGGAATAAAGCAGAAGAGCAGCACTGGCTATTGAACTTAATTTTTCTCGGCTCGTCATAAGTGTTGTACATCACTGCCTTCTTGGCGATCAGAATTTCTAAAAAGATTTGTGTGACCATGTGTATGCAAGACAAGTTTGAGCCAACACCCGTCGGAAAAAAAACATGGATTTTGTTGTCGGAATGGGAGATTGTGTGTACACGGCATTAGACAGATTTTTCTCCATTTACCAATAAATCCTTGCACTTCCTAGCCTGCTGTGCCAGTGCTAATCAGATCATAGGGTGTTGTATTCGTCTCCTGCTTTCTCTGGTCAGGTATGAAGCTGCCTGGGAGATTTTCAGTGACCGCTCCAAATGAGATGATGACTAGTGACAGCCAAGAAAGTGAACGCATTAAAGGTATTGTGAAGAAAAGCTGGATGCTGCAACATCTGAATCTGCTGCTACAAAAACACAAAGGTAAGCTGAAATGTCAGTCTATGGCAAAGCAAAGCACATTCAATGATCAGTCAGGTGTATGTATTTACTGAGAAAAAAAACGAAATTGCATTGATCTACTAATGATAGTCGGGTTGATTTACTAAAAGTAAAAAGGTGGTTGTTTGCAAAGCACAGTTGCATGTTGCCAGGGATTTTTTCTCCCAGCTTAGACCCCTTTCACACTGGCCACCTGTGCGTTAGCGGTAAAGCGACGCTCATTTTAGTGGAGCTTTACCGCTTTTTAAACTGCGCTTTTCGGCTGATAGCGGGGCGCATTTAACTCCAAAGAAGGGGTTAAAAATGAACATGTTGTGGCACTTCCAAATCGCTTTTCAGGCGCTTTGGAAGCACTGTGTAGGTGGAGAGAATTACAGCGCTAAACTCAAAAAAAACACACAGTGAAGTGTAGCAGCAGCACTAGAATAAGACAAGTATTCAATAAACAATGGAGGAAGGAGAGTGCAGCGCTAAAAAGGTGAATGGTAGTAACACCATTCAGCTGGGAAGGTGAATGGCGGTAATACCCTTCGGCTCCTCAATAGTAATTGAGGGAGTAATGGTGCAAACCTGAACAAACGTGACAGATGTCTATTCCTCAATGGTAACTAGAGGAAATGAACCTATAACCAAAAAAGACCAACGATGCAAACAATAGTGATAGTGCACACAATGAGAATCACCAATGACATATACTCCTCAATGGTGATTTGAGGGAGTGATGTGAACCTAAAACAAAAAAGAATCAACAACACAAAATAATAATATTTCTGGTGCACACATTAAAGTCCCAAGAAAAATCCTCAATAGTGATTGGGGGACAAATTCCTAGATGCATTTGGGGTGAAAAATATCATATCAAATGGTGATAAAACAGAAAAAGTCCAAAGTGATGAACTATGGATGACTTCAGAACAGGGTAGTCCTGGACAGAATCTTCTGGTATACACACTTGAATGTGGGAAAATATAGATGTACGCTTACCAGAACTGGTGGACTCCCTGTCAGCAACAGGGAGTCAAACAGGCATAAAGAGGCTCTAGGTAGCCTGCGATCTCGATGTCCCGGGCAGACGGATGGACTGTGTGGAACCACTCACAGCTGCGCCAACAGGATGCGGTCAATCGAGGTGAAGGCAACTGTCATGGAGTCTGGATACCCATGGATGGAATGGGGATTCCTGGACGGCCACTTGGTGGATGGAAAGTGGAGTGAGCTGATGCTGAACGCTCACTAGGGATGGAGCGAGAATTCACTTGAAATGCTCTCCAAATAGATGTTCAACCATATAGAGAAAAAATAAAAAACAATCGGAGGGAACTCCAATAGTGTGGATCAATAAAGCCGGTTTTTATTTAAAAAAAACAATTACAAAAACAGGTAATAATATAAAAGTGATCACATTTAAAAGCAGTGTGGGTGTAGGTATGTCCTGGGCCAGGACATACCTACACCCACACTGCTTTTAAATGTGATCACTTTTATATTATTACCTGTTTTTGTAATTGTTTTTTTTAAATAAAAACCGGCTTTATTGATCCACACTATTGGAGTTCCCTCCGATTGTTTTTTATTTTTTTCTCTATATGGTTGAACATCTATTTGGAGAGCATTTCAAGTGAATTCTCGCTCCATCCCTAGTGAGCGTTCACCATCAGCTCACTCCACTTTCCATCCACCAAGTGGCCGTCCAGGAATCCCCATTCCATCCATGGGTATCCAGACTCCATGACAGTTGCCTTCACCTCGATTGACCGCATCCTGTTGGCGCAGCTGTGAGTGGTTCCACACAGTCCATCCGTCTGCCCGGGACATCGAGATCGCAGGCTACCTAGAGCCTCTTTATGCCCGTTTGACTCCCTGTTGCTGACAGGGAGTCCACCAGTTCTGGTAAGCGTACATCTATATTTTCCCACATTCAAGTGTGTATACCAGAAGATTCTGTCCAGGACTACCCTGTTCTGAAGTCATCCATAGTTCATCACTTTGGACTTTTTCTGTTTTATCACCATTTGATATGATATTTTTCACCCCAAATGCATCTAGGAATTTGTCCCCCAATCACTATTGAGGATCCTTTCTTGGGACTTTAATGTGTGCACCAGAAATATTATTATTTTGTGTTGTTGATTCTTTTTTTTTTGTTTTAGGTTCACATCACTCCCTCAAATCACCATTGAGGAGTATATGTCATTGGTGATTCTCATTGTGTGCACTATCATTATTGTTTGCATCGTTGGTCTTTTTTGGTTATAGGTTCATTTCCTCTAGTTACCATTGAGGAACAGACATCTGTCACGTTTGTTCAGGTTTGCACCATTACTCCCTCAATTACTATTGAGGAGCCGAAGGGTATTACCGCCATTCACCTTCCCAGCTGAATGGTGTTACTACCATTCACCTTTTTAGCGCTGCACTCTCCTTCCTCCATTGCTTTGGAAGCACTGCCTATTCATTTCAATGAGCAGGGCGTTTTGGGTGAGCTGTATACAGTGCCCCCAAACCGCCCCAAAGATACTGCTTGCAGGACTTGTTCTAACGTCCCGCAAGCGCACTGCCCAGGTGTGAGAGCACTCGGGCTTTCACACTCGGGTGGCATGGGAGGCAGTTTTCAGGTGCTTTACAGGCGCTATTTCTAGCGCTAAAATGTCTGAAAACTGCCTCAGTGTGAAAGGGGTCTTGGTGAATGAGGTGAAGCTCTGCTGTTTTTTATTTTATTTTTTTACATGATTTGGTATTCTTTGCAAAGTGAAGTTTCTCTCTATTCATTAAAGTGTTTCTTTTTTTTTTTTTATATTTATTGGGTTTTGCATAATAAAGTGGTACAACAGATAATATACAGTATCTACACATAACATACATGCAGATTCTCTGTTCAAGAATGTTTTTTAAACTTTAGTAAGGAAAAAAAAAAAAAGGGGGGGGGTGAGGGGAATGGGAGGGGGCTGAATGAAGCACATATACCATCATGACATTAGTTAAGCAGTGTAGTGCCCGTGAGGGCTGTATCTTATACCATAGTACCTTCAAGCGGTTCTGCACCCATTTCATTTAGTAAATCTCTTTGCCTTCCAAATCAGGCAAAGAGTACTAAATGAAATGTTTTTTTTTTTTTTTACTTACCTTGTAATTGATGACTTCCGGTCTTCTCTCTCTTCGGCGGCGGGCGGGGTCTCTGCGTCGATCGTCGTCACGCCGCACTGTCTCCTGGGATCTGGTGTCATTGATCCCAGGAGTCAGTGCGGGCATCTTCCGAAATCTCGCGAGATTTCGGCCACATCTTCCGAAATCTCGTGAGATTTCGGCCACATCTGCCGAAATCTCGTGAGATGTCGGCAGATGTGCCGTTACTGCGCACGCGCGAGTAACGGCGGTGCATGCTGGGCCATCTAAAGTTCCTGTGGGTGTTTCACATGCCCACAGGCAAGATGGCCCCCAGCACAAAAGAAGAAGACGAGGAACTTCATCGGACGAAAACCGGCGGCGATCGAGATGGAAGATGGAACAGGTGAGTCCCCAATAAAGGTAAGCATCCTTTATATTCCGTCCCAAAAAAAAAAAAAAATTATACAGTGCATAACCGCTTTCAGGAGTGGAAGCAACGCTTAGATAATGTTTGGTTAGTGATCTCCTAGGTTAGTTAAGGTATGTAAGTGAAACCAGAGGATGAAACTGTTTTCAAGAGAAGAGAAAAAAAAAAAGTCATGGACGTTAAAGAGCATCGTGTGACTTTGCGAGTCCTATATAGTAGAGGGGTCAGAAACGTTGGACAATTTGAGGTTGCCAAGTGAATTGGTAAGATCTTTCTGTAGGTACCAATCCGTGTAACGGAATGGTTTCATTATATCCTGTATTTCCTTTTGAGTAAATGTGGTCTCCATATATTTACGCCATCTCTTGAAGAAGCGCGATGTAGAACGAAAGTTCAGTGTAATGGTGTCCAGTCTCTCCAGGTAGAAAAGAGATGTCAAAGCTTTTTTGACCGCCGGGAGGTTGGGCGGTGTCGATGTGATCCAGTGAGCCATAATAGTCCTGCGAGCAACTAGAAGACATAAATGGGCCCATTGTGGAATGTTTAGTGGGCCCGTTGTTGACAGAGAGGATGGTGGTGGCGTGTAACCAAACAAGCACAAAAGACAGTCTCTTGGTATTTGCATTTTATTGACTTTGCTGATGAAGGTTAGCACAGAATTCCAGTACGTAGTGACAGCCGCACAATCCCAGAGACGGTGGAGCAGTGTAGGGCGAGGTAGGGCGCACCAGGGGCAGTTTGCTTGAGTTGGGTCTGCCTTGTTGGTGCGGAATGGGTAATAGGCCCTATGGATGATCTTAAATTGCGTTTCACGCCATGTTTCTGAAGTAGTAAGCTTGTGGACAAGTCTGTATCCCTCGAGGATTTTTTCCGGCAGATCATTGTCATCCATTATGTTAGACCATTTTTGGAATGGTTTGAGATAGTATTTTTGCGACTGGTGTTATATGAGATAAGAATAAATACTGGAGATGAAATAGTCGTCCCTTTGGAGTACCGCATTAAAGTGTTTCTAATAAAGGCTGAAGGTTTTTACTTTCACACATTCTATGCATGAAGGTGAAAAACCTTCAGTATGCAGCTTTCACCAGTCCCCCTAAATTGGTACCTGAGCCTGATCTTGATCATGTGATGTGCACAAGAGCAGCTGCTCTCCCAGCTCTCTGCCTCCTCATTGGGTCAGAGACAGCAGTGGGAGCCAATGGTTCCCACTGCTGTCAATTACAGCCAGTGAGGAGGGAGCGGGGCAACCAGTGAGGGGGCGGGGGGACAAACAGAGCAGGACTTGGAAGTGAGCATGCACAAGTGCCCCCATAGCAAATGGGGGGCACTAAGCAGGGGGGAGGAGTCAGGAGCTCCAAAAGGGGACCAGAGAAGAGGAGGAACAGGGCTGCTCAGTGCAAAACCACTGCACAGAGCAGGTGTTTGTTATTTAAAAAAAAAAAACGGCATCATGGGAACAATGGTCGACTATTACTAACTTTTTGTAACACTCATATCTAACAGATTGATATACACTTTTGCCTCTGGGTTCTAGAGTATGGACACAGGTTCCTGGATAAGTTCTATTATTGTGGCAACGTTCTCCTCTTAGACACAGTGTAGTCCCCATGGGGGTGTCTAGAGAACATATACTTCTATTTGATCTTATGTTACTATATTGATCTTATATTTCTATATTGAATGTATTGCGTTTTGTAGCATTTTAATAACAGTAATTCTTGTTCTGTAACACTTCATTGATAATTGAGTTGACATTATTTAAGTGCTATTCTGAGTTAATTTATTTTAACGGCATACAATGTGTAATTTGCATCTTTACTGTATGTTATGAAATTCAATAAAAACTGATTGAAAAGTAAAAAAAAAAACAACAAAAAACAAAACAAAATTTTACATTAAAATACTGCCACTATATACCTTTTTGGATGATCTGTATACCACAGTCAGTGGTAAACTGCATAGTTTCTCCAGTGCTGAGAGTTCAGGTAGGAGGAGATTTCCACTGCAGCCTGTATACACGCCCACATGTATGATGCCAATATCATGTGACCTGACTAGCTCTGAGAACAAGTAAATGTTCTCTCCAGCATAAAAGACATAACTGAGCATGTGCACGTTGGCTACACTGCCTATGTTAGCTGGCTTTCCCCAGATAGACAGTGCAGGAGGGGGAGGATCTGTGCATACATGATCAAACCAACTTTTTACACAATGCAGAAGGTTAACCTCTTAAGTTCCACTGTGATAATAACAAGCATGCTATGCTGCATATACAGACAGATTTTACTGTTGTGGGTTTAGTAACACTTTAATTTAAAACTGAATTAAACGTAACTGTAAACACTTTGCTCCCCCAGGCCTATGGAGCTCCAAAAAACATCCGATTACCAGGGCGCCATATCAGTCAAAGAGTACAGCATTGTTCTTTGATTACGATGACACCGATACTGATAGGCTTGCTCAAATTTCACGCTTCATAGGTGAATCACCAAAACTAAAGCTGAAAGGTAATTTGAGTTTTTAGTTTTAGTCTAAGGGTTTGTACTGTACAAAGGATCTGTTTTGAACAGCCATTGGTCGCTCTGGGTGTGCATCATTGCTTGAGATTTCGGCACTCAGATTTCATGCTAATGAATACTGATTTCTGAATAGATCAAAGCTGAACTCCAGCTATGATCTTTACTGCATAATTACATCGGTCCAGCTTGGCACAATATAAGTATGCATATACTCGATGGAAGGTGACAATCACTGCAGTAGTTGCGCCTACTACAGTGATTGCCACAATCTTCTGGGTCTTGTGTGTCTTTTCTTCTACACAGTGACCACAGGGGGGCATTTGCTCAGCACTGCAACCATTCACATTGTGGTGACTATGTAGAAGGAAAGCCATTTGGCACAGGATCTGGAAGAACATGGCAATTACAATTTTAACACTTTTACCCCCTTCCCACCCAGGCCAATTTTTAGATTTCAGCACTGTCACACTTAGTTATGTAGCGGCCATAACCCCTGAAGGGCGGCCTTGAATTTTCTGGGCTTACCAATTACCTCCTCGTAGCTCGTCGCTTGTGGTCTAGGGGTTCCCAGGGTTAATACCCAACAACTTCAGAAGATGACACACAAAAGTCCTTTTGAGAATTTTTATTTTGCAGGGGTAACATCCAACAGTAACACAGTCTCAGGTGGGAATAGAGGGCAAGGATAATAAAACTCAGGCACTTAGAACTGCTGACATCAATCAAATGTCTCTTAGATAGCCCAGAGAGTAGCCACTCGCAACTGGGCGCTTCACTGCTGGATAAACCTCTAACCATAGATTTAGCAGCCAACATGTGATCTGGAACATTTGCAAAGTCTCCGCCACAGACTAGATTGTAACTGAAGATAAGTAGGAACCTTTCCCACAGTACCTGGATCTTTCAGCCTTCTTGGCGATACTGTGGGAAGTGTGGATTCTCTAGTGTTTATACAACTCAGCTCCCAGACTCTTACCGAGCAGCCAGCTTCTTGGCCCTCCTCTGAAGAGTCCTCCCCTGGTCACTTGAACGAGTTGCCGTGTCCCTCCAATACCGAGAGGACACGAGACACCTACGAATCCTCCTTTAGTTACTGGCCCTCGAACTAGCCAGTTCCGAGGCTCGGGAACAGACGGATCCCCACCCCAGACCATAAGGGTCTCTGGGGCTGGTCAGGGTGACCATGCTTGCGGGGACGGCAGACACTCCTGGGTCCGGGATCCCCTCACAGGGCCGGTCCGGACCGGAAACCAGGATTTAAAGAGCAAACCAAACCCCGAGCACGTGACTTCAGCATCTTAAATAACCCTTCCCAGACTACGCAGTGGGGCTAGACGCGCCCACTGATTGGCTGTGACTGTGAGCGAAGTGGAGCGGAGCGAGCACCGCCGACATGCACAAAGCCGAGTACACTCGGCTAGTTTCGGCTCCGCTCACAATCAGTGGAGAACGTCGGGGATCGGCGTATAACACGCACCCACGATTTTCCCATGATTTTAAGGGGAAAAAAGTGCGTGTTGTACACCGATAAATACGGTACATTTTATAATTTTTTAAGACAGAGCTTTCTTTTGTTGGTGTTTAATCACCACTGGGTTTTTTTTGTTTTGTTTTGTTTTTTGCTATATAAACAAAAAAATACCAAACATTTTGAAAAAAAAAACACATTGGGGGTTATTTACTAAAGAAAATCCACTTTGGAAGTAAAGTCGCTGTAGATCCGAGGGGGACATGCAAGAAAAATAAAAAACATAATTTTAGCTTGCACATGATTGGATGATAAAATCAGCAGAGCTTCCCCTCATTTCAGATCTACCCCATAGATTTAAAGCGAATGCACTTCCAAGTGCACTTGCAGTGCAAAGTGGATTTTCCTTTAGTAAATAACCCCCATTGCTCTTAGTTTCTGTTTTATAATTTTGCAAATATAATATAATAATATGTTTTCTTTCATAAATTTTGGCCAAAATGTATTCTGCTACACTTCTTAAAAATAACCAAAATCAGTGTATGTTATTTAGTCTGTTGGAAAGTTAGAGTCAACAAACTATGGTGTATATATATTTAAAAAGTGATCAATCCTGATGTACTGACAGCCTCATCTTATTTTGTGAGGCCCTGAAATTCCAGGACAGTACGAATATTTTGAAAAAGTAGACAGTCCAACGTATTTAGTAAGAGGCATAGTGAATTTTTTGAAGTTGTAATTTTTTATCTTTCTTTTGGAAAATTAAGAAATCTAATAACATTTGTATACTGTCACCAGAGCAGTGAAGTTACCATATTACTGGTGTGACAGTGATCAGGGACACTGACTGGTGACAGTATGTAAAGTAAAAAAAAAATAATAATCATTTTTTTCAATTTGTTCTTTTTTTATTATTTTTTTACTTTGTACTGCATTGGTCACAGTATTAAAATGTCACCATGAACGTGAACAGAACTGGGGCAGCACATGAAACTCAATACTAAAAGAGAAAAACGTAGATTAAGATGAAACTTTAAACCCTACGCAATTTGATTATTGCAAGTGAGTAAAGCGTGAACACATCACAATGCTAGAGAACAGACAATGTAGAATAAACATCATTTAAAATGGCATCTATGAACTTTTACTGCCCCTCCATTGTGCATATACAGTATTTCTTTAAGGAGGCAATTTTTGCTTTAAGTAACAAATCTTGACACTTCAACAGAGTTGGTTTCAACCTTAAAGTTAAAGTGTATCTAAACCTCAATCAAATACTTGTATATGATATAGCACTCTTCTAAATAGGCTGCTATGATGTTAGGCAAATTTAGTTATTTTTGGCTCCTCTGTTATCACTAGAGCAATAGTTGATTTGGGCTGTTCTGGATTTTACAGGCTGTATATTTGATTGCTTCCCTCTGCATTCTAGAGGCTTCTAGAACATAGAGTGCAGGAAGAGGCAAATGGAAAGCTTAAATATTTATTGTGCTCCCTCCAGGCTCACCTGCCCTCTGCCTATCCATTATAAGCCCCCGTACACACGGTTGAAAATTCCTACCACAAAATCCGTCAGATTTTTTCCGACGGATTTTGTCCGAAACTGGTGTTGCATACACACGGTCGGACAAAGTTGACGGAAAATCCGATCATTCCGAACGTGGTGATGTTCGTTGCATACGACGGAACTACGTAGAGGCTAGTAGCAATAGCTTTGGTCTCATAGTTTGATCTGAGCATGCGTAGCACTTTGTCCGTCGGAATTCTCTACACACGATCGTATTTTGTTATCGGAAAATTTGAGAGCAGGAAATTCCGAAGGAAAAAGTCCGATGGAGCCCACACACGGGCGGATTTTCCGACAACATGGTCCGATCCGACATTTTCCGTCGGAAATTTAGAGTTAGGACAATACTGGGGTGCCGTGAAGTCGCTTTATCAAATGTGCGCAAACTAAACCCCTGTTTTTAATGCATATTGTTAGACAAGATAATTTGGTTGGTTGCAGGCCGGTCAGTAAGTTGAGCTGGGAATTTTCTTTGGTTTTTGTTTGACATGCTCCAGCCAACCCCTGGGGAGGTGTGCCCAGTAGGTGGCTGGAGAGGGACATATATAGTCTGAGATCTGGAGCAGCCCTGTTCTTGCCCTGCTGGTTCCAGCTGTGGTAGAGCTAGGGGCCTATTCCTAATTTGCTTTAGAGCTGACCAAGCAGTCCCACCCAAGGATCTGGTCTAGAGGACTCACTGAAGAATGCTGGGTGGAGGCTGGAACGCGTGTAGCTGTCTTGTGGCACTGTATTAACACCTCCATCACAGAAGAGTGTTTGGTGAAAGCTAGGAACTGAGCAGTTGCCCTGAAGCATAGAGATGTCTGAAGGAAACTGGGGAGTTTAGTTGCCCTGAAGAGATGGGAGGTTGATTTACCAAAGGCAAATATACTGTGCACTTCAAGTGCATTTGCTCTAGACATAGGCATGCACAAAGGGTGTGTCAGGTGTGCCTGGGCACACCTTAACCACTTGAGTGCCGGACCAATTTGCAGCCAAAAGACCAGGCCCCTTTTTGCGATTCGGCACTGCGTCGCTTTAACTGACAATTGTGCGGTTGTGCGACGTGGCTCCTAAACAAAATTGGCGTTTTTTCCCCACAAACAGAGCTTTCTTTTGGTGGTATTTGATCACCTCTGCGTTTTTTATTTTTTGCGCTATAAACAGAAATAGAGAGACAATTTTGAAAAAAATGCAATATTTTTTACTTTTTGCTATAATAAAAATCCCTAAAAAATATATAAAAAAAAAGTTTTTTCCTCAGTTTAGGCCAATACGTATTCTTCTACATATTTTTGGTAAAAAAAAATCAAAATTAGCGATTATTGATTGGTTTGCGCAAAAGTTATAGCGTTTACAAAATAGGGGATAGTTTTATAGCATTTCTATTAATATTTTTTTTTTACTAGTAATGGCGGCGATCAGCGATTTTTATTGTGACTGCGACATTATGGCGGACACATCGGACATTTTTGACACATTTTTGGGACCATTGTCATTTATACAGCAATCAGTGCTATGTAAATGACACTGGCAGTGAAGGAGTTAAGCACTAGGGGCGGGGAGGGGTTAAGTGTGTGTGTGTTTTTTTTAACTGTTGGGGGGCGTGGCTTGGCGTCTGACGTCACTGATCGTCTTTCCCTATAACAGGGAACAGACGATCAGTGACAGGCTCAGTAGGAAGCACGGGGAGAGGTTTGTTTGCACAGACCTCTCCTCGTTATTCAGCTCTGTGACCCGATCGCTGGACACCAGCGGTGATCGGGTCCGCTGGTCCCGCGGCCATGGTCACGGTCGGAGCTCAGGACCGAGTCGCAACCCACGGCTGGGCCCTTAAGGCCCACATACAGGTACGGGATTGTGCCCAGCCCTGCCATTCTGCCGACGTATATGTGCAGGAGGCGGTCCTTAATCGGTTAATCACCCTGCCCTGGGCAGATTCCCCCTGCTGCTTAGCTGCAGAGAAAGGGACTGGGGAATCTTTGTCTTCAGCCCCTTTCTCTGTCTCAAAGTGAAACACCAGGGGTCTGTTTCATATATAAAAAAAAATGTTGTACAAAAAAAATATTGTAAAAAATAATAAAGTTGCAAAAAAGTAATAATAAAAAAATATAAAAAATACTGACACCAATATTTTCCCTTCTAACACCGTCCTGTGCTCTACTGACATTGTCCACTGCTCTACTGACACTGTCCATTGCCCTACTGCCCTATATAAATATATATATATATATATATACACACACACACATATGTGTTTGAGCTTTGGGGTGCACACCCTAATGCAATAGACTGCGCACACCAATGGCTCTAGATCTGAGGTGAAGCACTTAAATGAGTGGAAGCTCTGCTGATTTCGATCATCAAATCATGTAATAGCTAAACTGCTGCTTTTTATTTTCCTTGCATGTGATTGAGTATTCTTTGCAAAGTGAAGCTTTACCCCATATAACCGCTTCCCGACCAGCGCACGCGAATATACGTCGGCAGAATGGCACTGGTGGGCAAAAGGGTGTACAGGTACCTCCCCTTAAAGAAGCGGTGCTGTGTGCATGCGCCCGGCTCGGTCTCCTTGACCGCGGGTCCCACGGACTCGATGTCCGCCGGGTGCCCGCGATCGCGTCACGGAGAGGTAGAATGGGGAAATGCATTTGTAAACAAAGCATTTCCCCATTCTGCCTAGTGAGAGGACAGAGATCACTACTCTCTGTCATCGAGAGCAGTGATCACTGTCATGTGTGTTGAAGCCCAGCCCCCTCACAGTTAGAATCACTCCCTAGGACACACTTAACCCCTTCACCACCCCCTAGTGGTTAACCCCTTCCCTGCCAGTGTCATTTATACAGTAATCAATGCATTTTTATAGCACTGATCGCTGTATAAATGACAATGGTCCCAAAATAGTGTCAAAAGTGTCCAATCTCTCCACCATAATGTCGCAGTCATTCCCGTTAAAAATCGCAGATCGCCGCCATTACTACTAAAAAAAAAAATGAATAATAAAAATGACATAAATCTATCCCCTATTTTGTAGACACTTTTGTTTTGGGATTTAGATATACTTTAAAGCAAAATTTGAAAGAAGATATACCGGTACATTATAACTGGTGATAAGCAAGCTTCGTTTTTCTAAGTGTGAATCTTTGAAATGGGCTGGAATTCACCTACTTACCCAATGAAAGTATTAAATATGAAATTTGATCAGATTTAAAAAAATCTTTATTAAATTCCATTATATCCATGGAATATACTTTTTAGGGTGGACAAGTATGTGATGAGTTTTAAGGCAGTTGGACAGATTACATTCTATATTGTGCGTATATAATTACCTTGTTTTTTTTTTTCTTTCTTTCAGTTCCCCTGAACGTCATAATAAGGATTATACAGATCAGTGTTGTGGTCTTACTTATACTCTTTTTGCTATTTCAAATATTCTTCTGGAGGTATTTATTAGTGCATCCTCTGTATAATGTCTTGCAGGAGTTGACTGGTGTATGGCTGATGTGTCGTCTGTTACCACCCACTAGCCCCACCCCTCTTTACTAACCAATAACTACCTAGTAAAGAAATACACAACTCCTTCTGGATTAAATGGCCGTATCGCCCCTTTATTAACAACCAAAACAAAATATTTTATATAAAATAAAGCATATATTTATATATATATATATATATATATATATATATATATATATATATATATATATATATATATATATATATATATATATATATATATATATATACCAACTTTTTGTACCTGTTTAACTGCTATGTCTAAGGTTCCTGAAGGAAGGTTTCAGGGACGTACTATTACCAATTTTTTGCCCGATGCAGCCTGATGCCATGATAGGGAAGGTACCCATACCGAGATAGGCCCAACCCGTTCCACACCACACACCATATTCCTTCCAAGAACCCGAGACCTCTGCCACAAACGCCCACCAGTAAACCTAATGCGTGGGAAAACAGCCACAGCCTCAAGGCCCACTGAAGCCCATCCTGGAGACCCAGAAACCACATGTCTATGCCCATCCCCGACAGATGTACCCCGTCTCCCCTCTAATACAGGCCATTGTCCCCTTCCAACTCTCCATGGTGAACCACCAGCCCTCCATTACGAACAACAAATTTTGCCACCGCCTTGTTGACCTTAATCCTGGCCTTGTTGATCCGAGGAACAGACCGGGCCCCCCGCCAAGCTGTCCTGCCAATGATATCCGACCAGACTAAGACAGTATGCGGAAAGGCCGACCTCAAGTGGAGGAAATCCCACTTACTGTCTCAAATGGGTTCCCTGGACGCCCTAATACTGAGGTCATTGCCACCAACATGCATTAACAGCGCATCAGGAGGCCTGTCCATCCTAGCGTACCGCTGAATTTCCGGTAGCACTCAGGACCACAGCATCCCCGGTATACCAATCCCCCGGATCGTTGCTTCGTCCCGAGGGAAACCCAAATGCCTGCCTTCCGGCCTAACCAGTGCCCTCTTAACCCCTCAGTGAACATAAGAGTGGCCCAGGATCCACATCAAGCACACCGGGTCTGAAAAACATAAAAAAACGAAAACCTTGTACTCACCCTCCACTCACACAGACCCCCACAGTTAACCCACCGGCCCGATAATGCCACACACAGCAACATCCAAACAGTCAACACCAGACAAAAATTACCACCCTATCCACCACTTAGCCCCATGGACAAAAGATCTCCCCCCAACCTTAAAGAAGGTGAGGGCCTACGTACAGTCCAAAGCAGTGAGATTCCCAACGACCAATACGCTGAAGGGTCTGGCCGCTCAAACTCCAACGTGCCGCCTCTGTGGCCGCCCCAATCCTAAAAGAATGCTCTTCCAACCTTCGCACACAGTATCCTTATCAAGTGTCACCCCGCGTCCCTGCTTGGTCCCTAGCTTGGCACTCAGATACTCCTCAAGCTTCACCCCACTAGCCTACTCAGTCCCTGGCTTGGCACACAAGACTGCTGTGCAAGCGTCACCTCTGCTGGCTGGGTCTCTGGCTTGACACCTGCTGAAGTTTCCCAATTCTTCACCATTCCCGGTTGGTGAGAATACTGCTCTGGTACTTGCTTCAGCTACTCATGTTAGCCCCTGGTAACAAGGTGGATGGTCCCTTAGTGGCGACAGCTTCCCCTCTACCTCCGACCACGACAGGATCTCCGGCCGGCAGAAACGTCACTTTTGGTTGGACTGCAAGCCGCAGTCCCAACCCTGCACTGCTCTCTTGCTTCTGGATAGGACCTCAGACAGCCTAGCAGCCAGATGTCCCCGGGATAGAATAAATAGGTTCTCCCAGCAGGCCAAGGGATTCTAGAAAATCCCTGTCCATTGGCTGAGATACCCCATATACTCCTAATCTGTCCTTGCAATGCCCTTGTCTTGTCTAGTGTTGCCAGGTACCCAGCCACCTAACGACTGAAGAGAGAAGTGCAGCAATTTTTAATTAGGGCGAAGCCAGTGGACCC